>CM029391.1:14080525-14520525 GCA_017165825.1 Hepsetus odoe | reverse complement strand
CCTCCGTGTGACGTTGATGATCTTCAGCACCTGTTTGGTAAAACTGGTTGATCAGACACCGACTATAATCCTACAGAATCCCCGACTTTGTGCAAGTGTACCTAGAAGAACTGATGCTGGTTTGAAGGCAAACGGTAGTAACACCAAATATTGATCTGATTTAGATTTTTCTTTTGTTCGCTCACTTTACATTTTGTAAACTGATAAAAAATAAACAATCATTATTTCTATTTCTGAAAGCGTTCTTTGTTTACAGCATTTTTTCACACCTGCCTAAAACTTTTGCACAGTACTGTATATGTATGTATATATATATATATTTTTTTTTCCTTCAAAAATGGTTTGACACACATAAAGAACATGTTTAATTCATAACTGGTTCTTGGTCATTCTGTTAAATTCTAACAATTAAAGGGCGTGAAAATGGTCAGATTCAGAAAACTATTGATCCTGAAGGAAACTGCTGATGCTGCAGCTGCACAGAAAAAAACAGACAGAAGCACAAACAGACATGAAAAGCAATATAAAAATTTTAATAAATAAAAATAAATAAAATGTTACTACTCTGCATTATATAAGCTCATTCTTACATTATATTTTATATAAACAGGTGCTGATACTATGTATATTGCTAAATAAGCACTGTGTTCTATTAGACACTGGTTATATATTAAGCCTTAAAAACATAAGGAAGTACCTCTTTAAACACTTGAATGAAGAGCCGGCGAGTTAATGGAGAGGTTAGCTTTGTTGGTGCCATTGGGAAAATTCACCATAAAGCTCAGTTCAGTTGAAAGGCTCTTCTTGTGAAACAGTCAGACTGCGGATGGTGACCTGAGGAAGTAAAGTGAAAGTGAAAGTGACAACCCTTGTCATTGCGAGGTCATGGCACAGCACACATGAACCACAATGAAATTGGGCCTCTGCATTTAACCCATGCACACTCAAACCCGTGCAGCAGTGGGCAGCTATTGAAAGCGCCCGGGGAGCAGTGACGGGGACGGTACCTTGTTCAAGGGCAACCTATTGGGAAGGGGTTTGAACCCCCGCTCCTCCGATCATGCAGCCCTTGTGAGGGTTTACTGTGAGAATTTACAGAAGGGAATGTATATTAAACTGTAAGCACTGAGTAATTGGGTTAAAACAAAAGAAGGATGTATCACTGGTAGTCCCAGGGCCAAACTTTCACACAGCCTTAATTACAGTTATTCTCTGTATTGACAGTCCCACGCCTCATCCAGCTGACATGATGCTCAAGTGCTCCAGGCCATCATTTTTAAAGCCAATTAATGGTGAAGTATATTTCTGGCAGTTAATTATCAATGTCGGTTTGAACTGATATCAGAACAGTGATAGCTTTCCAAGTGCCTTCAGCATAAAGTCAATCTGTTTGATCAATTTTTCATTTGTCTTTACTTTAGTGCCCCCTACTGTCACTGAAATTCTTGCATAATTTGCTAAATATTACTGAAGATCTGAGGTTTGTTGTAAAGAGTGCTGATATGATGCTCGGATGGTCGTTAAAGGATTCTTATTATGAGAGTAGTAATTAACCTAGCAAATACCTCCAGTGTTAATGCAACTATAGCAACTATCACATTCTAATCACCACCTAGATGCCATAATAATTGCCAAGTAATCAATGGAAACACCATGTCAGCTACCTAGCAACTGCCACAGCAGATAGCAACCAACAAGGGCTTAATATTTCCTCCAAATAACAAAACGTTAAACAACATCCAGTAACAATTTACTGTCAAAATGTAATTAAAAACTAAAATAATTCAAATTTCTACTCTGAGGTTTACAGGACACTCATTAACATTCAGCCAGAAGACTGTCAACTCTTGTTTTATCATGAAGTTCATGGTCACCGCTTCTGGTGTAATAATTCTGAGAGTTAAGTTTACAGTCCGCCTGTAAATTTCTTAGTACAAGCAGAAAAAAAACCAAATTGAAAGTGACAACCCTTGTCATTGCGAGGTCACAGCACAGCAAGCGTGAACCACAACAAAATTGGACCTCTGCTTTTAACCCATGCACACAAACACTGTGCAGCAGGGGGCAGCTATTGAAAGCGCCCGGGGAGCAGTGACGGGGACAGTACCTTGCTCAGGGGTACCTCAAATAACTCTTAAACTTAAAACCCATCCATTTTTTGTTGCTTTGACATGCACTCATAGTGAACCGTAAACACCTGACCCTGAATTTGTACAGTACATGTTCCTTTCTTAGATCTGCTACAGAATTTACAGTAGGCCTGTAAACTTTACATTTATATTGCATACCTTTATGTTAAAGCAACAGTTCCCAGCTTTTGGTCGAATATTTTTTTATTAGTATTATTACAAATATTTATTTTCTCTGATGAGTTTGTTTTGTCAGGCAGCCTTAAAGTTTCCCTTCTCTTCTTATTTGTTAGTTGTAACACTTTATTAATGCTATTTAATTAAAGAAAATAACATTACGTAATATTTTATAAATGAATCGAATACTTGATTATTTCCTTCCATTCATTTCTAGGAGTTTTTGAATTCACATGTGCTCACCACAAGAGGGAAGCAAAATCAAACAAAAGATTATTATTCCTGAATTTCCTCGGCCATTCAGTGAGCAGGACGGGGCATCAGGGAAACTGGTTTAAAGTGTTCAGTGGGTGTTTTTCTGCTTAACCAGTTCTGCCACGTAAATCAGAATGATACCCTATCAGACAGGGCGATACTTGCTGCATCATTTCCCCTGCACTTTGTATTATGATAGCTGATTTGGGATCTTTCAAATCCACCCATTCAAGCGGTGTTGCTTTTAAGATTTCTTTTCTTTTCTCGCTGCAGGTGCACGGTAGGTTATATAAGTCTATTTTTCTGAAGGGATTTGCTGTCTCAGGTCAGAAGCAGAGGCTGCTCAGTTCCCTTTGTTCCTTTGCCTGGTTCCATGTAAGTGATTGCTTTGCATTATCCAAAAATCTACTTTCAGGAAGAGAGAAAAATAGCAACTCTTTGCCTGAGCTGACCTGTCAAAACACGTCCACCGTACAACCCTGTGAATGACATCTAAATCTAGAAGCCTGGCTTGGACAGATATGGTTCTGATCATGAACCGGATATTGTTTCTAATGCACCATGATGAAGTGACATCTGTTCATCATCTACTGTCACAACAGAGCCTTTACATTAGGCGTTAAATTTGGCATTTAACCTTGATTTTCTCTCCCTTTCACACTCTTCCGTATCTTCTCTTTCTCCCACTCACAGTTTGTCTCTTCTCTTTCTGTCTCTCTCTTTTTCCCTATCTGTTTTCTCTCCATCTCTTTCAAAATTTGTATTTTAATCTTCACTTCTTCACTTTTACTCTCTCTCCTTATTTCTCTCTCCTGTTTCCTTTCCTCCTCTTCTCTCTCTCTCCTTTACCTTTCTTCTCTCCTTCTGTTTCTGTCTCTCTACCTTCCTTTTCACCTCGCCCACCCCCAGATAATTCTTTCAGAGCCTCAGAGGCCATTCTCTCCACATATTACTCTCACTGTAGAGAGATGCGATAGCTCTTAAAGGTTCAATAGGGTCGTGTCCATAAATACCTGTTTTATAGCATGGGGTTATTTATGGGCTTGGGTCATTCAAAGAAATGAGTCTCTTGTGCACAATTTTGTGAACCCGAATGTTTGAAATCAATGAAAATCTTTTGATCCTTTGTGTGCCTAAAATGTGTCATATTTCCTAAAGCATATCAGTTCATTGTTGATTGAAGCCCACAGTTATAATGTCTAAAGATCTATTCTTCAGAGGTCTTGCTGAAGGGGTGTGAAGGGCTGTGGGTGTGTGAAGGGGTGTGGGGTACGGTAACACAAGGAAGTTGGTGCTTTTGTGCTGAGAGTGTGTTACAGAAAAGAAAAGGTGCTTAGTGTTCTAAATATTGCAAGCACAGAACAGGCTCCAGGCAGTGTAACTTGATTCAGTATGGTTGAACAGACCCCCTCTCCCTGGCCGTTGCATAGTGGCTTTATGGCCCATACTTACTGTAAGATGGACATTGATGCAATACAAGAACTCGTGTGCAATTTGAGCACGGATGCCAACACAGGTGCACCACAGCAGCAGGAAGATGATGTTTGGTATTTGATTTGGCACAAAAGCACACCTCAGTAGAAAAGATAAAAAGAGTGCAGTAGCCGAAGATCACAAAGAGCACAGAGCAGATCAAGCCAACGTGTAATAGCTGGCTATAATTTGCTCCACTTTATCAATCAGTAGATTTAATAAAATAATGATCAAAGAACTGGAATCGAAGTAATGAACTAAGGCAGAAGGTACTTCATGTGAAATCAGCCTGGATCCTTGTTTTTTTTTTGACGGGGGATTTGTTGTTTAGATGTGTAGTTTGTCCAAGGCTTTAATGGATCATTTTGTAGATAAGCATTATCCATATGGATTACAGATCCATTTTATTCCATCAATGTGAATGAGCGATCGAAGTCCAAAAAGAATGGGATGTTTTTTCTCTTCATTACAACAAATCAGGGTTTTTTTTAGAATAGGACGAAGCCCTTTACCCAAATCCGATGCATCCATGTTGACAAACTAGCCAATTGCCCAGAGCAGCTCCATATTAAGGGTGGCAAAAAATCAGGGAATTTATCAAAGGGTAAATAAAGGTTTACCCAAATCACCATCATTGCCCTGGGTTGCATGGTGGTGTAGCGATTAGCACTGTCACCTCCCTGCAAGAAGGCTCTGCATTTGATTCCCAGCCAGTGTGGTCTGGCTCTACTCTGGAGTTTGCAAGTTCTCCTCATGTCATGTTTACATTTACATTTACCGCATTTAGCGCATTTAGCAGACGCTCTTTTCCAGAGCGACTTCCATGTCCTAATTACAGGGACAGTCCACCCTCTTAAGGTTGCTCTGGGACCCAATGGTGGTAGTGCTAGAGGTGGGATTCGAACCTTGGACCTCATGATCCATAGGTCCATAGGCAAGCACCCTACCATTAGACCACCACCCTATGTTTATGTCCTTCCACAGTCCAGAGACATGCACGTCAGGTGAACTGGAGATGCAAAACCGCACTTTGTTTGCATCTATGTCCTGGTATAGGATCCAGCACCCCCAGCGACCCTTGTTAGAAAAAGTTGATGATAATGGATGGATGGATAATTTGACCCTTCCTTCTCTGACCTTTGAAACAGCACCCATGCTTCCATTTTTTCAGTGGGAACCAGATGCCTTGCAGCACAAGATATTAAAGAGAATTGTGAAATTTGGCTAAAAAAGCAAGGGAAAAGGTATAGGCTGTGAATGAAACAATGTGCATTACTGATTATACCTGGAATCAAACAGAATACATCAGATATGTGACTAGCCTTTATTAATATGTCCCTTAGTCTTTATTAACCCACTGTATCTTGTGTCATATGTAGCTGTGAGTGACCAGCCTGTACTGAATAAATCCCATCTCTACCCTCGCCATCAAATACACACATCTTATAAATATGCATAACCATAGAGGTAACTGTCCTGCAAAGGTGAGACAACACTCCTGTTTCTTCATCTCCATCTACATGGATTACTATTTGAGGAAGCAATACATTCCTATCTTTAGCTTCTGTCTTTCCATCCTTTTAGTGCTGACTGGCTGCCGGGAGATCATGTTTAAGCAACAAGGTTAATGGGATTATTGTGCAAAGAATCATTGGGAGTGTTAGATATCAATCATCCATTGCAATTCTTGCAGGATTGATTGTGGGAGCTTTGCCTGGAATGTCAAAATGCCACATACATACACACATATATAGTTTCTCACTAGAGTGAGAGTGAGTGAGTACACCCCTCACATTTTTGTAAATATTTTATCATATCTTTTCATAGGACAACACTAAAGATATGATACTTTGATACAATGTAAAGTAGTCAGTGTACAGCTTGTTTAACAGTGTCAATTTGCTGCCCTCTCAAAATAGCTCAACACACAGCCATTATTGTTTAAGCCACTGGCAGCAAAAGTGAGTACACACCTAAGTGAAAAATGTCCATATTGTGCCCAAAGTGACAATATTTTGTATGGTCACCATTTTTTCCAGCACTGCCTTAACTCTTTTGAGCATGGGGTTCACTAGAGCCTCACAGGTTGCCACTGGAATCCTCTTCCACTCCTCCATGATGACATCAAGGAGCTGGTAGATGTTAGAGACCTTGCGCTCCTCCACCTTCTGTTTGAGGAAGCCCCACAGATGCTCAATAGCGTTTAGGTCTGGAGACATGCTTGGCCAGTCCAGCACCTTCACCCTCAGTTTCTTTTGCAAGGCAGTGGTCGTCTTGGAGGTTTGTTTGGGGTTGTTATCATGTTGGAATACTGCCCTGCAGCCCAGTTTCTGAAGGGAGGGGATCATGCTCTTCTTCAGTATGTCACAGTACATGTTGGCATTTATGGTTCCCTCAATGAACTGTAGCTCCCCAGTGCTGGCAGCACTCCTGCAGCCCCAAACCATGACACTCCCACCACCATGCTTGACTGTCGGCAAGACACACTTGTCTTTGTACTCTTCACCTGGTTGCTGCCACACACACGCTTGACACCATCTGAGCCAAATAAATTCATCTTGGTCTCATCAGACCACAGGACATGGTTCCATTAATCCATGTCCTTAGTCTGCTCATCTTCAGCAAACTGTTTGCGGGCTTTCTTGTGCATCATCTTTAGAAGAGGCTGCCTTTTGGGATGACAGCCATGCAGTGTGCAGCGTGTGGTCTGAACACTGATAAGCTGACCCCCCACCCCTTCAACCTCTCCAGCAATGCTGGTAGCACTCATACGTCTATTTTCAAAAGACAACCTCTGGATATGACACTGAGTACATGCACTGAACTTCTTTGGTGGACCATGGCGAGGCCTGTTCTGAGTGGAACCTGTCCTGTTAAACCGCTGTACAGTCTTGGCCACCGTGGAGCAGCTCAGTTTCAGGGTGTTGGCAACCTTCTCATAGCCAAGGTATCTTTATGTAGAGCAACAAATCTTTTTTTTCAGATCCTCAGAGAGTTCTTTGCCATGTGAACCAGTAAGAGAGAGTGTGAGAGCCATAATACTAAATTTAACACACCTGCTCCCCATTCACACCTGAGACACTGTAACACTAATGAGTCACATGACACCGAGGAGGGAAAATGGCTGATTGGGCACAATGTGGACATTTTTCACTTAGGTGTGTACTCACTTTTGTTGCCAGTGGTTTAGACATTAACAGCTGTGTGTTGAGTTATTTTGAGGGGACAGCAAATTTACACTGTTAAATAAGCTGTACACACTGCCTACTTTCCATTGTATCAAAGTGTCAAATCTTCAGTGTTGTCCAATGAAAAGATATAATAAAATATTTACAAAAATGTGAGGGGTGTACTCCCTTTGTGAGATACTGTATATGTATATATATATATATATAATTTTTATTAAAATGTCCCGTTATTAAACCATTAAAAAAGGTTTGTATGGATATTCATGCTCCAAATTTGGACAAAATTTGGACAAAAAAGCAGTATTTAATCATCTGTAGCTGTTCTCTTGTGCAATTTTTATGAAGTGACCCATCAGTACCTCTGGAATATCCACCATATAAACCTATGTCCACTAAAAGTAATCCTCACAGGCCATGCATAAAGGGCTTTTTAGCTAGAAAGTTATGACACAGACAGGATTAAAGACATCTGACCGACCACTTTTTACAATCCTGAAGTGTTCCCACACAACTGTTTATGTGCTCATGTTGTTTATTTATCTTTTTAAGATAAAAAGCACTTTTACTACCCACACAGACCACTGACCTACAGGCTTGAGGAGACAGTCAAACTTTGTGAGAGAAATTAAAAAGTCCATTTCTGCTCTGAGGGTGGGACATTTCCTGCACAGCCTGTTCTGTGAAAGATGCATGAACTAATTCACTTAGTCAGATTGTTTATGTTACCATACTGTGAAATTTACTAAATGTCAGCTGGAGCATTTCTCCGAGCTAGCTGGTGAAAACCTCTGGAGGTGTGGAGTCATCCCTGGGCATCAGGAAAGGTCTCTAAACTTGGGCTGAGAGGTTTTGTTTAAAAACAGGTGTGGGTGGTGGGAAGCAAAGCTATTAGTAATTATGTTAATATTATGTTGACACGCTAAAAAAACCTAAAGATGTTGGGTTAAGAGGTTGGGTCAATAGATTTTAATAAAGGTGTGCAGGAAAACTTGTCTTTTAAATGATAAGATGTGATGAATTGAGCTTAAAATACCTATCAAGGTCAAAAAGGTCATTTTTTTATTAAAGTCTGTTATAAAGTGAAAAAGTGAAAGTGACAACCCTTGTCATTGCAAGGTCACAGCACAGCACACAGTGAACCACAACGAAATTGGACCTCTGCATTTAACCCATGCACACTCAAACACCATGCAGCAGTGGGCAGCTTTTGAAAGCACCCGGGAAGCAGTGATGGGGACGGTACCTTGCTCAAGGGTACCTCAGGGCAACCTATCGGGAAGGGGTTTGAACCCACAATCCTGCAATCATGCGACTAACACCCGAACCACTAGGCCACCGCTGCCAATAGCAATAGTATCAACTCAAACCAGCACTTTTGTTGAAAAGTCTGTTATTACAACCTACCACACCTTCAGAAACGTGAAAAGGTATCGGCATCAGCCACCAAAAATGGAACTGGTGTTTAGCTCTCAAGTGAGAATTTGTTGAAGTTAACTACAACCCTGCTGTTCTCCGAGGTTCTCCTGAAAGTCCTATGACTGGAGATTGTGAGAATCAAGGTTACATACACACTCATGTCTCTTTCGTATGTTCCTATTCTAGCTGTGTGGACAGACTGGGGTCCAGGGCATTTCCTCATCGCTGGTCTGGCTCTTGGTTAATTGAGGAAGGCTCGTTTAGAATGAATGAGGAGCTAGGCTGTCATTCCTGACCTGAGCCCCCAATTTCCTTTTCCTCTCTGCCAGGTGGTGCAAGAATAAAGTGCACAAACAACAGCAGGCGGCTCCGCTGATTTGGCCATGTAGGTGGGCAAAGAGGGGTCAAAAAACACAACTGGGGCAGCAAAAATTACAAGGTCATGAAAGCGAGCGTGTCACTGGGAACAAGTTTCCAGAGTGGCGAAAGACTGAAGCGGCTGTCTGTGCCTCTAACAGTAATTAGTTTCTCCATTCCAATGGGCTGGAAATCATTTTGCGCTGAATTAGCTCTGATTATGCGCTCTCTAGGAAAGTCTCAGTGTCACCGTGTAATTCAATGAAACATATTTATGGAGTCTCCATGGAAATTATTTCCATGGAGATCTGCAGAGGAAGAACCATGTAAAACAAAATTACAAAATTAGAATAAAACCAAATATATTGAATTTAAAATAAAGGGCCAAATAAACTGAAAACTGACTCTTTGGAAAAGTACTCCTGTATGCACTTTGCAGTATATAATCTGTCACTATATGCTATGGAATGCAGTTATTGTAAATGTCAGTTTTATAAATGTATGACATTATAATAAGTAACCCACTAATGCATTTCAAATATGTTCAGTCGCAGAGAAATGGATTATGTTCCAGAACTTTTGCCAAAATGTTTTCCATTTACTGGGAATTCTTCAGTCTCGCTGGCTATGAGGAGGAGCTCACGTGCAGCTGGAATCACCTAGCTGGCCTACAAGCTTACACATTCGGGAACTTTTTCCTTGGGTGTACACCTGTGTCCAGATTTTAATTAAATATGTCCTAAACAGAGTCAGAAAACCAGATGGAAAGCCCATGGACGGTGGGGAGGGGACACTGCTATTGCGTTAAGGAAAGTCTTGTTGCCTGCGTCATGGGTTTTCACCCATAGAGGGGCTGTTTGAAAGAACCATAGGCGCCCCTACTTTCCTGCCGTTTTGTGTGCAGCAGCTGTTTTGGAGGAACATTTGAGTGTTTAAAATAAGAAGGTGTTTTGGAAGGAATGGCTCAACTGTTTCACATCTTCTTGTCTGAGAGCACTAGACTTTGTGTCAGTCTGTAACCAAGCCACCCTCTTATGTAAATAAGACCCAGAATCTATGTCTTACTAAGTTATTGCCTGAGCTATGGAGGGGCTGGACATGATTTGAAAGAGCTTACAGTGAACTCTCTACACTTTTATAGGTTTCTAAATGATTCTTGGCTCAGAAGGTTCTAGAGGAAACCATTGGAAGACGACCTTATCATTATGTGAAAGTTGTTTAAACAACATGACATTGTTCCAGAGAACCCCCTTTGCATACTGTTTAAAACGGGACCTGGAATGATTTGTCAAAAATTCAGCAGAATTGATTTTTTTTAGGTGTAAGCAAAGTTACTGAATCTACCAGAACATTTTTGGGGAGATTTTCTGGGAGGTAGTTTTAGAGCAAATGCTTCTGATATATGACCCTTAACATTTACAAGAAGATGTGAAACAGTGGAGCCATTCCTTCCAAAACAACTTTAAACACACTTCAATTTATCCCAGACCACTAGGCTGGCCTGAGCTACCCTTGAGCAAGGTACAGTCCCCATCACTGCTCCCCGGGCACATTAAATAGCTGCTCTTTCCTGCACGTGTGTGTATGGGTTGTGTCTCACTGTGTGCTGTGTGTAATTCACTTTCACTTTCAGTTATTATATTCACATAATATAAAAAGAATGTTTACTTTGTTACATGATGTGCCATGTTGTACAGCTTCACGCCTGAGATTTGTAGCCCCTTCATGTAGTTTAGGATTACTGTATAGATATGTTTTAATTACCCCCATAATTAATGTAAACTTGAATGAACATAAAATAAAAATTGCATTTAAAAATTAAAAGCGGTGACCTAGTGGTTAGGGAGTTGGCCCCAGAATCGGAAGGTCATGGGCTCGAATCACAGCCCAGTAGATTGCCCTGAGGTACCCTTGAGCAAGGTACCATCCCTATCACTGCTCCCCGGGCACTTTCAATAGCTGCCTCCTGCTGCACGATGTATGGGTGAAATGCAGAGCTTGAATTTCATTATGTCATCAACCTTGAACCCAACACTTTAAGGTAGCTTGGATACTTTTTCAAGTGAATTTTAAAGGAAGCTGGTTATAACCATTTGGATATGGCATCTCATATTTTTCCAGTACAGCAACAGCATCAGCACATTAAAGTCAGATCATAATATATTAAAGTGGCAAACATGACTGGAGCTGAGTTTGAAGCTCCAAAATAAGATCCAAAATAGAAGCTCCAAAATAGTTAATAATCTTGATCTGTTTTTTCACAGAGTGAAAGTAGAAAAGGACTCGACTCCGAAGTGGTTCTTATAGACTGACGAACCCCACTGTGTGAATAGTGGGCTTCGTGAACAACAGAGGATTGTGAGCGCGAGAAGGTTTCCATGAGCCACGCTTCCTCTCCTCTCTCTCACCCATGACAGGGAACACCAGGCTGTTTCCACAGACGTGAAAATATGACCCTGTTAATAATACACTAAATCTACAGTGTATTGTAGCATCAACAAATGCGGAAAGAGTTTCCCAAACACTCAGACCCCTGTTGAGGCCTCCGTGGAAAAAAGAGGGGGTTCGGTTTAACGACTCTGTAAAGGGTTTCCCCTCAGTGTTTACAGGTGATTACTGCATTAGCAGCACATGTGAACTGCACTGACTCAGTGGGCGGGAATGCTGCTCACTTTTTTTATTGAGTATGAAAAGGCGATTGAAAAGGTCAGCAATTATCGGAAATGATGAAGCAGTAGCTTTTGAAAGCAGTCGTATTTATTTGTTTTAGGGTGTCCTGCTCTACATGCACTGGGTACCCAGTGTGTGGTGTGCTTTATTGGTTTATGTCAGGGGTGCCCAATTTTGGTCCTGGAGGGCCGGTGACCAGCGCATTTTCATGTTTTCCCAGCGCAAGCACTACTGGTTCAACTCACCTGTTAACTGCCAGGTTTGGTGAGTGTGTTTGAGGCGGGAAACTATTAAACTGTGCTGGACACCAGCCCTCAAGGACCGCAGTTTGGGACCCCTGCTCTATGAGGTAACTTCCGCAGCACATGTTGTGTATTTAAATGTTACGCGTCAACATGAGGTACGAATGAAGCACTTGCAATTTAAACCAATATGGCAGAAAACAGCTCATGATCCCTGGTGAATCATCCACTCTGAAATACATTTACATTTACAGCATTTAGCAGACGCTCTTATCCAGAGTGACTTTCATGTCCTAATTACAGGGACAGTCCCCCTGGAGCAACTCAGGGTTAAGGGTCTTGCTCAGGGACCCAGTGGTGGTAGTGCCAGAGGTGGGATTCAAACCTGGGACCTCTTGATCCATAGGTCCATAGGCAAGTACCCTACCACTAGACCACCGCCACCCTGAAATAAAGATGCTGAAATGATTCTTGGGGCTCTTATTTAGAAAATGGAACCTTAAAGAAAGTAAGGTTCTTGAGGAAGGCAAAACTGATTCTTACACATTGCTTGTTTCTGCGACCTCTATTATTAATACTGCAGTTGCAATTTACTCGCTTTAGCTACAGTAAAGTCACAGACTCTCCAGAGTTATCCTTGCTTAATTGCATGCTGAGAAAATACCCATGTTCTCTTCCAGGCTAGGTTGTAGGTCCATCACGCTCATTTCCTTTACATGCTTAAGGGATGCTGACAAAAGGGTTCTCACACTGCCTAATGGCCTGCAATGCCAAGTGAGGCAGCAGACTGTCTAAATAACCTCTGACAGTGTCTCAATTTCATGTTCACACGAGGGATGTTTTTCCTCTTTTAGTTTTGGGTTATTAAACCAAACAAAAAAGCCCTCGAAAATGATGTTGGATGACCGTTTGAGCCCAGGGCTTTCGTCTTTAGCCTTTCCAGGGCTGGCAGCAGCTTATGTTCCACCAAAAGGCCCGAGGGGCAGGTACACTTTGATCCAAAGCCCCCACCTTATTGCCCCATGATCCCCCTGGGTCCCAGTGCTGCTTGTTTGTCTTCTGTCTCTCCCACACACTTGTGCAGGGCTTCTGAGAACACAGTCTGGTTCCCAATGAAACCAGGGGCGACAGCTCCTGCTTAATTCCTCAACAGACAGCGTTGGGAGGTCGGTAGAACTGGACTAAGAGAGGAATGCACGTACTGTGTGAGGCACAAAAGAAAACCTTCTGTGGATGAGTATCACGGTGTGTTGTATTAATCCCAATATTAAGATTACACTGTGATTGTACGAGTACATCAGGAAAATCTTGTCTCACTTTTTGCGTTTAACTGCATTGTAAACAGGTTCTGCAGGGTTCTGCAGGGACATCATTGCCATGGTAGTATGCTGACAAGTGAAATAGGATGAATCAGATTGTTCTTTTGATCTACTTCTGTTTTGGGGGTATTTCCACCATCTCTAGTATATTTTTTATAATAACATTGTAAATTCACTGCCACCATAAAACGGCACAATAAATCTGCTGATAAAATGTTTAAAATCATTCTCATAACATAACATTCAAGGAAAGTTTAAAAGGTAACACATTTATAGTTGCTTTATATGCAATCCAGTTTATTTGTTTTCATTATGTTGCAGTTGATCATTTAAGAGTTAATAGCATTTGGTATTATTTCCAGTTTTCCAGTCTTCCCAGTATTCACTGCTATTGGGGACTTGTTGACTTGTTGACTTGTTATTCTTGTCTGATTTGGGAAAACAGTTGTTTCATATATATATATATATATATATATATCCCCACATTTCAGCTGCTAACCCTTTGAAGGAAGAAATTTTATTATATCTGGACCAAAAAGCTGATAATACCAGACATTCTAAGCACTTTCAATTTTTCTTCAAGCAATTTCTTCCGGAAAAAACAAAAACTGTGATGATTAGGATAATACCTCCTATTCATTCTTTAGTCTTTGAAGCCCCTTTGTTTAACTGTGAGTAAACAGTGGCACGATTTATGTAAAACTGAACTGCTGCCCATTTCTCTGGCAGGTCTGGCCAACAAACAACAGCCCTGAGAGCCTTCCTTTCTATTCAGTGGTGGGTAAAAACAAGATTTTTTTTTCTAATTGAGACCACATGTGTATGTGTATAGGGGTAGGGGATGGGGTGGGGTGTTCTGCGGTTTGATACTGACAGTCATTCCCCCACACAACCGTTTCCATCAGCTAATACTCTAGCAGTGATGTGAAGGCCTTCTCCTCAAACTGCCGACACTCTTTATAATCTCCGATCTTCAAAAAATAAAAAGATTCATTTTTTTTTGGATTCTGCTGCCTGAAAAATTTAGGATGTCTTTGCAGTCTGGGGAGCAACCGCAAAGCCAAGGCATTATGGTGAGGTCATTCAAAGTACCAGACAGTTACATGCATGATTTAGAGTATGGATTTGAAAACCTTGCCGGTATGATAATATTGGAAGAGTAATGATGTGCAGTTCATGGGTACTGGGGCAAGAAAGTTAAATTACATTATATGTCTGCGATTTACAGGGTATAAAATGATATTGCACCCGCCAAGAGAAAGGCAGTAGTTTCCAAGCTGCAAGGAAAAGATAATAAGGTACAGAAACTACTTTGTCGAGTTATTTAGGATCAGATTTATATCTGTTTTGTCACTGTGGTATTTGTCATTTTTAAATGTTTCATTACATCATTGGTGAAGATTGGGTGTAGATTTATGAGATGAATCCTGGAGTGTAGGAATGCATAATGTGTTACGTTTGTGATTTGGATTCAGTGTGCAAATGGTACTTTATGTTGTGCAATGGTAGTGGTTAACAGTGAACTTTCCACAGCAGTATTGCACAGTATAGTGTCACTTAAACATCTCATTGGAATTTTTTTGGGTCAACAGTTCCTTTAGTGAATATCGCCCCCAAAGACCCCTGCAATGGCACTGGAATCCTGCAGAAGAATCCTGAAATAGTACACTCGGGATAGGAAGGGAGATTGTAGTTTTCTCTCTCTCCTGCCTGATGTGTGCATGCAAGCTGTGCAAGGAGGTGACTGGGGGCATGCTGGCAGTGTGCCAGAACAGGGAGGTCTGGAAAAGGGGAGAGTAAATGAACAAGACTTTGTCAGGCCTTTGACAACTAAAACCTGAAGACAAGGGCAAAGGGAAGCAATGATGTCGAGTTTTTCAGTTAATCCTCGCCTCTGACGTAGTAACTCGGAGAAACACCTTTTCTGAGTACTGCCTCTGCGTTTGAAGGTGTGCCAGGGAGTCTGCTCATCTATCCTGATGTTGATGAGCTTGCCCAAACATCAAATGCACACTATTGTTCTTATACATATAATTTTCTCTTTCATGCTACATCTTGCAGATACTAAAGGTGTGTGCTCCTAATCCTTACTGCATTCAAACAATTAAAACTTTATGAAACTCATGACACTGAATTGTTTGACATTTGTTTGACAGAAATGTAAAAAAGTTTTGTACTAAGAAAGCAGAGGAATTATGTTGGAAATGTGGGTTTCAAACATTGAATCTAAGTTAAAAATTGTTTTTTGGAATGATTAGAATATGCTGAAATGTTGCCTTGTCATGAGTTGCAATGATATTATGAAGGGAAGCATTGGCCTGGTGTTTAGGGAATAGGCCCCAGAATCAGAAGGCTGTGGGTTTGAATCCCAGACCAGTAGGTTGCCCTGAGGTACCCTTGAGCAAGGTAGCATCCCCATCACTGCTCCCAGTGTGCATGGGATAAATGAGGAATTTCATTGTGTCTCACTGTGTGCTGTGCTGTGTTTCATAATTAAAGTGAAAAAAAGTGAAAGTGACAACCCTTGTCATTGCAAGGTCACAGCACACATGAACCACAACGAAATTGGACCTCTGCATTTTACCCATGCACACTCAAACCCGTGCAGCAGTGGGCAGCTATTGAAAGCGCCCGGGGAGCAGTGATGGGGACAGTACCTTGCTCAAGGGTACCTCAGGGCAACCTATTGGGAAGGGGTTTGAACCCCTGATCCGCCGATCATGCGGCTAACGCTCTAACCGCTAGGCCACCGCTGCCCCACACCGCTGCCCCATTAGCAATCAAATTCAACACTAGAAGAAGTGAAATGATTAAAACGGGAAATCTTTTATACACCAGACAACGGACAGGATATATATTAGGCAACGAGTGAAGAGCTACTGTAGCACAAGCTGCTGAAAAGTAAGGCATGAATACGATAGAAAGGTGTCAATGCATCACAGCTTGCAATCAGAGCTCCCATTCTTATCCCTGTCCACCAATGAAAGCTTCTACAGCTGATACAAGAGCTTCAAAACTGGACCACAAGAAGGCCTGGCCTGAGAAATGTTCTTTATCTTTCATCTGGAAAGCCTTATCATTGTTACAGTCCATGTTCACCCCCTCATGGTATTCCCAAAAGCTAGCGTTCTCTTTTAGCAGGATAAAGCCCCCTGTCACACTGCAAAAATTGTACGGAAATGGTCTGAAGAACATGAGAAAGAGTCCTTGACCTCCAAAATTCGCTATCCAGTCGAGCAACTGTCGGAAGTGCTGGACAAACTGATCCAATGTGGCCCCGCATTGCAACTTACAGGAATTACTGGATCTCCTTCAATCATCTTGATGCCAGAGGACACATTCAGAGGTTTAGTGGGGTCCATGCCTGCAGAGGTCAGAGCTGTTTCAGAATTATTAAGAGACCTACACAATAATTGGCAAATGTAATGGCTGATCAGACAATATTTTGGCCCACACTTAGCTTAATTTAATAACTGCATTCTCAGTTTCATTGTAGTTCGTAGCAATTACTGCATAAGTTATTAGTTTAGTAAAAGAATAATCAGCCTCCACTTTAATTGCAAATACCAGTTTTCTTAATGTGGAATAGGGGAGGTTTTGCCATAAACTACAATATAGAGGAGTTAGTTTCAGTGCTAACACCAAACAGGCTCTGTGCAAGATCAGATCAAGGTGTTACGCCTCCAGACATGGGCATGCCTAGCTCAATTAGTGGCAAACAATACTCAGTTAAACATGATGGTTGGAAAAGCTTAATGCTGCTGTTTTTTTCTACCTTTAATCATTTCCTCCCTGTACACTCGTGATATCTTTGGGCAAACTGCACTCTGGCAAAGCAGTGTATTTTGATGTAGTGGTGAGGAAAACTGCTTCGCTTCAATCAGGCAGAGGCAAATGCTTTGCTGGATGAAGACCACATCCCTTGACTTGTTTATGTCTTGCTGTTGTTGTTTCTTGCATTGCTGTAATTGTAATTGGAATAAGTGCGGGCCTGACACTGGGTTCAAGAATCATCTGAATTCTCTCCCCATTTCAGAGGTCGACATCCAACTCTATGCCAAAATAGATCGCTCCCCGCCCCAGGGATGCTAAGGGCTTTGTCAGCAGATTTGGCCCGAATGGATATCCTGCTTATCACTGTGGAATTTTATTATTTTGTCACTGTTTGATTCATAGTCACCTGGTGTCTTTCCTTTTGGTGTCACGGGACAAAAGAGGCCAGGGTTGGGGGATGGGGAGGAGTAGGAGTAGGAGGGGGGTTAAGTGTTTGTCCAGCAATAATAACGTCCAGCTATGTGGAATATATCTTTTGCACAATAACAAGGCTAAAAGCATTTCATTTTTTTCACAAAACAACACGTTAGAGAGGGAAGGAAGGCTGAGAGATGCACTGTTAGTGTGAAACAGGATAATATATTTGTCATTAGATCTTCCTATTATTCTCGGCTATATGAGATGGAAAAATGTCACCGTTGCCCTCTCCAAGTACGGCGCTCATTCATGGCTTTGACCCAGTGCTGCCTGTCCACTGAAAGACAGCTATCTGCTAGTTGTATAACCCTAAACATTCATCCATTCTTCAGTCACGATGTAAACACTTACACATTGTTAACAGACATGTTATGCAGGGGGTTTTGGGATTTGGTGGGTTTCTGTTATTATCTGTGTGTGTGTGTGTGTGTGTGTGTGTGTGTGTGTATCATTGTGCTCATCTGCCTCTTGACTTCCTAACCCATGTGACATTTGATAATAAAGGCTTTATCTTACTTTTTTGGCTGCTCGGATCTAATTGCAGCCCAATGGAGAAAACAGGACGCTGGCCTTTGAGGTCTAAATGAAGTCCCAGAGAGAGTGACAAACTTTTGATGAAACTTTACGAAAGCTATATAACCAGAAGTTTATATTTAGAAAAGGGATATTCTTTGATAGAATAGTCTCTTATCTGTCTGAGTATTGTCCTTAGCATTGTAATTACATTAGCTAAAATTCAATTAGATTAGACTGGATTAGATTAGGTCAAATTAGATTAGGTTAACTTTATTGTCCACCCTGGCTTTTTCAGTAACATTTCTTTATCGTGGGGCTGCCACTGTAATGCTCATATATAGGCTGGTAAATGATGATTTACTGGCTGTATGTTGGTACGTTCTTTGCACACATTGCACACGTTACACAGAATAATTGGTCAAATATTACAGGGGATGAAAGTGTAAAAGAATAATTTGTACTTTTGTGCATTCACATTCAACAATATCCTACATTGAGAAAAGGCAAAAGAAGTCATGGGAAATCTTACATTCATGAGTTCAGACGCCTGATGGCCTGATGATAAAAACTGTCCTTGAGGGTAGTGGTGCGAGCAGTCCTGCTCCTGTATTGTCTGCTAGAAAGTAACAGGGAGAACAGCCATGCTGGTAAAAATGCTCGGAATGGAGACTGCAGTGTTTTCCAGCAGTGGCCAGTGCAGCTCCCATACCAAAGTGTATGATCAATTTAATAGAAATTGAAAATGACTTAACTAATGTTAATTGATGCTAAATCAGTGTTAGTTGTATGTTAAGGCCTAATACACGCTTCACATCAGATTTATAATACCTCATAGCAGCACATGAACAGGGGGTTTGGAAGTTTTATTAACATTTTCGCATTTTACATATTTAGCTCCATTATTTGTTCTAAAAATGTTGGGAAAATACTCATGTAATTAGTAAATTTCTTGGACTTATTTAAAACATTTTCACCCGGATGATTCTTTGCTGTGGTAAAAGTTTCATGACTAAACTGGAAGCATCCTTTAATTATCTGTAGCACCCCTCCTCCCCACAATCCTGGTTAAGATAGGTGGCTTAGATATTTGGTGGATGGATGGATGGATGGATGGATGGATGGATGGATGATCTACATGTCAAATAGGAATGGAGCTGCAATAAACAGCTATTTAGCAATTACTGAAAGGTGTTTTAAACTGAGGTGCTGAATGTTTACTAATCACTGTTAATCCTCTTGTGGGGCAGAGGTGGCCTAGTGGTTAGGGATTAGGTCTCAGGATTGGAAGGTCATTGGTTTGAATCCCAGACCAGCAGGTTGCCCTGAGGTACCTTCAAACAAGGTACCGTCCCCATCACTGCTCCCTGGATATCGCTGCCCACTGCTGCGTGTGTGTTTGGGTTAAATGCAGAGGTTGGTCTCATTGTGGTTCACTGTGTGCTGTGCTGTGTTTCACAATGACAAAATAGTCACTTTCATCTGGTGTTTTATCCCAAAACAATAAACATTAATTACTGGCTGAAAACAGGCCACCGTTCAGGTACTACCGGCTCACTGTTAATCCTCTAAACAGTTCTAAACAGTCATTAGTTATTCTGGTAAAAGAAATGATGTATCGAAACAGATGGACTCCAGGCTGTAACTGTATATGGTAACTGAAGCTGATCAACAGAGCTGTACATAATGAAGTGGCTTGTTGGTTTAAGTTAATGTAAAAGTCATTTAGGGCCATTTTTCCTGGTCCATCATCATGCAGTTTGTTAACAACTGATAGTCTCAAATCAAAGGAATAGATTAAAAATGGAAAGCAAAAACAAAAAGGTCAAAATTCAAGCTCTCTGGTGTTAAGTGAAATCGAGACCGGTTTCATCTTCTCCACTTATCATTGTAGAGGCCAAAGGATTTGTTCCAATAGAAATTCTAAGTGGGATGATCATTTTATCACACATTATGTTGATATATTGTGACAGATTCTAGACGCACATAAATGAGAGCACACACGCGTGCACGCGCGCACACACACACACACACACACACACACACACACACACCATCTCTCGTGCAACAGTGTGTAAACTCTGGCAAAGCCTAAATATCAATTATTCTCACTTTATGAGCTAGGCAAGAGGTCTTACAGTTGGGAACAGAGGAAACATGCAATTGGCCTGTGGTTTTGGAGCCTTGAGCAATTACTGAAACCCTGTTGTAGGTTGATGGAACTGTGATTGCTTGCTCTCTTCATGGCGCAGCCTTAATGCGTCAGTGATGAGCACTGCGAGTGCTAATTGTTTCAGCCTTGAGGATCGATTGATGAATTCTCTGTCATACTCGAAAATATTTGCAAAGAAGCAGGATGTTCTGCCTCGCAGCTGAGGCGAAAGGCTGCCACGGCTGTGAGTGGAAAAGACTAAGAGATATAATGCACTTGACGATGGCCAAATACCTGTGGTTTTTTAATATCAATAGGCTGCGGAGGTTTTGGAGGCTGAGGGGAGGACATGAGAGAGCCCACCCAAAGTGTCTGGCAGTGATGGACAAGAGCCTGTGTCTCAATCTCCTAGGCTTCGATGGGGCAATGCGTGGTGATGCAGATAAGCCATAGCTAAAGCTTTCTCTTTTTTTTTTTTGAGGTCTGGAAAAAGGCAAAGTGACGATGTGCGCATTTCCTTTGCGGTGAGTGGCCACTGTGGCGAGCGTATGGCCGCCTTCGGTTTCCTCCATTGGCTATTACACAACATGGGCCTGAGCTAGGCTTTAAGAACATATTTGGCTGCTGTTGCCAGTTAGCCAGCGGCGTATCCCTCCACTGTGGTTTCATGGGTGAAGATGTGCTTGTCAGAGTGGAATGTATGATTCAGTTTAATAGTGTTAATTTACTGCCGCTGGTGCTGTCTTATCTGCTGCCAAACACCAAGAAAACCCAGGTTCTCCTCACCCCTTGCATAACAAACACACATACACATATATGCACACATGCTGTGAAAAGCATTCCCTGATTCCCCCATTAGTGCAGGCATGTTGTTTGAGAGTAAAATAATTAAACGGGCTATGCTGAAGAGGGCTTGGAGTTCACCTCTGGCAGTCTGTCTGACACTTGGCCCCCATGCAAGCAACTCGGGATCATCTAAGGATTAGTTTTTTGTTTTTTTTTACTTTGAGGGAGCAAAACTGTCAGATTGAATTATATAAATAGTTGAGTTGTAGCCCATCAATCACCGCATCTGCTTCTCCACACTGCATCTCCAAAATAAAACTGCCTTTTAAAAAGCACTGAAAGTTCTTACCATTGAAAAAGAGGTTTTGATGATAAACTTTTCAACAGATAGTTTTGAGTCTCATAGAAATCAATTCAAAAATATTAATTAATTATTGAAATATGACATTTTCCCTAAAGCAATATAATCAGATTCATCAGTTAGTCCGATTCACTGTTTCTGCCTATAAAATGTGTTCATCTAAAAGTCCCAAATTGGCTTTATAGACTAGACAGACTGAAAAAAAAAAACTCATAGAAACACAGTGGCTCACAGAAACCTCTGATTCTTCACCTTGTGCTTCATAAAATGATTATATTTTAGCCCATTTTGATGTAAGTGTGGCATAGCTCGTCTGATAGCAGAATTTAAGGAGCAGCCTTCCAGCTCTGATCATGATATCAGGCCCATACACTGTCAACAAAAGCAACTGTACATTTTTGGTTCAAACAGTGTAAATGTACCCTCAAAACTGCAACAATGTCCTTGAGATCGAATTTTTGCACCATCATTTTTTTGCCAGGGGAAGGAAGACTTTTTGGCAGCCTGGAGTCGGGCAGGGTGTGCGGAGCCAGTCAGCCTTAAGAAATTTGACTGCAGTGGAATATGGTAAAATTAAATTATGAATCATTCAAGAACATCATGCAACTACATTCCATCGATTATTAAAATGAAACTGACAGACATTGTTTTATAGCTACTCTGAAAATGGGACGTGAGATGCGACTGCTTTTAAAGGTTTCCTACCAATGAAAGGACTTTCTTAAATTGTTCAGTTAGGCCAATAATGGCTGAAGAACCTTTATTCCTAAGCGTAGAGGAGCTCATGTAAGATGCAGCATTCTCCAAAGAACGGGTCAGTGTGAAAGCCATGAGGCAGAAGGCCCACACATTTGACTTTAATAAGCCAAATGAGGGGAGAGTAGGTTTGGGTTGAATCCAACTACAACATTTGTGTTCCACATTTGCCCCCTTTTCCCGTCTCTGCGCTCACATTGAGAAGAAAATATCATTGTGTGTAATGGGACCCGCTGCAGCTAAGAGACTTGTCAGACTCCTCCAGGAAAAGATTGATCATTTACCAAGAAATGTAGTGGAGCCTGGTGGTTGCCACTGTCCTTCACATCTTTGTTTATTGTCACCAGAATAAAGAGGCTCTTCCACTGTAAAGGTTAGACATACAGCATAGCGCATTATGACTCAGATTGCCTGTGAAGGAAAGTGCTCCGGCACTCATCGGAGTAATGTATACAGTCCAAACAGCCCACTCCAACATTCTATCAAACTGTGGAAAGTTCCTCAACAGCTGTGGACGGAGTTTGCACACTTTTACGCATAAACGGCAGCGGAGCCCCACAGCCCATGCCAACAATAAGAGAATCGTCAAATGGGCGTAAAACGTTGTGTTGGTTTCTCCTTCAGAGGCACCACATTGGGCCATATTTTTTGATGATTCAGTGCATTACGAGCTAATTCACATTTGTTTATTTCAGACTTGTTTAAGTCTCCATTTGCTTGAAAAATTTATGAATGCGAGCATGTGATCATTATTTCCTCGTCAGTAATAGAGCATCGGGCTGACACTGTTTATGTTGGACTGTGTGAAATTATTACTTGGGCCTGCTTTAATAGTTTTGATATTTGTTCCTGCTTTTGGCTGTCTTTTCTGTTTAAAGTGCAGACTTGAGTGTTCCTAGAAGTTGGAAGGTCTGGGCCAGGGTAGGATGAGTTCTGTTGTTTCAGAAGATGCACTCCTCTGAGGAGGGACAGGTTCTGTGCAAGCATCCTGCTGTTTTGCTTCTTGGAAGCGTGTGTCCGGGGAGGCCCAGGCCTCTCATTAGCCTTAGGTTGCGAGCACTGCCTCCCTGTCCGACTTCTTTGAATGTCTGGGGCAAAAAGTCCCACACAGGAGGAACAATAACATCAAGCGCATCTTTATCCTTGTGCAGAGAAACAAATCAGTCTAATTTAAGCTTTCTCAGATCCAGTGGGTATTTTCCTCAGTCCTTCTTCTTTTAAAAACTTTCACCTTCTGTTATTCTGAGTATGCCGTTACATGGCAAGTAATTTTGTCAGTAAAGTTTGATGTGCCTGTGATTAAATCCCACATTTTGTTTATTTTCTATCTTCTCTTCTTGAAACAAGGGCTCCAAAAATATTATTTGAAATAGTTGACTATTCATGAAAATGCTGTATCTTTTTAATGTGCAAACTTTCATTCTGCATTTCAGTTATTCAACAAAACACGTTATTGTTACAAATTTGCTAGTATGGAAAAAGCCTGCCCATAAAATCACTGTACAGTTTACTATTCCGGTAACAGCTTCAATAATTAAAAAATAATACATATGTCAAATATCATTTACATTTGCGACTTTTAGCAGATGCTCTTATCCAGAGTGACTTCCATGTCCTAATTACAGGGACAGTCCCCCTGGAGCAACTCAGGGTCAAGGGTCTTGCTCAGGGACCCAGTGGTGGTAGTTTTAGAGGTCACATTTGAACCTGTGGCCTGTTGATCCATAGGTCTGTAGCCAAGCTCCCTACCACTAGACCACCGCCACCATCCATCATCCATCTCAATAAACTATTTTGGCTGCCGCATCATTTCGCAGCTTGAATATTTTAACAAGCCAGTATTTTTACACATTTAGTTGCAGCGGTGCTTGAAGGTGTTTGAACCATTCAACATTTCTACAGAAACATATTTAAAACATTTTAAACAAAATGAAACAAAATATATAACTGGTTATTTATTTATTACGGGAATGATCCAATCTCATGTATCAGTGAGTGACAAAAAGTATGTGAACCTCAAGGATTAGCTGTTTAGAAAAATGTTTTGTGTACAGATGAAAGCAACCTTTGTGGTTTGAAAGAGAAGTGTTTGGAGGAAAGAAGCATTGCAGAATGTAAAACGCTGTGAAACATGGTGGTGGTAGTACCATTGTGTGTTAGCATTTATAATGCACTTTGGGGAGATAAGTGCTTTGTTCAAGGCAATATTTTCCTCATTTTAACTAATCTTTTACAGTGAACTGTAACCTTTGTCTTACCTTTGTAACATGAAAGGTTTGTTCTTTGAAAAGCTGTATTTTCATTTTCTTTTTATTTGGTCAAAGGTAACATTTTGCTTCTGTTGATAGCCAAGTGAGACTTATATAGTGTAGATGATTTACATTAGCTTTTACTTTAAGAAAATGCTGTCAGCCATACTTGTTCTTTTTCTTTCAATTCAAGCCAACTTTCTTTCTTCCCACTCTATAGGTGAACTTCAACAGGTGAATAAACTTATAGATATAAGATAGTGAATAAAGCTCTAGATTCGATGTTATTCTGTACATTTAAAACAACGACATGAACAACGGAAATATGAAACGTTTTTCTTTTCTTTATCAGTTTCTCAGTTTCTTTACTGACTATGGGGCATTAGCTAACAGGGTTTGAGAATTTAGGAAAATTTTTCTACCCCCACACCTTTTCTGGTACCCATGTCTGGAACTTTACCTCAAAATGAAACAAATCCACTCCCATTATTAACACAGTGATCTTTTATTTAAACACTTTTTCACTTTGCTTTTGGTGACTGCTGTCAAGTAGCAGGTTTGGGCAGTTGAATTCAATTCACCATCTCAAATTTGAGTCAATATCAAATAAACTTGTGCGGTGATTCTGTGCCAGAATCCAACATGTTCTGTGGTAAGCAGAGTTGTTATCATGCTAGTTGTACTATCATACTACCGTATTAAACACAATAGAAATCTTGTCCGGTGTTCACTTACACAGTCAGCCATGGCCTCATGGTTAGAGATGTGGAGGGTTCAGCCGGAGGGTTCAGTCCCCAGGACTGGCAGGAAAAATGTGAGCGAGTGGGGAGTGGGTGAACAACACTTACCCCTCCCACATTCATGACTGAAGTGCCCCTGGGCAAAGTACTTAACCCCATAACTGCTCCCTGGGTGCAGGAATGCAGTCCACTGCTCCTGCTCCTGGTGTGTGTATGTAATGTGTTTGGATGGGTTAAATGCAAAGGACAAATGCACTGCTCACTCTTTACAATGTATGTGTCCAAGCAGAGGAGTTTCATTTCAGTTCACTTTTGCATCATAAGTAGACTAAAGTTGTTGTTTTCTATACGATGCATGTTTTCGATACCATTTTCTATACTATGCAATGATTATACCTGACTGACTTTCACTGAGCTTATGAGTAAAGCAAGCACTGAGGCTCAAAGGATTAGCTGTTTTGGTTTTTTTTTAATATTGAAGTCAAATGTATCATTGCAGTAAGCAGATGTTGAACAAACATTTTGCATAGAAAAAAATTTGGCATGCAGCTTTATAAGGTCATGCTAAAACTATACAATTAAAACAGCAAAGTATAGTGCAGCAAGAGTCCAACATATTTAGGCAAAAATGAATTATGGTTATGACAAGGAACTCTCCTGAGGCAGCCACAGTCTGTAAACAGCCAACACATAATAAATCTTGAGGATGGTTGTGGTCAGCACATATTGGATGCTTTGGTAGCACCATTTACACCACGAAGAACAACATTAACCTATTAAACTGTAAGAAAATGTGTTTCAGAAAGTACGGGGCAAATGATGGCACTTTGGAAATGAATGTATTGTATTCAAATGTTCATTTTTCAAAAATCTTACTACTGTCATGTCATCCTTTGGCCCGACTTGGCAAAAACTCCTAAGATTGAAGCACAGATGCACTCTCTAACGCCAGCATACTCCAGCTCCGTTTGGACCACGGCCAGCTTGTGCAGCTGTGCTTACTCTTGCTGTACGGAAAGGGTGCTAGGATCAGGCAGCAGGGTGTGGACCAGGCGGGCCGTCGGCCTCAGAGCGGCCAGCCAGCAGGACGTTTATCTCCCCACATCCCTCACCAGCCAGCTTCTTTTCAAGAACAACCTCTTCTGTGGAACTGCTGCACGGCAAAAGATAATAATAGATGTTTTTCCCCCTCTGAAAGAAGAGCCTGAGATTAGGTGATGGGGCGGAATGATCAGAGAGGTGCTTGGCGGCCTGTTTTTCTTACCTTTGTAACATGCATATGCTCTGAGGGCCACGTTTCCCCTCGGTGACCTAGTTCTCAGTCGGGTGGAGCACAAAAGTGTAGAGAGAGCAGTGGGCAGATCAGAGAGGCCAAGCAGAGAAAGGGGCGTGATGGACAAATCTCCCAGAAGATGAGAGATCTTCGGAGAAGAGAGATTTGCAAGCCCAGAAAAAGTCTGCGGTGACATCAGCATTAAGGGCTGGATTCATGATGAGAAGGGCCAGCTGGGTCCTCCTCTGGCAAACAACTGAGAGAGTGTTTCACCTCACATGACCCTGACGGGCCCTGCAGTGCCTATCAACCCCTCGCATCTCTTCAGCAATCTCTCTGGCCCCCGTCTAGACCACTTTATTTCATCCCTCAGATGTTTTTCACAGAGCGAGAAATGCCAGCCTGAGTCAGGCCGGCCTAACACATGCATTAATGCTTTGCCTTTTTTAGGCCCTGACTTAAGACAACCAGGAAGTAAAAGATAAGACGTTTCATCCATTAGCGTGCTAAGAAGAAAGAAAAGGTTTACAGTGAATGTGGGGGGATTACCATGTTGTACCGCAAGCGCAAATATCAGCCCTCTCCATCACCCGGACACTAACACACGGCCAACTTCTGCAGCTTGATGACAGGCAACTGCTGAGAGATGGAATTCAGAATAATGTCGAGTACCTTATTTGGAAGCATCAAGTCTGCTGGTCATGTGGGGGGAAAAAGGAGAAAGAAAGGATGAAAGGAAGAAAATGTTTATTTGCGGTGGATAGATCCCCAGGAGGTGATGTGAGTTAGGGAGGCATTCCTGGCGAATGAGAGAGAGTGGGGTCAGCAAAGGATCAGCAAGGACATTATCCAAAAAGGTTCACACCACAGCCTGTAATGGAGACATGCTATTCTAGTCAAGCACAGAACTGAAAAGTAGCGAAGGTAAGCACGAGTAATGGAGATGAAAACATGAATCAAAAAGACTAATAGTTGCATGCGAGCCACAAGGTTATACGTTCCGTATGTTATGTGAGTTACATGGGATGATGAAGTAGTGTGCTTTGTGCAGACAAGAATCAACAGGCTATATTTATTGAGAAGTCCATTCCAGATCCTTTTTACAGGTGTTTGACAGAAAACTACTAAGGAAAGTTCTTATAAATTCAAGTTAATCACATAATCTGTGCAGTCAAAAGGTGTTCGAGGTCTTCACTGTCAAGAAGATTTGTGCCTGAAGTCTTGCTGAGAGTGAGTGGTGGAACCAAGAGCGAGAAAACACAAAAGGTTAATTGGACATGCGCGTCAGAAAGCAGGCGGCCAGGTTAAATAGAGGCCCAGTGGGAGCTGCAACACTTTAAAATGGTTCAAGATTATGTTTGGAGAGTCTTAAACGTCTGAGAATGTTGTGGTTGGCGGTTTAATGAACATAACATCTTGGTCTACTTCAGGCAGATTGGAGGAAGTGCTGAAAACAAATTTGCAACAAAAGCATTCTCACTGTGCAGAGAAGCTGAAAGAACAAACAATTCGACCATAGTGGTGCAAAAACTCACAGGCTATTGGATGACTTCAGCTCGCTGATATTTATGGATGAATGATATGCATGGCTGATGACAGGTAGGGGGAACGTATCATGCTGTGTCATCTGGCCTGACGCAGATCTATTGGAGCTACTGTGAAAATCCTCTCTGTCTCAGTCAGCACGGTGTGACTGCACTGCTTGGAGTCTGTAGGAATTAATGTTAGTCGGGGCTATAAGAACGATGGGAAGAGGGCTGGCTCTTTCTGATAGGCCGCTTTAATCATGAAGGACCTCCTCCTTCCTTTGAAGCGTAATTGAATGTGCTTAAATGGCCATTGTCAGAGACATAAGCAGAGTTGATTGCAACAAACAAATGCGAAGCAGAGCGGGGATCCTCCACCTTTGAAAAATGCCGTGGTTCTGCTTAGGCTAAGCAGAATGTGGTGGCCAGTGGCGCGGAGCGTGCACACGTCATTTTAATGAGCCCTCCTTAGGGATGCAATCGACTTCCAAAATGGCTTCCTGTTACGTAGGTAGGCACGTTTGATTCTGCTCGCTGAGGCGTCCATGGTGTTCTCGTGTCGGAGATGATCAAGGCAGATTAGAGTGGCCCTGAACAATCAGGGCCAGCTGGCTGAGAGAACTAGTGGGAGAGAGTGAGAATCCCCAAAAAGAGCCCCAACCACAACTCTGACCTTACAGAGCCTCTAGTGCTCCTCCAGTGTAAAGGTGGTAACCATTTCCTGCTTTGTCATGGAGAGAGCATTGTAAGTAAGAGACTGTGGCAAAATGGTGTTAACCCCTGAAATGTCCAGAACCTCCGGTCTCCATCCCTCACTTCGATACCTCAAGAATTACTTAGATTGACTTGTTTGCCACGTTGATACTGAAAAATATGCCTTAAGGTTTGCTTTTAAGAGAAGCTTCAAATGCTTTGAGCTGAAGCAGAAATGAAGGTTTTGTATGGTAATAGTTTTGAAAGTGAAAGTGAAAATGACACACCACACCAGACAGTGAACCACAACAAAATGCTTTCTCTGCATTTAACTCATACACTTCGTGGAGCGGGGGGTGGCTATATCCAGCACCCAGGGAGCAGTGTTGGGCACAGTACCTTGCTCAAGAGAACTTAAGGGCAACCTGCTGGTCTGGGACTCAAACATATGATTTTCCAATCAAGGTGCCATGTCTCTAATTACTGGACCTCCTAGTGCTCACTAAAATTGCATGCTGTGATAGTTGCATATGCTATATTATTATGAGTATATGTAGTAATTAATTTCTTTTTTTTTCTTTACCGTTTGTAATCTGGTTTTTACATTACCATTTCTTTCCTTCCAAAAGAGCAAATGGAAATCAATAAAGCATACAGTATGAATGAACACATGCTTCTTCTTCTCCTTCCTCTGTCCAATTATCTTCCTCCACACCCATCAAAAATGTGTCCTTAAATAAACTTGGATGCAGACATGTGGCTCATCAAGAGTGTAATTACATTTGGTGTGCACATGAACTCTCGTTAGACTCCTGATCTGACATCTGCACATTTCTCTCCCTGAAAGGGGCATGATATGGACATGTTCCTGCCCTGCTGGTTTGGCAAGCATCCTTCTATTCAGATGTAAGTATGACTCTATATAGAGCAAATGATATCTACTGGCATAATCACATTCGTGTGATTTTCATATGGTGCATCGTGGATAAAATCTGCACAAGGAATATCTCAAAAACAGCACGTTTTTGTGCCAGCCTGGTTCCTGAAAAGATGTTCCTCATTAAAGATGTGTGAGAAGCATTAATATTCACCACTATCAGGACAGGGGCAATATTAGCAAGTATGAAGTTGCATAATGAATACACATTGGAAAGTTTTTTTTTATATATAATTAATAATATCTTACAATTTGAAAATTTAGCGATGACTGTGGCCTTGTAAATTAGGATAAATGGTTTAAATGTTATTCAAATTTTTTTTGTGTTCATGATTGATTTATTTTTTGGTAATTAAAGTGTGACATCATATTGACTGCTGACTGGATGGTGACCCGGTTGGATTAGTTGGTGATTAGTAGGTGAGTTGGCGACTGCTGATTTATTGGTGACAGTTTTAGCCAGTGCCATTATGGATGTAATAAGTCACTGTTAGAAAGTCATGAAATTAGACAGTGTTAAAAAAAATATGTATACATATACATCACATATATATCATATATATATGATTTTGTATAATATAAGCCCATGTGTGTTGGTAGCACAGAAATATAATAATAGATAATGGTATTATATCCTCAGAATAATCTCTACCACTGATTTCATGACTATTGAGTTCAGTGGTCAATTAATGTATCCCCCAGTTTTTTGTTTTTTGTTTATTAACTAATTGCAAAAAAATGATTTTCAGTCTAAACAGAGTCCCATCTGCAGCCTCTTTACTCCACTTTGCCTTTTGATTCTTTTGGAGTGCAGGTCCGAAAATCCGGGTCACAGGTGTTCAATCACAAATCCTTTAGATGCTGTCTAGTCAGGTCTCAAATTTCTTCTTTAAATGTGGTGTCGTGGCTTCAGTCCAAGTCTTGTGACCGGAGGCCACACCTCCAGTTTACAGTTACAAATAGGTACAACAAGCGTTCATAAATTCACTATGGGAATTTCAACATGAAACATTTAATGTTCACTGCTGTTTAATGTGACTCAAGCAAGGATATTTTAAACTTCAAAGACATTTCTTCACTCCTACAGTTCTATATTTCAACACATTTTAACTGATCTTACTTAACTTTATTGGTCAATAAAAAATGGTCAAACATCAACCTACTAAATTCTTTCCTAGGATTATTTACTGCAGTTTTACTTGATTTACAAGCAATTTGATTGCAAGAGTGAAAGATGCTGAGATGTTCATTGGGTGTCACGAGGATGGACAGGATTAGAAATGAGTATATTAGAGGGACAGATCAGGTTAGACATTTTGGAGACGAAGTTAGAGAAGCAAGGTTGCGTTGGTTTGGACATGTCCAGAAGAGAGACGAGGATTATATCAGGAGAAGGATGTGGAAGATGGAGCTGCCAGGAAAGAGGAAAAGAGGAAGACCAAAGAGGAGGTTTATGGACGTGGTGAGAGAGGACATGCAGCTGGTGGTTTGAAGGAGGAAGATGCAGAGGACCGGAAGACATGGAAACGGATGATCCGCTGTGGCGACCCCTAAACGAGAGCAGCCCAACAAGGAAGAAGAAGTAGAAGAAGACAAGTGATTTGATTTCAAGCAAAAGTTAAAGCTTAAAATAACGTTCTAGGTCACAAACACATTCATATTTATTTGAGTAAATGTCAATTTATTGTAAAAACTATGCCTAAGTTTAGGCCTATGATTATGAAGTCATAGATCAGATCCTTTAGAACTAACTGAAATTGTGCTAAATGTGAAAAAGGGTATAAAAAACTGTCCTTTGTAAAAAAAAAAAAATTGGCACATTTATGTTATTTTTTCCACTATGTTAAATTTTGCAAAGAAATTGTGCAATAAATCCTTTGAACAAGATTTTTTCCCAAATTAACCTAACATATCACTTGATTGGTGCGTTCAAACCTGTTAAAATGGCCATTCACAAATTACTTCAAGAGGTACAACTACATTATATCTACACTAACTGTCCAGTCCAGCTTCCCTTACAGCTCGGGACCGACAGTGAGCTGATCTTGTTTAGACATGGAGGGTTTTTGCGATGGATGGATATTGAATGGTGTGAATTACATGATGGTGTGAATGAAAGTAGGCTTTTGCCAGCTTAAAGCCATTATAAAGAAAGTAGTTCTTGTTTGTATTTTCATATTTCATAAGAAATGAAAGTCAGCTGTGGTTTTGTGAATCGTCCGTGTTAATGTGGAACTACTGAGCCGCACAAAATACCACCTACAGTTTTCCTACAGTGCATCATGTCATAAAAATGTGAAACTGAGATGGGTTAACTCCATTCCAGGGGTAACTGTATCTCAGTTAATAACAGCGAATGAAATTTTTACCTGTCAACAACTCCATACATGCGTCACTGTATGTTTTCGCTTGAGTCGTTTTGTGTTACATAGTCACATTTCAGGAGCTCGATACTGAATGTGCACTCGCTGTCGTCCTGTCATCACATGCTTCTGATTTAGCTGCAAAGTCTTCCAGTCGCAAAAAAAGCCACAGAGAAGAAATACTGACATACCCACACCATCCCCAACTCCGATATGGCTGCACTTCCCTAATAAACAAATAACAGTTTGTTTTGATGGAGGATTAAATTTGACAACCAGTTGCCTTGTCCAAACTGTTATGGTTGTGGAAATGTACAGGTCTGTAGATGTACGCAGTGAGATCGAAATGAGACTCTTATTAAAAATGATTTGCTTGTATTGTCCTATTCACTCATTCTGAGGTCTCCGAAACGAAAGGTCATAACAAGCCACCTTACTTTCTGCTACCTTTCTGTAAATGGCCTTATCTGGATTTGATTAGTGGCCACAGTTATAGCTGCGCAGGTTGAAACAGATGTGCTACTGTGTTAAATGTTTGCCATTCATCTTGGTGTTAGGCTCAAGCTGCAGAAGAAAAATGCTACTGTCTGCAATGAATCTACCTTCCATACAAGATCCTGCATCATTCATCATGCCGAGCCACATACAATAGATTAAATAAAACTCATTTAACATTAACAATAGACTCCAAACATATTGATTTTGGGAACAGTCGTATAGGTTGAGTTTTGCTAATGTTTTCACTGAAGTTTGTCCAACCTAGTGACAGCTGCTAAGATAATATGCAATCGTAGGTGCAATATAGATATGCATGGAGAAGTAAGGTTTTTTCTTGCTTTAGTTGACTTTGACGTGGCCAACAGAATCATTTGCGCTTATAAAGTACAATGTTCCACCCAGGCCTGACCTTGTCCCAACATAGCGTCTGTTTAAAAGGGGGAGTGACTGAGTAATCTGACATTTTGGACCTGATTTTCACCACAGCAAACTGCACGAAACAGCAGGCCTAAAACGTAAAGTCAACAGCTCGTTTTTTTGGTCTTTTTCGACACTGGGTTAAACTCATACCCACAAGGGCCTGTTTACCAAAACAACCAGTGAGCATCCAAGTGGCACAACTTTTAATTGAAACATGTTGTGCAAATTATGAACAGTTTTTGTTGTGTAAAGTGCCATGCTAGTGTTTGTGTTTTAATGGGAACATGAGTACTGGCACCGTCACTGTTTATGAGTCAAAGTTTGTGTATGTTTTATTTTTTCAAAACCCACTATGACTTCTTTCTTTCTTTCTTTCTTTCTTTCTTCCTTTCTTTCTCTTACACACAAGTTCCCATCTTCAAAGGAAAGTGAGTAAGTGACTGCTATGGTATATGCAAGGACTGAGCTGGAGGTCTTTCAAAGACTTTGCTGAATTGTTTTTCTACATTTTGGACAAGAAGACAATGAAGCACAGAGGAAGAATGGCAAACAAAGACTCATACGCCCTTTACGCACTGTCATCGTATGATTATGACTGCGACCCGTCAGAAGGCACTTGAACCTTTTTCAAACATTTGACATTTCCCAAAAGACGCAACCAGATGCAGAGAGGGAAATCCGAAAAAGTGGGTGCCTTCGTATAGCATGCCAGTGATACTCCCTGAATAATATATATTTGGCTAACATAGTCTAATTGATCTTGCTCTTCTGTTTGCATTAGAATTATTAACATTAGGAATGCACGTACCACATACAGTATATTAAAAGATAAAGACACTCTAGGCCACCTTTATACTGATAATGTGTCAGAAATGTGTTATTTTTGGCATATTGCATGCTAGAAACACATAGCTCCATGAGAACGTATGCAATTCTTTTTCAAGCTGGGCGGCTGCCATGCAATGCAGACAAAAACATAATGTGCACCCCTGCTTGACCTTATATTCCCTCAGCACAGACCCAAGTTATGTGCAATCTTAACTGGAATTGTGTTAGATATTTTACATTTTAACAAGCGAAGCATCCAGTAAATTCACAGAGTGATAAAGTCATCAGGCCCATTAACTTCATCCTTGCGGTGACATGCCTGAAATCATGCGTTTAATCTATAGATCTCCAAACTTGGCGCCCCATGTTGCAGCGGCTGTTTTTTTATTTGATTTCATTTTTTTTTCACAAAAGCTGCAGCCAGTGGTGAAATTTGCCACATATTGTGCATTGTATAGAGCGTGGAGGTCCAGCTTGCTTCAATTAACCATCAGAGGAGGCTGTTTCTGATTAAGTCTTGGCAAGGCCAAGGTGATTCCTTCCTTAATGAAAAGCACTAGGGAGGCCAAACGCAAAAACACTGGTTATCAAAGAATAATAGCCTCACTTGAAAAGGTCTCCTGCTATCATCACACTTCCCGAGGAGTTTCCTTCCATGCGGCTGATATAGCCCCTGCGCCAAGTATGTGCACATCAAGTGGACGAGGGGGTTCGTTCTGGGTTAGGCCAAGGCTGCCGTCTCTGTTTACCTCGTCTAGGTTACATAGTTACCAAATACAGGGCCTCTTCTTCTAAACTTCAGAGTTCCCCGTCCTCGGGTTACCGAGTTCTTCCCTGACTTACGGCCCGATAATCGTCCTGGCAGTCTTCTGCCATGTTCTGCCGTATCCGCGCAATGTTAAATTACAAGATGGCAGCCACACAGGGCAGCTTGTTTTTCTCCTCCTGCCGTGTGATTGGGGCAGGATGTGCTGGTGGCTTGCGTGCAGCCAGTGAGACCTCACCCTGCAGATGAGCACAGAAACAATGGGCCGCAGAGGAAAAGGATGGCGGCTCATGCCAGTGCTGGGCCACCGCCTGACCAACCACTCTAGCTGACCCCCAGTCAGGAGAGTCAGGAGCAGAGTTCACTTTTGCACACACATCAGAGGAAAATAGGCCACAAAGGCGTGCTATTAAAAAAGATGTCTATTTATAAAAGACAAGAGCTGAAACAATAGAGATCATAAAGAGGGCAAAATCCTCATTACAGCAGGTTTATCATAGGGCAAGGAATAACCGTTCAGGAACACTTCTTTTTTTAATGATTGTAATTTTGATTGTAACACTGATTTCGTTTGAAGAAAAATTGTCACAATATGAAATATTTGTATTAAATTTTGATCACTGCTTTTAACAGTAGTTTGACAAATGAAGGTATTAAATCTTTATTTAGACAAAATCTGCTTTTTATACCAATTTGTTTTATACCAAGAGAATAAAAAAGGTTTTTTTTATATTGAGAGAAAAATGAACATGATGCTGTGTCAATATAGCCAAGGTTTCACCAAATTAAAGCTCCTGAATCCTCCAGTATTTGTGCTCTTTGGCCCATATTTGTCTCATTAGTGTCCTTAGTGTATATAGAGTTAAATAAGAAATATGTTTGCATTATGTTGACTTCACTCTCCAAGGCCAGAGTATGAAATTTTGTTAAACTTAGAAACATGTTCTGCATGGACTAATGCCTCTCAGGCCTCACTTAACACCTGCACTTAGATAAACCCTGGATGGTGTGAGTGTAATTTGACTGTAATATGTTGGATTTTATTTGCAGTAGTCCACATTTTCATGTAAAATTTGGAATGTATGTTCATCTTTTTCTCATTGAAGCCTTAATCCACTGGGTGGACATGATAAATACACTGGTAAGCTTTTGCATGCAAATAACGGGAAAGGCCACTGACTATAATTAAATCACCATTTGTTTTCCACATCCTCCGCTCCACAAATGCGCATGCAACACTGAGGCGAACTTGAGGACATAAGAACTGAAATGGCTCTTTCGTCCACTAGCACTTCCTCGTGACCCCTGCTCTGACAGAGCTCGACAGACACTAAGCCAAAACTTCTCGATGGGATGTAATTGCAGTGCTGAAAGCCTCAGATTGCAGTGCAAGAACGGCCACCCACAAGCTTTTAGAGAGGCAAAGGTCTTGGCTTTGTGACCCCATTAAGGTTAGGTGAAGGGGAATTGTTGGCTGCATTTTAAAAGGTCAGTGGTCCAGTGCTGAGCAGCTAACATCCTTTTTGTTTGTTGCAGCAAAAAGGCTACGAAATGACCTGCTCCAAATTTCATCAGAGGCAACAGTCAGGACATCCCATCAGCACGTCCTATAATTCATAATAGTCCGTTTTAAAGGATCTAACCTTTATGAGCATTGAATCTGAATGTTAATAACTGAATTTAATAAACTCTTAACTGAGGCAATTTCATTTTCCCATTTTCTTTAGACCTTAACTCCCTCGTCCTTTGAAACGCATCATACTTCTGTAAAGCACAGTTCCCTCATATCTATTTTGAAGTCTAACCACCGCAGGAAAATACCACCAGTTTAACGGCAACTGTGCTGAGGTTTTTGCTTCAGTTCTCCTTGGAGCTCAGAATACCCCTGAGGTTAGGACGGATTCGCTCCAGTCACACAAATGCTTAGCAAAAGAGACTTTAACCTGACAATAAAACCCCTTCCACACACAGCACAGGAGCAACAGCTGGATTTCTTAATACAGTTATGGTAAACAGTCGGTTGGCATTCTTTGGAAAAGCCGTGAGCCTCTTGTGTTGGGAGGTTTTATTTAGTCTGAGGAGAAATAGCACAGCACAGCTGTTCTGTTGTTTTCTGAGCTGCATTTCCGTGGTTACTCTGCTGTCCAACCACAGTCAGACACTCAAGGAAGTAGATAAAAAACATTTCTCATTTGAAAGCAAAGAGAAACAAGTTACAAACAGAGGCCACGTGGCCATGGCCTTGTCACCCACCACCATTTGATGATAAATAATAGTCATAGTGCTTTGTTATTGTTATTTTTTTACACTTCGCTCGATTTGTAGCAGTAATGAGAGTTGGCGTGTGTTACAAAGCAATAGCAGGAAGTATTGCCGTCTGATGGGTTCTCCAGAATTGAGTCATGACCCCAGATGTTGATCAGAATCCTTTCATGAGTTATTAGCCACTGCACTCCACACGGTTGCTGGAGGATTTATCATCTCAGGGTCCTCTGGAGATTCCTGCACATGTGTGAATGCTTGTTCTTACTTTGTCCTGTAGGTGGTAATTGCTAACATCCAGTCAGCTAATAATCATCATCCATCACATGGTTCCACTTCACAAAGAATCATCTGTATTAACTTTTAAAAGAACACCAGTGATTTCTGGCAAAAAATGTTTCAGAGGCTGGTGCGGATTTGAGTCAACAGAGAATCTGAATACCGTGAATCAAAGATGAAAAGCTTTCAAATGAACCGTCAGGAGGTTGTTTGATCTGCACAAGCGGCACAAAGTGATGTCAGGGATTGATGCCTCATTTGATGTCTTTCATCTCGCTGAATAACTTAAATCATTTCTTAACTACACTCTGAAGGACAAGGGTTCAATGACACTTCTTTGGAATTATGCCCAAGAAAAACCAGTTTGGGTCCCTAAAAAAAGTTTTGGTTACCTTTCCGTGGATGAGGGTTTTATATCTATTAAAGGTTTTGATCTATTAAAAAAGGTACCATAAAGGATTCATGGACTGATAAAAACTTGTGTACCCTGGAGAACCAAGGTATATATATATATATATATATTCCTCCAAGAACATTTCATGGCCCTTTTTCAAGAGTGTTAAAGTTCCACACTGATTAACGTTTTCTTCCTATAACTTTTGAACTTCAAACATCAATTGTTAATACAGTTCATTTTAAGTATTCAAAGTTTTAAAGGTTCTTTCAATTTAAAAAAACTCTTTGGTTCTTCTGGACATCCCCTTAAAAAGACACCATCCCTATTTTTTAGAGCCAGAAACCTTATATGTAAAAGTGAGGTCAATCATCTCTTCTTCTGTCATACATTCAGAAGACATGGGGTTAATCTGGAGCCTTAACCTTAGCATCACTTTCAATCTTGACCCATAAGTAATCATGCTTCCTTCCTAAAGGTCCATTACACAAGTACAAACATTCCGCCTCATGCTGTGACTTTGTTCCTGCCACCTCATTAACTTCTCTCCATCACAGAACTAGAAGGGTCTTGCTAGAAGGGTCTTGCTGTCTCCCCGAATGACTGTCTCTCAGGGATGCTTGCCTCTACATTCTCTTACCTCATCAAAGGCCCCTTAAAACAAACCTGTGCCATATGCCACATTTCATCCTGCTGATATTTTCTTCATGAACTGGGGCCAGGGCCACAAACAGTCAGCTTAAGCCAAGAAAGAGTTTGGAGCCCAGTGTTGTTTTCCTCTCGGCTCAGATCACATTTCTGGGATGGATGCTTCCATTTCCAGCTTTTTGTTCTAGAGGTGAAGAGGTCGTACTCACCCTCTGGGCAGTTTCCAGTCAAATCGATGTTGTTTTGCAACACGTTTGAAGAGAATAATCATCATTAACTTATGAATTTCCTGCAATCAATATACATAACTGCATATGTTTCACATGTGTTCATCTTGCTAATCAGCACTTAATCAACCAGTCTGGTTGTTTTGGCCCTGCAGCCTCCAGACCATCAAAGCCCTGTTTTTTCTTTTCTTTTTTTTTCGCCAAGAATGCTTGAATTGAGACTTAGCAACATAGGCAGTGCAATATGATTTATCTCCCATCTACAGAGTGCTCATACGGTAAAGGAAAGCGAAAAGCCGAAAAATCAGAGGGACTTCCCATTAAGGCAAGGGTAATAGAATGGAAAGCAGTTTCCCCCCGCTGGGGAGATGTGGAGGGAGGCAGAGGGGAACACTTTCAACACAATGATGTCATCCATCAAGAATCCAGACAACAAACCTCAAACTGCATCCCCTACTATCGCTCGCTACCCCAGCATCTCCCTGACCTCATCCAATGATGTTTTTATGGAAAGAGAGAAAATAGCTCAACTAGGTCAGGCCGGACGACTTGTTATTGCCAGTGAGTTACAGTGAGGCCGGGGAAACTGATCTGTTTACTCTCTCCCTCACAGTTTCACTCTGTCTCAGTCTCTGTGGTCAGAAAGCTAATCTTAATGGCAGAGAGGTTAGATTTGATCCATCATAGATAAAAAACAGCTTTTTTCCTTAACTGTACTTAAGAAATGCTGTATTGTAGAAAGTTTTGTTTTGTTATGACACAAAGCAAATATTTGCTTTCCAGCAAATGTAGGGTGAATTATGTAAGGCTGTAATTTCCTGTTACTGCCACAACAGAAAAAAAGTTCATAGTTGGTCAAACTGGTTAAACAATCCATCAGTCAGACAATCTGTTCACTGTGTGAATACAGTGTTGATAGATATAAGAAACTGGATTGCTGATGAAGTGAAGGGAGGCCTTTGGGCTGCCATATTGGTACTCCTTTAAAGATATTTACATTTAGCAGATGCTCTTATCCAGAGCAACTTCCATGTCCTAATTACATGGACAGCCTCCCGGAGCAATTCAGGGTTAAGGGTCTTGCTCAGGGACCCAGTGGTGGTAGTGCCAGAGGTGGGATTTGAACCTGGAATTGCTTTAGCCATAGGTCCATAGGCAAGTATCCTACCACTAGACCACCACCACCCCAAGATATGACAGAAATGCTGGGGTAGGTTCTTGGAAAATGTTCAAGTTTATCTGTCGAGACATTGAGGATCACTGTAGAAGTATTTTTTTGTAATATAACCTATTCTGATCAATCTCAAATTGTGTAAGAGAGATTAAATATGAAGAAGAATGTCTGGAACTACACTAAACAATGTTAGGTATAAGTAAGAATGATTGATTAGTCGTGGGTTTGAATCCGAGACCAGTAGGTTGCTCTGTGCTACCCTTGAGCAAGGTACCACCCCCATCACTGCTCCCCAGGCACTTTAAATAGCTGCCCCCTGCTGCACGTGTGTATGGGTAAAATGCAGAGGTTGAATTTTGTTGTGGCTCACTGTGTGCTGTGCTGTGTTACACAAGGACAAAAATAGCCACTTTCACTTCTCAGACATATTTCAGACATATATGTTTCCTGTTTCAAGAACAAGCAATGCTTTACATTTACATTAAAAACAGAATTCTGCAGAGTCATGTGGGTGGTGGAATTTTTAAGATTTTACATTAGCTTTTACAATTCTCCAGCATTTATTAATCCATTAGATTTTTGAGCCAGCACTAGCAAAATTTAAGTGCATTTGAAAGGGTCTGTTTATAACCTTTCCACCCTGGTCCAGTCTACCTGTTTGTTCACGGCCAGTTATTTTGGTACTAGGTCACTTGGTCACGTCTCTGTCTCATATAAACTTTAACAATCTGAAAGGGAGGTGGCTACACACCTCCATCCAGCCTGGACACTGTTGCCACATCTTTTGGCACCATGCTTTTACTTTTTTCCATAATATTCCTCCTAAAAATATATATCCTGTCTGAAAAAGGCCTTCATATTTCTGGGGGAAAATCCATATGCATATATATATATGTTTAATTGTATCTAACTCCTCAACAAAATTGTATCTAACTATTCAAAACAAAAAAAACAGGGTGGCGGTGGTCCAGTGGTAGGATACTTGCCTATGGACCCAAGAGGTCCCAGGTTTGAATCCCACCTCTGGCACTACCACCACTGGGCCCCTGAGCAAGACCCTTAACCCTGAGTGTCTCCAGGGGGACTGTCCCTGTAATTAGGACATGTAAGTCACTCTGGATAAGAGTGTCTGCTAAATGCCGTAAATGTAAATGTAAAATGACAGTCCTAGATCACTAGTTTCCAATCCTGGTCCTGGAGTGAAAGTGAAAGTGACAACCCTTGTCATTGCGAGGTCACAGCACTGCGCACCATGAACCACAACGAAATTGGACCTCTGCTTTTAACCCATGCACACAAACACCATGCAGCAGTGGACAGCTATTGAAAGCGCCCAGGGAGCAGTGACAGGGATGGTACCTTGCTCAGGGGTACCTCAGGGCAACCTACTTGTGAGGGAATCGAACCCACAAACTTCCGATGCGGGGCAACTCCCTCACCACTAGGCCACCACTGCCCCAATAGGTCCTCCTATTGTAGTGTTCCCCATGCTTCTAACATCCCACGTAACCAATTAACAACATTTCTGGGTGAATGGATGTTTAAGAGCATAGAAAACACTAAAAAGGAATGAGCGGGGGACTTACAAGACTGGGGTAGGTGACAACTGCCCTAGATGTTTGGAGTGGTGGGCTACTCAAGGCCATGAGGGACATTCCCTATGCCATTTGTGTTTTAAAGAAAGACACCAGTTATTGCAAAATTGCAACTTTTGAGTCAATAGTCATCCAATCTGGCACAGAAAAGGAAAATACAGAATTGAAGAAAAGGAAGATACAAAGTCACAGACTGGCACAGGTAGTCTTTGCATTTTGATCATCTCGATTTGCATAAACCCTATTCAGGAATTGATTTTAATTGAACTTTCCCGACACACTAACCTATCACCATCATGTGACAAAGCTAACACAAGTACAACAGGGAGCACAATGTCCACTTTCCACCAGCCACCAATCACCCTGAACAGACATCAACCTCCAACTGAAGCCACTATTCACACTTGTGAAGTGGCCCCAGTCACACCTAGATACACATTTGCACATCCATTCATGTGCACACAAACAAGTGAACAACTTTCATTGAAGTAAAATGAACAAGTGCACGAATATGCATAAATCATTTCACAGGTAGTGACATCACCTGGTGCATTGTTTTCCCACGTGACTTCTATTTCAGAACTGCCCGTTAGGTCCCTGCACCACATGGTCAAACAGACCTTTATCTGTTCAAGGGCAGTTTAGGAGCAAAGTTTCCTCCTTCCCTTTTTCACTCTCACTCTCTGCATGTTCCCCAGAAGCACGTTTCTGTGAAAGGAATGAGTGCAGTGCGTATTTGTATGAATGGAGACACGTCTGCAGGTCCTGATCAGTGCCTAGAGAAAGGTTGTCTGTGTACACTGATACTGGGCTTTTAAAACAGTGTGTACCATCGGTCTACGTGCGATAGCTCTACACTTTGCTCTTGAAGAACTCCTATATATAAAAAGATAACATAAAGGCCAGGTAGAAAGCCATTTTCTTTGCCATATTGCTGGGTATAGGTTCTGAGCTTTTTAGTATTATTTTTTCGGATTAGTTTTTCACTTTGATGAAATGTCATGCGACCTTTAGGTTTCATACATTTCTTTTCAAATGTGCTGTAAAAATGTTGAGTTTTTTTTTTGTTATTTGTTTGTTTTTTGTTCATAAGGTCATACATGTTACAGCTATAAAATTATGGTTTATACCAGTATAACCAAAAAATTATTTGGGAAATAAAAATAAGGTTTCAAATTGCAGAAGGATTCACCCCCAAAAAAAACAACAAAATGTAGAGTTACTCAGACAAATTCTTATGAAAAGATGGGATTTTAAAGAGTGTGAAAAAAGTAGTAAACAGGGTTACATGTCCCAACACAATTTACCTTACAACACAATTTGCATTACCATTCTTTTTAAAAAGGAGTGAAACTGATCATATTTATACAAACAACTTATATATCTTTAAACGTTAAACTTAAGTATAAACCTTCTTTCAGGAACTTGCTGTGAAGAGCTCAGCCAGAAGCCCAGTCAATTGTTATAGCTTGCAAGTTGCATCAAAATAAATATTATTAATAAAGCGAGGCAGTTCATTATAGAAGAGTTTATTTGATTTTACACCGCGTTAAGCTGAGCATCATGTTCCTGAATGGCTGAAACTGAACTGAAATTTACTAATGACGTATACAGAACCAATAACATCCCAAAATGCTTTAATATGTAGTAGGACGATGACAAAACCTACTGCTGGAGCAGCTGAGGATTTGTCAGGGCCAACAGGTGGCACGTCATTGACGGGACATTTCAATCATCTGATCAAAACCACACTTTCATTTTAAATCCAATGTCCTGGCACCAATGTCTCAATCTTAATGAACAGCTCCGAATGTCAGCAGCACAAAAATACAAAGCACTCAAAGACTTTTTAGGGAAACACTACATTAACTGATGAAGTATCAACTGATCACTTTAGTGGAATAATATATTTATTTCATTTTTTGGGGCACATGGGACATTTCACAGAAAATGAAAGGTTTGCTTTGCCATACTCGGAAATACTCTGCTCTCTGGCCCATGAATCATTCCTGAGTTCTGTGTACTGTAGTGTTCCCAGAAAGATATCCTGATTTTTCAGCCCATCAAAATTGCGAAATTTTCCTTTTTTTTTTTTTTCCACCAGGGTCTGTCATGTGTGGACTTGTGTCAAAGTTCCTACGTGCGACCAGTCTTTTAGCTGCACTGCTAGCATGTATGCCAGTCAAGTACCTGAAAACGGAATTGTTAATTCACCACTACAGGCTACGTTAACATCAACGTGTTGTCCATTTAAAACTAAACGTTTGTCATCACAGAATTGTGTTTTACATTTAGAACATACAGTAATAAAGGAATTAAACCAGCATGACTGGAACACTACAGATAGAAGTGATCATGACATGCTATACCTTAAGAGAACAACAGATGGAAGCAGACAAATCACAACTTTCCTACCTTATAAACAAATTACCAATCTATCATGAGCACAAGGTACGAGACTCCAGCAAAACCTTTCTCTGTTTTAGTAGATTTCAAAACCGGTTCAATCCCATCTCCCCTCTAATCATTTAACCCCCGCCATGCAGTTGGATCACTGTGTGTGTCTCTAAGGAGGAAACTTTGATGTCGATGACTGACCCTGTTTGGAGAAAGACAGCTGATAAAAACCATTTGTTGCTTTCTCTTAGAAAGAAAAGAGCAAACCATAGCTTGTATCCGAGTGCCAGTGAAAGATACTCCTTTTTGCCAACACACACACACACACACACATTATAATTATATAGGGACATTATAATCAAGGTTGATTTAATCTCAGGTTCTATATATTTGAATATACTTGTATCAGGTTTGGGGGATATGTGCAATGCCAAAGCCTTTTTCTTTATCATTTATAAATGTTAATATAAATCACACACATTCATTCGAATAAGCTGTCACTACTAATTAACAGCTTGCATACTTTGCTATAAACTGTTGTTAGTGATTATGGCTTTAAAATGCCTACAGTAATTAACTTTTTCCATCATTGTGCTCTTAAGTTTGCCCAGATTTTCTAGGCACATCCAGATTTCAAATAGTCAATAGTATACAAATCAGGAAACTACCCCACAACCCCCACACCTTTTCTAAAACAGAGCTTGGCTGTATGTTTGGTGTCATTATCTTGTTATCTTCTCCCCTTTCTTAGCTGATGAGATTAAATTCTCCTTTGGATGCGCATCTCAATGCTTTTTTGTTTAAACAGAGCTTTGGGGATGCCGGAAAGGACATGATTGTGGTGCAGTTCATTCCTCATTGTTTTCAGGGTAATTGTTGTTCCTGCTGAGTTTAGGTCATCCTGCAACGTATCAAGGGGCTATTGGCTTTTCTTTTACCTGCTTGTTCATTAGTCTCAGGCAAAGCAGTTGGTTGCAAATCGTTGAACTTTCTAAAATCAAGGTCTTTGCTATTTTATGTTCAATAATGTCGTCTTATAAAGAGCTTATGAGCTTTTAAAAAGCTTACACACACACACACACACACACACACACACACACACACACACACACATACACACACAATTACAGAAGTGTGTACACTGAAACAGGTATGTGGAAAATTATTTGCTCAAATAGCAAAAGGTTTTGGGAACCCTGTAAAGTTTCTCCTGTAAAGCTGTCGTTTTGGAAATGGCTTTGTTAGAACATCAAACCATAGAAAATTTAATTGATAAGAAAGTTGGAACATTATTATATTATAACTGATACCTCCCATAGATAAATTGTTACTCTATGATATCCTATGGATATGCAGGGGAGTGGCCTGTGTGACGGACTGTCTGATTCTGTTGCTTTTGGCAGGAATGAAGTAGCACAGGCGCAGATAAAATATGAGCTCTAATGTACTGTTAATTGCCATGTTATTGTAATTGCATAAATTTAACTCTCAGAAATGAGTTCTCTCAAATGAGCTCCTGAAATGTTTCGGGTTTGTCTGGCCAAAATCTATACTCACTAAATCCACAGGGGAACAACTTGACAACCACCTTTGCTGGAACTGACAGGAAACCATAGTGACTTCATAAAATTTCCCCTACCAATGGCCTAAATGTAAACGCATGTCAGAAAAATGAATTTATTGAGGTATAGCTTGACCAGAAAAACAATATAAATAATTATAAAGAAACACATGAATTGATTCAAATTTATTTTATAATAAATACATTTTAGCATATTTGTACTGGTAAATTTGTATACTTTAACTTAAAGAACAATAGTTATAATAATTATCTCAAAGCTCAAAAGAAAGAACTGGTTCCTTGCACAAGATAGTGAAACCAGGTTTCATATCACCATCAGTGTCATGGTCTTATGCTGTTTAAATTGTGTCTTATCTTTGGCTCTAATCACAGACTATTTAGCCTGAGTTAAACTTTGACTAATGCGTGACGGGGGTTGAGGGACCAACCGAGGAACGGCTGGGTTATTGCTCGGGATGCCTGCCAGAAAGCCGAAGGGGAAATAGCCGGAGAATTGGGATGTTTAAAGTGTCTAGGTCAATATTAGCATTTGTTTTGTTAGCTTATAGTTCAAATCTTGGGAAGATCAAACTGTGAAGAGGACAACTCATATTTCACTTCTGTTTTTAAAGAGTAAAAATAATGACTTTCAGACAGACTTTCAAGTTTTCAGACATTCTTCTGCAGATGATTGGGATTTTACTGACTTCATTTCTTTTGTTCTTTGTTCTGGGCAGTTGATACAGGCTGTCATCATTACCTCATATCCATGCAGTTAAATTAGAGAGGGTTCCTGCAGACCTCTGGAAGTATAGCAGGGCAAAACTGATCTCTTCCCAAGTGATTTTCTAACTATTATTATTTGTTTTTTGGTTGTTTTTTTTGTTGATATTGCTATTTTAAATGCTGCTGCATTTTGTTCTGTTCTATCAGAGGATGCATATGAACAGATTTAGAGAGTCTGAAAATTGTGAGTAGACAGACTGAATGGAACTGATTCTTTTAGGTCAGAAATTTAAGTCGGTCACCAGCGGTCCTTTAGTGTCGTGGCTCCTAAACTTTGGAATGTGTTGCCAGCTGCAATCTGGGAGGCTCCCTCCATTTCTCAGATTAAATCTTTGCTAAAATCCCACCTTTTCTCCCTGTGTTTCCCTGATTAACCCACTTGCTTTGTGTATGAATTGTGTTTAGTTTTTTTGTTTTTTAACTAACTCTGTAAAACCACCTTTGGTCTAGGAAAGGTACTATATAAATAAAACTTCTAACTAATCTAACTACTTAAGAGTGGTTTAATGTAAACTACTCCATTTCAAAGAATCAAGTTAAAATGTTCAGCAGTGACAGGAACTATATATGGAAAATGTAATGGCTCTAAAAGCACCTTTGCTGAAAGTAAATATGTGAAATGGTTTCATATACGCAGCCTGATGAGGGAAAAAATATTCTACATGATATGAAGATACATTTCATTATAACATTTTGGCCTGAAGGATATATGTGCCTCCCTTTTTTCAGATTGTCAAGAACATTATTATGACATTATGTATAAAAACTTTAAAATTAAATTACTGCCCATACATTGTATTCATTTTAACCCCTTATAAGCACCACTGCACTTTAGATTAAGTCAAATATGTAGAAACTTTGAAACATCAGTAGATTGTTTGGGGGGGATCAGAACATTTTTCCTTTTCATATAAAGGTACTGAGTCGCTGAATGATGATGTTTTGTGTTTTTTAATCACTGACTTCATAGTAGAGATACAATAAAGGGACTTTAATTATTTAAAACATTTGGGCATCAGTCTGTTCATAGTCCGTATCAAGATAAAAATAAAATAATAATACACTTTATTAGCAGATCTCGGCAAGGCATTTTTCAGTACCATGGACAGCACACAACAATGTTTGCTGAGGGATAAGGAAACAACACTGATTAAACAAAGTGTGTGAAAAGGGAAGTCTTGAATTTGAATTCAGTTCGATTACTGGGAGCTATAAAACCTTCAGTAACATTTTTCACCAACTAAATCCCATGTCCTTTTTCTGCTAGTTTCCTAGAATAAGGGTGATGCACAGAGCGTGACTATAGAGGGATAAAGTTGATCAGCCACACCGTTATGGGAAAGAGTAGTGGAAGCTAGGTTAAGAAAAGAGGTGGTAATTAGTGAACAGCAGTATGGTTTCATGCTAAGAAAGATAGTAGTACAGATACAATGTTTGCTCTGATGGTGTTGATGCAGAAGTACAGAGAAGATCAGAAGGAGTTGCGGACTTTGAGAAAGCATATGACAGGGTGTCAAGAGAGGAGTTGTGGTTTTGCATGAGGAAGTCAGGTGTTGCAGGGAACTATGTCAGAGTTGTTCAGGATATGTATGAGGACAGTGTGACAGTGGTGAGATCTGCAGTAGGAGTGACGGATGTCTTGTTTGCAATGGTAATGGACAGGTTGACGGATGAGGTTAGACAGGCGTCCCCATGGACGACGATGTTTGCTGATGATATTGTGATCTGTAGCAAGAGTAGGGAGCAGCTTCAGGAGAATCTGGAGAGATGGTGATATGCTCTAGAGAATAGAGGAATGAAAGTGAATAAGTCAAAGACAGGATACATGAGTGTGAATGAAAGGGAGGAAAGTGGGGTGATTAGGATGCAGGGATTAAGGTAACAAAAGTGGAGGAGTTTAAATACTTGGAATTAACAGTTCAGTGTAACGTCGAGTGTGGAAGAGAGGTAAAGAAGAGAGTGCAGGCAGGTTGTAATGGGTGGAGAAGAGTGGCTGGAATGATTTGTGACAGAAGGGTACCAACGGGTGTTTACAGGACAGTAGTGAGACCACCTATGTTCAGGTTGGAGACGGTGGCACTGACAAAAAGACAGGAGGCAGAGCTGGAGGTGTCAGAGTTAATGATGCTGAGATTTCCATTGGGTGTGACGAGGATGGACAGGATTAGAAATTAATATATTAGAGGGACAGCTCAGGTTAAATGTTTTGGAGAAAACGTTAGAGAAACAAGGTTGCATTGGCTTGGACATGTCCAGAGGAGAGACGAGGATTATATTGGGAGGAAGCTGAAGATGGAGCTGCCAGGAAAGAGGAAAAAAGGTAGACCAAAGAGGAGATTTATGGAGGTGTTGAGAGAGGACATGCAGGTGGTCGGTTTAAAGTAGGAAGATGCAGAATACAGGAAGAAAAGGAGACGGACGATCCGCTGTGGTGTCCCCTAAATGGGACCAGCTGAAAGAAGGCCTAGTGATTAGGGAATGGCCCCAGGATCAGAAGATCGTGGGTTCGAATCCCAGACCAGCAGGTTGCCCTGAGGTACCCTTGAGCAAGGTGCCATCCCCATCACTACTCCCTGGGCACCCCCTGCTGTGTGGTGTATGTATGGGTGACATGCAGAGGCTGCATTTTGTTAGTTTCACTGTGTGCTGTGCTGTGTTTCACAATGACAAGTCGTCTCTTTCACTATTTGTCATTTGTCAAGAAAGTTTTGCTGGAAACACTCCATCCGTTCCCAGGTCTGGAGTGTGTCACATCACTGTGTGCCAGGTTGTGTGATCCCATAAGTGGCAGACATTGGAGTGTGAAGTGTGTGAGAACATGGGGCACAGCAATATGTCTCACAGTTTCCACTGCTCCTCACTGCTCCTCACGGGCTTAGCCTTGATAGTTCAGTTAGGAACAGACTGCTTGGTCAGTATTGGCCACAAGAAAGCCAAGAACAACTGACATGTGACCCTTTTGAGACTTAATGAAATAAGTAATGAATTGTCATAACCATTTTTGAAGAGAACTAAATGAAATAAATCAACAGGAGAAATAAAAAGGTCAGTTCAATGTGACAATTATGGCTTAATGAAATCATAAATGTTCATTAGGATTAACATCAGTTGTCTTGAAAGGCTTATTTAGATGTTGTGGAGCCTTACCAGTATTCGGTCAAAAAAGAAAAAAGGCTGAACAGTAACACAGAGAGATAGGGGTTTATATTACTAATTGTAGACTTAATGTGAGAAATGTTCATGTCTACAGATTAAATCTGTCTGTGAGTCGTCCCTGTGATGGGATAGTGGCCAGTGCTTCTCTTCCTAACGTGCACTGGGAAAGAATCAAATTTCAGACCAAATATTTGTGTCAATCGTTAGAAGCACCGGTTCACATCAAATGCTAAATACTAGAAAAACTGAGCTTTCTGGAAGCTCTTGTTATTGTGTAACTGAACATGGTCCAATAATGCATCTTGTGGTCACCAATGCAAAAGCAGCTCGCCAATCAACTAGCAATTAATCCAAAAATAATTTATTTTAAAACTGTAAATATTTATAACTGTAACTAAAAACAGTAAATATATTCTAAATAAAAATTTGGCATTTTTCCCCAATTTCACTACTCAGCTTCTATTATTATTATGATTATTATTATTACTACTACTACTACTATTATTATTTTTATTTTAATTATCTTATTATTATTATTATTATTATTAGTGTTGTATTTACAGTTATTAGTGCTGATCTCTTGTTCACAGTGGATTTATATTAGAGCTGATGAAAGGAGCAAGTTTGGGTTTTCGACTGAACTGACCCCCCATGGGAAGACCTTCGGAAGGCTTTTGGGCCGAAGACATGGGATGTGTGTGTGAGCATGAAAGCATTTGTGTCTGTGCTTCAGTATGTGTGTGTGTGTATTCTCAGTGTTCTCACAGTCTGCCATTCAAAATCGCAGTCTGCACTCCTCACCTCTGACACACTTCTTTGGGTTGAAAGCTGCAATGGCAGCGTGCCTCGTGCTGCACGGCACTCGACCTGCTCGAGTAGCCCAGGATGTCACAACGAATGTCCTACTCCAGGAACGCATGTGCTAAAGCAAATTTGGTTATTTGCGTAATAGGGTTACGCAAGTTGCTGACAAGGGGTAAATAAACTTGTCCCAGAGCGATAATGAAGAGACATCCATCCCAAGCAGACAAAGGCTTCTTTGTCCAAGCTGCTAACTCTGTATCAAAGCATGTGCAGTCAGTACAGTCCTGGCAGTTATGCCACTGGAGTACCCCCACTGTCTTTCAGAGGCCACCTAGCAAAAGTTCACGGCAGTTCGAAGCCTAGATATTTTGTTTGCCAAAAAATTTAATGAACACGTTTTTCCCTTTTACACCAAATGTAATCAATCAGCCAAGACCTGCTTAATAGTTTCAAATGGTTTCTTTAGCTTCTTAAGCTTTTCACTGGAGATACAAGCCAAAGTAGCTAACAGTGAAAGGAAGCTGATAGTCACAAAGATATTTTTCGTGCATAAATTGCTGCACACTTTTCTCCAGTTATGTCAAACGCTCAGATAGACTTGTTAATGTGATTCCTGGCACTGTTCCGCATATTGTTAATTATAAAATTGAGGCTTCAACAAAGCCGCACCTACTGGTTATAGACGTTTTGCCAGAAAACAGTATCATACAATGTTACAAACCACCAAAGCAAGTCTATTAAGATGACTTAAAAACTGTGTCTGCACATTTAAACGTTCAGTTTGCAGCATGCATTAACGGAACATGTCAGCCTTCATCATTACATTACTAGATGAGAAATGCTCTAATATAGTGTTTTTTTTCTTTAACCTTAATCACATATTTTAGGCAAAATGTACATACTAGATCTGCAAAAACAATGCACTTTATTTCATCACACTATATCCAGCTAAGCTGACCGAATGATGCTCTCTTTCCAAAGAAACTGGGTTAAACCTTAAAAGGAAGGTGGCACATCAGCTGATTTGTTCTCTCCCAGTGACCCAGAGCATATCAGTCTGCACGCTACCAATGGGAAGACAGAGAGGAAGCCTGTATGATATGTCATTGCCCTCAGATTAGAAAAAAGTCTGATTCCTTGCATTGCTGCACCCAAAGACTTAAATGGGAAAAAAATGTTCCGCGGGCAAAGTTAAATCACAGCCATTTGAGGTATTTTCTCCCTACTGCCATCACACTCTGTAAGGAGTCTGTTCCTCGTTCATTGCAATATGAAGTCATCACTTTTTCCTTCTAAGGGCTTCAACAGTGATATCTTCATATATAATTACAATTAAAAAATGGTACATTATTTATTCATACAGTACAGTGCAAAAGTTTTAGGCAGGTGTGGAAAAAATGCTGTAAACAAAGAATGCTTTCAGAAATATCAATAATGATTGTTTATTTTCATCAATTTACAAAATGCAAAGTGAGCGAACAAAAGAAAAATCTAAATCAGATCAATATCTGGTGTTTCTACCTTTTGCCTTCAAACCAGCATCAGTTCTTCTGGCCCCACAGAGCCCTGATCTCCACATCATCCAGTGTGTCTGGATCACATGAAGAGACAGAAGGATGTGAGGAAGCTACATCCACAGAAGATCTGTGGTTCGTTCTCCAAGATGTTTGGAACGACCTACCGGCCGAGTTCCTTCAAAAACCGTGTGCAAGTGTACCTAGAAGAATTGATGCTGTTTTGAAGGCAAAGGGTGGTCACACCAAATATTGATTTGATTTAGATTCTCTTTTGTTCATTCACTGCATTTTGTTGATTGATGAAAATAAATGACCAACACTTCCATTTCTGAAAGCGTTCTTTGTTTACAGCATTGTTTCCACACCTGCCTAAAACTTTTGCACTGTACTGTACTTCAAACTGGTATTAAGCAAAATATGCATTAGGTTCAATTTAAATTTGATGGCTTTTCAGTTCCCTTCACTGAGGTTTACAATACAGGGGAGAATACTCTTCATGATTTCCTGGTTTCATTTTGGGAGAACTACTCTTAGGTGGCACAACATTAGATAAGACCAGTGCTTTGACAAATGGTGCTGGAGATGTTTTCAGAATCTCTGTACCAGGCAATTATGTCAGGCTGGGAAGATAAATTGGTCCAAGTCAATTTTGAGAATCCAAACCCAGTACAACAAACGTTATCAAGACGTGAAATAGCACCGCATCTAGAATTCTGAGTAAAGCAGACCATTAGATCCTTTTGGAAGTAAATGATCAGTATTAGGGAATTCTCATGCAGACCGCACTATTCGCTGTACATCGTCCGGCTTTGAAAACACTGCCAATTGAGGCAGATCCTATACTTACTCTGCTATCCACATCTCATTATTTCAGGCACACTTTGTGAACTTACATTTGAATTAATTCAAATCTGAGTTCATCTTCTCGTACACTTTTCTTTCACACTTTTGTCAGGAATGATGAAATGGGCTGAATTGTAAAGTCATAGTACAGTGATGCTAGCAGACAACATCTTGTCACGACCCATCACCAGATGGTGAGTAGTGCTGATTCAATCCCTCTGACTAATACCTCTCACTACAGTCCTGAACAGACTATATTCATGCTCTTTCATCAGTCTTTAATGCATGTGTATTAGGCCTAAGGGGATACATTGTTTCCTATGCGAAATGAATATCTGTCAAATGGAACTGAAATCTTTAATTGAAGAGATCTATCTATCTATCTATCTATCTATCTATCTATCTATCTATCTATCTATCTATCTATCTATCTATCTAAAGTTGCACACTGTGTAAAGTGAGTCATGTGCTCAAAGAATGTGAAACAAAATGTAAGAATATTATTAAATAAATATCAAACATGCCAAAGAAAATGTTGCAGATCATTCAAATCATTTAGCAGAAAGTGATTTTTAAGCAACTGCGAGTTTTTAGAGAAAGGACATAATTTACTACAATAAGTTCAGCTTCTTAAAAAAAAAATTCAGACAGCCCAAATTAGATTGTGAAGTTATCAGACACACAGTTTTATTAGACAGAACTCAGTTGTTTGTTTGTTTTTTTTTTAGATTTGTTTAAACAGAAACCCAAATTTGATTGTGCACTTAATGCATTTCTTCTTATCATAGTAAATTTTGTTGTTTCTCATGCACGGAAAGGAGGAACCCACCATACCCAACAAATGTGAATCATTTTGTTCAAAACAACGCAGGTCACTCTTTAACCACATCATCATCATCACAGGGTGGTGGTGGTCCAGTGGTAGGATACTTGCCTATGGCCCTATGGCTCAAGAGGTCCCAGGTTTGAATCCCACCTCTAGCACTACCACCACTGGGTCCCTGAGCAAGAACCTTAACCCTGAATTGCTCCAGGGGGACTGTCCCTGTAATTAGGACATGTAAGTCGCTCTAGATAAGAGCGTCTGCTAAAATGCCGTAAATGTACTCTAAAATCAGGATTCTCATCTTAAACCAGCCTTTTCATTTCTTTTCAAGCCTTTTTTGTTAAAACCTGATTTATCGCAATGTGCCACCTCAGTATCACTCAGCCCTAATGCGCATATTTCTTCAAGTCATTACTTGTTTGCTTATGAGCATGTTTTCAGTCCTTGCCCACATATCGGGTGACAGAAATCTCGCTCAGTGGGGCACCAGTAGTTGCAGTCGTCACTTCTCACAATAGAGTGACTAACAGGCACAGTGTGTCAGTGTGAATCTGTACTTCAGGGCTTGGATTGTTCTCCATTAACTCTTTCCTGGAAAGAGCTGCCATCATTCCGAATGCAGAAGGCCAAGGAACGCCTGATCTGAGTTCATTGATCCCAACTCTTTTCCAGTCGGAAGCACCCTGGCCTTCTGTAACTAAGATGATCCAAGATCGATTCCCTCACCAGTAGGTTGCGCTGAGGTACCCTTGAGCAAGGTACCATCCCCGTCAATGCTCCCCGGGGGCTTTCAATAGCTGCCCACTGCTGCACGGTGTTTGCATGGGTTAAATGCTGAGGTCCAATTTCGTTGTGGTTCACTGCGTGCTGTGCTGTGACCTCGCAATGACAAGGGTTGTCACTTTCACTTCACTTTAAAAATATGCCTTGGCACTTGCGAACCGAAGCATAAATCATCTTGCTAATGTAAACAGGAGCATACGTCCCTGCCACAGAACAACTTGCAAATGAGACAGAAGCAAAGCAGATGAAAGACAACGTCGACAGCCTGAGAGATGCTGATGCTTAGAAAAGCTTTCTTGTTTCCCATCTTTTGATCTAGAGCCCTCAGGTATCATTATGTTTTTCCCCCCACATTGCTGACAGTTCCTCAAACCTCAGAAAACAGTCCTGTCCCTGTCTCACATCAAAACATCTTCAATTCTTATATAAACACCCGCAAGTCAAAAACTCAAGTGAATTAATATCTGGCATTCGGACTTTTCAAGTATTTGTAAGGTATGAACACAACCAGTAAGTGCAGGTCTAGGCCCGTAAAATTGCCAAAGCCGGAGGTGGGGTTAATCAAGGTAAAATAGAAATGAACAGGCCACTGTTCCACACCTCCATGACTTATAGGAGAACACCTTTCTCGAAGCGTTTCTCTACACTCACATTGTATTCTATTATTCACAAATTCCTACCTGTTTCCACAGGTTTATCAAACAACCCGACCACTCGCTTGCAGTGAAAGTAACAAACATCCTTAAGCCACAGATAATATGAATACTGCATGCCTCTGAGCTGACATTTTGACCTTTTGTGAAAGTTAGTCTGTAAAAGATGAACTGCAACTGTTTTCCAGCCTTTACCCTCCCCTGAGGGAGGCCAGGTCCATGCCTGTTTAAAATGATCAGCATTACAACAAAAATGCACCACTTGAGATCTGCACTCCATTATGTGCTTTAAGCATACATTTTTTGGAACATAATTCTGATTCCCGTGAAAACAGTGGACTTTGTAGGTGCGTGGGGGGAAAAAAGACCAAGACACTTTTGAAGCTTCCATTGACTTTACTTAAAAAAGAGAAGACTTTTTGGTACAAAGCATCTACATACATAAGCGGTACAAATAAAATGAAAGTATAACACAAATCTGCCAGTTATAGATGTGTGCTATCATTGGGACCATTTTTATATGTTTATATCAAAATAAATAATGCCTTTATACAGTGCCATTATTTGTATCTGAACCAAGGAAAATGCTTGGCGGCTCATTCTGCAAGAAAAACTGCTCATACAGACTACTCATAAGGTCAATGACATGATGTCCCTGGAGACTAATTATACATATTCAAGTATTTCATTTCAAGCAAAAGCACTGGAATACTACTGTTGTACAATGAAGATATGCAAGAAGGCATTATTGCTGTTCCCGCTGAAATGATTGTTCCATTTTGTACTGTATATATGCAATAAAGACAGGAAATAATTGATAAAATGGAAAAGATTTAGACTGGAATGTTATGGTACAAGTATGTGGCATCTTAAAACTGCTCTTGCTCAAAGTCCAAACTTGACTTGGTCACAAATGTCCTCAACATTGGTATTCCTTGATGTTTTCCTCTACCTTTCTCGAAGCTATCTCACAAGACAGCCTCAGGCTTCATCTTCATTCTCCATAGCCAGCGTAATGGATCTCGGAGCACAGCTTGAACTGCTTCAGCTCATCCAAAATCAAGCTACTCTTGATTCGCCTCTCTGACACTGTCTTGTTTTTTATTTCCTAAAACGGAAAGTTAAACACAATGACAGAAGTAAATTGCTTTCGATCTCTTCTTTGAGTCCATTCCCAAAGGTAGCACCATAAAATGATCATATCGAGCAGTTCGTAGAAAAAATAGTGCCATTATTATTGTTCGTGACATTGTGCAACCTGCCAACGTTTTTTTTCTTCATTATTGCACCACAGGGGGTTGGTTGAAAGGTGCATACAAAGGAATCTAATTTCAATAACACCATTCCCTATAGTGTAACATTTGAATCACAGGTGCAGATGAGACAGAGTCAGCCTTTGTCTCTGAGTTGGATTTTGTGGAATGACTTTCATGACTCATCAGTGTCAGTTCTGGACGTCCACTAGGCTTGCAAGTCAGAGACTGCATCTCTCCAGTTGCCTGATCCATCGTTCTCACATTCAGCTTCAACATCTCTTCTGCTGGGTTAGGTGGGAAATAACACAGAATGTTCATATCTGCATTTGCATTTGCAATAGATGCTTGATGGCAGGGTTCAGGAAGAATGCCTCTGTAGATCAATGCCAGGGTTTATAATCCCTTTTTCTGTTGTCTGGGCGCTTTTGGCTTCAGTTATGGCTGGTGTGGCTGTGGGAGCGTGGAAGCATAGGAGGGCGCCTGTTGGGCAAGGTCATCAGAGGCCGATGAAAATCGGTCTCCTCCTGGGCCTGGACCTTCTCAGCCTGCCTTCTGAACTTTCTAGCACGGAGGATGTTAGGGACCCCTCTCCTTAGCCTCTGAGCCTTCTGTTGCCATACCTCATATTTGGAAAATCTCACATTAAGGGGCTTCCTTTGGCCATCCTGCAAAAAACAAACAAACAAACAAAAAAATTTACATAGCACACTACACCAAAGTGGCTGCATTTTAAAAGCTCAGCAAACATTCTAAGTCCACTTTCTAGAACATTTCATTCTTCTTCAGGGCACTTTCATCTTGCCTCATACACTCTGTATAGCTGAACGTCTTAATTACTCCATTATGCCTGCAAAGGTTTCAAGGGTCAACGGTATTTGTGCTGGTACACAGTGAAGTAGTTGCAGCTCTAATGTGGCATGTAGCATTTAGTGATGCCTGTGTTATGACCCGTGTCTCGAACAGTAGCTGCTTTTTGTTCTGCCCCAGCTCCGTGCACCAGTACAGGCAGTACACATTCCAGTTATTACTGACTATAATGGACCAACAACAGTCTTAGAAAACAGCAAGAATAGCTCCCCTGTGCATGAGGCACACTGACCTGGAGGTGCACTGCGAGTGTGACTCTGCACACCTACTCAGTGTGAATGTACTGTTCTAATGCGCAGCCCAATTGTATTGCTGTTATTTGTTTTTGTTGTTTTGAAATTCAAGCCCTGGCCAGCTGGCCTGCAGTCTTGCCAGTGCTTAACATATTTTCATGCCAAGACCACATGGCGTAACCACTCACCAGAATGTGGCACGGCACTTGTTTTGGTGCTTTGAATAATGACATCATTCCAAATGCTGTCCAATAGACTTGCATTGTGTTACCTCAGCCATGTGTTTAAGCCGACTGTCTCTACGTTGTCACGGCATTGTTTAAATAGTCAACCTTTTATCTCTCGCTTTCTGCATTCTAAACACTTAGTAGTGATCTCCAGTTGAGAAGTGCCCTCTTCTGCTCTGTGTGGAATGTCAGTGACAGGCAATAGATCAGAGGAAGACAAGCTGCAGCACTAACCTTGTGAAGGGTTTGTAACACTGGAATGACCTGCAGCGAAGTGGCTGAGACGTCTCGTTCAGACTTTGCTGGCCTTGCACAGTACATCTCGAGCAGACTCAAATCACAGCTTCGAAAGCAACATTCCTCCACTATCCCTCCGTGGCCACGGCGGCTTGATCTGTAGGGCTTGCCTGGGGGGAGAAAAGAGGGGGAAAGTATCAACATTGGTGTTCCTCTTGACCAGGAACACTGCTCAGTTCCCTCGTCTAGCTTACTGATGATGGAAATGCTGCAAAAACATAAATCCTTTTACCAAATCTGGCCACTTTTAAACTGTTATAGTAATGAAATAAGAAGTCACGTACAGATTAGTATACTTCAATCACTTCAGCAAGTCTAGGTGAACTGAGTTCAGCAAAAATGTAGGAAAGAAAAAACTTTTGGATGTGTGAACAGCTCCACTAAATGGATTCTTTAACCTTGCCCTTTGCCTGCTAAACAGAGATAAAAGGAAAGGACAACAGGAGAAGCACAAGAGGGGGAAGTCCACCGTCATTTCACAGAAACAAGAGGGAGTGAGAAAGAGGGAGATAGCGAGGTGAGATAGGTGGGGGGTGGCAGAAAGAAAGGGTGAAAGCTAATTTAATTTAATTTGATCTACCAAATGCTTGCAAACAACCCACAGTTAAGAAAAATGGGGTAAAAAAAATCCCACTTTATTTCATATATAAGAACCAGGAAATAGCAAAATACAAAATACAAAAATCAGTCTGTGAAACAGTTTCATGGGGATGAATTTGATGTATGGTTTTGCATTTGTATCAGACGGTGAACCCAGATTAGCATTCTTGCAGAACTGTTGCAGACCATCAAGGCATCTCACAGAAAGTAAGACGCGTACACTATTATACCTCTACGGTAGAAGCAGCAGGGACTTAAGCAGTTGGGAGACATTGTGTGAAGTGTCCACTGCAACACTTACTGAAATAAAAGCCTCTGTCTTCACACACAAACTGCAGAGTGTCTACCAGCTCCCCTCCGCACAGAGTCTCTGCTGAGGCTTGAGATGAGCACAGTGCTACTGCCACCATGAAGATCCAAACGCAACTGGAAGAAGGCATCTGTAAAAGGCCAGAACAAGCACTCAATCCAACACGGTTGGCCCGGCAAACATCAGTCAAAGTAAGCACTGGGCTTGCCTACCACAACCATGTGCAACTGTGCAAGCATGGGCACTAATCCTTCATTAATCATCACCCATTTAATGACTTCTTTTGATTGAAAATGCATGAGTAGTATCATCAGTTTAATACATATAGGGTTCAAAAGACGCATCAGGTAGAACTGGTATGCCAACTTTTCCACAAGTTGCAAAGTAATGCAAACTGGTACCACAATAATTTGAACATATTCCCTTTTGAACATTCATTTGAGAGGCTTACTAAATCATCATCATGTAACACTTACTCAAAGCTGCAATCTGTGCCAATGCATCAGCAAAGTTAATGGTACAAACAAAGAGTGAAAAACTGCTGCTAGAAGTAGGGCTGGGCAATATGATAATATTTAACATTATCGTGACAAATTATGCCACGATAATTTTTCCTGAGTGTATCATGATTTTGCAGTAACTATAGAATGTAGAATATAGAATATAGAATATATATATATATATATATATATATATATATATATATATATATATATATATATGAGAGACAGACACTTTAAAACCAATTTTCACACTTTCTATTGGTCACTATTGGTTATAGTATTGGTACTATAGTATTGGTTACTATTGGTCCTTTCTCCATTTAACCCAACCAGATGTCCTAAAACGTGTCTCGATACATCGTGTATTGTGAAGATCGTCAGGGAGGAGAAATTCGCCCAGTCTCCCAGCCCTACATTTCTGAATCCAGCGCGACTCATCACAGTCTCTCTCACTTCACGAACACGGTGCAATATAAAAGGTGTTCGCATTGCCCGAATTCAGATCTACCTGTCTGGCCCACCCAGGTGCGGTGGTCCTGTAGCTGTGCGCGCGACTCTTACCTTTGCTGCGTGCTTGCTGCTCCTCCGGCACGCGCTGCAGACGGTGTGCGGTGCTCCGCGCTGCTCCTCCATCGCATGAACCGTGTGTGAAGAGAGTGTGAAGGGTGCGAGAGTGTGGGCAACTCCGACAGGCTCGGCTTACACTCCGCGCTCTTGCATTTGGCTGAGGGATGTGCTGTCGTGCTGCTTGGTGTGGAGGATGTTGCTGGAGGCTGTCTCACAGTTCAGAGGACAGTCGGGGGGGACTGGGAGTGGAGAGGCAGTTTTATACCCCCACCCGCCCCACCAGCAGGGTTTACCCCTTCAGCCCCCCCATGCATGTGTGAGTAGCAGGAGAGAGAGAGAGAGAGAGAGAGAGAGAGTCCAGCAGGGTTAGACTAGATGGAGTTGGCTTTGGGAAGAACTTTTCCCTCTGGCTTCTGTCAGATTTTCCTAGTATGGACACTAAAAAGAATAGTGCTTCACCCAATTCACTCTAACTCGAATTCTACTTCCCCTGGATTAAATATTCAAATATGCACATTCACATGAGTTAAAATATGAACAGCTTGCAGATGTGCTGATGTATTTTATGCATTTTATGGAACTGGTATACTGGATCAGGTACTTTTCAGACCATGGAGACTGGTGGGCCATGAGTTTGTCTAGGTGTGGTAGTACAAAAAGATCAAATAAATATATACTCTGGCTCTTGTTCCTAAAGAAAGATACCAGCAGGAGATAATACCTTCATATAAAAATGTGCATTTTATGTCCTTTAATAACCCTATTCTACTGGTTGGTTATACGTGTATGGTGAACTTTAGTATTGCCTGTACAGGTAGAAGTCCTGTAGTGTGGTATTTCATAGTGTCATTTCCTAAGAAAAATTATGTAGCTTTTTTTTACTTTAGCTTTCTAAAAACCTTTTTTTAAACCTATTTCTCTCCATGCTGTTAAAGGTCTACGGCCCAATGTTGGAAAGCCTTGTTGTCCAGGGTCTTTGCAGTGAAGTGAGTTACCAGTGCAGCACTGCTGGTTTTAATATGAATGTCTCAGCGTCAGTATGCATGCCCAGCATCACTATGCATGCACATTCCCAACAGGCAAACTGTTTTGGCAACAAGAAAAACTGTACATCACATAACCACACTGCATTCTTAGTCAAATGGCTTCTGCTTTAAAGTACCTTTTGGCAAGAGGTCAACAAAAGGAATTTTAATTGAGGGTAGACTGCATTCTTCCTTCTCACCATAACAAAAGGGGGTTGCAGACACATTCCAACGTATGCAAACACACACAAGACTGAAATTTCACTGTCACAGGCACTGACTGACGATGCGTCTGTGTGGGGGGCCATGTTTGTAGCTCTCTGTGGGGACAAAAACATTCTCAGGACAAGGGGAGAACATGAACGTTTTGGCAGCTTGCATCTGAAAAAGGAAAAAGAACCTTCCTTTTTGGCACTTGAGATTTAGGCTTTAACTAGAGACAGCATTTTCTGCAGCCGCAATAAGAAGTGAATGAAAACGATCCAAAAAATAGCAATCCCTACACTGCGTGTATGTGTGTGTGTGTGTGTGTTCATGTATTTGACACAAAACTCATGGCAGTCTATGGCTGGCTTACAACACCCTGCTTGTAGTTTGAGCCTGTGACCTTTTTCTAAATTAATTTTAAAGAACATTTCATGGTATTTGGAAAGTAGGAAAGGCATATGCCAAACAGTGATGTTTTTTGCTGTGTTGATCTTTTTCTTCCTTTTTATCCTTTGTTCTTTTTTTTATTTTTTACACTATTACGGACTAACCTTCACAGAGCTGCCAAAGGGTCCAAAGTTCATTCCTCACTAACCTCCTGTTACATCCTAAGGCCTATTATTTAGTAATTGCATAGGGCTAAAGTGTATCCTTAGTGGCCATTTAATGAGTTAATTATAACATAGGTTATTTTATTAAGTATGAAGTTAAAGGGGCTGACATGCAAAGACCTCCAGCATTTTTACCACTACATATGAAAGCAGCCTACATCGGACAAGTACATGTTGTAATTATTCTCTGAAACAGGATTAAATTTGAACACTGATGTAATAAGATGAGCAGGAGCATGCCTTAACATGTCCTGCATTGAAGCCCCCCTCGCGAGGCTGAAGGATGCAGCTCGAGCCAGATTATCCCAGTCCACTCCCCCATCCACTAACCCAGTCCATCCCACTCCCCTGACCTCTCCCACAGTCCTGCTGGTGCACAGCAGACTGCAAAGGCCCATTCTTCTGGAAGGAGTGTTTGCACTGTCAACAGCTTCTCTCTCTTAGATCGTGCCATGGGATAACTGCATGATTGCATCATTAAAAAAAAAATAATAATAATTTAAATCGACATCACATTCTGTAAATACCTGACATAAGTCACATGACAACATTTGGGTCCCTGTTCACCACAACACAAAGTAGGCAAAAAATTAGTTGTCTTTGTTTAGACATTTGTAATGTGACAGATGCACTCTGGCACTCTCTAGTGGTGCAAAACTAACCGGCATTGCAAACCATTTCCTCATCCGCTCCTCACATCATTACATCGTTTTCCCTTGTGCCTCTAAACTAATATGGACTTATCTGCTCATTAAATAACTACAAATGAACTGCCCTTAATACAAAAAGCCAGTTTACATCATGCATTCTTTTATATTTAGATTCATATTATTATAGATGTATAAGTTTAAAGAATCTCTCTCTCTCTCTGTGTGTATATATATATATATATATATATACACATATACACCTGTATGTATGTATATATAAAGAGTGAAAGTGACTATTTTGTTATTTTGAAACACAGCACAGCACACAGTGAACCACAATGAAATGCAGCTTCTGCTTTTCATCCATACCATGCAGCTGGGGGCAGCTATTTAAAGCACCCAGGGAGAAGTGATGGGGACGGTAGCTTGTTCAAGAGTACCTCAATGCAAGCTACTGGTCTGAGATTTGAACCCACCTTCCGATCCTGGGGCCAAATCCCTAACCAGTAGGCCACCGCAGCCCTTATATATACGATACGATTATCTAAGGGATAAGAAGAATTGGTTGTTTTCTGTGCTGTGAAACTCTTCCATGTAAAACCATGGGATCATGATCTCATACAGAGAAATATTTTGCACAAAATATCCCTCATCGCTCACCCACCTCCACTTTGTTTCCCAACTTGCCTATTTATAAAACACACCAACATTCATCTACGCTTCCTCTCCACCCACCAGTTCTTCACAGGCATTAGTAGCCGGCGATACACATTAGGTCATGCCATATAGAAGTTCTTTTTTCGGTGCTGTGCACAAATTTGGAAAGCCTGCTTATCCTGTATTATAACGGCCTTCTTCTAGTTTGTTTCAGTTACAGTTATGGTTTAATGTTTACTTTGATAACATGAAGACAAAAGAAAGTGTACAATGTACATAAACTGCTTCTAGACAAACTGTACTCTTTTTGCATTACTAGCAATAATATTTTGTGTTTGCAGATATATTTGTACATGCAACATTCACACATACTGCCGCTGTTCTTATTTTATTGTGGTTATGTTATAACAGTGCAATGACCATATGTTTAAAATAATTTATGAGGATTTCCAGGGTGCTATCTGCACAAAAGTTTATTCTTCAGCCTACTAGATCATTGTAGCCTTTTAACTCAATTCTGCAAGTGGAATTGCAGTTACAACCTACTATATCATAACATACTGCATTATTGTACTACACTTCAAATTACAGGTTGATCTGATGGTGTGAAAGGTGTGGAGGAAAGAAGCTGGGAGACGTAAAGTAACAGAAGCAAAAGGAGTGCAGTGGGTTTTCTTATTTTGAGTTCTGCTTCATGTTCCCACGGTCTATGACCGTGCTGCTGGCCAGAAAGCAGTCAGGTCGTTATTTATAGAGGTTGGAATGACAGCCAGTTTAACACTCTGTAAATGAAAACCTTCTCCTAATATGCTCCACTACCACTAAGCTTCTCTCTTAAATATTGTAGATTTTATGATAAAAGAAACTCCAAAGCAGAGAAATACTCAGCTTGCAGTTGATGTACTGTCAGTAAAATGGCAGAACTTTATGCAGATCTGAGTTCAAGGCTCCTCTGACAATCATTTTTTCTTAGATATTTTATATAACACCATTTGCGCCCTTTTTGTTTCAATTATTATTATTATTATTATTTTAATCTCACCTTATCAAACGTGACTTGAGCACATCAAAGGAATTTCAGATACATGATGAACTAAGGTCTTCTTTAGGCCATTAGTTACATGAGCTTGGTGGTTGTGTGGTGAGGTGGGAATTCCTAAAAGCTGATCCTGAGGCTGTCTTCCTGCCAGGGGCATTAGGTCTCCAGCAGACTAAGGTAGAGCTGTAGTGTGGAAAAAGTTCTCTCTTCCTGCACTCTTTCATCAGGTGTTTGTTTTGGCCATGGCATCCGGTCAAAAAGTTTTCCTAATAAGCAACTGCACCTGACTGGATCGCTCACCGGGATGAGACGATTCACAAGAGGTAGTGTATTCATTTTTATTAGCCCATTCATTATATCATTAATTCAAACCTTTATCCGTTAACCGCATGCATTATTCTACCGTCTCTTCGACTTGTTGTTGTGTAAACAGGCCAAAACTAGTGTGAATGAATCAAGGAGAAGTAAAAACGTGCCAGCATATTATCAATAAATAAATGAATCAAAAAATTTGAAGTATTAAGTAAATAAGAATTTGAAAAGTTTCAGTTTACCTTTTGGTATTCAGCAAGTTTTTATGCCCATGTATGTTCATTTAATTTAGCCTTCTCGTCCAAAATAAAAAGCAAAACATTCAAGAACAATGTTATAGCCTGTCATACGGGTTACCACAGTTCTGATAAGTGAACTTAATGAATCAGAAACTAAGCATAACTGATCAACATAAGCATTAGCCTTTAAATAGGTCACAGGGCTGCATCCAAATCGATTCCGATTCATTTGCAGCTTGATAAAGCAACATGGGCTTCTGGGTCCCGGCCAGCCCCCACGGTTGCTGCCCACTGTTATGTGGGCCATCAGCCCCACAAGCAGAGTAAAGCAGCTGATTCACAAAATCTGTCGTGGGAAGATCCTGCATGTCAACTCCATTCATCAGTCTGAATTTTTACAGCAGCATGTGGTGAGTCTCTTTTTACATCTACTGCTATTCAGGATCACAAACAACGCTTCTTCTTCTTATTGCATAAATGATAGAACACATGAGTAATGTGTAAGAAACTGGTTTAGTGTTATTTGCCTTTTATATTCCAACCATGTCATTAATGCTGGGGTCAGGAAGCCATGCCCTTACCCTGCAGTGTCCTGGCACTCGGAGCTCAAAGCAGAAACTGACCAGTGGAAGGGGACAGTCGCCTGCATTGCCATAGGACTCCTTTTCGTAATTACCATTGGGTTAATCTACTGGCAAGTGGCAGATCAGCCCCACAAGCACTGGATTCTCCATGGGCACTACTCTGAACTTTTTTGGGAGTCTAATAAGCATTCCCTAGTTTTTAAGGCCCTCCCTGAGGACACAACGATCACGGAAATTTCTCTTGGACACACAGGAGAGCCTGATTTGCATGTACATTTTGTGAGAAATCGTTGCTGGCTCAACTCAAGCACTTTCTGCTCCAGATGGGATGGGCAGCTGGAAATGAGGATCGTTCTGGAGCAAGAGCTGTCTCACATAGAGTGCTACAACATAACATGGATGCCTCTGAACTGTCACATTGACATGAAGGTAAGCGGTCCAAAAAAGCATTGATTTTTTGGGATGTACAGCATTTGCTGAAGGTCCAGTTGTAAATGAAATGTGGTGATGGCCAACATTTTGTTTGTGCTCATTTTTCAGCACTGCTTTTCTATGGAGAATATCTTCTGGTATGGTGGAGCAAGTGTCCCGGGACAGAAATGGCCTCTAAACACTGTGGATATGCCACTGCAGCACTTCAGTGTCAATGACTTCACAGAAAACCCCTTAGGATATGGGTCTGTGTTGGACCACCAGTTTTTTGGATCAACAGGTTAGAATCTCATTCTTGTTCAGATTAACGTTAGGCACAGGCAGGCACACACACACACACACTCATGTCATAGAGACACTTGTATGCCTAAATATAGCATCATATAGAGAGCTTGATAAAAGCTTCAAAGCAAAGACAGGAGAAGTTATCTGAATAATGATTTATTTATGGCACTCTATTGTTGAGTTGGCATGCCATAGTAACACATGCTAGAGGCTTATTTAATCGTGATGGTATGTTAGTAGGTTCCTACAACCAAGTTAGTTGGAGGAACGTTTGTATGAGTAATGTCGACAGCAAGCACATGTAATCTGAATTCCATCCATGCATCCATTTTCTGCCGCTTTTCCCAAACAGGGTCGCGGGGGAGTGCTGGTGTCCAACCCAGCGCACACAGGACGGGGGACACACCCTGGACAGGCCGCCAGCCCATCTTGCTCAATGGTACCTCAGGGCAACCCATTGGGAAGGGGTTCAAACCCCCGATCCTCCGATCATGCGGCCAACGCCCAAACCACTAGGCCACCACTGCCCCTTGTAATCTGAATCCTCAAATCATAAACATTGGGTTTAGATCAGTTAAACATGCTTTTGGCCTTTAGCCTTCATTTTTGTTTCTTGTGACTTTCAATGCATTCTTGTGAATTTCAAAGATCACGTTTTAGCACCCTAAAAGACAAAAAGCCATATATGTACATACTTGATTAGTTTCAAATAATTAGTTTTTTCTCAGTTATTTATGCTGTGTTGTTTTCCCAAGAAAATAGGATGATCTTGATCTCATTACAACATAACTCAGATTTCCCTTGATAAAGGAAATTCATTACAACAGCAGGGAAAACCACAACAAAATGCTTGTCTGAGATAATAACATAGCAGGTATAAGGTCACCTAAAGGCTCTTTTACACTCAAAAAAAAACAATGGTGCCTTCCGTCTGTACTCTGGATTCAAATTGCTTGTATTTGTGCATTTTTTCAAAGCTTGCGGATACGGACAAAATAGAGAACTATCATCGGAAATATGATATTGTGAGATCGCAAGAATATGATCGCATATATGATCTCATGATCTCAGCTCAGAACAAAGTGTGTTTATTTATGCCATTTTTAGATTTCAATCAGAAATTGTTGCAACTGACTGAACCATTCTTGAGCTTTGAAGGAATGACATGCACTCACTTGCCCAGCAGATGTGTTTACCCCTATTTCTGTTATCTTACTTCAAGGTAATTTTTTAGCATATTTAAAATGTACTCACAGATAAAACAAATTAAAATTCACATATTGGCTCAAATTGGGGCAGCGAAGGCCTAATGTTTAGGGATTTAGGCCCTAGGAGTCCTGAAGGCTGTATTTGCCTTGAGGTACCCTTGAGCAAGGTACCGTCCCTGTCACTGCTCCATGGGCGCTGGGCATAGCTTCCCCCTGCTGTATGATGTTTGTTTTAAATGCAAATATATTTTTAACTTCTTAACTTTGAATTCAGTTTACTGAGGATATTATTCTCCACAATGATGCTATCTAATCTAAAACTAAGGCCAAGATTATAATTTTGATGTATTTTATACTCTGCATTGTTTGTTCTAACAGGAGTTGCGCTGCTGCTTTCATCAGAAGTAGCCCTGAATGTTGGAATCGACAGAAATCTGCAGCTGTGTGTTCAGCCACAGCACATACTGGCCACCCAGGCCCTACAGTACAGAGTGTGCGTGGGTCGTAATATAAGAACCGTTTATCAAAAAATCGCGCATGAACGCAGCCTGAACCCACCGCAGCTGCCTAACATGGGCATCCTAAGGTAACATATACCAACATGTCTTAAGGTCTTAAGGATTTAAAGGGAATTTATTTGGATCCAAGCCTGGTTTCTATGTCAAAGTAACATGTCGCATTGCTTTGAAATGACTTAAGTTGCATTTTCACTACACAGACATCAGCTATTAAGCTCTTGCATCTTGATATTTAATATCTCAGACTGGCAGTCTCTTCATGTGCTGCAACTCTGATGAGTAGAGACTGGGGCTCCTCCTTAAACTAGAGGCATGTGCTATATGTGAGACAAGCGGCAGGGCAGATATTTTTAGTTACCATATTTAAATTACAGAATTACTCAATATGAAAATATAAGTCCAACTTGATTCAAGCAAAAAGCTTTTTGGGATGGTTTTAAATGGTTGAGGATTTCAGGTCACCTTTGTGGAAGCTGGTGCTGAGCATGGACTCTGGGCAGAAGCTAGAGAAAGAGTTACGGACGTTCGCCAACAGGCTAAAGAGGCACCACCTTCACGAGGGCATTATCAGCCTTGACGAACATTCCACCTCTTTGCTCTTGAATCCGGTAAGTCATTTATCTAAGATTTGGAAGCAGTTTGGAAAAATAACCTCTAATATTTCTGTGCAAGTGTCAAGATCTAACCCCTTCTAAGGATCTGTCGATGTCCCATGTCTCACTCTCTTACCTGATGGTCAGTAGAAGAGTATGAGAAACCTACAGTATGGTAAATTAAATGATTAGCTTTGTGAGAAGAAGGTTAAAGCAGAGCTGTTAGCTGGACTGTTTGAACACTGAGAAAGGTGGGAAGTTTTGGCTCTGCCTTTAGAAATACACAAAGCCTGCCTCACTCTGGCCTTCACATTGCTCTACTCCGACCCCATGAATCTTCCACTGGACAGCATGCCAGCCAGACTCGGGCAGATGTTACATAGCCCTCACCCGCGTCATTGGTTCTGAGTGCCATCTTCACACACCATCCAGGTTTCAAACAGACTCATTGCAGAAAGCATAGTCCTAGACAGTCTAAGTAAATTCTCAGACTGACCATTTTAATTAGCATCCAGAAAACAAATGATTCTTGATTTAAACACATTTCTGAATATATTCATAAACACTTATTTCATCAGGGCTACAGTCATTCCCAAGGAAATAACAGAAACCTTCAACTGGTCAGACATCTCAACATTTCTGTCACTTTTACGCCATATGTGAGCGTGACTAATAGGCAGTTTCAGACGTCTCTGCAGGAAGGAAATGAGGCCTTCTGGCTCAGCCGGCAAACTACCACACAGGGGCATGTGGTAAGGGGATAAAATGAAGGTGTTCATTATTTCATCATTTTTGACCATCTGGATTAGCAAGTTTCCCAGAATTTTTGCTTTTGCTAGCCACTCAAGTGTGACTATACAATCAGCTAAAAAATACATAAATGCAAAACTGTGACATTAAATTCAACAGAAATATACCCTGTCAAATTCAGCTAATTTGGCTGCCTTAATGTGAGCTAGGCCTGATGTCTGCTGGCCTCTTGCCACAGGTTCCTTTAATGAACCCATGGAAAGGAGATATCTGTGTGAAACTGAACATCTCCAACCCAGCAGCAGTCAAATGGTTCTTGGAGCGAGTTGGAAACTGGTCTGCCCAACTTGATGCAGAGTATATCATTCTGGAGGGAGGGATAAGCAGCCTCCCTGACACGCTTGCAGAAGACCAGGTCGGTCAAGAGTACATCAAACTTTTGGCAGGCCTTGCTTTGAGAATTGGGAGGACGGCCATATTGACCTCAGGGTCAAGGTACGAACAACTTGGAGACCTATTTCGTAAGCTTTGTCACCTTTGAAGTTTGTGATGTTCATTTCTGTAATTTTAGGACCAGTGATGAACCACTGTTCATAATTATGTCACCACTGCAAGGCAGCTGGAGCTACTCAGGAATTAAGGGCATCATTCCATCCATTTTGCAGTACAGTATTCTCGGATATAACTTCTTCATTTCTGATGCTGTTGGTAAGGTCAGATTTGGTAGCATATTCACAACTTAAACCTTGAGTCTTTTTCTAATGATAATGCTTGTATAAAGGCGGTTCACTGTGGAACGACTTGGTTAACGATGAACTCTTCATCCGCTGGCTGGAAATTGTCTCGTTTCTCCCAGTCATATCCTTCCAGACACCTCCATGGAGTTTTAACAAAAACTGGGTATGCAAAATACCTTGTTTTGGTATTCTCATGACAGTCATTCAAAATGATTATTTACACATTTGCAAATAACTTGACTCATTCTTATGCCTTAGATTCTGAATCTCACAAAGTCCTATCTGTCATTACACCATGACTTTGTGGTTCCTCTCATAATAAAGTACGGTCATGAATGGAGGGAAACAAGAAATCCAGTCTACAGACCTCTTTGGTGGATAAGTCCAGAGGACCCCATCACTTTTACTATCGATGATGAATTCCTTATCGGATCTGAGGTATCTAACATATACATCCATCCATCCATTTTCTGCCGCTTATCCCAAACGGGGTCGCGGGGGAGTGCTGGTGTCCAACCCAGCGCGAGGACGGGGGACGCACCCTGGACAGGTCGCCAGCCCATCGCAGGGAGCTAACATATACAACGAAGATTAAACTTTAACATTTTAAAGCATTTTCAGGATTTAAAGCATTTTAAAGCAGGTTTCATGTAAAACAGTATTTTCACAGACAGGCATACAAACAAAGTACATAAAAATAATAAAAAGTTTGCTTTTTTTACTAATTTGTGAGCATAATTTTTGATGTACCTTATCACATGACCAGACAAGCATTTTATCTAGATAAAAAACTATTTTAGACTCTGATAATCAAAAACATTTTTTAATCAGTATTTCTGTGTGGCCCAGGACCAAATGACCCACTGACCAGTGGTTAAGAACCACTGCTGTAAAGGACTGACCTGCTCATTCATTAAGAGGGTTGCATTGATTGCTGTTTACTATTCAAATCACAGGACCTATCTATGGAGAAAAGTTGCTGTGAAGGGTTCTTGCATCTCAGTAGAACCACATGCATGGCTCCAGATGACAGAAGGGAAATCTGCTTTCCCAGAGTTTAACTAAGAAGCACTTAACTTTTCAATACCTAAAAGTAATGCAGCAGAACCAGCCAAAAATGAATTAGACAGAATAGGCAGCCTGTGCAGGAAGGCAGATTTCAAAGACAGCATGGTTGGTGATAACAGACAAGATGTGTTCCTCTTCTCCGGCTTCAAGTTTGGAATCTCAATTTGAGTTTATTTTTTTTAAACATCATATTTCTAAAAATCTGATCAGGTCCTGGTGGCCCCGATAACGGATCAAGGAGCATTAAAAAGGAACGTTTACTTGCCTGGAGATGGAATTCAGTGGAGAGATCGTTGGAATGGCGAGGTCTTTGACGGTGGGACTCTTTTACACAATTATCCTGTTGGACTGGAGAAGGTGGCGGTCTTCCTACGGGTGCAGTCTTGAAGCCATACAAAGAGCTCCAAATAAAAGTGCTTCCTCAACGCACAAGATGCACTTTCTTGAAATTTTTATTTTAATGTTTATGCATCGTGGCAACACTACATGCATGGTATGTATTTTTATTCTGTGAAGCTGTGAATACTACACATGATTTTTATTACAAACAAAGATGAATGTTTCAACTCACATTCACATCAGTTTGTTTTGGTATATATAAGTATTATGGGAATTCTCAAGTAGGGGTTCTGGTACAAATCCTTGGTAATGACAAGTACAATGTGAAATAAACGTGTGAAAAGAAAAGAAAGAGTCTGAATTTCAATTTTTTCAAAGCTAAAATGATTTCCCAACAAAAGCACAATAAAATAAATGACAAGTGAAATTTCAAGTGAACAAGGATAATGCAAATTCCAAAATATTCCCTAAGAATAATTCAATACTGTTATAATGTCTTATTCAAAAGTTGAACAAAAATAAATCAAAAACCTACTGCACTGGAAATTTTCAGGCAAATTATGATGATTAATCCTTTTACTGCCTTGTAAACTGCTCAGCACAGCCTTCTGTGACTCAGCACTGTAAGATCTGTTCAGCAAAGCTGCAAAGCCAGCAAGGTTTCTGCTTATATCATGTCAGAACTGGGTAACACTTCCAATAAGCTGTACGACAATGAAGGCATCAACCACATTAAGGCTGTGAAGCTTTTGCAAAGGTTAGGCTAAGCCAAGTAATTTACTTCCTTGCTCACGCATGGTTAGAAGGTTAATTTTCCACTGAAATGTCCACAGACAGCAAATAGAGCATCCTTCAAAGTTAAGTATATACAACCAGGAGTGAAATTCCTAAATGCTTGAGTTGATTTGCTTCATTTAAGCTGGTCGGTTCTTACATTTCCCTGTCTTCAGTGGTCATTTAAGACTCTTGTTAAGGCACCAGCACCTTTTACACACCAGAAATCAGTTCTTGGACAAAAATTCTCAAATGCGCATATGCATAAATAAGCACACATACACGCACACAGAAACTTTCTTATTGTTTCATGCATAAATACATCAATCAGTCACAACATTAAAACCACCTACTTAATGCTAAATCCACAAGACCTCTGATGCTCTGGCACAATGAAATTAGCAGCAGATTTAGGCACAGCACTGTCAAGTATGGTTCACAACAGCGTTTAAGTGGTATGCGTAAAAGTGAAATTCATGAACCCAAAGTTTCCCAGTAAAACTTTGCCAGACCATCACCTCTGCAGGCTTGAATTTTTACCAAAGTGCATACTGGTGCATTCTCTGTCAGGCAAGTGACACACAAGCACCTGGATGGTGCTTTAGGTCAAGTTCTGATGCTCACATGCTCAATGTAGGATTTTACAGGGGTCAGACAGCTCACTCTTACCAATCTTCATCTACACAACCCCATACACAGCAAACTATAATACACTGTGGGTAACGACTCATTTCTATCACAGGTAGTATACATTTTCCTACCGATTTGTACTGTAGTCGCTCATCTGTGGAACGGGACCATACAGGATAGTCTTCGCTCCTCACATGCATCAGCCCATGATCACGTCACTGGTTCACCAATTGCAGTTCCTTGATTAATTTTCAGTAGTAACCACCGCATAACTGTTTAGGAGATGATCTGATATCCAGCCATGACCATTTGCTCTGTTGTCAGGTCACTCAGATCTTTGCCCATTTTTCAGTTTCCATCACATCAGAGTGAACAACTGACTACAGTTGCTACCTAATATATTTAAAGCCTTGATAGGTGTTGCTTAGATGAAATATTATTATTTCACTTCTCAGTGGTTTTAATATTGTGGCTGAATGGTGTATTCTCATCAATCATCAATAAACACAAAACCCTTCAATTTACAAAATCTATGCTCAATGTTCAAACAACAGAAAAAAAAAATAAAGCAAAAAGGTAAATGAGAGCATTTGCCGTTTCACTTCAGAGCCCTTGGTTCCAGCTGAAACAAGCCCAACATGTCAAGCATTGCCTGTCTGATGTGGTTGCCAAAGCGATGAGAGTCCTGAAGACAGAAAAAAGAGAGACATAAAAGAGATTTTCAATCACCCAGCCAGAAATTCCCAGATTCCCTTCTAATACTATCAAAATACAAGTGTGCACAAGTGTGTTGCATGCAAATCACTTCTATACTTACAGTTTCTGGACTGGAGTGCTTGCACGAGATGTGGAAGTTAATAAGATTCTCGCCCACAATAATATAAGCCACGCCATAACCATCATCAGCCACCTGTAACAGCAAATCAAAACCTTCTAAAAAGCCTTGTTGGTATCAGATCGCTAAAAGAAACTATCAAATTTTATACAATCAAGATACGCTTTTAGAAAATGTAGAGAAATTAGTTCTTGGCCGTTTTCCTTACTGTAAACATGATTTATACAGTTTGAGAGAACTGGCTATTTGATTTACTGCAGACAGAATCATACAATGACAATCAGGCAGTCAAGAAACATGTATTTTATTGATCTGGCACTTAAAACTGACTCAATTTGCAATTTATTAGATAAACTAGTTTCAGTTTTGGGCTGTCTAAAATATTTTTTTCCACGTTTGTTATGAGACTCACCGGGCCAAAGCCTCCTCCACTGGATACATGTTCAGGGTGCTTCACCAGATCAAAAAGCTCCACTTGCTGCAGGGGGGTCTGACTAGTAGACAATCTCCATGGCTCTGACAGCACCTTCAGACATATGGAAACTGGCATTAAACTGGGCATGCGTTATGCCTTAAACGCACAGTTCCAACAATGTATTACAGCGAGAGATACACAAGAATACTGATTTGCAACTGAAGGATTCTCATGATTACATGGGCACTGCTAACACGAACAGAGAAACTCAATACTATTATCATAACATTACTCAGCTCAAGCATATTAAGATAAATATGCCAAAGGATAAATCCCATGGTTCAAACCCTTTTTAAAACACTTTTAGTCACTCAGACTACCTCTTGAAGGAAGGGGGAGTCCTGTCCCAAATATTTAGACACCACATAGAGGCAAAAGAGGTGGCGATCGATTCCTTTTCCTGTCATAGCTAAGCGGTACAACTGCTGGTGTTTCTCAGCCGCCTGCTTTAGCAGGCTCAGTTTCTTTTCTCTCTAAAAAAAGATAAAGAGAGAAGGGTTAGCGCATTGTGGAAAATTTACCTCCAAAACACTTAATGTACATGATTTTCAAACTGATAGCATGTATTCAATTATTATCAATAAACAAATTTATTTATTTGCGTCCAGTTTTACATTGTTTAAGGGCTAAACAACTTGGCTTTTTTGCCCATTAGTAAATGTCATGAGATCACTGGTCAGAAAATACAGAAATTTAAAATACTGACAATGTTTCACTTTTTATTATTATTATTTTTTTTTTTTTACTTTTCTTGTCATTGCATGGTCACAGCACAGCACACAGTGAACCACGACAAAATTGGACCTCTGCATTTAACCGATGCACACAAACATCATGCAGCAGGAGGCATCTATGAAAGCGCCCGGGGAGCAGTGACAGGGATGGTATCTTGCTCACGGCAACCTACTGGGAAGGGGTTTGAACCCACAATCTTCCGATCATGTGGCCAACTCCCTAACCACTAGGCTAGGGAGTTACTTGCTCCTACTTGCACTATAAAAACCGAGGATCAGATGACCGATTTATTGTTTAAGGATATTCTTTCACTCGCTTAAGCAACATAATGGCTGCATTCCGGTCACCATATTCTACTTGTATCCTTTTTTTTTTCTACTGTTTTTTATTATGATGTATTTCTGCATTCCCCTGCAAAGCTTTTCACAGTATAATGAACAATCTCCCATAAATGCATCCTATAAATCAGTGCTCCCCATCTGGACACCACAGAGATGGGCACGAGTTAGAATATAACAAACATCTTGTACAATAACTCACCCCTATATTGGATGATAATAATTAAAGTCCCTGTACCTGTCTTTTTGCCAAAAAATGCCGCATGTGTTTATAAATTTGCTCTCAGAGTGCCAAAGCACACTCTGTTCATCAGTAAATTCAGTTCACTGTCAGAATACAGGTTCAGACATTCAGAGTGCTGAGCTTGAGGCGCTCCGCGTGCACTCTTGATGTATGCTCTGGCTGAAATGGAGCTACAGCGTTCCAAAATGTTAGCCTTTTCAAACGGTAAGCATGGTAACCAGCCCAATACAAGGCAGCAAATTCCCCTCATGTTGGCCGAGTTTTCAAGTGACTCAGGTGTACAGCTAGAGTCCAAACGATGAAAACCTTTGTGGTAGTACTATGTATGCGAGCATATTTCTTTAATTAAAGCTTTTGTCATTGCCCATGTACTGTTTTTTTGTTTTCCAAACTTCATGACCTTTGTCACACTGATTTGTGACAAGGCTGATTATTCATTATGTTGCGTAATAACACTCAAATGAAAAGGTTTGGGAATCAGTGTATTGCACAATGCATATTTGTGCATGTGGATGCTTCAGAGAAAGTGAAGCAGAATAAACAAAAATAGTAAGTAGTCCTAAACTCACTTTTGCTGTATAAACAGGGTGATAAGGACATTCATTTTTATGCAGCTCGAAAGACTCGCAGCACACAAGCTTCCAAAACACAGGAATGGATCATGTTGTGTGAGGCGTGAAAGGTGTCGCAAGTGTCAGAATGTCAAAATGAGTGGAATGTGCGCCTGCCAAAAAGTGTACGATGAAGTGTGAATGTCACCATGTGCTAAGCAAGGGCATTTTTGTGCTGCCAAACTTTCACATGTGGAAAGAAATTGAGGCTTGTTTGTTTTATTCTACTATTAAAAAGGTAATACTGACTCAGCAAAAGGACTTGAAGTTATATATCATGCTTTAGCTGAAAAAAGCATTTCAAATGAAATCCGCTGGAGTAATGTCATACTAAAATCTTTACAAAATGGTTTAAATTGCCCAAATGATAGAAAAGGGCAGTACCGGCTCATTGCTGACCATGGCCCTGACAAAGGCACAGGTTTCCATTGTACACGAGCGCACCGTCTCGGTCCTTCCCTCTCTGAACAGACGGGTCATTGAAGCTTCATAAGTCAAGCAGAACTTCCCTTTGTCCTGCAAAACACATTAACTTAAGTGTGGGTCCTATGACGGACACATAATAAACAGCATCTTTTCTTGGATCAGCAACAGTGCTGAGAGTTAACCTTGAAGTGGGCAAGCTGCAGGGCAATCTGAATGAAGGCATCCGGGCTGGTCTTGCACTTCTTGATCAAGCCTTTGCCAAAGTCATGGAAGGGGATGATGTGGGAGTCCACATCACCAGCCAAATCCTGGGCCACAGTCAGGGAGTTGGCTATCATGCTCTGGCACTAACAAAAATAAGCACAGAGACAAGAGAGCATGTCAGTCACAGCCAAAAGCTCATGTTTTAGTCTGGGTTTACAATAAAGGGCGATCGGGGAGAGAATATGGGGCTGTGTTTTTGGTAGCACTGCGTAGTCTCCATGGCCTGACCTCAGATGAGATATTCCACTGTAGCCTCTGAGGTCCAGGAAGGTTGCGGTGAGGTTGTCCTTTGCAGTGGCCATCAGCTGCGTAACTGAGCTTATGGTCCATCGACAACACATGCTTTTCAAAACAAAATTAAAAAGCAGTTAATTTAAGTATCTGGTCCAAATACTGTAATATTTATAATTTAAAAAAAAAACAAACAAAACATTTGCTAAAGAGCTACACATTACTGATTATATATGGTTAACCACAGCCAAACCTATATGAAATAAAAATTTGAAGAAGGACAAATTACCAAGAATTACAGATGACAGATAATCATAGTATTAATTGTGGATTATTTTGAAATAAATGTGTTGCCTATTTAATTTTAGACTCCATTATCTAAATTTTCAACAAATTTTCTGAAGCCAAAAGAGCAGTAATTTAAGCAATATCTCACTGGCTTCCCAGAAATCACTACCATTGTTCTCTGTTCATTTCATTCTTTAATGATATTTTCCTTTACTTCTCTTTTCTATTACGTTACCTTTATTCAGCTTTACAGAAAGGGAGGTTTGCCGTAACCAATGACTTCAAAAGATCTCTACCAGCAAATAATAATAATAATAATAATAATATTGACAATGTGGAATCATATGGAATGCACAATGACAAACATGTCTGAAGAGTATGATCATGCATGTATTTACCTCCCAGAGGTGGCCAATGATTGGAGCATCAGCCCAGCTGTGCTCTGCATTCAGGCCCATCGTTCCATTCTTGTAAATAATCAAGGTGAAAGACTTATCGAACCACCTGAAAAGGTAAGATTAGTAAAGAACACTAGCTACAAAACAGATGCCATCAACAAACTCTCACGCACATCAAACAGGCCGTAGGCTCTTGTCATGTTCATACCTCCCTTACCTATCATAGCACTTGCCATGCAGCAGGGACTTGGCATAACTGCTCAGAGACTCAGCAGTGTTGTCTGGGTCATGGAATTGCTTGGTGTCATCCAGTGTGACAAAGAAAGCTGCTTTTTCCACAGCATCCAGAGACTGCCTATTCTTGCCTTGTCTGAGATAAGCATCACGGGCACATGCCCAGGGCACTCTGACACACAAGAAGCACAAACCATAGGTAATGAATGAGTACTGTAAAACTGAGAAGAGACACACTGAACAATGTAGTCACTTCAACAGTGACATTAGGTGTCAAAGCATTTCTCAATGGTGGTGCATAATATGATCTAAGAAACCTGTATTATATCGAACATGGAAGATAATTAATCTATTAACCACTGCTCTGCACTGATTACTGATGTTAAAACAATGAACATACTTTTGAATCAAAGTATAAAGATCCACCAAACAAGACTGCTATAAGGTGTGTGAGGGGCACCTGTTTCCTGCGGTGAGGGCAGCAAGCTTCTCCTCTCCTGGCTGTGGCTCTGAGGTGTCTGCTAGTATCCTCTCCATCTGCTGCTCTATCTCGCGTGGCAATAGCAGTCGGCCGTCATAAAACATCCCAACCTTAAAATAACGCCCCTTATGGTAGACAACAATATGCCGGCTGTCGGACACATGCTGCAGGGTGTCTACACTCATAAATGGGAGAGTGATTGGAAAGTGGAAGCATAGAAAGAAAGAGCAATCTTTGAGATTTGAGCATAAAAATGGGAAAAACATCATAAAGAAGTTTGAAATATCTTCTAAGGGAATAATACTGAAAAATAAATACCAAGAAGGCTGAGTCCATCATCACTTACATTTAAAACAGAGCAATATCACAACATGCCACAAGAGGAGGATAATGGGAATGAAATTAGGTCAAGACCTTTGTTTCATGTGCAGTGCAAGCAGCTCAAATCAGGTTTCTATTTTTCTACCCTCGCAATGTACATCAAATTGAACTACCATTTAACATGAAATAAATGTCCGACCTTAGCAAAAGCCATGGATGGAGAAACTTAATTGCAGACTTATGATTGGGGGGGGGAAATAGATAGATAGGTTGAGCTCCTCTGGTTAAGCTTAAATTAGAAGAAGTTTCACTCTGTGTTCTTTGTGTGCTTTTTCCATTTTGAATCTCCTCTAAGCTAATAAAGTGGTTTCAGAATAAAGTATAATAATTTATAAACCCCAAAGAAGGTCAGTATTCTCAATAAAGAGAGTAGAAGCAAAATTATTAGGTCTTCGCCAGGCAGCTGTGAGGGGAGCTAGTCTCCAGTTAACATGAAGGCTGCAGAATAAGGTGTCTGGGTTCAGTACCTGAGTCTATGCCTGGGATGCGACTGGTGTTGAACATGCGCTCATATTGTGACGAGCACATGGGGATAGAGCTTTGAAGCAAAAGCTGAAAAGTAGAAAGGAAAAGGTCAAATAAAAGGTAAGGGGAGGAGTGGCTTCAATGAGTAGCTAATGAGATCCTATGGGAAATCTGTTTAGGAGAGAAGTGGGTCACCAGTAGAGGAGTTTGAACTGAACTCAGTGGTCAAAATGGAAACTTTAAACACAAAATGCAAAAAAAACACACAACACACTGAATTGCTAGAGGAATGTAATGGGGATGAGGAGAACTGGGTGAAGGAGAATAGTCCTGTATCACCAGCATGTGAAACTTTCTTTGAATGAAGGCAATTAACTGGGCAACAAAGCTGATTCTTGTCAAGTAAAAATGAATTAGTGGTAAAAAATGAATTAATCAATCATTAATCATACTGTTTGGTAGCACAGGACTAGGGCAGGGAGTCTCAGAGAGCTACTGCAGGGCCCTTTGACTGGCTCAACTTACCCCTCTCCTGACCTGGGATACGGCTGGTATTGAACAGCCGCTCCCATTGGGCGGAGCAGAACGGTACTCTATTAGCTAGCGCACAGAGCTGCACCGCCGTATACACATCAGGAAGCATGAAACAAAAACCAGCGGAGAGACTAAATAGTACACAGAAGCTGTAACAAGCAATTATTACATGTGTAATTAGTAAGTAAATCATTAATTTCTTTTGGAAGACTAGTGGGTTATTCAGATAACAAAAAGAAAAATTTAATAATCAAATACTTTTTCTGAAGCCCATTATTTGTTGAGAGGAGCTAGCTGATATGGTCTACATTGGAGAAAGCTTTATTTTTTTGTGTAAACTGTTACTTTATTACCACTGGTCTTGGAGTTTTTATATATTTTCTAAGTTAATATAAGTTTATATAATACACTAAAATCGTAAAAACATTCTAACCGGTTTTATCTGAGCTCGATCCAACTTCCTCCTATACAGCATGATGGAATGGATGGCATTACCAGCCCTCGCTGCTTGAAGTTGTGTAGGGAAGACGTATAGGAAGTCCTGGAGGGAGGGAAGGAGTTGAGAAGTTCATGAAAACAGTAATGAAACATTACAAAAAGAACTAGTATACAGTTGTGTGTGGCTTCCTTACCATTGCATAATAGTTGCTGTTGACCATAATTGGGCTGCGACTTCTGAGGTAGATATACTCCTCCCACCAATCACTGACCTGAAAATGGAAGAATTTTTAAGCCATTTCATCCCGATTTCTGCATTCTACTCATGCGAACAACCACTGAGAAACATGGTATACCTTGATCATGTTACAGTAAGTCAAGCTATATGAATAATAGCACAATAATAATAATAATAATAATAATAATAATAATAATTAGTTAATGTAATATAAAGACACTGAGGAAAAAAAATATATATATAAAATGTCTAGAAACTTACATAATTGGTCGCCCACAAGGACTTCAGCTTAAGGTACCACTGAAGCTTGGGACCAAGATTCTGCTGAAAGTCTAAAGCAAGTTCTTCCATTCTTTTGTACTCTTCATCATCCAGAAGAGGGCGCACAGACTCCAAATACTGCAGATACAGAGGCTTTTATTCAGCTGCCAGCCATAGTTTTAAAGCAACTATAGCACTAAAGTAAACACTGATTATGTTGTGGCTCTCTGGGATGTGATTTGGGCAAAATCTGCACACACCATGTGCATGAAACTGGCATCCAAACTTCAGTTGCTAAAACCGAATACGGTTTCCAAATTCCCTGTGTGTTTTAGTGAGTTAACACGCGTCACAAATATTGAGTTAGTTTTCCTCCAAACCTTAGTCCATGAATACTGTTTCAAACAGCGTGCATTTTAGTGAACTAACAACACATCACACACGCTGTACCTCATACTTTAGGAGAAAAACAGCAAGTTAACTCTGTAAACACAAAATTAAAGTACTTGGCCTCTTTGAGATAAACCGTTATTTTAAAAATATTAAGAATCAAGTTGAAGTTAAATCATGATATCTTTGCTATTGATATTCTATAATTATTCATTCTGAAATTTTATGACCAGTGTTCTTTATGAAGCCTTTTTCTTACTCTTCTCATTGTATCCTTCACAGACGGCAAAGGTAATTGTGGAAGTGATGTCTGGAAACTAAACAGTGTTGGCGTTTGTATCCCAGAGAAAATCTTCACAAGTACCTAGAAAGAAAGAAAGAAAGAAAGAAAAACACAAAAACAAAAATCAGTACTGTATTGTACAGTATGTGTTACCATTAAAGCGCAACTTACACAAATGTCAAAGTTAACAGCCAAACTGAATGGGATACGCACTAGCCAAACACGTGTTTTCCATGACACACTGCCATGGCGTTCGCTCATCCAGCCATGCCAGGACAGAAGCAACTTCAGGATGTTCCTCATGGTAAATATAATGGCCACCCACAGCCCTGTACCAACCAGGACGCCTCCCACTCTCTTCTGGGTGTCCAGAGACATGTACTTGCTAAAAAAATTAAAAAGAAGACGACATTTTGTATCTGCAAAATCTGGCAATCTGGTAACAAAACTGTGATCAGACTAACACTCTCACCTCACTGGTACGTATTTCCCAGCTTTAAGGAAGAGGCCTAAGGAAGGGTCCAGCTTAGCATAGTTTGCTCTTCCCAGGTATCCTGCCAGCACCAACATCAGCCCAGGGGCACTTCCTGGGTATACGCCAGTCATGATACCATTCTATGAATAGAATTTTCCCATTAGAAAATATCAGCGTGACATATTTGAATGTTTCACAGTAGGGCTGCTAAATTAATCAAATTTTAATTTCTATTAGGATTTTAACATTCGATGATTATAAAAATAACGTCATCTGCATAAAAAGGCAAGTGGCGAAAACTGCTGGCACAGAAAAGAGCCCACTAGAGGGTCTTGTCTGTCTCCACTCTGGCACTCTGTTCACCTCTGAAACCAGACCACGTTATCAGGCTGGTGTTTTTTGGCTGGAAATATGTTTAAAAGGTTACTTTTCACAATTTATTTCATTCTGAAGTCATTTACAATTATAATTTATAGAAACGTACATGTTACTTGACGTGCATCGTTAATGTACGCATAGTTAAAATAACGTGGAATATGATTTTTCTTCCACGCCTCCAAAAATCCTGATCCAATGCACAAAACAAAAATCAAAAAAACAAAAACAGGGCAGGTGGGAGTACCTTGAAGCGGACAAACTTCTTCTTCCACGAATGGAGACCGGACAGGTAGACCTGGCGCAGGGCTTCATGACTCAGCTGCAGGTCAATACCATCAGGAGAGACGGTAAACTGGAAGGCCACGGCCTGGTGAGCTTCTGCCATGCTGGTTAGGACACAGGGACAGCAGAGGACAGAATAACACAGAGAGACGCTCTAGAAGGTTCAGAACACAATAAATGGGACGCTGACATCGACCCAACCAAAGAAGGCGTGTGTTTCAGGAGTAGAAGAGCAAAAATGATCCTCATTTACAGTCCAGGCAGCCTATGGACTAAACACAAACATCTCTCCAGACTCAGACAGTGGAGCCCTTGTTCTCCTCAGGGACAGGATCAACTGAATCGTCTTGTTGGAACTGAATCTAAGAGTAAACAGAGCTCTCAGAAAGGAGAAGGAGGACCTGGCGAACACAGACAAAATTCACCATCTCATACGACATGTTAAAAGTAAAAAACATCAATAAAATGAAGAATTTGAGCTCTAGTTTCAAGATCTTTGGTCGCCTGCCATCGTTAACTGAGCAGCTCTGCTAATGTTAACATTGGGCTCGTTTTTGTTTTTGGTTGAAGGCGAGCTGACACTTACCTTCACTTTGTGCAGGGAAGCTTTATTTAAGCGCAAGAAAGCAAGCTGACGTGGCGCTGCAATGTAGGAGAATAATATCGAGCCTCTGTTTATAATTAGGGATGCTATTTCTCTTTACCAAGTTCACCGAAGCTGGTAGCGGTTTTTGGAGGCCGGGAGGCGCAGAACTGCGGCGGCGCCACCTGTGGGCGCGGAGTGTAACTGCAAGAGTTCGCCTGTAAACAGGACAGTAAGATTGGGCTTTATTAAAGAGTTAAAGACGTGGGGACGGACAAAATACATTTTGTAAATACGTCAAAAAATATTTGAAACATCATATATATATATATATATATATATATATATATATATATATATATATACAGTACAGTGCAAAAGTTTTAGGCAGGTGTGAAAAAAGGCTGTAAATAAAGAACGCTTTCAGAAATATAAATAATGATTGTTTATTTTCATCAATTTACAAAATGCAAAGTGAGCGAGCAAAAGAAAAATCTAAATCAGATCAATATTTGGTGTTTCTACCTTTTGCCTTCAAACCAGCATCAGTTCTTCTGGCCCCTGAGGCCTGATCTCAACATCATCAGTGTGTCTGGATCACATGAAGAGACAGAAGGATGTGAGGAAGCTACATCCACAGAAGATCTGTGGTTAGTTCTCCAAAATGTTTGGAACAACCTACCAGCCGAGTTCCTTCAAAAACTGTGTGCAAGTGTACCTAGAAGAACTGATGCTGTTTTGAAGGCAAAGGGTGGTCACACCAAATATTGATTTGATTTAGATTCTCTTTTGTTCATTCACTGCATTCTGTTGATTGATGAAAATAAATGATGAACACTTCCATTTCTGAAAGCGTTCTTTTTTTACAGCATTTTTTCCACACCTGCCTAAAACATTTGCACAGTACTGTATCTATCTATCTATCTATCTATCTATCTATCTATCTATCTATATATATATATATATATATATATATATATATATATATAATTTTTTTTTTCTTATCTGTTTAAAAAAAGAAAAAAGAAGGATCAGGGCCACAAAAATATAAATGCATATAAAAATATAATATATATTTAAAAAATGCAAGTTTTTCATCTAAATCTAACACAGGCCACTGTACTGAATCCATTTAAACAGGTCTCGTTCTTCTCTCTCTAAAGAAACAGGCAGCGGTATCCTTTAAATAGTGCTGATATCATGATAGACTCAGAATATAATGTTTAATTACAGTAAGGATAAATATCATCATTTGGCCCAGCCCTACTTAAGACAATCACAGGCATCATTGTTTATCATCTTTATATATATTTTTTCTTTTTTTTGTTTATTTCCATTTTGGGGTTTTGGGTTTTGTGCTGTTGGAATAAACATCGTTTTTGGAAAACAAAATGCTTTTTAAATCCACTGAGGTTTCTGAAGCAGAGACTAAACTGATTATTACTGCTGTGGTGCCAGAAGGTGGCCACATGGACCTGCAGCCTCCAGGAATAGCAGGACAGATTAATCCCCAGTAAAAAGGGCCACTGACGTCAGGAGCTGTGGAAAAACTGAACAGCAGAGATTTATTTCAGAGGAAAGAAACTCTCAGTGCTAGAGGAGCAGCATGCGGCTCAGGAGTGTCCACCACCTCTCTGGTTGTCTCCTCACTGCTTTAGTCCTTTGCGGTGTTTGCTGGGTGAATGGTGAGTCATTGGTCAGACTGAAACTGTTGTTTTTGTGTGTGTGTTTCTCTGTTGATGAGTCTGCTTTGCTTCAGTCCATTTGTTAGTTTGTGTCTGAGATTTTCATTTGAAGTGAACTGTTTGATGTTATACCTAATAATGTTTAAATATATAATGTCGATTTTTCCAAAAGACAGGACACGAACAGTGCAGGACAGGACACATACAATGAAGTCAGGGCACATACAGTGCAGTTTACTATAACTTAAAGCAAATAAAAAAATAGAATTTATTATATAATATAATTTAATCCTTTTTGATTTATTTATTAACTGTTTGTACTGCAACCAAAGTTGACTGCATTATGTGTCCTATCTGTCTCTAGATGTGTCCTGTCTTAACTGTATATGTCCTGTCCTGCTCAAGAAGTGTCCTGCTCTACATTGTACGTGTCCTTTACTGTATACATCCTTCACTTTATGTATCCTGGCTTCACTGCTTCCTGTTTTTATTGTAAATGTACTGTCTGCACTGTGTGAATCCCATCTTCTCTGTTTGTATCCTGTCTTTAATGTATATGTCCTGCTTAACATTGTACATGTCCTGTCTTACATTGTACTTGTCTTGTCTGCATTGTGTGTTTCCTGTCTTTCACTGAACTCTGTGTAGTCCGATCTGCACTTCTTTTGTGGTGCATCATGGTCCTGTACATTTGTATGTGCACATTTTTCAAACAGGTTTGAGCTCATCTTTGTCATGGAGGAATATTTCAAGCCTTTAATAAAAGGTTTTAGTGAACTACCCATATAGACATTCTTTAGACCACCAAAAGTTTTTTCTTTATGGCAATGCTCCAAAAAACCCTATTTTGGCACCTTTTAAAGATTGTACAGAAAGCTTCTGACATAACTGTTTCTAAAGTGCTATTCTCTTTCTTTTTCAGGTTAAGAATAATTTTTTTTAAATTTCAGAAATGTGGAAGGCAGTATCCCCATTGGTCATGTAGCTCACAGCTTGAACCCTTTTGTACTGTCCCCTGGGCCACTTCAATTGAGCAGCATGAAAAGCATTCCCCTCCTGTTTGTCTCTTTTTCTCTCATAAAACTTAACATGCAAAGCCAGTCAATCCCAAACCCCAAATGCATCAAATGACTGCCCTGCCCCTGCTCCAACCCTAAAATGAGTGGAATTCTTGCTTGTAAGTGTTGATGTTTCGATGTCTCTTTAGGAGAATACTGCGAGGTGAACCAGTGCCATAATGGGGGCACGTGTGTGACCGGTGTAGGAGAGGGACCCTTCATCTGTATCTGTGCTGAAGGCTTCGCAGGAGACACCTGCAATGCAACAGAGAATGGTGACAGTCATGTTACATGAGTTTAGTAAAACAATCTGTAGACTAAATCAGGCTTAAACTAAAGCTACAGGTGGAGCAGCGTTAATAAACCTCAGTACCGATACTTCCATATCCGACACAGCTTGTATTTGCAAACAGTGTTTCACTTGTTAACCAGACAGAAACCAAAAAGAAAAAATGTTTATTTTGAATTCATGCATTTTGAAGGTTATTTGTTTTAATGTTTTAAAATGGCCAAAACCAGTATTGCTGTTTCACACTATCACCAGTTTAGAGTAAAAATACCAATACAACAGTAAAAAAAGATTATGAATTTAGATCTCTTCAAATGTCATCTTTCAGGTCCATGCAGTCCCAGCCCATGTAAAAATGATGGTGAATGTGAGGTGACCACAAACTCCAGGCGAGGAGATGTCTTTAATGGTTACGTTTGCAAGTGCCCAGCTGGTTTTGAGGGTGTCAACTGCCAGATAAGTGAGTATAGCTCCATTTCAACAGATGAACAAGGAGCTCTGCTTCCATGAAGTGCCAGGTTCTTTAAAGCTTTGCCAGGAGTTATGGAGAGCCTAAAGTGGATAAACATTTTTTAAAATATGAATTGGTTTGGACTGGATTGGATTGGGTTGGATTGGATTGGATTGGATCTGGCCAGACATTTTTAGATGCACTGGACTGGAATGGAATGTTAGGCAGACCCAGTTTCCTTCTTAATAACGTCCCAGAGCACATTTCTTATTCATGTCAAGAGTCATTTCAAGTGACACTCGTGTCCCATAAGCTGTCTGTGTCATATCTCAGTAAGAGTTTTGCAAAAGCCAGGAGCCTATAAACCAAGTAGTGGGCACAGATCTGAAATCAGCATTATTCTCATGATACACTCTTTTTCCATCGCGGTCACAGTAGGAAAATGATTTTTTGCTTTTTTATCTCTAATATTTTACTGTAGGCTGCTGTAGTTTTAATTCAGTGTGAGATGTTCTGCTGCTCATAACTATACTCATGCAACCACACCCAAGATGTAGAGCATGTATTTGTGGTTAGGGAGGACTATAACTAAGGGAGCTTTAAATAGGCTTTTAGTTATGATTTTCTAGTCCGCCCTCTGTTTGACAGAGTTCCCTGCTGTTGGATGAGATATCAAAGCTAGTCTGAGACATTACACAGATTACAAGTCCTGTTCAAGAGAAATAACATGGACTCAAGCTGTCTCTTGTCTGTGAGAAAGAACATAGATATGTTATGATGCAGCCTTTTAACGAAAATCTACTTGGAGTGTAATTTTTCCTTCCTTTTATTACTCCCATTACAGTAATGTTATAGTATGTGGGGCTTTTTTTTCATGCATTTGTATAATACTTCATTTTATCATTGTTGAAGCACAGCTTTAATACTTAAAAAGCAAAGTAAAGGATAAAATTAAGTGCCACAGTTTTTCTGAACTTCACTACATGAGTTTCAGTAGCTGCACATTTGTGATGGAAAAATCCTGGGCTTGTCTCAAGAAGGCCAAGTAGATTTTTGAGAGCATCCTAATGTGTCTTGTGCAGCCCCAACTGCTGGCAGTGACTGAGCTGCAGTCTGGGCTACAAACAGCAGCCACAGAGGCACCTTCAGTGCAATTAGCCAAGCTCTAATCAACCCCTAAGCGGTTTTATACTAAAGCAGCCTAATACATCCCAGCCTGGGATGGCCATCCAGAAGGTTCCACAACCTATTTTGTCAACAAACATACTGAAGAGATTCAGCAAGCCCAGACCAGGAATAGAATGAAGAGCATCTCAGTAAAAGAGCTTTCTAAAACAGCTTTTTAAGCACAACTGAAGCCATGTTCTCAAAAAGCATGGGAGTTTACTTTTAGTGTTTTGTTTTTTTTGTAACATACAATTAAACACCTATGATGCAGACTGAGTGAGAGTGTGTGTGTGTGTGTGTGTGTGTGTGTGTGTGTGTGTGTGTGTGTGTGTGTGTGTGTGTCTGTGAGGCAGCTGAAATGTAGGCTGAAGGCCAGGTTGTTTTGAATATCCAACAATCCTCTTAGCAGTTTAGAGAGCAGTGCTCCATAACTGCTGTGAGTACTGTCTGGCTTTTAGATTATGGTCTTTGTGTGTCACGTTTAGGCTTCCGACTGTTATGTCTATGATAAGCACAGGGTTGCTGATTCATGGTGAACTAAGTGTCTGTCCCAGCTTCCAAACTTTTTTTTACTCAAATGTAAAGCCTATCAGTCCTGTTACTTTCACTCACAAACAGAGAGCTCTAAAACAGTTAAAATCCTTAGTAATGCCGAAAACATGTGTTCACACTATCCCAGTGCCAGTGCCACACTGTAGCTGTAAAAATAAAATACGTTTCAGAAATTGATTTACGCACACTAATTATAATTATAATTATACTAAGATAGGTGAGCGTATTGCCAATTGAGTTGAAATCCACCTGAAGGCCAAAGCTTTATATGGTTTTCAGTGACAATACTGCAGTAAGAGATCTAAATATAAAAACTCCTAGTGACAGAAACACTGTTGCTTTCCTGATTTTTTCAGTCTTCCATTAGAGAAAGTAATCTGCCCCCAGGTGGTGATTATTGGGAACCACAGGCCTACAATCAAAGGAAATACCATTGAGTGTAAGAGAAGCAAAATCAGTAGGTTGATGTAAAATCATGCCTAGTGTTTCATAGTCCACAACCAGAGTATAGTTTTTTATTAATTACCTAAAATGAGCATTGATCCTAAAATTGTCTTCAGAGATTTTGTATTCAATGTGGTGTATCTGTAAATAAAAACATTTATAAATAAGCGTCTCTTTTGTCTTGCAACACTGCATGTTCTCTTCTCACTTTAATGTAGGTTTAGGACAAAATCTTTTCTTAAAACTATAATTAAGCTTGAGGTTTTCATTAACATTAAATGTAGTAACTATCTATGGGGTCCGGTTCCTATCAAAGCCACTTTGGATAAATCTGGGTGGACCAGAAAAGTCCCCAGCAAAACTCTATTATTTTGTAGTCAGTTATTATTTTACTATTATTTATTTATTTATTTATTTATTTATTGTAGTAGTAGTAGTAGTATTTTGTTGTTGTTCCTTTTTTTCTTTTCTTTTTTTCTTTGCTTCTCAGCATTTATGATTAATTTTAGGTTTGTGGGTTTCTTTTTAAGTGCAAATGTCGTTTTTAACACAGTTGTGATATTTTTTTACGTTGGCAGTGATTTAATGAGAATTCTAGAGGTGAACATATTTTGACTACTACATAGACACCTTCTATCCTGGAGGTGGACAGATGTTTGATAGTTATACACCTCAAGGAGCCCTCCTGAAACAGCAAAGGGGTGCAATTATGCATTGGTCTAAGATAAATAAGTATACTGCACATCATAATTTGCAGTTAGTAGCCTATATGTTGACCTTTAAATGATATGCTTGAGTTAAATGCTAGCTTTTCAGGAGATCTTTTAATACCTCCACTCTTCCAGGTGTTGGATTGCTCCTGAATCCACCTAAGGTTTTATCTGAGGGCATGACCCTTGGGTTAGATTCTGTCTGTGATGTGCATTCCCAGGCTGCCCTTTGTGTGTCACCACATTCCTACAGTGTTGTCTGTTTGAAAGTAGTCATTAGGTACCACAACATCTGCAGTGTGTAAAGAGAAAAGGTTGGAGAGCACCACCTCCCAGCCCACCAACATTCACTGGTACATGTTTACTTTCCCCACATGTGCTGCTATCACAGTATATTGTGACTATTCTGGCGTTTGCCCATCCTTACCAGCTGGTCACAGAGCATCCACTGTCTTAATAGACCAGAAGCTACTTTTAAAGGGGGAGGGTGCACCTGAATCTTTCTGCACAGCCTCTGCATTGTTCTGCTTGAAGACTCACTCAGCACACACATACATACACATTCCTGACCAGGAGCTCAGTTAAATGCTCCTAACAGCAAATTCCGTAGTCTTACCTGCTGGTAATGAAGAAACCGAGGGCTCTATTAACCATATAACATGGTTATATGACTTTTTTGACTCTGCACCAAGATTTTTGTAATGCTTTGTGATGCTAATTGTTGTAAAAAGCTTCATATAAGTGAACTGAATGAAATGACCCAAGTACCTTGTGTAAATTTGACAGATGTGAACGATTGTGTTGCCCAACCTTGTAAGAACGGAGGAAAATGTCGAGATCTAGATGGAGACTACAACTGCCAGTGCCCTTCACCCTATGTAGGGAAGCAATGCCAGCTAAGTAAGTATATATGCCATATAATAATTAGAAGATAGCTCACTAACACTTCATTCGTAACATCTACATGAGTTGTGGTGGTCTACTGGTTAGGCAGTTGCCCCGGATCGGAAGATTGTGGGTTCGATTCCCTCACCAGTAGGTTGCCCCGAGCTACCCTTGAGCAGGGTACCATCCCCGTCACTGCATACCCTGGGCGCTTTCAATAGCTTCCCCCTGCTGCACGTTTGTGTATGGGTGAAACGCTTTCACTCATGAGTCTTTTAATTTGAACTGACATAAACCAGTGTAGATATTCATTAAGGCTTGTTGCAATAATTTTTAATTGTCATCAAAATGGACAAACATGCATTATAACATGTATTACAAGCCTTTAAGAAAGTATGAAGTTTTATGTCAGTTCTCATGAAAGACTGTAGGTGATCTAGCTTTATGAAGGCTAAGTATTATTGAATGTTGCCTTTACCTTCCAAAGGCTGAACTTTTATTATTATACTCTATTCACAGTGTGTGAATCTGAATTAATTGTAAAAAAAAAAAAGAAAAAAACTAGAAACATTGGCAGTTAACTCACTTCTGAAAAATGTTTGCTTCATGTTACAGGATGTGGGACTGAAACTGATGCATGCTTATGTATTTGGCAGGCTGTATCTCTTTATTAGGAATGGAAGCAGGGGGTATCGTAGAGTCCCAGATAACAGCCTCATCAGTAGACTTTGGCATTCTGGGGCTGCAGCGGTGGGGTCCTGAACTTGCACGCCTTAATAATCAAGGCATGGTTAATGCCTGGAGCTCAGCCAGCCATGACAAAAACCCCTGGATTGAGGTCTGTTTACAATTAGCTAGATATGCTTCAATAATGTGATGTCATGAACTGCCTCTTAATAAGTAACTGAATAGATTCAATCACAGAGAACAGAAAGCTATGGGAAAGTGGACCGCTTTATTTGTGTTCCAAACTATATTTCAGATCGACTTGCAGAAGAAGATGCGTCTAACTGGCATCATCACCCAGGGTGCCAGCCGCATTGGGATGGCAGAGTTCATCAAGGCTTTCAAAGTGGCATCCAGCTTTGATGGTAAAACCTACACAACAAACCGAGTATACGGCCAGAAAAAAGACAAGGTGAGAAGCAAGGGCAAAACAAAAAAACGTTTTTTTTGTACAACCATTGACATTAATTTTGCCTTTCATTCCTGTAGGTCTTTGTTGGGAACATTGATAACGACAGCACTAAGACAAACATTTTTGACCCCCCACTCGTGGCCCGGTATATACGCATCATCCCTGTGGTGTGCAACAAAGCATGCACTCTGCGCATGGAGCTGATTGGCTGCGAGCTCAATGGTAACCTGGTTTTATGATGAAAGAGTAACATCTTCTTTTAACTCTTTAATGTCCCTCATGGCATGTTGCTCTATTTTTGTTTTTTTTCTATGATTTGAAATCCCAGCTACCATTCACAACAGGCTGATAGAAATGATCCACTGAATTTTTTATCATTAACTTACAATAAAATTAGTTCCCATAAGGTTTTGGTCTGAAACCCTTGACATATATACTGTCAAAACTCCTGCTTAATATGTAAGAATGCAATAAATATATTATTAGGTTATTTTAAAGGTTAACTAGTAGAGTGGATTCTACAATTTCCTTTTTTTTTTTAGGTACTGTTATTAACACTCTTCAAATCAATCTGTATTTCACCTCTTTATTCTCTTCAGGTTTAGATCTGATGTTACCTGTTTGTGCTAGTGTGTCTTTCATTTCCTCACTCTTCCATTTACAGTGCACTCCAGTGCAGTCGGCTGCGTTGAGCCTCTGGGTATGAAGTCTCGTCTTATCTCAGATAACCAGCTATCATCTTCCAGCGCCTACCGCACCTGGGGCATAGATGCCTTCACCTGGCTCCCTCACTATGCACGTCTGGACAAGAATGGCAAGACCAATGCATGGTCTGCAGCATCTAATGATCGCTCAGAGTGGCTTCAGGTGATAAAACCTTTTTAGACCTGCCTTTGTCTATGAGTCAAAAAATCGAGATTTTATTGGCACTGAATCTACTTGTAGAATTTCCATATGAATAAATGGCAATACATTGTCAACAGCTGGACTTAGCTGGACCCAAAAGAATCACAGGCGTCATCACACAGGGAGCTAAAGACTTTGGCATTGTGCAGTTTGTATCTGCCTTCAAAATTGCCTATAGTGACGACGGACAATCTTGGACTGTTGTAAAAGAGGAAAGCAACAAAACAGACAAGGTCAGTTATCACTCTTTTTCAAATGAAATAGTGTTTACTCCATTTTCTTGTACTTAATAGTTTTGCCTTATCTCCTGTCATACCTCATAGTACTTTCAGAGGCTTCAGTTTTGGTCCTTTTAAGTCATTAATTATTTCCTCCAGAGTTGTACGTTTGTGTTCACATCAGCATTGCTTTGGGTTCCTTCAAAGCACGCATTAAAGGAAAATGGTGAATTATATATTTGCTTGCTTAAAATTGGACATAAGCAGAATAAAAAATTATGGATTTTCGACTTTATCATGTTGTTTATATGTCAAAGTAAAAATGGCAGCACTAATAATTCAAAGGGACAAAAAGAAGATATTTATTTCATCATTATTTTTGTACAGTATTAAAGAGTTAATATAATGTTATATTATTTAATATGATATTTCAGCACTGTAACTTTATACTATTGGGTTTAATTGGAAACTGTTTTCAGATTTGCTCATTATAAAAAAAAAAAGCAAAATATGCCAAAACTATAGGAGCCCCACCCATGTCAGTGGCTTTTATGTGGTACATCAATCCTCAGTTTGCTATTTAGCTCTGCTTTGGATTTTCAGTGCCTGTCTCGAGATGTTTGTTGGGTTCTGTGGGAGCCCATAGCCAGTTCCTACTTCTGATGATCCTGAGCATGATTTAGTTTGTGGCTTCCCTGAGGAAATACTTATTCTGAAAATTTTATGGATTGTTGTTGTGGGACTATTGTTGTCCTCTTTGCTGGAACCTAAACGTTATGTATGATGGCAGCACTCCACTCTACATAGGCTCATGTTTTCTGTTTATTTAACTGCTACAGATTTTCCCAGGAAACATCGACAACAACACGCACAAAAAGAACTTATTTGAGCCGCCCTTCTTCGCTCGGTTTGTGCGCTTCCTGCCCTGGGAGTGGCATGAACGCATCACCCTGAGGATGGAGCTACTTGGCTGTGATGCATAATGACCCTGTGAAGGACCAGAGGCCATGCGACCCCTCCTTCTGACCCCCAGCCCAATTCTCATGCTCTTGCTGACCTGTGTACTACCCAGGTGCTAGCACAGTCTCCTTTTTTAATGGCTGGGTTTAAGCAGTAGAACTCTTCAACTTTGCAACATTAGGCCTATAATGGATTAAGAATAACAGCAGCTTTCCTCATGCTATCTCGCCCATGCTGTTAATACACTCGTAATGTTAATACTTGCACTTTTTTAACAAATTTTATATTGAATTATTATTGAATTACTATACAAGTGAAGTAGTGCAAACTTTTGTCTAATGAAAGAAACCTGTTATTGGTACCTGTTGTTAGAAATCATTTTAGCCTACAGCAGCCATGGCACCATGCATCTTGTGCTTCTGTGGCCCAGTGCCTCCCCACTTTTGACAACTATAAAACAATTTTCAAGGCCCCAGACTGTCTGCATTTTTACTTAAACTGTTGGCTTGAAACAAAAATGTGGATGCTCTTGGGGGAGACCGACTACATTAAGAGCCAACGCCTAAACCATTATTAAGTAAAACAACAAATATGAAGAACTTTTTTTTTAAGTTTAAGAGTATACATGCATTTTTTTTAAGATTTCGGGTTAAAATGTATGTGCAAGGTCTTCTTTTAATTTGCATTTTAATCATAAAAAATTTCAATAGTATATTTATTTTAGTATAATGCCTCCTCACATCTATGCTCCAAAATGTAAAGTCTTCACTCTGTTATTCTTTCTACTTTACATTTAACTTCCATGATCCTTCAAGCAAGTACAAATTTGAACAACCCCCCTCTGCTCTCTCTTTCAGCATGGTGTTCAGTGACATGTAGCTATAGTAACCAGACTAGAAATAGTCAGGGCTTGTGCAATAAATTGATAGAAAACAAAAAAAATTGTGGAGTGTGATAAAGAAAAAAAGAAGGACTAAACAACTATTATTATTTTAATCTGTTGGTAGGCCTGAATCCATCCCAACATTTTACACTGAAGCATCAATGCTTGCATTGTTAGTGGCTATATTTCTATCCTTTTTGGTGTTATTTCTAATTCTGATTTTATTTTACTCATTTTTTTTATTTATTGACAGTTTCAACAACCAAATTCAAACAGGACTGTAGGACTGTTGTGTGTTTTTTATCTTTTTGTAAAACATTGTTTGTGTTTAACAGAGTCATCATTAAAAAAAGTAATTTAAGGTCTGGTTTCTTTTTAATGTTTCCATTAATGTTATGCTTCAGTAGTACTGGTTTCTGCCCTTTGATTACTTCATTAAGGCGATTTCTATGGCTGGATTCAACAACGTTATCAAAAAAGGGGACTTTAAATACTATAAGATCTCTGCCTAGTTGTTAGATATGGATTGCTAAAGCTCTAAACAGTGCACTTTAAATGAGACGAGTGAGTTTCTTTAACCTGTTTGAAGGTTAAAGGAATTTAAGATAGAGTAGCAAGAAAATTAACCTTCAATTTTTCCATTTACCTCAAATGCACTACCAAAATGATGTTTAGTTAGTTGAATGAAGTTTGTTTACGGCAGCTTTGTAGGCTAACATTAACAGTTGCCAAATAACATTAGCAACTGATATATTCACCCAAACAGTAATTTCAGTAAAATCACCAAAACTTCTGCCAACTCAAACCGCTCAAACTGCTGCCAGCTGTTCATTATGGTGGTATAGAATTGTGGATTTAGTTTATGACACAAAACAAATGACTGTGAACTGTGAAACTAAACAGAAAAACCACAGTGAGTCATTTCAAACAACATCAGAGCTGGCATCCAGGCAGCAGCGTCCTGAGCCACATCAACCAGAAGGCATGGCCTTAATGAACACTCGGGTGTGGGCTGAGTAGGCTAAGATGAGCTTTGATTAGATTATTTTAAATAACTGACTGGAAAGGTACTTGGTGTGACATCTGGAATGAGGAAGGAGGATAAGGAAACCTGGTGGTGGAAATCAGAAGTTATGGAGTGTATACATTAGAAGAAGTGGGATAGTACAAGAGATGAAGAAGGTAGGCGGGTGTACAAGGAGATGAACCGCAGGGTGAAGAAAGCAGTGGCGAAAGCTAAAGATAAGGTGTTTGGTGAATTGTATGACAGGTTGGACAGTAAGGAGGGAGAAAAGGACCTATAACAATTGGCTAGACAGAGAGACAGAGCTGGGCAAGACATGCAGGAGGTCACAAAGAATAGAAATAGAAACATACTCACAGATGAGCAGAGCGTGTGGTGCAGATGGAAAGAGGAAAAGGGGAAGGCCAACGAGGAGGTTTATGAATGTGGTAAGAGGGGACATGCAGGCAGTTGGTTTGAAGGAGGAAGATGCAGAGGACCCAGAGAAATGGAGACAGTTGATTCGCGTGGCAACCCCGAACAGGACCAGCCAAAAGAAGAAAGGATTCTTCTTACGTCCAGGTCAAAAACACTATTTCTCTTTCACTAAATCATTGATCACTAAATCTATTTGAAGTGTTTGAAATTATGATTTTGCATACACTTTTCTTTTTTTTCTCAGTTTTTGAACTCATTTAATCTAAGGTACAGAATATATCCACATCCAGAGCACAGTTTTACTCCAGTTTACAGTTTATTACCCAAATTACAGCCTCTTCCAGCAGCTCCCTGCCATTCACACCAGCTCAGCATTCCTAGCCTGAAGCTGGGTCTTTCATCTGCCCCACAGTGTACACATACTGCCCTCCAAACACATGTAATGGCCCCAAGAGTCTGAGGACAGATGGGGACATCAAGTGGGATTTCAAAACAGACAGCTGATGGAATGGCTAAGCCCTTTTTGCAGCCTTTTCAGATCTGTATCTGCCCAGGTGCTTCAGTGTGCTCCAGTGGGCTTTGGTGGTGGAAGCTGGTCCTCATCTGCCTCTACAAAACGTCTTCAGCTGCAGCTTTCCAGACTTATAAGGATAAAAGGAAATACAGGTAAGCTTTCAAAAGTCATCGCAAATTGTTAATGCAACACATATTTCCTCTCAGGTTGTCGGAGATCACCTGAAACAGGCCATTCTGCAAAACCTTCACTTATCTGTTTGGCAAAACCTTAACCTGTTCTCGGATCAGTCTGGACAGGCTTGTAGTGAACCTTTTTTTTCTCCAAGTTGTTTCCTAATGAGCTCATGTGTTATGGTTGAGACTACAGGAATAAATGGACCATACAATGACCGCATGTACAAAGGGGCAACATTTATACCACTTTTGTGAAGTGGAGCCCACAGGAAAAAGAAAATAGGCACCACACAATTTTTTCTTTTATTTTTTCATGAGTTTCAGATGGTTCTCCTTAGAAGATCATGTACGTTCCTACTGCTTTTTCAATTAGCTTTTTTCTTCATTTAATTAAACTTGGGGTCTTCTCTTCTACACATTTACATTTACATTTATGGCATTTAGCTGACGCTCTTATCCAGAGCAACTTACAGGACCTAATTACAGGGACAGTCCCCCTGGAGCAACTCAGGGTTAAGGGTCTTGCTCAGGGACCCAGTGGTAGTGCCAGAGGTGGGATTCGAACCGGGGACCTCTTGATCCAGGGGTCCGTAAGCAAGTACCCTACCACTAGACCACCACCACCGTGTAGTATATCATCATCATCATCATCATCATCATCATCATCATTATTATTATTGTTGTTGTTGATTTTGTTGTTCATATTATTGTTTTTATTGTTGTTTGTCCAAAAACAATATTCATGAACTCATGAGAAAAGATCATTTTTCACAGATAATGTCATTTTCTCTTCATTGTTTTATTGTATTTAAGATTATTTAGATCATGCTACACTTTTAATTGATAAGTCTGGCTTTGTGAGACTATAAATTGCTGGACAAATCCCCCTCCCTCCTCAGACAGTGGAGTTCCTGTGGTTGGAGAGGTTTCCTAGTTTTCCCACTATGTTAAAATTATCCTCCTCGGACCAGCATTGGTCAACTTTGTTGGAGCTCTTTCTCTTACTCGCCTCGGTGTTTGAGCTGTGCTGATCCTGTGTTTAACTCCAGATCAGAGAATGAAGTCTAGTGAGTGAGGAAAGGTATCAGCTTCATCTTTGGATCCTGTTTTGGCTGCTGGTTCCATCTGAATAAATCCAGGTGAGGGGGATGCTAAATCATAATGCATGGAAATGACTTCATGTTCTGCTATATTTCTGTGTAAGGTGAGCTCTCTGTGTATTTTTAGGGTTGGGATATAGAAGTGAATTGTGACCTATGTTTGTGCATCAACACCTTCTGCCATGTATCCCAATGATCATTTATAAATCAAATGTTAACCTTGTAATCCTTAACAAAATAACATGGAAGCACTTTCTTCTTTTCTTTTCTTTTCTATTCTTTTCTTTTCTTTTCTTTTCTTTTCTTTTCTTTTCTATTCTTTTCTTTTCTTTTCTTTTCTATTCTTAAGACTGTTTTTTAACCCTATCAGGCACTGCTGAACTGCTCCAAATGAGGAAAGCGCGCCCTCTGCTGGCCATTTTTGTGCAACTGCTCTGCTCCTGCCAAGCAGCCTCCTCTAACTACAATGGTTTCTTCTACCAAGACATCTTGAATAGCAACGCTAACGGAGAAAGTATGGTCTCACGAGTTACCTTTGCATCTCAGTGCATTTGCATTCAAGAAAAAAAATAGTCACAATAATAAGATATTAAGATATATATATATATTATATAGGTTGTAGTGACTAATGACAGGACACATTGTAACAATAGTGCAAAACCAAAGGGATAAACTTTGGGCACCAACTTTATTTAGGGTGATTGTTTTCAATGATTACATTTAATACAAGAAACTGCATTTGTGTTGGGAGGTAATTTCTTCATGAACCTCAGTAGATTGTGAAATAATGCTCTCCATCCTCAGAAAGACATGTCCATCCTTATTTTACATATTTTCAGTCTAAATCTTGACCAGATGTTTTACACCTATATATGTGTGTGTGTGTGTGTGTGTGTGTGTGTGTGTGTGTGTGTGTGTGTGTGTGCGAGACTAACAATGTGAAAAATGTGTGCTTTTAAGTAAACTCTCTAAAATCTCATTTTTGGCTCCAGTCTACTTCAATGGAGTGAAACTGCAGGTTGAGGCTGAGGTGTCTTCCATATTCACCATAAAGGGAAGTAATATCACTCTGCCCTGCCGCTTCTGGTACAAGCCTCCACTGAGCAGCTCTAGGAGGGTACGAGTGAAGTGGGCCTGGTTACCCACCTCTGAGGGTAGTGAGTCTGATGTCCTGGTTACTATTGGTCACCGTCATCGCAGCTTTGGAGACTTTAAAGATCGGGTGTACCTTCAGCAGAACTTTCTGGGAGACATTTCACTGGTCATCACTAATGTGAGTCTGAACGACAGTGGGAAATATCGCTGTGAGGTCATTGATGGGCTAGAAGATGCGAGTGCAGCAGTGAATCTGGCGCTCACAGGTGCGGTCAGATGTCAGTGGTTTGTGATTCACAAGCGTGCATGCTTTATCATTTCTCACAATTCTTAAAAGTATAGAGCTGATACTTTTATTTTGCCACTATTTCAATATAATTATTTATTAAATGAGGTCAAGGGTCAGTATTTGGTCACAACAAAGACACATGGAAACGACTTTAAACCTGGCACGTGTCTTTCAGGTGTGGTGTTCCCCTACCAGCCTCGTTATGGACGCTATCAAATGACTTTCCAGGCAGCAAGGCAGGCCTGTGAGGAGCAGGATGCAGCAGTGGCCACCTTCTACCAGCTCTTCACAGCCTGGGAGGAGGGGCTGGACTGGTGCAATGCTGGTTGGCTGGCAGACGGGACGGTGCAGTACCCCATCACTCAGCCCAGGAAGGCCTGTGGAGGCCTCAGCCTGGCCCCAGGGTTGCGCAGCTATGGAGACAGACATAAACACATACACCGCTATGACGTCTTCTGTTTCTCTTCGTCTATCAGGGGTAAGAGAAAATCTTGACATTGTTATATGTGTTTGTTGTCCATTGAATTAAATTCAAAAGCTCCTAAGAACTTTTATTTCCCACTGATTTAACCTTCAGGGATACGGACTACCGTTGGTTTGCTTTAGGCCTTATTGTTTAAATGCTAATATTATTGTTTAAATGCAGTTAAAAAGTCCTTTCAATTGTTTAAATCACTTTGTTTAGTTACACAATGAACTTCAAGAAATGACAATAGCATGGAGACTTTTTAAACTGGAATGTCTTTTCATCAAATTTGGATTTGCATTACTTACTAACAGACATATGTTTACAATTCATCTCATGAATTACTGATATTTTGTAAACTTGTTCAAATCATTAGGATTTTAAAATTTTAACAACATTGTTTAATATATTAAACTTTCAAAAAAGCATAGACCAATCAGCTCTCCATGATATTAGGTCTTTAAAAAGGCATTTCGTGACATACAGGCCATTGGTGTCCTGGTTTGTGCTTTTCTTTCATAAGGTCCCAGTTCCTTTATTTAAGCCCTTTTATGGCATTTCATGTCAAATCATCACAATCAGGTAAAATGTAGGTTTAATTATAATCTGTTAGTGAACTGATGATCACCCATAACTTTGTGGTCATTTTTTTATTAATATATTAATGTTTTTTCCAGGCAGTGTGTATTACCTCCAGCATCCACAGAAGCTAAACTTTACAGAGGCCGTTCAGGCCTGTATTGAGGATGCTGCACAGATAGCAAAGGTGGGTCAGCTGTTTGCAGCATGGAAGTTCATGGGACTGGATCGCTGTGATGCTGGTTGGCTGGCAGATGGGAGCCTGCGCTACCCCGTTACTAACCCTCGGCCAAACTGTGGCCCTCAGGAGCCGGGAGTCCGGAATTTTGGCTTCCCGTCCCCAAGCCACAAACATGGGGTGTACTGCTATAGCTCAAGGTAGATGCTAATTCAAACCTACTGTGGGCCTTTCACTTTTTTAATGTTTAAGAGTCAGAATCTTCCATCTATTTGTTTGAAACATAAAGCAGTGAATGAGCCGGGAGCTGTAAAAATAAATGAAAATCATTTAATACATATTTTGAACATTTATCAGATATATATATAGCCATAAGCATCTTATGCCTAGGGTAAATAAACCTGAACAGGTCATAATTCCAATGACAAAAATTTTATCACAAGGTGTACTTACATAGAATTACATACAGTAAAAGAGCAACCCAAAACATTAATGGCCTTTACTGTCCAGACAATTTTCACAATGAAGAAACTGTTTTATCTTTATTTTTGTAAGCTTACTGAAATATGTCGAAATCACAAAACAACTGATATTCTGGTTCCAGTGACTTAAGTTACTGATAAAACTCTGAACAGCTGGATTCTCATCATCATGTAGTAGTAGAGCGACCAAAACTGCAATTTCTTTTTTTTGTTGACTCACAATGCAGTTTGTGTCATATGAGCATGCATGTTATCAGTTATTTGTCATATACTAGCAAGATGTGATTGGTTAAAAGAATACCAGAATACCTCTCGAATAATGACCAGAAACGTACTTTTTGTGCTGTCTGCTTTGTCTGCACATGATTACATAAAGGTGGTGGCTTCATTTATTGTCTGCACTGTAAATCATTTTAACATTTATATAGTACTGTTACAAATGATTGATTGGTTATTTATACTCATGTATCAAAGATGTCCTTGTTTACTCAATAAATTGGTAATGATTTGTTAATAGTTGCATATTAATAATGCATATTGTAGATTGAAAGTATTTTAGGTTCAAGATGCTTTATTTATGAAAGTGACTACCCTTGTCATTGTGAAACACAGCACAGCACAACACAACGAAATTCAACCTCTGCATTTCACCCAAACACACACTCATCATTGACAGGGACGGTACCTTGCTCAAGGGTACCTCAGGGCAACCTACTGGTGATGGAATCAAACCCACAACCTTCCGATCTGGGGCAACTCCCTAACCACTAGGGCACTGCTGCCCCTTCACTTATTTTATCACATATTTATCAGTTTTAAAGGTACAACTAACAATGAATTGTAACCTGATGCATTCTGTGGACTATTTAAAATTGCTTTTAATAGACTAAAAATATTCCAGATATTCCAGAATAATAAAAAAGTAAGAAAAAATAGATTTATGGAATTGTACTTTATATAAGTACATTATGTAGGCATTAACATGAATAAAGATATGTGAAAATGGATGTTATGTTGAAAAAAAATGCAAGACCTGTTGACGCAGCAATAGGCTTGATGCACACCTGATAACCTGATGACAGGTGAATAGAAGCTCCTTGGTGGTCTCTGTGTTTGGGCCATGATGCTGCAGAACTGTCTTCCTCATTGAGGCAGAAGAGGTTACTGTTTGAGTGTGAGAGGTCTTTGATGATCTTGCTGGTTCATGAAGTGCAGAGCTGGGTGTTAATGTCCTGCCGGGAGGATAGCACAGAACCAGTGATGCGCTCGGCTGTGCAGATTACTCTGCCAAATGCTTTACTGTCCTAGGCGCAGCAACTTCCAGGAAGTGTAGGAGATTCTGAGAGTAACTGAAGTTTCTTCAGCTGCCTGAAAGAGGCACCTTTATGCTTGAGTCCCAAGACTGGGTTTGTTGCGTCCATGTCAGTTTGTCTGTAATGTGGAGCGAGGAACTTAATTCTAACAACATAGAAGAGGGTGAAGGCCCTCAGCTTCTCCCTGCTGAAGTCTGCAATCAATATTTCTGTACTTAGTTCTACCTCTAAACTCCCCTGTTCTCACGTACAGCATGCAACATTCATTTATAATCACATTTTGCTATTTATTAGTTTTCTTATTGATTTATTGGTTTACAATTTTGAAGGGCTCAAGCTCTGTTTTTCTAACTTTACTGAAATAGAGAAGTATATAGTTTCTAATGCAGTTTCCTATCCCACACCATATCTTCATTTCTTCAAAAATAGACTTCATACATTCTTGTATTTCTATTTTATTGTGATGTTAAAGAAATATGAATATATTTAATCCATCACTTAGAAACATTTAAGAAATGTTTGATTCTGGAATGATTTTTGAACAATGAGCAGAACCTGACAGCCAGTAAGATCCTGCAGGGCAGCACAGAACTGGTGACACACTCAGCTCTGATCACTCTGGTCAGAGTTTTGTGTGCAGAGCTATTTCCAAACTAAGATGTCAAATTCATAGTCAGAGTACTTTATACAGAGCCAGTGTATAAGATCCCCAGAATAGCTGGACAAAATTCTACATTTCTCTAGCTGCAGTAGTGAAACGGACTCTTTCTGGAGACCTGACGCTGGGTGTGTTGAGTCCATGTTTGTTTGTGATGTAGGCCAAAATATTTAATGCAAGATACCTTCTTCACTGGTGTGGCGGTGATGTAGAGGGAAGGGTAGACCCTCAGCTTCTTGTTAAAATGCGCTATGAGTTCTTGAGTCTCACTGACACATTGTCAGAGGCATTGGACCTTGACAATTTCTCCACTTACTCCAGGTAGGCCGACTCATCGTTATTGGTGATGAGGCCAGGTATTGCTGTACCCAATACAACAGCACTACTAAGTCCCCTAATGTTCTCACCAACCAGACTAAACATTCATTTTTAATCATCTTTGCCATGTAGCTTTTTTTTCTTAACGGCCCTAAACTCAATATTCCTCATTTTCTGATATAGAGGGGTTTATATTGGGACCTGTTGAAGTTTCAAACCATTCCCTTCCCACACCATACAGTCCAAACATGAAAATTAAGTTGCAAAAACAGATAGTTTTGTATCTTTTTTTGTGAATTTGTATTACTTTCTTTAAAACTTTAAGACCTTTGACTGTGTTTTGAACAAACATAAACAGTAAACCAATCAGAACAGATTTAATTTACATATTCCCCTCTCTCGCTCTCTCCCTCTCGCTTTCTCTCTCTTATGTCTCTCATGTAATTTTTTTTTTTTTTAGCCCTATCATAAAACGTTTCACTATGCCTTTAAGATGAATATATCTTAATGTTTTCTGACAGGTATAAAAAGGTCTTTTGTCTGACCTTTTTAAAACATATTCATCAAATTTAGCAGATTTTTCACTTGCAATATAATGAACAGTGGCAACCCTTTTAATTCACATGTTTGTCTTTCTGTACTCAAACTACATATTTGATCCAGGCTTTGTAGAAAGAGCTTATCTGTCTATAAAAATATACAGAGTACAGTTGTAATAGAAGCTGTGTAATTTATAGGTATACATGAGCCTATGAATTTCAGATCTATATCTCATAATCTGGATAAGATGCCATATTTTGATCCTGCCAGTAGGGGTCTCAGCTTGTGAGTTTCCCCAGTAGACACAGAGGAGCTCAGGGCCAGAGAGGAGAAAGGGCTGTGTGCATCAGAAGAGCCCTAAAAGGCTCCATTCAGCCAAAGGCCAGCTGAAGGCACGCACTCCACCCTGCTGAACAAACTGTAACTCCTGTAATTTTACAGTCCTGTTGCTCAAAGAAACGTCTTTGCTTTACGCTGACCCCACATGCATTTTTAGACTGGGCTAGGACGAGGTGAAAACACTTAACTTTCCATTACCTATGAACTGTGAATAACTTCTCTGAGTAAAAACTGCTGAAAGCAGTAATTCTGCCCTCGGCCGTTGGTCTGCATTTTATCAAGAACACACAATTAAGAAATGCATTGGGTTAAAGGTGATGTATGGAGTGTTTTATTTGGCATTTGTCATGTTTTCTTTTAAATACATTTATTTCAACAAAAACAAGCTTTGTGTCATTTGTGAGTACATTAACATCATCTCAAAAGATAACTTTTCCAAGCTGGGTTTTCCAAAGGCAAGGACTTCTCATTGCCTCTGTCCCACTTCATTTCATGTTTAATGGCTTCTTTTCCTTCTCTGAGTTATGTTTAAGGCCAAACTTGACAAGAAGGTGAACTCTAACCCCTTTTCCAAAAGAATAGGTAGCTTTAATGCTTGTTTTAATCTAAATTTGCATTTTAGGAGAGTTAATTTTAAATCTCTTGACCTAGTTTCAGGGTATCATCTTCTACTGTATCTGAATTGCACTTATCAGTTTATTGATGACAACATTAATGATGAAAACAAGATTACAGTTTTTAAAAAAAGTTCCCCTACTGCTGGGGAAGAGAGGCACAGCCTCTCGCTGATGCTAGAGCAGACCCAAAGGTCATGTGTTTCATAAGAAAACATTCATAAGACACTTGTCGTAACTGAAAACAGTAAGGTGGAAAAAACAAGAGGTTCTGAGAGCAAAGAATGACAGTTATAGATAGTCTAGTGTCAAGCTGGTCTCACTGTTCTGTGCCCTGCACAGCTCATGACACTCTTAAACATATTGGTCCACTGGTGAAGAAAAACCTTTGTGTCCATCAAGGACCCTATAGTGTAGGCCCTATGAAGAACCTTGGTCTTGTAAATTAAAGAAAGTTTAAAGTTAGACTTTTAAAGAACTTCTAACATGAAGAGATGTATGTCAAGCCAACAGCCATTATTTTTTTAAAAAGTTAATCCAGGAACCTTTATTTTTAAGAGTGCAGCCCAGCTTTTTCCAAAAGTACAATGAATAAAGTGATGCATTGAATTCTGTTGCTTCTGTTATATACATAATTTCCTCATGAATAAAACATGCAATGTCCATTTTATCAGTGCAACACTCCTGTGTTGAGAATGATCCACCAATTAAAAAATACCTGTTCATTAGTGGTGTTGTGGGTGTCCTCATTCCTAACCATTGAAGAATGCAGTAGAGGGGTAGATGGACTACACTCTGTAATTGTAAACAATGAAGTACACTCATATGGTAAGGGAACTGATAAATGCAAATAAATTGTACCTAATGAAACAGATTAGACGTTACCTAGATTACTCTTACTTTAAAGTGAAAAACGTGAAAGTGAAAGTGACAACCCTTGTCATTGCGAGGTCACAGCACAGCACACAGTGAACCACAACGAAATTGGACCTCTGCATTTACATTTACATTTACGGCATTTTGCAGACACTCTTATCCAGAGCGACTTCCATGCCCTGATTACAGGGACAGTCCCCCTGGAGACACTCAGGGTTAAGGTTCTTACTCAGGGACCCAGTGGTGGTAGTGCCAGAGGTGGGATTTGAACCTGGAACCTCTTGAGCCATAGGTCCATAGACAATTATCTTACCACAAGACCACCACCACCCCATTTAACCCATGCAAACACCGTGCAGCAGTGGGCAGCTATTGAAAGCGCCTGGGGAGAAGTGACGGGGACGGTACCTTGCTCAAGGGTACCTCAGGGCAACCTACTGGTGAGGGAATCAAACCCACAATCTTCCGATGCAGGGGCCACTCCCTAACCACTAGGCCACCGCTGCCCCAAAAAAATGCATGGAGCGGACGGAGCAAGTTCCTTTACCGTCTCCCTGTTCTAAAAATCAATTTAATAGGCAGTCATATAGAGGACGTATCAGATATTAAACTGATAAGAACAGATACTACACTTGATCTTAGCCAAAAGGCAGAGAAGCGGTGTATTTTGATTGTACATTTTATTCACATGGAAATTATGTATTTGAATCAAGTAAATCTGACACATCAGAAGCATGATGTGACATTTATGTGCTTGTATGCATGTATTTTGAATGTTGCCTGGATATGCTGGTTCTAAAAAAGGTGAGCAAACCCAGTCAAACCAAAAGGCAGGGTGTGATCTGTTAAGGAGTTGATTTCTGTAACTACCCATTATGCTGACTGTCTTGAGACTGTTTTAGGATATTTAAGATCAAGTCAAAATAAATTAGTTGTATGTAAACCCTTTTCTTTTATGGCTATGAATACCTAAGTCCTCTATCCTAAAGGGCTACAATGGAAACTACTACTTCATGCCGTTTGTCCTTCATGTACAATCTTGTGTATAAGATGTGCTGAAAATCTTTGCAGTAGCCAGACAAGCTACGTATTTTAATGTTTCAAGACAAAGAGCAAAAACCCATTCCAATGTCTCTCTCAGAAAAAGGATTGTGGGCCACATCTAGTTCTTAGCTGCTCTGTTTTACCATAAATTCCAATTCCACAGGACGAAATATCTTCCTCTGGAAGGTTTTGTAAAATCTTTTGTGAAAATGTCTGGACAACATGAATAAATATGGCCAAGCCTGTGAAATCATGTGAACTGCTGAGTTGCATGGAAGTAATCCAATTAAATTAACAATCTGAGTAATACTAATTTCATAAATAAAGTGATTTTTGGGGGCGTGAGGGAAAAAAAAGAATAAAACAGATTGCTGTACTGTTTCTTTGTGAATGAGTGAAACTCAAACAATATATTATAATGTGGGTAGAGATGCTATGTACAGGATGGGGTGACATTTTAATACAAAACTTAACTCTGGGTCTCAGAAAATAACTTTTTTTAAAAATCTCTTAATTTTCTCTTCTTAGCTTATCAGAGGTGGTTTTCCAATGACGTCCTGGCAGACAGATGCTCAAAAGATCTCTTAAGTTGTCTGGGGTTGATTCCTGTGAGAAGAAGATTTATATAATGAAAATGTTAAAAAAAAAAGAATAGCTCAATATGCATTCCCTTTAAGAGTGATGTTCTAAAACCAGACTAAACACAAATGACTTTGGCATAATGTTTGCATTTTTGTATGTGTGTTTGTTTTCCCAAAAATAATTCAGAATACTTACGACCTATACATTCCACTTGTGGCTTCTGCCAGTATCCATCTGGCATGCAGCGGACCACAGGTGGGTGGCGCTGTCGAAAGCCATCTTTGCACTGATATCTGACTATGGAGTTGACTTGATAGCGCTCCTTCTTATTCCCAAATATCCTGGCATTCTCCACTGCAGGAGGCTGCCCACATGTGACTACGGAGAGACCAGATTCTAGACTGAGCAACATTGGTTTAAACTACATAAAAAATATAGTGAAGAGTAAAGTAACATAAGCCCATACTCAACAAAAGTTTTAAAAGAATAAAACAGAAACAATTTGAGAACATGTAAAGGGTTTCCTGTTGAACTGTAGTGAATATTCCACATTTAGTATTTATCAGGATATGAACTGATATTTGTTCCCTTTTTATGATTGTGTTCCCAGCGTTGGGGATCATTTAATCTGATATAAGGCCATTATGAAGTCTTTTTTGGGACATGGGGTTAAAAAATAGATTTTTCACTTATGTTTTTAGTTTAGAGGCGTCACTTGAAGATGCTCAGTGAAGAACAAATAAGAAATTTTCCTTAAGAACAAGAAGATTCCTATGTTACAGTCCACCAATGATCAAAATATTTCCAGTTTTAAACCCTTACCTGGGCCTGTTTTGCATGTGAATGGCAGATGGTAGTTGCATGGCACGTCGTTCCATTGACCATGTTCATGCCAGATCATGACCACGCAGTCTTCACCAGAGTTAAAATAATTATCTGGCTGATTAGGCCTCCAATTCTCATATTGCTGAGAGGGAAAGTTTGAACAGTCAAGCATTATACCTCGGCCAAACCAAGCTGTTTATAGCATCAAAGTCTCTCAGCAGGGTGAACTGAGTGGGTGGAGGAACACACTCACCAGTGGGGTTCCATCTGACCACCGAAAGTCATTCTCAAGTGTCTTATCATTTAAACCAATCCACTGATAGTCCTGTGCATGGGCTAAATGGGAGAAAAAAAACTTTGAGGAGCTTATACATCAGCATGGGAGGGCCGTATATATATACAGTCAGAACAGTTCACATCAGTGGTTGCTGTCAAGAATCAAGTATCTTTATTCTTGAATGTTGAATAAAGACTCTTGAATATTGATGGGAATTTTTCATCCCGTTAAATAGTTTAGTGCCTTTAAACCGAACATGTAGAACGTTATAACTAATTGTTTCTTGGCCTAAAACATATTTTTTAAATAATTTAAAATCATAAATGAATACATACAAGGTGTTTAAAATCATCAAACAAAAACTGTTATTTCAGATTTATATTATTTTTTCATTACCAACAACATACAAAAAGCCATTAATTCACTGGTCATTTCAGACAGAAAATATACTTTGTGTGCAATGTATATTTCACGACTCTTTAATGTGCAAATGCTGATACTTCAGAAGGCCAACAATGAGCCCAAAATGCTTCTCATAGCCTGTTCATATAAAAACACTCACAATTGACAAATTGCTGCTCCTCTCGATTGGTAATGCTGACCAGGTGAGCACCGAGGCTTCTGCAGTGTTGCTCTGCCTCTTCCCACGTCTCCCTCTCTGAGAAGTGTAGGTAACAGTTGCCCTGAAATTTAGTCCAGCCCTCCTCACAGTTGTCTACATCTGCGGTGGCACATGAGAGGATGGGAATCACACTTTACTCCAAGCTCCTATTGTGGAAACCGTTCATGAAAACTACAAAACTGTAAGCTCTTTTTTGTAACCTCTGGTGAATATCAGGGGAAATCTGTGCATTTATAAGACAACTCCTATCCTGATCTGCCTTAATCTAACAAAGTTAGTGGTTTCCTTGCTTAGAAACACCTAATTCAACTTAGTTACCAGATTTATCAGGTTTGTTTGGACAAGACTATCTATTTTGGACTCCAGCCCTCCAGAGCCAGAATCAGACACTCCACTCCTCAGTGCAGTCGTGTAGGGGGAAATATATGAATACACCTTCAGAAGACAAGGGAGTTTTTTTCCATGCCACAACACCTTTGCACAAAGTTAGCTCACCATTCACCTCAATATGAAGCAAGAGCAAACACCAGAGAAAGGATCAGTTGCTATTTCTAGCACATGGAAATTATGAACAAAACAGCCACAGTATGGAGACTCTTTTCCTACCTGTCTGAGTTATTGAGGAACAGGGCTTTTTTTTCCTAGACCTTCTCACACTAACCTGCAATGGTATCATTTGTTCCTTTACTGTAATTTCTCCTCTACCACACTTTTGCCTCTTCAGTCACTGTTTGAAAAACATGACTGGAAAGCTTAACTCCCATAAGCATGTTGCAGCACACCAATGCCACCAAAATTACAGTCAGTGCTGCATTTCATGGTATTGGTTTGGTGTCTTTGGAGAGACTGTTAGTAGAATTAGCTGAAGCAGACCTCATACCGATCTCACAGTGATCCCCTCCATAGCTGGGCAGGCATAAGCATTTGAAAGCGTCCTCTACCTCCACACACGTGGCTCCATTGGCACAAGGGTTTGAATGGCACACATCAACCTCTGCAAATAAAGGTTCTGGCAGTTAAGACTGATGACTACAAAGAGGCTTTTGAGGTGGGTCACGCTTAGGCAGAACTCCACAGCTCACAGAATCCAAAATCAGGAACCAATGCAACATGTCAATCCAACACATTCAAAAATTACGACTACAGCCCATCACTGGGCTGAGAGGAGGTCATTTTTCCTATAGCTGCTTAGGCAATAGGAATATTTTGAATGTTTACATTGTACCCCCCAAATTAGAGCCCTGAACATCTGGATCATTAAGTGTTGCATCAGTTCAATGTTCTGATTCATATCTACACAGAGCTAAGTGCAGACACCAGGAAGTTAATAGCCATGCAACAGGTTGGAAAATGGAGTGTTAATAATATTTGAATGAATGCAGCACTGAAGAAAACAGTGGACACTGCACAAACTGGGAGGTCCTCTCAATGGAAGAATCAGGTATACACACACATGCTGCACAACCTGCAAAGTGGTCTGTGAGGATGACAATCAATCACAAGCAAACAGATCAAAAGACACCACACACTCTCAGAGAACAATGACGGACAAAAAGAGCAGTACTCAATTAATTTCAGGAAACAATAAAGTACATATTCAAAATAGATTAATCAATTTATATGGGAGGAATATGTTTGCAGTTTTATTGGTTAGAGAAGAAACAATGGTTATCAGACCACAAATTTGGGAACTTGGGCACTACAGGGTTCTTGGTGCAAAGCCAGTTTAGTATACTCACCAAATTGGCACCCATCCCCCATTATTCCAGGGGGGCAGTGACACATGCTGACCCCATCCTGTACAGAACACGAGCCAGGACCACAGGGGTTTGGGTTACAGGGGTCCACAGCAACTGGGACACACATATTTGTCTCAGTGAGTCTGGGAACACCTATATTTGTTGTATTTGCATCATTCATCCACATTGGCATTGGTAACTCACCATTAACTATGGCAGGTATCTCCATGACTGCAGGCGTTTGTAGATGTAAAGAAGGTTCAGTACTGGTAGTAGTTACAGGTGTGGGTGTTGGTGAATGAGAAATCAAGGTGGTTTCACCAGGTTCTAGCCAATCCTCCAATGAACCTGTAGTGTCACTAAGCAACCCTGATGGACCTTGAGATGATTGTATACCTGTTGAAATATCATTTGATAGAGCCTCTGATGATTCTCCACTGAATAAGGCTGAGGCATGGTGAATTCTACTAATTGCACTGTGGTGATCTCCACTGCCTGAAGATAGTCCACTGCCACTGCCACTCCCACTGACCTCTATAGGCCCTTTCCCAAGCTCCTGGCTTTGGGTGGGTTTGACAGAAATTTCCACTATGCTATCATGAGAAAAAAATATTGGCACATCCCCACTGGCTGACGATCCTGATATGTCTCCTGAAGAATGACCAGATGATCCAGAGAGAAGGCCACTCCCCCTCCCTGAGCCATACACCACAATCCCAGAAGCTTCTTGTTCTCCACTTGGTTGTTCTGTGAGGTCTGTGACACCTGATGCCAAAAAGCTGACTTCAGAGAATTCAGAACCACTTCCAGATTCACTGAGGTCACCACTCATCCCAGAGAAAGAGCCACTCATCCCAGAGAAAGAACCACTCATCCCAGAGAAAGAGTCACCTAGCCCAGAGAAAGAGCCACTCATCCCAGAGGAAGAGTCACTCAGCCCAGAGAAAGAGCCACTCATCCCAGAGAAAGAGCCACTCATCCCAGAGAGAGAGTCACTCAGCCCAGACCCTGATACACCTCCAGAGCCGCTGAATTCCACTTGTGATCCACCTAGCTCCTGCTTTGTAAAGGTCAGTGCAGTGGAGCCCTCCACCCACTCTCCGTTTATCATAACAATTCCACTGCCACTGCCACTAACTCCAGGAAACCCACTGTAGTCTGTTGGAAAGCCACTGAATCCAGAAAAGCCCTCACTAGACACCAGCTCTGGAGAGAAGCCAGAATGTTCCCCACTCTCCTCACTCTTTCCTGAGCTGCTGAATTGGTCCAAGGTAGACCCACTCTCCTCTGAGCTGAGACCAGAACCGCTTCCTGATCCTGATTCAAACCCGTTTCCACTGAAGAATCCAGAACCCAGGCCTGAGGTGAAAGTGATGATCTCTGCACTGCCTTCTCCAGCTTCCTGAGGTGTCCCTGAAGCCAAACCATATCCAGACAGGATGGATTCACTCCCTGAGAAGGTCACAAAGGTACCTGAGCCATCTCCACTAGGACCAGAGCCAGAGTCTCCACTGAATCCAGATCCTGAAAGGCTTTCTCCTATCCCGGACACCCCACATGGTTGCTCCCCACTTCCACTGGGTTCCTCCAAAGTTCCACTTGATTGATCCCCACTTCCACTGGGTTCCTCCCAAGTTCCACTCGGTTGCTCCCCACTTCCACTAGGCCACTCCCCGCTTCCACTAGGCCAGTCCCTACTTCCACTTGATTGTTGCCCACTTCCACTGGGCTGCTCGCCACTTCCACTGGGCTGCTCGCCACTTCCACTGGGCTGCTCGCCAATTCCACTGGGCGGCTCGCCACTTCCACTGGGCTGCTCACCACTTTCACTGGGCTGCTCGCCACTTGCACTTGGTTGCTCTCCAGTTCCAATCGGTTGATCCCCACTTCCACTTGATTGATCCCCACTTCCACTTGGTTGCTCCCCAGTTCCACTCGGTTGATCCCCACTTCCACTTGGTTGCTCCCCAGTTCCACTAGGTTGATCACCACTTCCACTTGGTTGTTCCACAGTTCTACTTGGCTGCCCCCCACTTCCACTTTCCGGTCCATCACCAGAGATGGAAGGAGCAATGGAGGGGCCCACTGTGGAAACAAAAATTGCTTCATAATTAATAGAATGGGCACCATAATACATATACATTGGAATATAAATTAACCTGATCTTGAATTAAAGAAAGTAAAATATATATATATATATAATCTTAGGTTTCTTGATTATTGCTGGTGACAAACAACATTGCATGGCGAAAGGAATGTTTATTATGATTATTATTACTAAATCAAATCCTTTATCAAAAATTGGTATAATCACTGTTAACATTCTGTATCTTATTACTAATTGCTTTTTAGCAAACAGGGCACAGGATTTACATATGGTATACAATACCAGGACTAAGAAGGCTAGGTATGTAGTTCAGGTTCACCATCTCTTCCATTGTAACTGTCTCATTCATCACAGTCTCATTGACATATGGTTGGGGATGAACTGCAAGAAAATTGTAATTAAAATTTAAACTAGAAACTCAAATATTCAGTAGAATTTGTCATGCATGTTGGTTTTGTTCAATTATCAAAGTTTTATGAAGTTTCTTAAATAGAATTTTGCTTCCATTTTTAAACTGTGACTATTTACCTCTAAAGCAATATGCATCAAATTTGGAGTGTGAATCAGGATAGCCAGTCTGGTTGGGAAAAGTATAGACTGTATGGATGCCAGGAGTCCCTCCTCCGCACTGGGGCCGGGGGTTATTAATGGGGTAGCGAACACTGCGGTCAGAGAGCCAGCCAGCACGACACTTATCAAATCCCTGCTTCCAGGCCGCATGCAGATCGGCTGTGGAGGCCAGAGAGGCGTTCTGACCGTGGCAGAAAGCCACTGCTTCATCATAAGAGAATCCCTCGAATGAACTCACATGGAAAACTTCCCCTGAAAGAATAAAGTAAAAAGCGTAGGTGTTTATTTTACATGTTCTTTTATGTTTGGAGTGAAAAGCTGCTCTTTATGCTTAGTGATAACATGATACTTCTGTATTTGTTTTTGTGTTGCTGTGCATCAAAGCAAGTGTACTTCCAACAAATCTGTTTCCTGAAGCTCATGGGTCATTAAAAGTACATCTTCAATGTAGAGAGGAAATACATACTTCTCTAAACTTTTAGAGCCCTATTTCAATTTACTTGTTCAACATATTGGAAAACTAAATACACATATAGGTTTATATTTCAGCATGTACACATTTGGCAGATTTCTGTAGAGGATGTGTACTTATCTTCATTGAAAAGTTTTGACCAGCCTTAATTTTTGGGCAAACCTAAACTAAACTAGAACCCTACATTTTCTGTATATTAAAGCTGCCCTTTACATGGTTTGTATATTGTGTGGACCAATAGAAACAGTTCAAAGCTGCTTGGAATAATAATTAGAGTAATTAGATAATATAATTAGATAATTAGCGTAGAATAACATAATTATTTTTAATAACAGTAGAATAAAAAAATTGTTAATGTGCAAATTTAAGAATGTTTTTCTGTCTAATAACGACGTTTTTTCAGAAATATGTTTTATGACAGAAGGTAATATTTAATTTACTTTAAACAAATTGAGGAGTGCATCTTGTTTCCTTGGAGTCTAGGGAGTTCTTCTAACTTTAAAAGACCAAATTTTCTGTTGTCTTCGATTAAAGGTGTTTGAGAGTTACACTCAAAGTACCTCTTGGTTTGTCCATGTAGCAGTACACGTCATACCGCTCATTGGCTGGCCGCAGTCCATAGGACCTCACACCAGGCAAATTCTCCAGATCACCAGAGCATTTCTCACGTGGGGACACAATAGGATACCTAATTTTTTTATATTACATGTCACACTTATCACAGTATAAACAAAAACACAAGAAATAAAGTACATGCAATGCAAATGTCTCCTGTCTTGCATAACAGCAAACTAGAAACAAATTTCTACCTGACAGTCTGGTCAAGCAGCCAGCCTGCATCACAGTGGTGATAGCCAGTTTCATAGGCTGCATGAAGTTGCTGGGGACTAGCGATTACTGCACCGATGTTCTTGCAGGCCAACTGGGCCTCAGCAAAGGTAAGAGCATAGCGACTGATGCCCACTTTGTAGTGGAACACAATTCCTGGGTGGTACAGATGAGCAGAACAAAATGTGTTGAAAAAGGGAAAGAAACTGTCACATAGATACAGGCTCACATGAAAAAAGTCACTTATATATAAATAAATAAATATAACTGCAAAACTGCAATTAATTATATTTTAATTGTGTTAAAATATTTTCAAATTTCTCTATGAATTGCACATAAATGACAGTGGAAATGAGCAGATAAAATATACAAATATAATGTCTCCTGTTTTAATCTAATTTGAACCAATAAAGTGAAATAAAACTATAGATGTGACAAATTATTGTAACTGCAATGTTGAAACATCATATAATATAGCAATAGTTTAAACATTATCCTGCAGTATTGATATAAAACATGCCCTTTTACTATCTGAACCATGTAACTCACCAGTTGGAGACATTAAAGCAGTTATATTTTGATGAGGGGTTTTAAATTCAGGTCTAACAGTCACCGCCAGGTCAGTAGTGTCCTCAGTGACGCTGGGTGGTGGGGAAAGAGGCAACTGGGTAGCATTCTGTTCAGTCTGCATAAAGTCAGCAGGGGTGGTGAGAGGTCTGTGGGTTACAACCTCACCTACCACTTCACTCTCAGTGGACGTGCGCTTGATAAATTCCTGGGGGCGGTCTGTCACCATGCCCACACTTACTGCTCCGGTTACTAACTCTGTGGGCACTCGAAAATCTGGGGGCAGTTCAGTTTGGGCTGAACCTTCTTCATCTTCTTCTAAATGGAACATGGTAAATAAAAAAAACAAATGCATTGTCAGTTCTAGAACTTTCCCTCATAAAAAGTCACATTTTACTGCTTAAATGTAGCTACTGTCATACTTATTTGTGCAAAACTGAATCATTACTTTTTATTAATTTCAAACTGTGATAAAATATAACACATGATAAATCATAATAATAACAGTTGATGAATTCTTGTTGTGGAGAAAGCCTGGAGAAAAACCTCTTCCAGTATACCAGGGTCATTAAAGCATTAAGATAAATACATCACTGTCTGGCACATGGTGAGGCTGAGCTTGTGCTGAAAGAAGAAATCATGAACATGCTATTTTGTCACCAGCATCAGCCAGCTCTCTAGACTCTTTGGATGGGTTTGAGATATTTCACTCCTAACCCCTTAATTTATCCTCAGCTCCAGTGCAAATAAATTCATGAGTTTGGCTCATGCCACAATACATAAAAAAAAAAATTACAGTCTTGCAAAGGACTACACATCCTATATGCCACTTGTATGTTTTCTAACATAACAACCTTATCTGTATTTATGAATATAAATCTGGCAAATATGCTTGCAGGGGAAGCCAGAAGTGTAATTAATGAAGCAATATTTGGTCTAGTCATATCAATGCTCACTCTCACAATGACATAACTCAAACATTAGTGTCGATAATGTTGATTACAGTGTAAGATGACTGTAACTGGATAATAAGCCGGCAGTTGAAGCTGTTGGTTATATTAAGTAAAAATGAAAAATGATAATAAAGGCAAGTGCTTGGATGAAGCTTCAAATAGATAAGATGGACTGAAGTGAAGTCTATTGCAGTACAAATCTATCACTGTACACACCTGTGTAACAGATAGCATCATAGCGTGATTCTGGCAGAGGGTATCCTGTCTGATTCAGGAATCTGTACACAGTGCGCACTCCAAGCAAACCTCCCCCACACTGGGGCCGAGCAATGTTGATGGGATAACGGGCACTCTGGTCTGCCAACCAGCCTGCATTGCATACATCCATACCAGCCTTCCAGGCAAGGTACAGCTGGCCAGTGGTGGCTAACTGAGCACCCAGTTTAGCACACTGGGTTTCAGCTTCAGCAAAGGTGAATTTTTCAGGTGACATTGAATAAAACACCCTTCCTGTAAAAGAACATGGGATGATGTAAGTGTCTGAACAGTTTCAGTTTTTTTTCCACAAAACTCCACAAGATACTAGGCTATGTACCTGTCATCTTTTCAGCAAAGCAGTACACATCGTAAGTCTCATTGGTGTCTCTCACTCCATATGTTCTGACCCCTGGGAATTCATACTTGTCACCATAGCAAGGTTCTCGAGGATTGTGGATAGGATACCTTGCAAAAAAATCAAACATTAAACACATCTTAATCTCAAATTGCTTCGGTGCAGACCTCTATGGCTGCAGAAAGGATCATTTACTCATGGCTTTTCTGTGAACTTACCTGACAGTCTTGTCAGCAAGCCAGCCTGCATCACACTGGTGGTAGCCCTCATCATATGCTGCCTGTAGCTGCTCCGGAGTGGCAATCACAGCACTGTTCTGAATACAGGCAGCCTTTGCTTTCTCAAATGTCAGAGAGTAACGGCTAGTGATAGCACGGTAGTGAAATACAATACCTGGTCAAAAAAATAAAACAATTAGGATCACCAACCACGAACATATTTCGGCAGGTAACAACATCCTCATTGCACTAAAACCCATTTACAGAGAATGCAGGGTGTGCAAACCATTAAACCTGCCTTTGAAAAGAGGAAGAAAGTACAGGCAGGGTGGAGTTGTTGGAGAAGAGTGGCAGGAGTAATCTGTGACAGATGGATACCAGAAAAAGTTGAAGGGAGTTTTTTAAAAGATGATAGTGAGAGCAACTGTTTTATAGCTGAAATTAGTTAAAGACACATCTGGAGGTATTAATGGGAGCAGCTGAAAGGAGAAAAAAGAAGGAAATAAACTGTAAAACCTGCTGAAAGACTGCAAACAGGGTCCTTACCTTGCACCTGGACCTCAATAGTGTCATGGCTATCCTCGATTCCATGCATGACCTCACAACGGTACACTCCTGAGTCATTAGAGAGGAGCGCTGAGATTTTAATAGAGGCATCAGAAGGGGTCATGGGATATCCCACCATGGTCACCTTGTCCATATACTTATCATCCGTTGCTACTATGCCCTCTGAAGCTACCACAATGTCTGTGGTTTTTTCTTTGGTGATAAGGCTCCATTTGATGCGATGAGAGAGTGGTGCTATGGTGGGTGCTCCAGGGTCATGGACTGTGTTATCCTGAAAGTAGCACGGCAGAACCAGGCTGTCCCCCAGAAGGGGCCGGAGAGGACGCTCAGTTGGAATGCTGACACTCAGAGTGCTGTCAGGCTCTGTGATACAGATCAAAACACAAAGTCATCGCAGCCATGAATTTCACAATGACTATATTATCATGGCAAAATACGTGGCTTTTTTTTACTTTGGTACATTTCTAAATAATTCAACAAGAACTGAACAAGAACAAGAACATAAAGGTGCATAAACTGCATAGTAATGAGTAGCAACTTTGTTGGCAGTCCACTACACCAATAATATCTTATTATAATTTGTTTTTTTCAAGTTTTTCTGTTCCTTCTGAATTGGTTTATTTTGGGAAATGCTGAATTAAATGATGAATATGCTGATATCATGCATCATGAAAATATCTTCTTATATTATGTTCTTATATCTTCTTATATTTCCTATCTTTATAGCAACACTACAACAAAGAACATTTAAACCTTTAGCTGAACATCACAGGAGTGTTAGGGATGCTCGCTTACTAGCATATGAAGTAGCATATACAAATATATCAGCTTTTGACTAGTATTTAAATTTGTCTAATAACCAATATTCAATATTCAATTTTTATCATGCTCTAGGAGAATAGAATGATAGGGGGTCGATGGAATACTAGAATTAAATGTTCTCATTTTTCTGATTCTATCTTGTTTCTAGGATTAAAGAAATTATATAAGTAAAATAAAAGTAAGATTTTTCTAATCCATTTAGATAAAGTTCCAATTTCTGCATTTTTACTATGTCACTATCTGAAGATATGTACATGAAAAATATCAGACATATATTGTGCCTATAGATAGATATACAGATATATAGACAGCAAAGAACAAAAAATTGCTCACCAGTATTCACATAATCCTCAAAAGGCCATGTAGCTGAAATTACCCGGAGGCACAAACACAGTAACAGCAGTGACGTCATGGCTCACCTAGACATTAAAGGAACTATTCAGATCATTTCATTATACAGTATCATTTACTCAGCAATGTACAGCAATACCTAAAACATTAGCACACTTCACTTAACTGACAATGGAGTAACTGTAACAGAAGGGGCATTCAGAAATGCTTTAAACCTCATATGTTGGCTGCATATACAATATCAAACCTGCTTACTTCAATTGCCTTGAAAAAGCATGCCCAGAACAGGCCTCCATTGTATGTGGAATTGCAAGAACCAGACCACATTGTAATTTCCATAGAAAACGCACAGGAAACGCACTTCGCTCTACATCACATTAAGCAGCTTGGGAATTATTGTGTCATCAATTATCAGATGCCAGCCAAGAATGAATAAAGAAAAGCCTACTGTTTCTGCATTTTAAAGGGTCATTTGGAAAAGCTGTCTCAAATATTTGACGCAGAAGGACAAGCTCTGCTGTAGATTGAGTTTAAATGACTGTATGCCAATGCTGGCGAGTGAGAGTGTATTTATTTGACTTGCTTCAGAGCATTCAGTAACTCTTCCTACATCAGCTAATCTTACCATGACATAAAAAGCCACGAGTGCTTTTTTGTTTATTTCAATGAATGCTTTTTGGTCAAGCTATTCCCTCCACACTTCATTCCTGGCAACCTCCTTGCTATTAATGCCTCATTTCTCACTAGAAAAACAGTATAACGTAGACATTGCAGACAATGTCAATGAAAAGATGTAACCCCTTAAGGTCAAATTATTTAACCAAAAACGTTATGTAAAGAAAGTTATGCTATTCACCAAAAGCAGGAGATTAAGCAATCTGTCATTTTGAAAATTAACCAAATGTTTTCTATGGCAGGGTAAAGTATTTTAGACTACAGTCAGAGTCAAAGCAGTTGGAAAATGACTGATAAAGCAGTATCATTGGCAGGGCTCTGCAATAACTGGCAACATGCCTTATGCCTTTTATGTCCTTTTGCACTACCAGTCACTTTATTGTATTTTAAAGGCCTTTTATCTTTTTCCTTTTTTAACTTGAGGTCCACTTCTTTAGTCTGGGTTTATGGAACCATGAATAATTATAATTTATTCTACATGATACATTTCCAACTCCTCTTAATCCTTAAACTGCTTTTGTTACTATGTATTGTTTCATGTGGTTCAAAATGGTTCATTCTTTAAAGCTTCTGCATGAATTGCAGCCAAAAATGCAGATATAAGCATCACAAAAACGTGAATGCAAAGTAGGTAGTTTATCAAATCTCTGTGAATGAATAATGAGTGGATGGCCGATTTTTAACTTTACCAATGATTTTATGCTGTACTACATAAACATTTTGACATGTTTTAAGTGTTTTTCTTTTACATGATAAGAGCCCTTTAAATGTAACCAACAAAAACCTTAAGACAGTGGACAGTGGAAAATAGGTTAGTAGGTGTAGAGCAATGTCATAGCGGTGGTAACTTTTGGTTCCTTCGTGGTGTTACTTGTGAATGTGAAGAGCCTTATTTATATGCACATAAAGACTCGAATTTAATTTTTTTATATATATTCTATAGATGTGGGTTCATGCCTAGTAACACTAAGGAGCTTTTGTTTACAGAAAGTCTAAGAAAGTAAAGGATTTATGGAAAATTTAGGGCAGCATCAAGATGGAGAAAATTACTCAGTATTACACTCATTATTCAGTACTCCTCTTGATGCTTCACTGTTTGGTCATGATACTGAGTTAAGAGGCTTCGGTTGCAAAAAATAAAGTCATTATTCACTTCACATACCCAGACTATTATGACCTTTCACTTTTTATAGCCATGTAACATTCCTTACCTACTAGTACCTTCTTTTTTTAATATTACAACATTCAGAATAGTTCATTTATTCAGCAGTTCATCTACACAGACATTTTAAAGAGGGATCCTTCAAACAACAAGACTGATGCAAAAATACCAGATTCCTCCTGCTTACAGGCTTGTGACATTGTGTGTGTGTGTGTGTGTGTGTGTGTGTGTGTGTGTGTGTGTGTGTGTGTGTCTAGAGTGGGAGGGTCTGGATCTCTCCACTGTGGTTTCAGCAATCAGGTTTTAAAACCAGCTAAAGACCATTCCAAAAGAAAAAAAGGAACAGAGTTTAATGAAAAAAAGAAGAAAAAGAAATCCTGTAGAAATGGTGAAGGGCCATAAATGGACATGCAATGCAGCTGGATGGAAAAAAGGAAAATCAGAGTTATGGGTACAGTATGGCATTAACTTACATCATGAATCACTCAAATTTGTGACAAATAGCTGTTGTCCAATTAAAGACATGCTACATAAATATGTTCAATGTAAAACTTCTAAGCCTATAATGATAATGTATTACTTAGAAAACAGAACTAATATACTTCATGAGAAAAACAACAAGTGTTCATCTGCAGTAGTTAAAAGCTTGGGCTGTTGGAGAAGACTGTTGAACTGGGATCATTTAGTCTGTTTTAAGACATCCTTCTAAAGGCTTCAGAGGTCAGACTTTTATTCTCTTAACACATTTCACACTTTGAAACCTGAAAAATGATAGCTTGATTCTCTCATAATTCTCTGATATAAAGTACTCTCATAATGCAATGCAATGGATGTCATTTAATGTTGCTTTTGTCTACATTTTGCATACAATATTGGCAGAGTTTTCTGCCTTCTCATAACTACACTATAAACATAGTTGGTACTTTACACCATCATTTAATCATTTTTGGGATTTAAATTGCATTTGAATTCAATTGTGTACACAAAAGAAAAGAATAGCAATACTGCATAATATTAGTTGCAGGATGCTGGTCCACTTCAGTTTATAGGCTGTTCAATAGTTTCAGTAGATTTATGAACATGGTCTACAGCATCATCACATCAAATCCTCCTCATCATCAATAACAGTAACTACATCCACCACCCAGCAAACCTCCACCCTGCCTGAGTGTGTGTCTCTGAATCTAAATGAGCAGAGCACAGCAGTCTTACCTGTTCTGATGGAAAAGTTTCTCCAGTAAAGGTATCCCTGAAACTATAATCCAGTCTCTTTATAAGGTTTTCTTTACTCCGGTCTGTCCCTTCAGCTCACTGTCTCAGGTCTCAGGTGGGAGAGCAGGGAGCTGAAGCAGGGAAAGAAACCCACTTAAACCAGGAAACACGTCTAGCTGTCAGGGATAATGAAGGGGAGGGGGAGTAGGAAGGGGAAGGAGGAGAGAGAACATAACTTTATTTTGGCCTGCACTGGGTTGAATTAAATGATGTAATGGTAATACTCAATGCATGCGCACTGCAGATGAACATTATGATCACGGATGGATATTTCTACACAATATCTTAATGGAAAAACAATTTTGTGTTTTATTTTTTATCGTCATCAATGGCTGCTCTTAAGGTTTCCAGCAATAACCTTAAATACCATGGTTTTAGAAAGGTCAGCTGATTGGTTTGGAGAACCCACGTAGAATGCTTTAGATTTATTCATTGCTTGTTTGATTGTTTGTTTATTTGTTTATGCTTGCGACTGCTGTGCGACCTGTTTGGATGTGACCAGTGTTGTATCTTTTGATTTATTAATTTACCTTCTTACTTTCAAATCTGCTTATTTGTTAATTTATTTATTTGCTTGTTTTTATTGTTTTTTGGGGGGTTTTTTTTGCTCATTTTACTTCTTTATATAAGGCTACAGTTGTGATCTTATATCTATTTTGTTTGAAATAAAGATTGCCCCTTATTACAGGGTAGTGCAGCCATTGTAATGCTTCGGAATAAAGACTCTCCGTTCCAAAAAACATGCTGTTCCTGCAAAACATGTGTAGTATGAAGTCATTTTTAAACACATTATTTTTGTTAGACCTGAATCATATTAATTGGTGGAACAAGCAAAGAGGGCAGGAGCAGACTTAGACAGAGTCCTTCATTCATCAGCCTTGTGCTTCATTCAAGAGCCCACCCTTGTGCTTCTCCACCAACATCCAATGACATAGCAGCATGCAATTAAAATGCAGACTTTCTGGGTTTGCTGTACAATATTGGATACTAGGCTAATTTTACCCCATTTGCCCTCAAGATTTGTGGCTTGATAAGTTTTCAAGGACTTTTTTTTATGTATGTTTACATGTATTTACAGTTGTAATTACATTTCATGCAACCCTGCATATGCTTGTCATTTTCATTGCTTGGCTTCAGCGCATTCTTCCAGTCACTACAGACTGTGCTTATTTCAAGTTTGCTAAAATTGAAACTGCATATAAGTCTTGTTAACACTATAATCTTCTAGCAGTTTTTTTGTCTCAGCAATCAAATATCATTAAATGGCTCTGGCTCTCTAACAACAGACTGGGCTCTGGTTTATTGTGGTAATATTATTTTTCAATAAAATTTCCAAAAAACAAACCCTATCCCAACTGTTCATCATTTGTTCCAGTTCCATCTGGACATGAAACTATTTCCATTTAAAGTGATTTGTGAGCCAGTAAGAGCCTCATTGTTGCTAATGGTAAAACTGTTCATGATGCTCAGCTCAAAATCCACTTCCTGAGTTGCCCGTTTGCTCCTGCACCTTTTTTCCATCACCTCATCAGTGCTATTGATGCATTAGCTCCAAAGCTGTAGAGTAAAAGCTGCTGTCTGAGTACAAATCCTGGAAAGGTTTGTGTGGGAGGGGCAGGGTCGCTCATTCTGGCTCGGATCTAAACTGAAAACTGTAACTGAACTGCTTGGAACAAACTTCAAATGGGTCCCCACTGTCTCCCTGTATGACCGCTTTGTCCTCTAGGCTCTAGCTTTTCTGACGTTCTCTATCATTCACTGGCATGACTAACAGAAACATCAAAAAATTTTCCTGGTCTTGATTTTGATACTTGATATGTGATTTCAAAGATGTGGACATTTATATATATATATAAATATATAGTGTTAATTGTTTATTTTCATCAATCAACTAAATGCAGTGAATGAACAAAAGCGAAATCTAAATCAAATCAATATTTGGTGTGACCACCCTTTGCCTTCAAAACAGCATCAATTCTTCTAGGTACACTTGCACACAGTTTTTGAAGGAACTCGGCTGGTAGGTCGTTCCAAACATCTTGGAGAACGAACCACAGATCTTCTGTGGATGAAGGCTTCCTCATATCCTTCTGTCTCTTCATGTGATCCAGACACACTGGATGGTGTTGAGATCAGGGCTCTGTGGGGCCAGAAGAACTGATGCTGGTTTGAAGGCAAAAGGTAGTGACACCAAATATTGATCTGATTTAGATTTTTCTTTTGTTCGCTCACTTTGCATTTTGTACATTGATAAAAATAAACAATCATTATTTATATTTCTGAAAGAATTTCTTGTTTACAGCATTTTTTCCACACCTGTCTAATGTGTGTGTGTGTGTGTGTGCATTACATTCACTAAACAATAATATACAGTTTCCTATAAAATGCAGTTGCGCTGATGTCCACTGTTAAAGATCTATTTGTTAAGTGAAACACTAATCATTAAGTAGATCTGGATGGTTTTAACTTGGCTTTTCTTGAAAGGTGGAATCCATGTGTCACTAGGTTCCTGTTGTGGTTGTGCTCCAATGCTGTATTAATTCATTAGAGTGTACCCCCTAAATGTTAAGGTAGTATTGCTGGAGCTTACTGTTGAGTCTGCTTACAGTGTGTCTGTACAGCACTTTGACAATACTTTACTTAATACAGTACTTTAGAAAATCGTATAACGATAACACTGTCCAATATATGGTAAAGCATGACATTCTTAAAAGATTTATACTGTAACAGACAAAATAGACAAGCCACTAATGCATTTATTTGTACATTTCTCCAATTGACCTATGATTGGAAATGCAGGAATGCAATAATTGTGATATATGAACGAATTGTTGGGTCATATTTTGTATCCACATCAGCCTATGCTACATTTGTGTTTCTTTATCAAATGAAAAAAACTTACTTGCATCTTTCAGATTCATTTTCCAAGTCCATCTGCTTCTGGAACTGTTGGAACTGGAGTCATTTTCAAAGAAATGAGAAACCTTAAGTTTACAAGTTTACAGCCAACAAGTTCACGTCATTAAGTCAAGTCTATGTGATTGACATTGATGACACAGGGTTTCAAATGGCCTTTAGGGACCAGCAGACATTTCGATGTGCTCAAGGGCTCTTTTCATCAAAAAGGCCAAACGCTTGAAAGGCTTTAGCCATCCTTGTTGCTGGCAGTCTTGCTTCTGTAGAAGAAGAGAAAACCCAAAGCTCAGGGGAAATGCGAAAGCTGCTTCACAAACCAGTGTGAGGACGTAGAGAATCAGCAAGTTGTCATACCAGATGCCTTTCCTCAACCTGCCAATCCTGCCATTCAGATGTTTGCTCTTCTGCCTGGCAGGAGGATGAAGAGAAAAAACTGTTCCTATCCCAAACTGTCTACTAAATTGTAGCTGTAGAAATATAAAGATACATTTTCATGTTCAGTTCTTTATATCATTTTAAATTGGCAGCTTCCCTGCTTCAGTAAACATTCCACTGAAATGTCAGCTTTTTATAAATTATAAAGTCAGCTTTATAATATTTGTTAATATACATACTTTCCTGCATTCCAGGGTTGCAACAGGTTCAAAAAGGGTAATATAGCTAGATCCAATAACTAGATCCAAAATACAATTAAAAAAAAAAAAGATTGATGATTTTAAACAGGTGATGTGAACAGGTTTTTTATTATTTTGCATAAAGCAGTATCCATGAGAAGCAAAGACGGGCTGAGGATCTCCAGTTTGTCAGTAAATTCTTTTTACTGAAATAAAAAAAAGAAGGCATATGCATATTTCTCCCTCTACAGGTAATAATTTCATGTGGCTACTGAACTGATTTGTCATCCATACAGAAAGTGTAATATGATGCATCTGCAGAAAGAAAGGGGCATAATAAAAACTGGAACACTTCATCATTTAACATCTTCAGTGCCAAAATATCTTTTAAGTGTCAGTTAGAGTAAGAAAGGCAACATTACAAAGGTTTTAACATTTCAGCATTTGGAAATGTGTTGCAGGCCTGAAATTCAAGAAGAAATATTAACAAATGAAACAAAATGTAATAAAACATCTGTATCTTGAGTTTATACTATCTGAAAGTTAAAAGAAAGTTTAAAAATCACTGTTTTATTTTATTATTTTTTATCTTTTTCATTCCCATACCTTTCCAACCTTTTCTGAATTGGGTTTCTACAACAAAATGATGAATATTTATCCTCTTTTTAAATAAAGTTACCGTTTCAGATATAGCAGTATTGTGAGGGCAGAAATGATATATCTGTATATATTCATTTAAAACATACCCACAAGCAGTTCTAAATTATGTCAAAAGCTTTCTGACCTTTCCTTTACATGGACCTGATACCTGTGTTTTCCATTTCCATTTTACCTCCAGGAAGAGTTCAGACAGGCATGGAGGAAGTTGACAGAGTAGAATCAGCAAAGCGATTGTGACACTTGGATTCAATTTCTCGGCCTTTCACAAGAACCATAAGCTGCCCAGAGCTGTTTTGCGCTCAGTGCCTCCCTGCTGTCTGGAAATGTGCTTTCTTTTACAGGGACCTTCTGTTAAAGTTTCACATGGTGTTTTTGGAGAGAGCTGAACATATTTATTTTACTTCCTGCTGGAAGTGAACAGGGCATTGTAAGCCGTGGGTTACTGGAGCTCCATGCGAGTCCCAGAGCAGAGAGGAGAGACGCCAGTCCCGTCTCAATAGCACCCATTTACACACATGAGCACTCACCCAGCTACGCCCCTCACTTAGCTTATTAATTGTGACTATCTTGTGCATTATAACCACTGGAAAACACACTTGTACTGTTTGACTCTTCTCAAGATTTTGCTGGTTCATTCAAATGGCTCAAGGAAAGGCACATCACTTGAAAAATAGGTTCCTGTTTAGTCTTGTTGCCTAGCTTTTAACAGCGCTTACTGCCAATAATCTGCCTGGCAGTGGATGATTTCTCTCTAACCATAACCTAGATATGCACATATGTGGTATGTATTAAAAGGCCAGTAATGTAATAAGGGAAACAGTGTCATAATGTAAGCCAGTAACAGAACTATCTGTATAAAAATAGTTGTTTAAAAATGTGCATTTGTTGAAAATTGATGAACCATAATGTTAGACACATTCATTTACCTATTTATGTAATTTCTCTATATACCTCTTTTTTGGACAAATATTTCTCCCCCAGGTTTTCTTAGCCAAAGTAAACATGGATTCCTGAAATTTCTCAGAAAAGAATCCATCTCTTCCATCTCTGACCATTCCACTCTTGCTGAGTTACGAGGGTGGCACGTCATAAGCAAATTTAAATACATGTAAGATGAATTTCTCCACAGTTTACACATCCTGGAGGAGAGTCGGACCAGTCATGGTTTCTATAAGAGCGTACGTGTGTTCTGGGGTGTGTGAATGTTTGGAGAAGAGAGAGGCCGAACACTATTTCCTTATCCTTAGGAACAGAGCTGGCTTTCTTTTGAGCATGCCCCAACAGCTGATTAAAGCCCGCGTCCGCGTCTGAGGTCATTGCTATTAGCGTGTTTCACATACCTGCATATGTGTTTGAACAGCTCTCACAGGTCACGGTGTTCCGAGGTGGCAGTGAGTCCTAAAAGCCTCAGTGACCTGAAGAGATATTTGAGAACAGTTTCTCCTTGTGCTCCGATGACTGCCGGGGGTCCCTGTGTCTGATCACAGAAGTGATAATCATCCCTTCTATAAAGTTCACTGACTATGATGGATCACTGCCCATGATTTGAAGAGTTCCAGCCTGGATGGATGATTAAGGCAGGCTAAGCAGCCTCAAAATCCAGCCCAAAGCAACTTGTTGAGGCATACATTGGTTGATAGAAGAAGATGAACTTTGACATACAATATATACAAAATATATAAAGACAATAAGGCTTTTTAAATGTTTTAGGGAATGCAAGACTGTTCTTAAACTCATTTACAAAAATGGTTATTTGAAAAACTGTTTTCATGCAGTGCTTGATGAGATGAAAGTGAAAGTGACAACCCTTGTCATTGCGAGGTCACAGCACAGCACACAGTGAACCACAACGAAACTGGAGCACTGCATTTAACCCATGCACTAAAACAGGGGGCAGCTATTGAAAGCGCCCAGGGAGCAGTGACAGGGACGGTACCTTGCTCAAGGGTACGTCAGGGCAACCTACTGGTGAGGGGATCGAACCCACAATCTTCCGATGCGGGGGTAACTCCCCCTAGGCCACCGCTGCCCCAGAGATTAACCCATGAGATTAAGATTTTCATGCTCTCCCGACTGAGCTAGATCATGCACAGTTCTCTCTTTGACAGGGTTTAGGATTGCTGGAACTAGAATTGCTGTAATTGCGCATGACTACAAACTGATCCAGTGGATAAAATGTCATGGTTTATTATGAAGACCCTTCTACTAAAGTATACATTCTCCTTAACCTGTTTGTAGGTTTAAATTTGCACTAAATCAACAAGGCTAATGTAGCCTACAAGCAGTAGAAGTCTTCAATCTTCAAGAAAGAGGAAAGCTTCAAATTACAGGCTGATATCAGAGAGGATCAGGGCAATAATATTCAATCTGATCCTATCCAGTAACAAAGGTTGCCAGAAATAACACACAGCTTTTGCAGTGTCTTTTTGTGTAATGTCTCTGTTGTTCCTCCAGTAGGACAGTATTAGTATTAGAAGACTAATTTTGGATTCCCATCTGAAATCAAGCTTTTCCTTAAAAAAATTTTCATTTTAAGCTTCATCATTTTTATGTCTAATTTGTTAGGGTCTGTTTCTGTAATAAATGCATAAATCTTATGTTGCTTTATCCTAATCTAGATAATATACTTCTGAAGATCCACTAATCTCACCACTCACTTTGAACACATGTTGAATTCAACCAGGTCTGAGGCCAGAGACTGATAAGAATATCAAGGCTATTCTAAATAAGCAAACCTCAGACCACTATGAAGCTATCAAAGGGCAACCCAACCACTGACAGTGTCCAACTGAGTGGACAGACACAGCGTTTATAATGGCCCTGTTGTCCTGGCCTGACCCACTCTGCTGCATACGCACAACACCCTTTGCTAAATAGAAAACACATGTGAAAGGTGGGCTCCTAAGGGTATATAAACAGAGGTACTTTTGTAAATTAAGCCAGCGGTTGCTAGATAACTAAGGTAGCAGCTGCATGTTGAACTGTGCTGGTATGATACCTTATCCTTTCCTCTGTGTGGGCTACCTTAAATCATTCATGATACTATGTATCTCTCACAGCTACTGAAAATGTCTTAAATGGGTTTAATTTGTATAATATGAACACAGAAAAATATATATATGTCACTTGCTGTTGTATGTACACCAATTAGCTTCTGTTTTAAGTGAAAGAGCCAAACAATGAATGAAGTTGAAACATTGGGTTTCTAATAAAGACCCCTAACCCCAAGATGGTCCAAGTAAACTGTCCTGGTAATCAGGCAATGGAAGACACTCTGTAAAAGAGCATCTACTAAATGTGATGAATATTAATGTACATTTCTCAAGTGTTCCTTTTGTAACTTGTATTTCATTGCAAATTAAAGTAGTTTTTTTTTTCTTTTATGAAATATGAAAGGATCCATAGTAACAGGTAAGCATGTTTATGAGCAACATAGTAGAGCTGACCTATGACTATATACATTTGTGATTTGCTTTTCTTATGCTTTTCTTTTTTAACACCAGATTTTTTAACACCAGGAATAATGTGCAAATTGCCACAAAGCAACACTGGAAGTTCGTTAAATGAAAAAAGGCTACTTGCATGTTCATTCGAAGGCACTCTTGTATGAGGAAGAGGGTGCGAGCTGCATGTTTGAGTGCACTCAATGAGGAGCCTTGTTAGTGCAGATTGTTGATCTTGCTATTTAAAAAAAAAATGCTCTATTCATAAGAGGAATAGAGGCCCTCTTTGACCCCACCTATCCACGCTTCGACAGCATGACCAGAGAGCAGGTAATCTGGTAGTCTTAGAGAAACTGGTTTGGGCATGAGCAGCAAAGACATGAAAAAAAAATGACATCAACTTTGTAATGTTGGCCATGGTTAACACACAGTCCCACAGTCCACACACATGCTTGTGAACATTTGACCATTCATTAATTTAGTGCAATTTTCCCATTACGTGATATGTGGTTGATCAGCTGTTTAATTTGCACCCGAACAACAAGGATCAAGTAGCTAACAAGTAATGGACGCTTACACCTCAACAACTTAGTGTGGCACAAACAGAATGCTTAAACCATCACATTCTCACATATGTCAGGGGCTTTTAGAAGAACATTAAAAAGGTGAAAAAATGAAATAGCAAACATTTCGAAGCCTGGGTATTTTTTTTAAATAAGAGACCAACACAACACAAAATAAACACAAATAATCATTTTCATCATCAAAGTACTTTGGCATTCTGACCTGAATACTAAAATCCAGCTAATATTAGTGATTTTCAAAATGTCTGAATTTTCAAAATTTTAACCTTAGTGTTATGATGCTCTGAGTGCACATGATGCTGCCCACTGAGCTCAGTTTGTTTCTTTTTTTTTATTTCCTCCAGTGCCACTGTATTTTCCTGTGTGAAAATGAGTGCTGTTGTTGCTGAAATGTGCATCTATAAACATCAACAAAGTGAAGAATTGCCTGCACTTTTTTTTCTGTTACTGAACTATAGATTACTCACAGCTAAAATACCACAATATAGCACAGTGTAGCTGAAGCACTTTATCACCCCTTTCTCAATTCTGCATGTATATTTTAAAACAAAAGTGCTGTTTCTTGTTCTAGCTAGGCCATAGTTGCTTTCCGCTTGGAATCTTTTATATATTAAAGGCTGCATCTCCATTAATCTTTGCGATTTCATAACAGACTAGACAAGAATTCTGAAAGACTGTGGTAATTCTACACATCAAGGACTTTGTGCAGGTATGCACTGAGACACAAGGCAGAATATCTGCAGATTCACTCAGTTTTCTTTTGTTTTTTTTGTCAGGTATACACCACAGGTTACATATAGTTCTTTATATGTACATTTATAGCCCTTGTGTTGTGCTGTGATGACCCTGACTGCCTGTGAATAAGATTGGTATCTGATTGACACTTTGTCAATATATACATATATACTTTATATATATACATTATACTTTTTTATATGTTACATACTTTAGAAGCTTCAGTATAAATTATAGGTAACATATTTCAGTTCCCAAACATGATACTGCTTAAATCAATGTTTGAAAAAACACGGGCTAATTCACTTGTGAACCAAAAGTTGGGGCTCGACTTCACCATCTGAGGTGAGCAAATATGAGTTCTTGAGCAATACTCTGCTTTGACACTTTGACCTGTCTGTGACGTGATTAAATTCTAGGTCACTGTGGATGAGAGTAACAAATGACTGAATGTCTGTTTAGAATGTGGCAGCGGTTACTGATCTAGTAATGTTTACTCTGGTGGTCCTAATTACTGCTAGTTCACAAGTTTATCTATATGTAAGGGTGTAATAACAATACAAATCCTGCATCACAGCAAGAAGGTTCTGAGTTCAGTTCCCAGACTAGGCAGCTTTGGTCTTCTTTATGTGAAGCTTGCAAGCTCTCCCATTGTCTTCATGGGTTTCCTCAAGCTGCTCCAGCTTCTACCCACAGTCCAAAGATATGCACTTCAAATGGACTAGAGATGCATAATGTCTGCTAAGTGTAACTCTGTGTGTGTGTGTGTGTGTGTGTGTGTGTGTGTGTGCGTGTGAGTATGTGCCATTCACATTTTTCAGTACTGGGATAGGCTCCAGCATTTCCAGCAACACTGATTAGGATATAAGGCTCAGCTGTCAGAAGGACAGTTGAATGGACTGATGCTGTGCCTTCTAAAGGCTCAGTTTTGTCCCAGGATTTAACAAGAAAGTTTAATGAGGTTAATTCCTGGGACGTTTCCCTTTCCACTTCCCTTTTCTTTTTTCGTTTTCTATTTTTTTCTTTTCTTTGTGAAATGAGATGATGTTCCTGTGTCTTCTCAGAGAATTATCTACTAATTATATGCCCTCTAGTGTATGAAGGAACTTTCTCGGTAAATGTATCCCTCTACTCTCCCTGGCCAAGGGCCATGTGCAGTTACTCACCCAGCTTTGTCCCCAGCATGTGACATGCAGCATAGTTGCCATATGCCTCCACTTAGTCCCCTGTGCTGTTGGATCAAACTAAAAAATCCCATGTTTATGAATTCTAAGTAACTTACTGAGACCATAACATCCCAGCTGATGTGATTTCACAAGTAACCAACATTCATTAGTCATGGCTACAGTGTAGTCCCTCCTGTACAAGTTGCTGTTTTTTTTCCTTTGTTGTTCTGTCACTCATGGGTTATTTCCCTTTGTTGAGCAGCTAGGTAGTCGTGTTTTGTTTATTTTAAACCACTTACACTTACAAACCACTTACAAATCTGGATTAACAATAACTGGAATTGGATAATAATATCATTTGTAACTGGTTAATACAGTTGTGCTGTATTAACTTATCTAATGCCCAATGCAATTTGATGGATTTTTTTTTCCAGGATTCCTCTGTTGTGTTCTTCATATTGACCTCTCATTACTGTGGACGATTAAGGGTGCAAAAGACGGATATGGGTCAGGTGAGCTCTCATGTATTTGGAATGGTATATAGTAATCTGTGCTTTTAGTTTTATATTTAATGGCTATTTTTATACATACACACTATTTTTTTATATCTTAAGGTATCTACAGGTTAGCTCTAAAAATATTTTATGTATTTGCTCAGTGCCAATAAAGGTAACTTTAAGGTAACTGACAGTAAATCAATGTTTAAACTCATGCCACTCTTTGGGGCGCCGCTGCGAGTTCACGGGTGATTCCCAATTATCTGGCAACAAGGCCGTTGTCCTAGTGACGTGCGGATAGCGGAAGAGGCAGCAGAGAGACTCACCCGCTCAGGCGCTGCTAGCGAGGTAAGTTTCAAAATTGCCTCAAAATAAGTAAATAGCATATTTTCAAAGGTAACGAGGAGCCAGAAAGCATGAAAGGGTCGCAACATCTGTCAAGTAACGGAGTCAGGTTATCTTAATCAGATGGGTGGCTGAGGGAGGTGAAGTTTGTAAGTAGACCGACTGCTGAAGCTGAGCTAAGTGCGCTAACATGAACTGAGTCAAAGTCCTGAGGGACTTTTTCATCTCGGAAAGTCAGACAGACACAGGAAAACACTGCAGCGGCCAACACGCGGGGTATTTTAATATTTAAATTACTAGAAATGTAAAAGCTTAGCCAACATTTCTGCTCCCGCGTCGGCCCTGCCTAGTTGTGTCCGTGTCCGTGTGCGCATGCGCATTCTAAACATAAAATATGGAAAAGCTTGTGAATGTGAAAGTGTTTATATTGCGTGTGTGCTCAGTTAATCGATCTCTATTTATTTAGTATTTTTCGTGCAGATGTGTATATATGTATGTATTTATATCCCTTTTAGTCATATTCATGATTGTTTTTGCATAAATGTCCTGTTGCAGTTTATTTGTATGCTATAAAAAGGGTTAAGAGTCTTCTGTTGGGTAAGTATTGCAGATGAAACTACTAAAATCAGGTTAAGAACAACATATTATCAAAGCCTGGAAGGATAGATGTAAACCATTATCTTTTGGGTAAAAAGTGTGGTTGAAAAATATCTTGACTGAGAGAGATCAGAGATCACTTTTGGTGAGATCAGAGATCACTCTCTATACTGATACTCATCAATACTTAGTCATGGCATCTGGAACTGTCTTATCTGGTAAATATTGCTCTTATTGTTTTTATTTCACTGTTTTGTAAACCTAGATGGCATGCAGTGATTCACACAAGTCCAGTCTTGATGATTCGTGCAATGAGTATGCATGGCCATCCAGCTGCGCGGCAGCTATGGAGAAGGAGAGGGAGTCATACTTGAGCCCCACAGAGAACCCTTCCACCCTCAGTGTGTCGTCCAGCCTCCAGCCAGACCAGCAGGGCTATGATGTTGATTTTGACCCCCCACTGGAGAGCAAGTATGAATGTCCTATCTGCTTGATGGGCCTGAGGTCAGCAGTGCAGACACCCTGTGGCCATCGATTCTGCAATAGCTGTATTAGGAAATCAATCAGGTGAGTGACCATTTGTTTTAAGGTAAATGTTTAGAAAGTTTGATTTTGGCTTTAATCGGTTCTCCTTAATTTTTATAATAAACACCCAACCTCAATATCCTAACTGTTTCAGTGTAGTAAATCTATCTAGTGAGGTTTTCCCATCGCTGTCCTTGTTAAATCTGGTTAATAGCACAATTAACAAAACTTCTTGGTGATAGTCATACTGTGTTTGCAATGGAAAAAATGAATAAAGTTAATACAAACTCTGTGACTTAAGTGTTTCTAATGAGATTTTTTTTTTTGGTGTTATTCTGACTGGGACCAAGCAAGTGTTTTACTTTTATTTTTGTTTATCTTCCTGGTAGAGACACAGGGCAGAAATGTCCAGTGGACAATGAAATACTGACAGAGGAACAGCTTTTTGCAGATAACTTTGCAAAGCGAGAAATCCTGTCTCTCACTGTGCGCTGCCGCAATGTAGGCTGTAATGAAAAAATGGAGCTAAGGAACTTGGAGGTAAATTTCATTAATACTGGTGAACATCCTGCCTGTTTCCATTAATGGTTAAATATATATAGACATTCTTACTAAGAAGTGAAACTAAGCACTTTAGTCACACCACTGAAAGACCTGGTTTATTGGTAACCACACTTGCTGCTTTATGCACTAGCTACTTTATGGTCTATTGGTGTGGGTATTTAAGGGATTTGTTTGTATTTCACTTCTGCAGATTCACATCCCCCAGTGTAAGTTTGCCACAGTGCCTTGCTCTCAGTGCCATGAATCGGTGTGGAAGAGTGAGATGGAAGAACACATAAACCACCAGTGTTTACGGCGCATGGTCACTTGTCCTGACTGTGCAGAGAATATCGTCTATGCTGACAAAGAGGTGGAGAGACTCTGAAATTTCAGATTTTTATACCTTTAGCTTTAAGACAGATTGTAATAATGTGAACAAAAAAATGTAGCACATTGGTTTCATTTTATATTCTTAAAATATTTTGTTGATATTAAGTAAATGCCATAACATTTCTATAGGTTCATGAGCAGATGTGTCCCTTTGCAAATATAATGTGTGAATACTGCAACATGGAGCTCATTCGGGATCAGGTGAGAAATGTGCAATCTTTTGTCAAGCTTCATGCATCTTAGTATTCTGTAACCTGCTGATCAAACTAATCTACATTACACTATTGACTGGTTCCAGTTGGCCTCCCACTGTGACACAGACTGTCTGAAAGCTCCTGTTGCCTGTACATTCAGCATGTTCGGTTGCAGAGAAAAGGTAAAGCCTCATTTCACATTATAAGACATTACGCTTAGCTAAACCAAAGTGATTTACCATTATATGAGGTAGCCCTAATTTGTACCTGCAGTCAACTGGGCTTTTTATCAAACACGCCTGTATGTTAGTTGGTATGGTGCTAGGGTGAGCTATCAAATTAACCTTTGGGCACTAAGAGTCCATGTAAAATAATCCAATGTTTGGCACTCTTACATTATGTAAAATTAATCATTTATTGTTGATATTAAATTTGTATGCTTTACCAGTAGTGGGGTTTTAAAATGCAATGGCCTTTTTTTATGTAATAAGTTAAACAAAAAAGTCAATGTTTTCTAAGTTGCTAAAATAAGAACTGCACATTACTAAATCCTTTTGAAAATGACTTAAAACAACACTAATGTTATAATGGTCAAAATACATGGGGTGTTCTAAGGGTTATGTAGCATCATTGTTAGTTTTTGAAAGCTATTCAAGGAGCTAGTAACTGATGTTTTCGTCTTGCGCTACCTTTGTTTCAGATGTTGAGGAATGATTTGGCCCTTCACTTGCAACAGTTCACACAAATGCACATGCTTTACATGGCCGATTTCCTGCGTAACCAAGCCAATGGATTCGTGCCTTCGTCTTCTGGTCCAGCGGCTTCCCCCACAGACGAACAAAGTGCCTCCGCTAGATCAGCAGAGCAATGCCAGTGCAACCAGGAGCTGCTTCAGCTGCGCGAGACAGTCCGGGAGCTAGAGGGCCGTCTGGTTCGCCAGGACCATCAGCTACGGGAGCTTAGCATCCGTAATGATACACAGTCCTCCCAGATAACAGAACTGCGCAAGAAGCTGGCCTCCCTGGAAGAATCCACAAGTGAACTGGAGGCCATGCAGTACCAGGGCACCTTTGTGTGGCGGCTGGTCGGGTTCTCAGCTCACCTTCGCAACCAGGAAGCAGGTCAACCTGTGGTGCTCTACAGCTCACCCTTCTACACCGGACGTCCAGGCTATAAACTTTGCCTTCGTCTGCACCTCCAAACACCCAGTGCGCCCCGCTGCTCCAACTATATCTCTCTGTTTGTTCACACCATGCAGGGCAAGTTTGACAGCCAGATTTCCTGGCCACTTCAGGGCACTATCCAGCTATCTGTGGAAGACCAGACAGAAGGACAAAACCATGTGGAGGTAATGGAGACTAAGCCTGATCTACAGGCCTTCCAGAGGCCTACGGTCCAGCGCAACCCCAAAGGCTTTGGCTACGTCACTTTCATGCAGTTGCAGGCTTTGCGCCAGAGAGGCTTTCTGAGAGACGATGTGTTAATAGTTCGCTGTGAGGTCACACCACGTTTTGATGCAAGCCTGAGGAGGGAAGGAGTGCAGCCTCGAGGCCCCGAGCCATCGCCCTGAGAGTATCTGAGATTTTACCACTTTTATTCTACAAGTTCTCAAAGACACACCATGTTAATATAAATGATTTCACTGGATTCAAGATACCCAGCAAAAGAAAGCAACCAACAGCATTTAAAATATGTGGGCTACTGTGAAATAATGTATATTTAATGCATTTATTTTACTTAGTAGATTCTTAGTTATGTCACCACAGATAAGTTGATTCAGGAATCCTAAAGCCCACTTAAAATTTTCATAAATTTTGTTTACCGTAAGGAGGAAGGCATCGCTACAAATTGTAGTGGTGGTGTACTTCAAATAGCTGCACACTGTTGTCCTTAAAGGATCTGTATAAAATCTTTTTGTATTTTCCAGTCAGGGGAGTCCATTACCTAGACTTGTTTGGATTACAGCAATATTTTAGCCACGTAGTGTTGTGGCTAATGTTGCTGACAAACAGACAAGTTCAAATACATGACAAAAACTAAACTATACCACTTCAAACTGCATCCAACTTATTTTTAAGGCTGTTCAGATTTACGAAAAGGGCTTAGCATTTGTTCCTCTAATTTATGACTGCTTGCTGTTACGATGTTGTCCAAGATTGCTTCCTGTAGTAATGTTTTTGGAATTTTTTTTTTTTGTTTGTTTTTTATTTTATGGTTCATAACACATGCTCTTTCCTAAACACTTGCCTTGCAGCTGCAATTCTACTTTAATGAAAAAAACATCTAGCATACATGTAGTTAGCCACAGTAAAGAGTATGCTGCCATCAGTTCATCTTTTCACCAAAGGAAAAATAACAAAGCAGATTTTTTAACCTTAGTATAGAATAAACTATCCGGGGCAGCAGTGGCCCTAGCATATATGGATTAGGCACTAGGATCGGAAAGTTATGGGTTCTAATCCCAGATCAGTAGGTTGCCCTGAGTCACCCTTGAGCAAAAGTATCACCCCCATCACTGCTCCCCAGGCACTGGATATAGCTGCCCCCTGCTACAGTGTGTGTATGGGTGAAAAGCAGACCTTGTTTTTCATTGTGTTCACTGTGTGCTGTACTTTCACTTTCATACTGATTGGGAGATATATTTCATATTTCCGTTTAACACAAAAATGGAATTAATCACAACAGATTTCTGAACCATTTCAAACATGTTTTTAGTCATCCTTTATTGTTTACTCTGGATAAAGAACCATTGATTTGAGCTAAAGTATTTGAATTCGGGAACATTGCACAGCTGTGCTGAGATGTGTATAAAGACTTAATACATGAGTTGATTATCACTGACTAAAGTCATGGGTACTAATTTTACATGCTGTGTTCAGATGCTTTGATTTTTAGGTGTATATAACCAATGAACATTTTAATGTATGATCATTTTTCATACATAAATAAATATGTGAGAAATTACAAATCTTTGGAAGACGACATTTTTTGCTTCAGGTTTAAAAAAAAAAAAAAAAAAAAAAAAATCAACAGCTTTGACTCTCAAAATGTGTCTCTGTCTTGAGAGAAATTTCCCTTCTCTGTTCCTCTCTGATTTCATCAATGATCCCACAGCTTTCTGCCAAGACCGAATGCATCCTTCCAGCAGCAGAGGGAAGCTGCATGTTGGACATGTTAGATAGACAGCTGGCCACCATGTGGCGCCGTAAACCAGGCCCTCTGTCCAGATACACCTCTCCTTCCTGCTCCATTAAAGGTGACAGAAGAGAGCCCTCTGAAATGTGCTGGGTAATCCTAATCTCGGGTTGGATTTGATGTCTAGTTTCCCTTGTTTCCTCTACATGACCTTAAGGGGTGAGAGAGAAGGCAGCAGCAATAGGTTTACTGATGAAAATCTGGCAAAAATTTATGTATGTATCTATTTTTTTTAATTATTCTGAATAAAACCCTTTAATCCCTGGCTAATTTGTCACCAAAACAAACCATATAGATGTACTTTGTAGGTTTTGAAGGTGTTAGTACTCTGCCAAAGAAAAAAAAACACTTTAATCAGAGTATCAAGTCAGTTAAACTTCTGGGATATTGATCTGGTCAGTTAAATTGCAGAGGGGGTTGTTAATCAGTGTCAGCTGTTTTGGTGTTGATGAAATTAACATCTGAAAAAAGGGGCAACAATGAGACAATTCCAAAAAAGGATTAGTTTTGCAGGCGGAGGCCACAGACATTTTTTCCCTGCTTGATGGCATTTGCCAGAGAACACCAGAATTGGCAGGTCCGGCACTGTTATCCTGTGCTTTTCATAGATGAGTGTAGGTTCACTCTGAGCTCATGTGACAGATGTGAAAGGGTCTGGAGAAGCTAACGTTATGCTGCCTGGAACATTGTTCAGCAGTTTGGTGGTGGGTCAGTGTTGGTCTGTGGAAGGAATAACCATGGTGGCACGCATAGACCGGTACAGGATAAACAATGGCACCCTGACTGCCATTAGGTATCAGGATGAAATCCTTATACCCATTGTTAGACCCTTCGCTGGTGCAGTGGGTCCTGGGTTCCTCCTGATGCATGATAATGCCCAGCCACCTGTGGCAAGATTATGCAGGCAGTTACTGGAGGATGAAGGAATTGATACCAATTACTGACCTCCAAGCTCGCCTGACCATAGAACATCTCTGGGACATCATGTTTAGGCCCATTCGACATTGCCAGGTTGCACCTCAGACTCTCCAGGAGCTCAGTGTGAGGAGATACCCCAGGACACCATCCATCATCTCATAAGGAGCCCCAACATTGTCAGGCATGCATACTACTAATGACCATTTGGAGTTGCTGCAATGACATTTCAGCAAATTGTACTCGCCTGACTCTGTAGGTTGATCATTTTCGTTTTCATCAAATGATGTGGCATCCTTTTGTTCCTAATACATTACCCATTACCCACTGATATATACAGCTATATCAGTATCAGATATCCAGCATGATTTTTTTTTTCCATCTGAGATCTGATGTGTTTTCAAAGTGTTTCTTTAATTTATTTTGAGCAGTGTATGCATATGAGAGTAAATTAGCTTACTTTTGTGTTTACCATTCCACAGGTAGGGAGAAACCACCATTTCCAGCATCTTCTCAAGCCGACAATATTCCATAGAGGTCCCCCTGGGTTCATGAACTCCCTGAACATGCAACCACTACAAATAACTACAAGCACAAATGTATGAAACCAATATTTCATTATGTGCAGGGATTCTCACTTCTCACCTGTAGAACAAGTAGCATCTGTGTGATGGATGTGGGAAGCAGAGACAAATTGGTGGGCAGCAGATCCTCCAGAGGAAGCCTCATCAGGACCAAATCCCTGAAAGCCAGCAGGGCCATCTGCCTGACAGTCAGTTCTTGACCCTGAGGTGATTCAAGAGGTGAGGTGAGTCTTCTGAAAGCAGCAGGCCTCTACTTACAGTAGATTTTCAGCTTTCCCATAGATTGACAGCTTCCCATCATAAATGTAAGCAATACAAGACATGTTAGAAAGTTGGAAATGTTTCGCACTGAAGCTGCAAGCCTGATGTGATGGAATTTTACACCCACTACTTAGCACTGTGCAAATTGGATGCCTTAATGGAAATGGACAAAAAGTAGATGATAAAGCAGATTTGAAGATAAGTTAAGGATAATTCACACCAAAAGCTGCTTGGAGAGGGATTTTTCTCTCCTCTCATGTGCCTTCTTGTTTTTTCAGTTTATCATTTTTATATATAACACTATTATGAACACTATTTAATGATACAAATCGTAGTGTGCATGTGTAGGCATGCAAAAATCATAAAACTAATATATGAGCCTATTTATGGAAAGCATATTGACTACATCTGTATTGCAAGGGAAACATTGTGTAAATTTGATGGTGCACTACCACTCAAATACGGACACGTTCTCATTTGTAAATTCAAATGACCTATTTTGTGCTATACATTGGCTTACCTGCAGTGGATAAAAAATAGCCTGCAGTGTAGGCAAAATCTCAGAGAAAAATCGCAGCCATACCTCGGCCAAGAAAAAGAGTTGACTTTCCCCTTAGGAGAAATCAAATATATGATCATGCATATAATAATCCTTTATTTATAATCCCACGAATGGGAAATTCGCTCTCTGCATTTCACCCATGTGCAGCAGTGGGCTGCTATTGAAAGCGCCCGGGGAGCAGTGATGGGGACGGTACCTTGCTCAAGGGTACCTCAGGGCAACCTACTGGGAAGGGGTTCGAACCCCCGATCCTCCGATCATGTGGCTGACGCCCTAACCACTAGGCCACCACTGCCCACCATGTTATCCTCGGCCATCGTGTCCAACACAGTAAATCCGTCAGAGCTTGTTTCTTACCTTCATGCAGCTGCACCTCCTCCAAAATAAATCGAAGTCCTTTATTCAGGAGCTGATTCTGTAAGCAAGAAAAAACAGCTAAAAATGAAAAATGTAAAAAAAAATTAAGACATATTAACTGGATGTTTTGGAGACAAAGTTAGACAAGCGAGGTTGCTTTGGTTTCAGAGGAGAGACGAGGATTATTTTGGGAGAAGGGTGCTGAGGATGAAGCTTCCAGGAAAGAGGAAAAGAGGAAGAACAAAGAGGACGTTTATGGATGTTTTGAGAGGGGACATGCAGGCAATTGGTTCGAAGGAGGAAGAAGCAGAGGACAGGAAGGACAGGAAGAAATGGAGACAGTTGATCTGCTGTTGCGACCCCTAATGGGAACAGCTGAAAGATGATGATTAACTGGTTTGGATAAGAGTGTATAAAAATTATGTGCTGTACCTCACTGAAATTAAAAAGAACTGGGAAAACACATTCTGAAACGGAAATACAAATCTGGTCTGTTTTAGTCTGTTCTAGGACTGGCACCAGGAGCTGAAGACAGAGAGTACCTGAAAATAGTCTTTGATGAACAAGCCCATTTCTGTTTTTAGAAGCCATCTGTTAAGAGAAAAAGAAGTGAGCTAACTTGGATCAGATTTCACCCACAATTATTTCATTTACTTGCAGATATAAACCTTCTCATGTGAACTTGATCTGATTATTGTCAGCTTATGCTTGAAGAGCCAAAATGTGAGCCTTAACTTTAAAAGCTATATAATGCATATCAGTTCATAACTGAATAATAAGCGGTTTAATGGGCTGAAATTATACTATTCATTTATGCCGTATGTAATGTGTGTACCTGATGCTTTCATTTAAGGAGTACAATTCATTTGCCTGTAGACCCTCTCCTTGAAACACCCTGATGACTGCAGAATAGATACTAAAACAATATTAAAATACCACTGAATTATACATTTTTCTGGCAGGTTATTGAAACAAATTGAACAATGTGGGCAGACAAACTCCAGCCTCTGACCACTAGATTTACTGAAGTCTGTTTATTGAGTCAGAAATGTTCAGTTTTTCATGAAAACTGTATCCCTGTAGCCCAAGGATACAGTCAAAAGAGATCAAATGAATGGTTCAGCGAGTAAAATCGCACAATTTTCCAGTTTACCCAGATCCAACTGATCAGCCAAGAATTTTAACAGAATTTTGCTTCTTTAGTTCATAGTTAAATCCATGTCATTATCTGCATCTCCATCAAGAATTGATTTGGTGAGGACACCAAATTTGATTTGGTCTGAGTATCTGAACACTGCAGGTAGGCTTTTTACATCACATGGTCTGTTTCATAAATACTGTTGAATCTGTTCCAAGACCAGTCCTTTTTATTCCTGGCAAATATGGGTTTAGAAAGTTTGGTAGATGTATTTATGGAAAAAAAAGTAGTGACTTGACTTCTAACCTTGTAGCTCCACTTCTTAAATAAAGAAGCATTTGTTCCTGGCCGATTGACTGTATCCAGGATAAGCAGAAAATGTGTAAAATGAATCTTTTGCCAAACAATTTCCTAAGGTTAAAATACTAAACACATTTTGCATGTATGGTGATTCTAGGTAATATTAATGCTGATCTCAACCTGTTCATGGCATTAACACTAGAGTCCTGCAACATGCTGGAGCTGGCCTGAGGTAGGAGAGGTGGAGGCATTGAGCTTAAACTGTGAACTCGGCGATGACCCGAGCTCATCATCCTCACTCCAGAGGCACGCTAAAGCACAGTCAGGAGCACAGAGCCTGCACAGAATCATAAGGTACACGGAGTTTGACACTTAGAAACATCTGTTACTAGGGGTGAAAAGCTTTGATCTCATAACAGTTTAGTTAAATTGATACATATCTTTTTTTGGACTGCCCCCCAGCTCTACACCTGTTTTTGTTTTGGTTCCTGAATCTGCCCTTGACCTGCCTACCCTTCATTATGTGCACCTGTATCTAATTCGTTACCCCTTCTTTCCCAGGTGTTTCTAGTCTTATCTTTCATATCAGTAAACCTTACCTTTCATCGTTTGTTGCCAGTCCTGTCTCTTCATGTGCCTGAGCTCCATGCATTGAATAATGTCCGTTTTCTTATGTTTTCCCTCATGTTTCTCCTTTACTGTGTTTATTTTGCCTGGGCTTTTTTTTTTCCGTAAATAAAACACTAAACCCGCACATACACCCTGCCTCAACAACTCCGTTTGTTCATATCAATTACCGTTTTTGTAGTACAACATTCAGTCCAAATCACAGATTCACAAATTGTGATTTTGGAAAAATTCTCAAACTAATTTTAAAAAGGAATACATCATTGGGACTGCAGGAGAGTTACACTGTTAAGTAAAATATAGACAAGAAATATAAAACCAATTTTACATTTCAAAGGGAAAATGATATTCCAAAATCATAACATCATAATGATGCAAAACACATACAATATGAAGTTTCTCTGAAGTTTATTTAGGCTGGAGCAGATTAAGATGGGAACCAACAGTCATACATGAATAAATACCCTCAAAAACTAATAATGATTATGTCTTTAGGCACTTTGTTTACTTTACTTGAGTCCAGGCTTATTTTATTTTTCCATTTGAAACCGTTACAAAATGTACATATTTTAAAACTCATTTTGTAAAACACATTTGGAACTTAAAAGGACTATGTTGTACTTTTAAGAATCCATGTAGTTTCATCTGGGAGACTATATTATCTATATTATCGATTTTATATATAGTATGTTTTTTATCGAAAACTTAAACGAAACTAAATAAATCATAATTATAGTAGAACATATCTTGATAAAATCCTTTTAAACATGTCTAATAATGTTTTATAATATTTTTACATGTTTAAAATTAAATATATGAACTACATTTGAGAAGATTTCACTTTCAATGATGACTATTTTCTAAAGCGTACTTCTCTATTACTGACCTCTGGGTCATCGTATTTAGAACATTTTGTGTTTTGTGGCATTCTTTATTTTTGTGAAAGTGCACAGGTGAGCAAACTGAACTTGATAAAACTTCCTGTGGTGCCTGAGCTTCCTGTTATTCCTGCCGTATGGTGTATGTGTTTACTGATTAACTTAACAAAAAGCTGCACTCATCACTGAGTGAGTGTCAAACACGGACACCTCAAGGTGATTCGCCAGTGAAGGAACTTACGGGGTAACTACTGATCATGAATTAAATATAAAAAAATATAGCCTAGAAAAATTAATTTATTTAGCTCAAATGTTAAGATCATTTTCAAATGTGAACATCATGGTCTCTTATAAGATCCTGGGATTTTTATCAGCAAAATACATCAAAATAACCATATTTTCCAACAACATAAACATTAAAAATTGAAAGATTAAAATTGTCTCCTTGTGCAAATCAAGAGGATTTAGTGTATCCCCTTTTTTAGCCATATTGTGTAAAAACAAAACAAAGCAGGAAAAGTCACAGAAGTTAGTTAAAATGTTATAGTATTTAGGAAGTCTAACCTTCCTTTTGCTGCTGCTGTACAAAAATTATATATATATATATATATATATATATATATATATATATGCCTGTATTAGAGACATCACTATGATAAATTATAGTTTGTAAATTTAATGAATATTCATATGTACAATAACATTTTGTCAGAGGAGGAATGATCTTAAATGGAACTTACCAAAGCTGTCACCTTGACATGGTCTCCTCTTAGTTTATTCAAAGGCTTTGATTCAGAAATGTGTAAACTTTCTGGATTCTGCAGTTTGAGTCTCTCAGGCAGTGTTATGAGCAAACTCTTCATGCACACTCTTTTCTCTCTTCCCTCAGTTACTGATTTATTAACCTAGGGGACACTGTGCATGGTCATTCTTTGATAATGAATACTCAGTGCTTAAAAGTCTGAATCTGGATGAGCATTCTAAGAACAGCAAAGTCCTCAGATTTCAAAGCTTGTTGCGAGGTGAGAAATCAGAAAAAGAATTTTCCACAATCATTGAAACAAGGAAGTGTGCAGGAGGAAGTGCAAGTTAAAATCTCAACCATATTGTTTTTGAGAGACTTTTTGAGAGACACCCAAACAAAAACTATGTATAGTTATCTACACAAATGGCTTAAAATGAAACATGTTATCTTTAATCTACGGATACCACACAAAGCCCAAGAACATGCTATCATAAGTAAATAATATAAAATGTTGCAAACATTTTGAAACCAAATTGCTTAAAACAAAATTAAATACATAAATACATAAAATAAAATGATGAAAAGTCATGCATTAAACTATGGGCATTTTCAGTGCGAGAATTCGAGCAATTTTAGTAGTAAATAAATATTTGGATGTACTTAAGTATTGTAAACAAGTATTGAATTGTTGGTCTGCTTTTTACTCATCAATGTAAGGCAGTTTCTTGTGTGCTCCATATCCTGGATGTCCTTCTGGCTCTTCTTTCTTTGGTGTGCCCGGCTGGGACACACTTGTGCTGCTGCTGTCGCTGCCCTTGGTTCCTGTTAAGTATACAGATGCAATGTAACTAGGAACAAAGAGGGGGAAGTACCAGAATGAGCCGAGATTAGAGACTGAATACAAAATGAAGATTTACGTGGAGCTCTGGGAGCATCTCGGTCACACTTTAGGGTGCTCTTATCAAAGCATTCCGCAATCCAGGATAACACCTCTCCACAGTACCTCACCTGAGGGACAAATACGTTCATTATGAAGAATTTTCCACTTGCCTTTACAATGAGTTGCCACTTTATCTTGCACCTACAGTTAAGGGTCATTTCATGTGGTAAGAGGACTAGAGTGTGGCAAACAAACTGCATGGAAAAAAAATGAACTGTAGTGTTATGCTCTGCAGTGTCCTAGTGTTGGCAATTTAAAGATGTGTAGTGACGGCGAACACTGACTACACCGTAAATGCAATGTATTCAGTGACAGGTTACTATATTAAAATGTATCATATTCAAAATGTAACTAAAATCTTTAGCCACTGCTACTGGTTGGCAAGTTTCTTTAATTCCAAAAGTATATAAACATTTTTAAAGTAATGAAATTTCCACCTGTAATGGTTTTTATTGTCCATGTCAGTCCTGTGCTTCCTACACTCTTGATAATTTAACTGTTTTTCTTTAAATACCTTGTCTCGTTCGGCTAAAAAGCTTTAAATGAGATATTTTCACACAAAATGCACAAGTCCATTCAGTGTTTATCACTCAAGAAAAACACTTAATTTCCATGGTGCCTCAAAAAAGCTCAGTAATGCTCAGGTATCGGACTGCCTCTTCACACTGATTTTTTTAGTCTATTGAGTTTTTAGCAGAATCTTCAGTATTCACTGAAGTGTTCACTCAGTTTCTGTTTAAAGTGTAAGAAGTGTGCTTGCTAATAACTACCTGAAAACTGCAATATTCAGAAATAATTATTCTGATTGCATTTTTTAATTTCACTATTTTTAGTACTCATTCCCAACACTACCATTGCATCCAATCCTTCGCTTTACCTCAGCCTCCATGGTTGCCAAACGTTTTTCTTGCTCTTTAAATCCTCCCACAATTTTCAACAAGCTCTGCACTCTGAAATATGATCAGAAAACAGTCAGTAGCATTTTATTGTCAAACATGCACTGTAGTAAATAGTCCAGAGGTAAATATATGTTAGAGAGTAGTTTACTTGGAAGATGTGCTCTTGAGTCTCTCCTCACTGCTTTCCAGGTGATGCCTTTCCTGTCTGGCCAGATAGTTCTCCTTTTGAACAGTCTCCCAGGTCATTAATTTCTGGTCCAGTGCTGCTGGCAGCTCCCTCTCTGACCGTTTAGCACATCAAGTTTCAGATGGTTGTAAAATTCCCATTTCCCATTTTCACATTTGGGAAGTGATAAATAGCCAGCAAAGAACTTGCCCATTTTAAATGCCCCAACATATTCAAGATAATTAACCATTTAATGCAGAAATATATAATTAATACAAATACCTCGTATTGTCATGTTACTTACCCAGTACTACTTAGAAACAATATATGCAATAGACATCTAAAAACAGTTTTATTATTTTAAAAAAAGAGGTTAGGCAGGTCTAGGATAACTTTAACACACCTAGATGCTCCAGCTTGGACTCTGTCTTTTTGAAGAAGCTAAAGAGAAGCTGGCAAAGGTGGCTGATGATGATGAAGGGAGGGGCCAGGGCAGGCCGGCTGTGGTACTCCACTATCAGATTGTATCGCTGAAACTTCCAGAAAATATCTGTGTTCCCCTGTACCACCTGAAATGTGTAGCTAGGAGAGGGATAGACATAGAAATGATCATTTGAGACTACAGAGTCTCTGTAGATCTTAGTTGGATCCAAATTTATAAGCTTTACAGAGAATTCCTCCACAAAGTTTAGTTGATTATAAGTCTGAAGCTTGTAATTAGATATGATCATATCTATGCCTGGACCGGCTAAAACTCCAGGTCATTTTATTTAGAACCTCCTCTGACCTGAACATGGCAATGAGCAGGTTAAGCAAAAGCACATTGGTGACCAGTAAATAGATGACCAGCAGCAGGATGACCAGCCAGTTGGCATAGATGTTTGGACAGGGTGGAAGAGTGCCTGTGAGGATCTCCTGCAGATCCATGGTGCAGTTATCAGCCTGCATTTTAGAAGCTGTGGGAAAATGTAAAGCATAAAAACATAATGAATCTGCCCTGTGTCTCCATCTAGTGTCAGCCTGGGAGCTAACAGGTTTCAAACAAATCGACTAAACTGAACTGTTAAGTCTGTTGAAAGTGAAAGTGACTATTCTTTGTGAAACACAGCACAGCACACAGTGAACCACAATGAAATTACACCTCTGCATTGTACCCATACACACAAACACATGCAGCAGGTAGCAGCTATTGAAAGCACCCGGGAAGCAGTGAAGGGGACGGTACCTTTCTCAAGGGTACCTCAGGGCAACCTACTGATCTGGGATTCGAACCCATGACCTTCTGACCCTGAGGCGAACTCCCCAACCACTAGGCCATGTATTGCATGTCAAAGGTTTAGAGACACTTTTCCCAAATGTCGTTGCACAAATTAATGCATTTCTATGTCAGTTTTCTGTCACAATATTGGGTAAACAAATACCTACTCCTTCATAGTAAGAATGAATAGTGGAGCATGAAGCTGAGCACTGCCAAGTATAAGCTATAGTACAATAAAATTGCAGAAAAATGTTATTGGAAGATTCCCAAAAGCTTAATGGGCAGTGTGTGTTTTAAAAACACACAATATCCATAGAATTAAAACTACTCTTTCCACTCTTTACTGCAGTAACAGAGTAGCTCACCATCTATCTCTTCCAATGGTATCTGACCGAATATATGTAGGTAAGGCCGATAGAGCACTCTGCGGAAAACCCAGTCCAGTCGCGGGTCATTAGGGTGCAGCAGAGCCTGAGTTGCCACTCCATATGCAATTAGCCAGACACTCAGGAAGAACAGGAAGAAAAAAACATCCTTCATCTGAGAATGACACAAAAAGACTATAAGTTAGCCACAATAGCACACAACTGCAAAAAACAGAAATTAAACATAATTAAAGCAAATTAGTTAACTACCAAACTGTGGTCCATTTTTGGGGGGTTTTAATTTAAATGTTTATTGCACATTATACAGCAGGTCATCAAAATTTAATCACTCTACTGTATAAGGAATGTGAGTCCTGCATTTAAAAATTCCAGTATTCCCAGTTTGTACAGTTGGTGTGTATGTTTAAGAAGACGTAATCTGATTGCCTACAGCATAACAACTGAATACAATTTCAGCAGCGATGATCTGAACACAAAAATGAGAAGCTTGAATTATTAAACGGCTGAGTAAAAGTATGAACCTACAGGCCTTCGCAGATTAAAGGTCAAATTTAGCTTCGCTTCCATGTGTAACAATGTGGCCTGCTGGAAACACATTGAGGCACACTTGGTGAGAACCCGAGTGAAACCAGAAGTTCCTAAAGCCAGAGAACTTAGTCTGGACCTCATCTGGAAACCAAATAGGTCAAATCTTAAGAATTTGCCTATGGGGTTGTAGAAAAGAGTTATTCTTTCATGCCCAAAAATCTAGCTTTCATTATAATAAGTGTCAAGTATGAAGTAATGTGAAGTCACTAATGCTCATATAAACACAACCTAAGATCCAAAAGGACCTCTGGGGCCTGCTAAATTCATTCACAAATCCGTTTTCCACACCTGTCTGATCTCTTACAGGGCAGCAGTGGCGTAGTGGTTAGGGACTAATGCCCCAGGATCAGATGATTTTTGGTTCAAATCCCAGACCAGTTGGCTGAAATAACCTTGAGCAAGGTCCATCACTGCACCCTTTAAATAGCTGCCTCTTGTGGCAGAGGAAGCATTTCATTGTATTCTGTGCTTCACAATGACAATTAGTCACTTTCACTTAATTCCTCCAGCCCTAGAATGCGCCTTAAAACGGGTTGAAAACACAAAAACCGGAAGCCTCAAAATGGGCAGGAAACAAACAAACTGGCTGGAGAGAAAGACCGCCAGACTGTAAAGAGAAGCGAGGGATGCTAAAATAGGTCAAGGTAAATAAAGAGTGGGGACTTTAAACCTCAGACACTTTTTTATTTGTTTTCTCTGCTCCTCCGTTCTGAGAGAGGAGACTGAAACTCCAGAAAGATGGCTTTAGAGGCAACAAAACACAGGTTTTCGAGGGTTAAATTCGACGCCAGCAAAGATAAAGAGGTAGGGAGACCTGAGTAAACTCAGGAGACTTTGCCAAATTACCGACCAAGTCATGAAACGACCCAGCTACCACTAGCGTAGTCGCTAGCCTTATATAGAAGAACGGCAGCTGTCGGGAGTTCTTCCTCATTAGCACGACTCTCTCCCCGGCCTCCCTAAAGCTGTCAGGCGCCCCCTGGCGGCCGGCGGGAGTGAGAAATTCAATGTAATGCATTCACCATTCTCTCCACGATGATGATCTTGGGCCCAAGTTGCTTATGGATGGCAAAGATATGAATGAGCCTTAATGTGAAAACCATGAAGTCCAAAGCCAAAACTGTCCGTCCAGCCTCATATGTTTTTTCTGTCATCCTACACAATTCAGGGAGAAAAGATTAGGTGATGACTATTTGTTGAAAAGCACTTTTAATTCAGCGTCGGTAAAATGCCCTACCTGCACGACACCCCAATCACAAAGAGGGAGATTGCCACCATGTCACACTTGTTCCAGTTATCTTCCACATAAAGCTTAAACTTCTTCAGAATGTTCATGTCTTCATCTGTGAAGAAACTCTGAGCCACAAAAATGAAATTAACACTTGTGAACGTAGGCTTTGCTTTACTGTAACAATAAGGGATAATGTGACTTGTTGCTATCACAAACACCTTGTTAAATGATGGACATAAGACATGCCTATATTAAAGTTATTGCCATATTTTTCTCTGATGCATCAAGACTTCCTCTGTTATTCATTTTCTCATTCATTTCTAAATCAAGTATATGATATAAATAAACATCTAAATATGATGCAAAAGTGACTTGTGAGCTATAAAGTGTGCCTTAGGGCCTCCTAAACTCATTCACAAATTCCGTTTCACACCTGTCTGATCTCCTCCAGCACTAGAGTGAAGACCCAGAAATAGAGAATTATCTCAGCCAGAGAAGGACCTTTGGGAGGTGGTGGTTTGAAGTCCAGCAGAAGTACATAAGTAAAGAGGACGAGGAATGCAAAGTACATGATGACGTTTCCCAAGAACACAGTGACCGGGGCACTCCAGAAGCGTTTCCAGCGGCGCAGGAGAAACTGACTCCAGGCCTGACTACAGCTCTGGTCTGCAGGGTCACCAGCCATCTCTGAGTTGCTAATACATAATACCAAGAAAGCACAGAAAAACCAGCAGTTAATTTCTCTAATATTAAATAAGAATAGATCGTAAAGGGCAGAAATAGCTGGAGTAAGTGTTCTGTTATGCTGCAGAAGCAAAGACACTGACGCTGAGTCATCATCGCTAAGGAGCAGGGCTTTCTCTGTGTCTAGACTGTCCAGCTCTGCAAACTGCCCCCCACTTCCACGGCTCTGCAATACCTCATCACTACAAAACACAAAAGCACACACTGCAAAATAATGATAATTTAATAAACAAAATGTGTGCAAAATGTGATGGTTTGATATGTGCTTATACCTGAATTTAATTAGGTTTGTCCATATTAGAGGTGGACAGAAGAATGACAGGACTAGTTTTGGGATGGCTGTGTCTGTTGTCATGGCTCCCCACCAGATTTTAGTGAGCAAAGCCTGGCCAAAAGCAAAATTAAATGGGTACAGACAACAAGGGAACCACAGAATATGTCAAAAATGGATGGATGTAAAGGGACCTGGATTATTACCTGAACTCCGTCATGTGCAAAGAAACACTTGGCATCTGCCTCTGTGGCCAAATTCAGCACAGTGAATTTGCTCCAGCAGTGGGTTTTCCTAACCAGCAGAGCATAGGCTCGGTCCTCACTGTTGGAGTAACACTCACTAAACAGATCTGAAACCATTGCAAGCAGAAGAACATACAGACTTGTTTAGGTTTCGCAGTTTACCTTGTTAAAGTAATGATAAATGTTTCAGAGTTCATTGAAGACATTTTGAAAAGCTCAGACCTGTGAATATAATTGGCTCCAGGAACAACAAAGGCTATCAGAAAATCATACAGAAAGTAAAACAGCCATAAAGACGGATCATTATGGATGTCAGGTAGATGTTAAATTGTTGATGTAGAACTCCCAATAGTGCAATCAGCTGTTTTTATTTAAATACGGCCTTTTACAGCGTGATTCTCACCCAAAGCAAATTGCTCATACTTGGCTTCCTTCATGCTGCGGGCAGACTCGGCCTCTGACTCAAGATGAGCCAACTCCTTCATGATCTTACAGCCAACAAGAGCTGCAGCCACTGCCTCTGGGCCCTTAGACAGACACACACACACTCACACATAGCCAAAACAGGTTCATACATACTTGAGCCATTCTGAAAATAGTTTGAGTACTCTGGAAAACACCATGGCACAGACTCATTCATACTTTCTTCAGAAATCTACATGTTGGATTCATATGGTATGTTGTGTGCACAACATGAGTGATACAGGCTGTTCTACTGCACTCCTCATAGACTGTTTCTATTTCATTTAACATCTAGAATGCCAAACATTTGTTAAGGGCAGCAGCATTCAGCTATCCTTGAGGCCATAAATGTATTAGATTATTCTCGGTCACTAGTTTGCTTCCGATAACCAATTTGCAGATAATATGGTCTTTCTAAGGTTGACATCTTAAAGATGCAAATAGGGTTGGTTTATGAAAATCAACCTGTCACTCAAAAGTCTTCTAGGATCTCACCATGGCCCAGAAGTAGTTTGCCATTTTCTGTCTGTTCTGCAGGATGGCCCAAAGGAAAAGGTCTCTCCAGGGGTTCTCACAGAGCTGGTCCAGGTCTGGCAGGTCTTTCTGGCTGTGGAAGAGTCGGCCCTTGCTGACTCTCTCCTGAGGGGGAAATAAATTTGTTGTCACTTTCACTTTTTCAATATCAGGCTGATTTATCACCCCAACCTTTGCTTACCGCTGGAAGCTTCTGATAGAAGCCTTTGCAAGAATCATGTAAGAAATCCTTAAGGACCTTCGAGACTTCATGCAGAGTGAAGCGAGTTCTTCGGTCTCCAAGCTCAACGTGGGATGGGCAGGGGGTCCGTGCTGTGGCCAGCAAAAGCTGTTTCTCTTGGTGTTTCTTTAGAAGTAGGTCAAAGAGGAGGGTCTTCTCAGAGACAGAGCAGTACAGCTCCTGTAGACGGCCATACGTCAGAAATTCACCCAGGTTTACCCCATTGTCCACAAACAGACGCACAAAATCAGGCTTGTCATTAACCAAAGCATCCATCATGACCTCCTCGAGATCTTGTGCCTAAGAGAAAAATATATGTTTATTAAGAAACATCAAATATCAAAATATTTAGTAATTAAATTAAATGTCAGAAATAAACAGAAAAATAAACAGAAAAAAAAACAGATCATGTCTTACACTCCACTCAACATCCCCATTGAAAATCTCACTCTTTGCGATGTCCACTCTATTCCAGGCCACAGCCAGTTTTAGCTCATCAAGGAAGTCCTGCGCCTCCTGACTTTGACTTTTACAAGCTGTGGGAAAAAAGAGAAGTGAAATGAGGAATAAATAAACAAGGGAAAGTGCACAAAAGTCTGATGTTTTGAAATTTTTTAACATATATTGATTGAAAAAGATTTTGCTGATGATCAATTTGATTAACAATGTAACAATGGGATCTCAATGTTTTTCTTTTTGCACTGATCTCATTCGATCATTCTATTCAAACATATATGGTTGCATTCCCGATGTTGCCTAGTTGGCCAGAGATAAGAAGTTATGAAGTTTGGAGAGCAGGAGGTAGAGGGCATTTCCAATTTGCATAATTATGTATACTGCGATGGGCTGGCGACCTGTCCAGGGTGCGTCCCCCGTCCTTCGCCCTGTGTGTGCTGGGTTGGACTCCAGCACTCCCCCCACGACCCCATTCGGGACAAGCGGCAGAAAACGGATGGATGGATGGATAATTATATATAGTTATTTATCTTTACGTATCTTTATTAATTTATAGCTCTTAAGTTCAAATTCCAATTCTTTATCCTTCAACCAACTTTTTTATGGTTTTAATTGCAACTTACTGGGCACTTTTCATGCACTTTTATACTTTTCACTTACGTTTTCATGTAAGTGGAGACTTACCTTTAACTAGTGCTTTGAGTATAACAGTGTCTAGCTCAGTATTCTCCTGCTCTGGGTCATGCACTGTCAACAGATGATCATTATCCAAAATTCTCTGAATCTGGTAACAAAAATCAAAATATTGCTATACATTTTTTATGATATATTTGTCAGCAAGTAATGCTAATGAGGTAAGATAAGAGCTTCATTGATCTTTCACTGGATATTTCTGTGCTTTTTACATGTTCTTTGCAATATAAAAACAAAGGCAGAACCAGAACAGTGGTTAATAGGATTGTCAGTCCCATCAAACTAACTAGCAAGATAAAGTGAAGTATAAAAAGTGGAGTATAAAAGCAGTCATGTTAACAGTAAATATAAAAAGCCTATAGTTGCCATTCCTCCTCACCACTTTGATCCATGAAGTGATGTCTGTGCTATGAAGGCCGCTGAATGTATCCAGAAGCAGCTCTTGGACCATCTCGGTTTCCCAACAGCCTCGGTATATCAGTGTAACTAGAATGTCTGCCACACCTCCCGAGCCAGCCAGGATAAGCCAGGGTGTTGCATTCTGGATGGTTTTGTACATCCGCTGTACGTAGATGTTCAGAAATGGGAGCAAAAACAATGCACAGTTCTAAATAAAGTAATTTACTAGCTGTGACCTTAATGAGTGGTAGTGGTATTCTTGGCTCCTTTGAAGGTTCTTTAAGAACCCAGAAGTACATTGCTCTACAGTACATCACATCCCTGCTTTTTGGTGACTTTGTATTTAACTTTGCAGCAGAATTTTTAAGCTCAGTCTTTCTTACTATTCTGAATCATGATATTATTTGAAATTATTTTGACAGAAACCTGCAATATCTTTGGTTCTCCATGAACAAGCAGACACAGGACAGGAATTTCAAAGCTTCCGTGACCTGCAAAAATATGAAATATCGTATTGTAAGCACTTATAAGTTCCCATTGTGCATGAGGAGATCTTGGTGTGAACTGGGATTCAAAATGGTATTCAGTACCTCCATAACCAGTGCGCTGGAGGGAGATGTGCTTCAGCAGTTTCACTCGCATGTCACTGGTGGCACTGGACCGCTGTGGGTCCTCCTCTAGAAGAATAAAATGTGAGTGGTGGCAGTCCAGAGAGTACACAGAGCCATGGGGGAGGTCCTCTGAGGGGTATGCTGCTGGTTGATCAGGCTGCAATTTTAGATAAAACTAGATTAAAGTAGTTTTAATATGATATGATGCAGTGATAATGTGTGAAATGGCACCACGCTATGACACTAGGATGAAAATTGGCAGGCTGCGAAGAGCGGTGTCACGAACAGCGCAGCTGGTAAATGATTCTCCCTATTAAACAGCCTAATAAATAAATGTTCCCTTACTTTGCTTGAGAACATTAGCCAAGTTCTAAATTCTTAATCAAATGCTTATAATGCCTTGATCATTTATGTTTACTGTCAGTGCTATGAAAAAAATAACATTGTCTCTTTTGATGTTAACTAACCTTTGCGGAGAGCAGCAGGTCTCTGTTGTGGACCATTGTCCAGGGGGTGATTCCAATAGCCACCACACGAACCTTTGAGGAGGTGCTGGCTAGAGAGTGGTCCCTCACAGCCTGGCCAAGATGTTTAGTGATGCCAAATCGCAGACCGCTGGTCAGGATCCATGCGCCTGGGAAGGTCAAAGATCACAGTTAAAATGCCAAAGTATTGATGAAAACATATCAGTATCTTTCTGGTTTTCTCCAGGAAACATGTACTGTAGAGTAAACAGCCAGCAGAGCTGCATAGATTAAATATAGTACAGTTCTTATGGATGTGTATTGGAAAATTATCAAAATATTGCTCATAACAAATCAGCATATTAACATTTTATTTCTATGCTGATTATAGCACTACAGTACACCCACCAACTTCAAAGAGCTCAGTATGTGTTGTCCTGGAATTTTTGAACTTCTACTTAGGTTTTTAATCAGGAAATATATATATTTTTTACATTTACTGCAGTGCATGGGTTTAGATAACTCTGTCCAAATACTGTCTCTGTGCGAACAGAGTCATTTACATTTTTTTTCTGTAAAACATGTTTAATAAATTCTCATTAGCATGTTCTAGAACATGTTAAACCCAGATCACTGATGGGAAATTCTGCTTAATTAGAAATAGTATTAAAAACTATTCAGTTACACCAACGTTTCAGATATGTTGCTTCACCTGTGCTCTGGGTAGCTTTCACTAAGCCTTTTCTCACTGTGTCTCTGAGCCAGGGCTTCATCTGGGCCTGTTCATCTCCACCCACTAGTGCAACCACCAGGTGAGGAGGAGACAGCCCCCACTGCTCCGTCAGCAGCTGGTAGATCAGGGCTGGGTCTGTAGAACTGGAAACCCTGGCAAACTGGACTGACAAACCGAGTATGTGAGTTATGAAAACTAAGAATCTCTTTGAAGCCTTGCATTTTGTAAGCACGACTGAAACATTCATATACCTAAATATTATGTTAACAGTAGTTTATATGCATCATGTACTTCATCATCTTCACCCAAGCAACTTATTGACTGCAGTTTGGGAACATTTTTATTATAGGATACCATTTTAAACCAATTAGTCAGTACGTCAGTCATTTTCTGCCGCTTGTCCCAAGCGGGGTCGCGGGGGAGTGCTGGAGTCCATCCCAGCTCACACAGGGCAAAGGACAGGGGACACACCCTGGACAGGTTGCCAGCCCATCGCAGTGATAAACCATCCATTTTCTGCCGCTTGTCCCAAACGGGGTCGCGGGGGGGGGGTGGTGCTGGTGTCCAACCCAGCGCACACAGGGCGAGGACGGGGGACGCCCCCTGGACAGGTCGCCAGCCCATCGCAGGGAGGAGCGGGACGGGGACGGCACCTTGCTCAAGGGTACCGCAGGGCAACCTACTGGGAAGGGTTTCGAACCCCCGATCCTCCAATCAGGTGGCCGACGCCCTACCCACTAGGCCACCGCTGCCCCCCAGTGATAAACCAATTATTATTATTAAAAAAAAAAAAAAAAGCCTTACATTCACTTACATTAATGTAATGGGCTTTACATTAAAATTGCACCGAGATAGTCAAAATGTCTGGTAATAATGATGATAACTGCTGTATACCTTGCCCCTGGTTTTGCTGGCCCCAATGAAATCAATGTCTCCCAGACGCCCTGCAGTCCAGTGGGGTCTATCATGGCCTTGAATGACCTTCTGGCTAACAGCTTCAGGAAAGACTGACTCTTTTTCCATTGAGTAGCACTGGCATCCCGTTTGATCACTTCATATAAAAGACACACACACACACACACACACACACACACACACACACACACACACATACACACACAATATAAATTACAATGCCTGTGTCTGTGTATGCCACACAAGTGAAAGGAAGAAATTTTAGCAAGCATTTATGTTGAATTGTTACAGATCTTACTTTATTTTTATTTTTACAGTAAGTTATCCCATTCCTACCCATGCTCTTGTGCCTCGAGCACTGCTTCTCCACATTTTGCACATCTTCTACCCTGGTGTATTGCTACCTGTGTCCACACACACACACACACACACACACACACACACACACACACACACACACACACACACACACACACACACACACACAAGGAAAGAATAGTCTGGCCTCTTTATGCAAAGCAGGTTAAATTTTCATTTTCTTTCTTTGCACATGCAAACATGCTGCCTGTTCACTCCTGGAGCCAAAGGTGATTCTCCGACCTTACTCGTTTTTAGCTTCTGAAGAAAACCAATTCACTAAAGGAATCCTAAGAAGAGGAAAGGAGAGTCACATTGAAACACACCTTTTGCATCTTTCACACACATACATACAGTGCATTACCTTCTTGACTGGATGATTATTGATGGATGGCCAATCAGTTTAAATTGTATTTTGAATATGCAAATACAAATACAAATAATGTAATGTCATTGTGGGATTGTGAATTGCTGTACAATTAAAAAAAAAATTCATAAAATAGATGTTTTATATCATATTCCTTAGGCATACTGAATAGATTAAATAAAGAAATGGAAACAGAGTGCCATTTCTTATGCTTGAATGATTCATATGTAGACACTGAGTCTCAAAATAAAATAAAAGGAAATCCTCTGACACTAGTCAGGTACAGGGACTGGATAAAAAATGAGAGCCAAGAACTTCAGGAAGTCTAAAGAGCTATTCAAGAAGACCTTGCTCAAAAAGTGAGGAAATGTGAAGTGGCTCAAGATTTATGCACAATACTGTATGTATGTGTGTGTGCTGCGAGCATGTGCATATTATGTATACAATGAATAAACACATGGGTGGGGGAATATGCCACCAACAGCAATCATATCTGCAGTAATCATAAAACAATACCTATTGGCACACAGATCCACAGTCTAGGAATATCCAGCTCCAGCACAGTGTCAGCCCAGTTAGTAATTTCCCTCCTCAAACGCACTCATTACACCTGGCAGTTAATAGGTTAATTGAAGTTGAACGTGGTACGTTTGAGCAGGGAAATCATAGTATTTTGCTGGACACTGGCCTTCCAGGACTCCTGTATTTACCTTTAAACACCTGCTTTAAAAGGATGTTAAAATGTTCTTACTAACAAATAAGGTGGATGCAGTGGTGTGGTTTGTGTGTCAAGGTATAGGCAAAGGCTGATATCATGATTTGACTAGAGATTGAGGCAGCATGTATGTGTGTGCGGTAATTTGCATTAATAATGACAGACAGGAGTTACATTAAGTGTGCACTGAGAGAAACTATAAACAGTGTACTTCTTAATATAAGGATTAATATTAAACATATTAGTCATAGTCATACTTTGGGATCACATAACACTCTTCTAATGCTGAAAATCTAAATTCAAAACAATTACAAAAAACAATTGGGTGTGTTTATGCCTTACGAAGAAGTCACTCTTTAAATGACAGTAACACATCCATATAATGCAAGATATTTACATTAATCTTAGCAGTTCATTGGTCGGACAAAAGGAGTTCAATGGTCAGACAAAATCTTATGGAGAAGTAGCAGTCTTACCAGAGGAGTATCCTGGAGCCCAGGCATGATGTGCCTCTGTGCCATCCGTCCTGCTCCTGCCGTGATCCAGTGCTGACCTGAACTCTGCGCTGGACAGGCATTCACTCAAACCAGGAAATGAAGTTCAGGTGTTCTTACCAAACCTGACACTGACCAACCCCACACCAGCTGCTGGCTGGACTAAAACCACTTACCTGTCTGAAATCACTCCGCAATGTGGACTCAGTTCTATTCTATTCTATCTCAATTCTCAATTATTATTATTATTATTATTATTACTATTATTATTATTATTATTATTATTATGGATTTTTATTTTATTTAAACTCTTCTTCTTCTTCTTCTTCTTCTTATTATTATTATTATTATTATTATTATTATTAATACTACTACTACTACTACTACTACTACTACTACTAATAATAATAATATAACAATAATGCATTTTAAATATTTCAAAACACCTTATTACACATATATAACACATTATTTGACAAAAAATAATTTAAAAAAATACATAAGCATTTTGCAAGATATTTGCTGCTCAGTAGACAGCACAAATAGTTACCAATTATTAATAATCATGGAGTAATTATGACCACTGTTTTTCTTAATGTGAAAGGGTGATTAATTAGCTTTTCTTGAGTAATTAAACCCCTTTAGATAGTCGAGTGGCCTGTGGATTTCTAGTTCCTCCATTTCTGTTGAGCTTAATGGGCTGATTTACTGTAGCTCACCTGTTCTCAGTCAGCAGCTGGCCTTTGCTTTCCACCTGCATGCTTTTTGTCTGCCCTGTTTAGAAATGTTTTTGAAAGAGTCTCTATTGTATGAACAGTGCTGCCTTTTTGATTGTCTCTAAAGGTTTCCTGTTTATTGACCTTTGCTTGTCCTCATGCATGTCTTATGCGCTGATGTTCTCTTTTCTACATACAGTTTAGTTTCAGCTAAGTTATCAAGCATTTGAATACTTTAATACTGACATTGAGTTTGGGTATGGTATATGGGTATAAGAAATGAATGTATTAATAAATACATTTAAAAAAAACTTGCTAAGTAGTAGGTTTGGGATGTAGACTAAAAGAAAAAAATACAACTTTTTCGCTGGGCTTGAAATGTTCTGTCAAATGAACAAACGAATGGGTGAATGAATGAATAAATGAAGAAATAAAAGGAAGTACATTATAAAGATTTGTTGATGTACACTAGGATAATAAAATAGAACTTTTACGCTGGCTTGAAATGTTCTGTCCAATACTCCTGAGCAAGGTACCGTCCCCGTCACTGCTCCCCGGGCGCTTTCAATAGCTGCCCACTGCTGCACGGTGTTTGTGTGTATGGGTTAAAAGCAGAGGTCCAATTTCGTTGTGGTTCATGGTTTGCAGTGCTGTGACCTCGCAATGACAAGGGTTGTCACTTTCACCTTTTTCACCTTTCAATGAATGAATTAATTCTAAATTAGAGAAAAGGGCCGTTCTCAATAGCCGCCACCAGAGGGCAGTGCGAGATGAAAAGTGTAAACCGGCCTAAAGCTACTGCTTTTTGGACAGACAGTTCATTAGTATTGAAATCTGGCGGACTTTTAAACACGTTTAAGCAAAAAATGTGCATTTTAGTCCTTCGGTGTGAATAAACTACAAAATAAAAGTCTTATGTTCACTTAGAGGGGATTAAAATTAGATTTACGGCACATTACTGAATTCTCTCCTGCATCATCATCATCCTTATTTTTATTTTTATTATTATTATTATTATTATTATTGGTGTTGTTGCTATTGTTAATGTCATTTCTATTATTATTATTATTATTACCATGATTATTATTATTATCATTGTTGTTGTTATTATTGTTATTATTATTATTATTATTATTAATGATAATGATAATAATAATAATAATAATAATAATAATAATAATAATAATAATAATAGCTATTATTCTGTGGCACAGTGTTGTTGAAGGTGGTGAAGGTGAAGTGTTTTTGTTTGTTTGTTTGTTTGTTTGTGTTTTATTAAAGGATTTTATTTTGGATTAAAATGTGCTGCAGAATGACTCTGCCCTGCCGCGCAGAAATGGTCGCTCCCCTCTTCAGTCAGAGACCTGATTAATCCTTTTAGTCCAGACTCCTGACATCACTTTTCAGACTCGTGAAGGTAAACGGATTAACGGGGGCTCTCTTGGTTGAGTCATTTTGAAGCATCTCACCCCAAAAAACTGCAAACTGAATGTTGCCTTTCACAGTCTGAATCTAAAATTTTACAGTTCATCCTGTGTCTACTAAGAAAGATCTTTACAGTATATATATATATATATATATATATATATATATATATATATATATATATATATATTTATATATATACTGTCACCAAAAGTACTAGAGACAGGGGAAGGATGTGAGGAAACCTCGTCCACTTTGAAGATCTGTGGTCAGTTCTCCAAGATATTTTATTAACATATAGTGAGTTCCTTTAAAAACTGTGTGTGCAAGTGTTGCCTGAAAGAGAACTGATGCTGTTTGAAGAGCAAAGGTGAGTCACACACCAAATATTGTTTGATTTAGATTCTCTTTTGTTCATTCACTGCATTTTGCTACAGTTGATGAGAATAATGGTCAACACTTCCATTTCTGAAAGCATTCTTGGTTTACAGCATTTTTTCCACACCTGCCTAAAACCTTTGCACAGTACTGTATATACTCCTGTCACATTTACAGCAGCATCACTTAAAATAAGCAATAGTTCCACTCTCTGCAGGCTTTTTCATATAATATTATATATATATAATAGTGTATTATTATTATTATTATTAGTATCATCATCATCATCATCACCATCATCATCATCATCATCATCATCATCATCATCACATCATCATCATCATCATTTCTACTGTAGGAATGGTGGAGACATAATCTTTACTTTCAGACAGGAATTACTAACGCCAGAGATTATCATGACTCCAGAATGATAGAAAAGCTCTTTTTGTTGGAATTTTGTGGTCAAACTATAAATGATTGAGGTTTAACTGCATTTTGTTTTTTGTATAATTTTATTGTAAACTTTGGCTGCTTTTTTCTCGGGAAAGGATCGTTTCCATTAAACACACCGAAGCTCTGGGACGATCGGGTCAGCTCTTTAAAACATCGGGTGCTTTTACTTTTGAGCACTTTGCTGAATGATGCTCAAAGTTTTCTCGGTCGCGGTGAGAAGTAGCACAGAGACAGCAGCTTCGTTCCACATCAGACCTCGCGAGAAGCGTTTACACAAAGGCGCTTCATACGTGTGTGTGCGCGCGTGCGTGTGTCACAACAATAAAGTGATGATACTCAATGGGTGTCCTGTGTGGGTCGCCTGCCAAGCGCCCGCTGTGCCCTCTACTGCGGCTGTGTCCCAAATGATTTTCACTCCCTTGCTTTTTATGTTGCAACTGATCTCTTGCCCCCCGGGCTCTAGAACAATAAGAAGCCCAACTAAAACTGTTCAATCTGCAGAAATAGCACAGAGTCTACAACACACACACACACACACACACACACACACACACACACACTGTAAGTGAGCGTTGTAGCACACACACACACACACACACACACACACACACTGTAAGTGAGCGTTCTAGAATGCACGCATTCCAAGTGAGCGTAATAGGACCGGCGCTTTCTAGAGCAAACGTGCTCTAAGTGAGGGTTCTGGAGTCATACATTTTAAGTAAGGCTCTAGGGCCCAAAGTTCGAAGTGATTTTCGCCCTAGATTTTGAGAACAAACTGATCTCATGTTCTAAGGGACCGTTCTAGACAGTGCGGAACAGGTGGCCTCCAGCCTGCACTGTAAACAGTTCCGAATCAGAGTGAACTATATTATCATCTCAGGTGTTTACAGTGATGCAGTGACATCAAACGGTCTGGGGCCAATATTTAAAAATGACCAATAGTGCAAACATGTGCAACTGTGTGTGTGTGTGTGTGTGCAGAATTGTGTACTGAAGTGTGATTGTACAGATTGAGCGGTTTCATGCAGTGTAAACAGGGTTAATTGTATACAGGTGGTGCACTTTGGTAAATGAGAACTTGGATTGATTGTGCAAATATACCGGATGTGTAGTTAGTACCTGATTCAGCTGTGCAATACAATCTTGTACGTTCTTACCAGCATGTAAATTACAAAAAGTGCAAGTAGAATATAGGCCAACTGAGAAAAGTGTTTTTTAGCCAACTCAGCTTGCACTTTATCCTAAAGATAAAGTCTTTTTGAAGTGTTCGAACTCAGCCACTAAGGAAGCACACACCAGTGTATTTCTTCGTGCCGTCCCAAACTCGGATAAGTCGGGAGGGTTACATCAGGAAGGCCATCTGATGTAAAACCTTTGCCAAATCAATGTGTAGACCACGAAACAAGGAGATTTTTTAAATGTTAAAACAGAGAATTAAGTTTAATAAGTATCCATGCCGGCACGCACGCTTATTGGAGCACAGCCCGACGCACCCCCCGCTCTAGTTCAGTTTATTACTCACTGCTGGGAGGGGGAGGGCCTCCAGCGGGCCAATCAGAAGCATCTCCTTCTCCGACGTCTGGCTATAAAGCAACCGGACCGGACTCAGCTGCTCGAACACGCGCTCCACAGAACCTTCCCGACCCGCGCCATGGCTAATGTGGAGGTGCAGAGTATCCTGGAGCGCCACGCCGCCCGGAGGACGTTCCCGCTGCTGTCCCGGACCCGGGTGTGCAGGAACCTCTTCGGACCGGTGGATCACGAGGAGCTCAACCGGGAGATGAGGCAGAAACTGCAGGAGATCTCGGAGGGAGAGCGCAGCCGCTGGAACTTCAACTTCGAGCAGGACTCTCCTCTTCCCGGGAATTACGAGTGGGAGGAGGTGGGCGCGCGCTGCGTGCCGGCCTTTTACCGGGACTGCGCGAGGAGTAACGCGAGGACGCGCACCGTCGAGCCTCTTAATGCCGGCGTGGAGTGTGAAAGCAAACACACCGACCCGGAGCAGCAGAGACCCGCCGCGGAGAAGAACCAAGAGAACCAGTCCGGAGCGCTGAACGGGACAGCAGCGTGTGCGCGCACTCAGAGGAGGACCCGGTCCGTCCCGGAGTGTCCGCGACAAAACAACACTCACATTACAGGTAAACACACACACACACACACACACACACACACACACACATGAACAATACACACTCGTTTCGAAAACTCCGTATAGAAAAGCGCACACACATTTCTAAAATATTCACATTACAGATAAACGCACACACACACACACACACACACATACACACGGAAAACACTCACATTACAGGTAAAACACACAGCTGTTCTTAGTAATATTAACAGTAAAATTTATTCTTATAGTTGTGGATATTATTAGTCATAACGTTTGCCATCAGCGTTAAAATCGCATAATAATAATAATAATAATAATAATAATAATAATAATAATAACAATTTGAAGAAGAAGAAAATAATTGATGAAGGTGTTTCCTGCAGAATTGGAATATTTTAAACTAGTATTATTATTTGGGGGCTATTAGGCAACGGAGATTGTAGTGTTATTTTAATTTACTTTGGGTAATGACTGTTAATAACAATAATAATAATAGTATAATAGTATGAACAGTATCACTTTTACACGGCGTTTATGTTGTTGTTGTTGTTGTTATTGTTGTCTAACTGCAGCCTCTCTTGTCTCCAGACTTCTTCCCCAGAAGAAAAAGACCCTCAGAGCTGAAACAACCTGAAAGCTCCTCCATGCCTGTTGAAGTGACTCCACGCAAGAGGATCAGATGGTAAGAAGTTTTGTTTTTGCTCTACAACTTTCTTGTCTCACTGCTGGCAAGTGTTACAGTGAAGGACCTTCAGAGCTTCTCTGTGTCCTGCTGTTGTTTTTTTTTTTGTTGTCGTTTTTAATACAACTATACTCTTCATTCACTGCAGTTCTTTCCTTTATTTGCAGATGTTGGTGGAAGAGAAGCTGTGTTTATCTGCTGAGCGGATGAAGGACACAGCAAAACCTGTTTTATTTATCTTATTGCTCTCTCTCTCTCTCTCTCTGTCTGTCTCTCTCTCTCTCTCTCTCTCTCTCTCTCTCTCTGATGCATGTAGCAATACTGGCTCTGCCAAAACAGACTCTGTTGCAGTGTTACAACCTCTCAAACGGTGCAATTTCATTTTGTTTGAGCTTATTTGATTTAGTAGCCTAAAGACTGTAGCCGAACCTTTTTTGTTTTGATTTTGAATATCCTAACTTATGCTTTTTATTTATTTTGTTTGATCGCTTTTTATTTACTGCCATTGTTTATTTACTGCAATATTTTAATTTTATGTTGTGTTTTATTTAAGTTTTTTTGGGAATGTCATGCAAATAATGTTTCTGAGCCGATTTTTTAATATATTTGTGTGTATATATGCAGTTTTGTACTGGAAGGAAAAAATAAATTATATTTTTGTTTACGTGGTGGTGTTGTGTCTGTTTTGCAATAGTTGTCTGGAGGGGGATTACAGTATCTCAGCATGGGGGTGGAGGGTTGGGAGGTGTGAGAAATGTTTGCCCTGCACTTTTTTGGATGTGTGTTGGTAAAGAGGAGGTTTGCTGCTGATAGGGAGGAGGGCAGCTGTGCGGTGGTCAGGATTTAAAGGGCCTTTTCTCTCTATAATGAAGGAGGCAGGTGCCCTCGGAGCCCCGCTTTGTCCCCATAAGACCTTCATTCTCATCCCCCTCTCAGAGAGCCCGCTAATGAAACACTTACCAAAGGCAGTGGGACAAAAAAACACACAGACTCCTGCTACACGGCAGCCACCTGCCTCCCCACCCCCACCTCTCTCACACACACACACACACACACACACACACACACACACACAGGTCCTACACACAAAAATACCCCTATCCCCACCCAACCACAAACACACACTCACATAATTACCCCTATAGACACACACACATAAATACCCCTTCCTTCACAATCACTTACACATAACAATCTCCAGTTATACTGATAAAATTATACTAATAAAAAACCTAAGCCATATATAAATAGAATGTGTGTGTGTGTGTAGTTTGTTGAAATAGTAAAATAGTAACTTTGCAAACCTGCGCGATTTTCTGATCTTGAACAACAACGAATGCTTTTTATATTTAGACTTTTGGTTTTTATTTATCTTTACTCTCAGTTAAAACTAGATTTTTTAATGTTAACACAAAAAGTTGCGACAAAAATGAAAAGAAATCAAACGATCAAAGGACTCATGATCCAAACCGCAGAAACTTTCGTTGTTTGACTGTGATTATTGTAAAGATTGCAACAGTATCAAATGATGAAAAATCTTTTACAATTATACAGACAGAATAAATGTTTTGTTAAATATTTTGAGATCTATACATCAAACGATATGCTTATTCTGAAAGCTTCAATTTCAGAAGGAAATCTAACATTGTTTTCACTTCTCTTTATAAACAACGAAGCGTTTCCTTTTTCTATCCCTTTCTTTTTCTTGCTTTCTATTTAATTTCTAGCCCAGACTGGAGGCATTTATAAACGAAATTAAACGCCATACTCTTTGCATTCCTTTTTTTCCCCCAGGATTTTATCTTTAATCTTTAATATTAAAGTCTGTGGGTGGAGACTGGTTCGCTAAAGCCTTTTTTTGCATTTCTTTGACCATCTGGCACCAAAAACAAGGCGAAGCAGAACAAAGGGAGGCAAAGGCGAAGCGAGTGCCATCATTCACCTGCAAATGAGCTCGTGGCCCTTAATGCACACTCCCACTGCTCCCAGTGCTCCTCCTGCTCCCATTAACGCTCCCGCGGCTCCTGTTGCTGATTCTTTTGATACTGCTGGCCACGGTGCTCCAAAAAGCCTCCCTTCGCGTCCAGATCCTCAGTTTACAGCGAGTCGCGTGCTGGAGATATCTTCCCCCACAGGTCTCCAAAAACACAGCCTGGAGCTCTGCTCTCCGCCAGACAGAGGGCTGATGTTGAAGGATCTGTCTCTGATTGCAGTGTTAACACATCATTCAGGCAAACTGAGCTCCTTGATCATCTCTTTGATGATTAATCCTTTTATGATCATTAGTGTTTGGCAACGATCCCAAGTCAGTTTCAAACTGATCACAGCAAAACTGATGGCGCGATTTCTATTCCATTTTAACAAGACCAACAACGATAAGAATAATCTAATCATTTCTATATTCTCGTTCCCACAGTCAAACTTTAAAATGTATCTTTATTTGTGAACCCAAACAATTGTTTTTCGGCTTCCAGGCCTCATGGGTTTAAAGTGGGACTTCATTATTTGATGTTTTACTCTAAAATCATTACATCCAGATTGTTAGGGTTGTCAGGATGCTCTGCTATTATCTGTGAGAGCAGATGGATGATTTCCTCAGGCTCTGGGGACCTCCAATTTAACTAGTAGAAATCCCAGAGAGCAATAGATGGTCAGCCCCAACCAATCTGTATATACTTCAATGAAGTGAACTCCCAGTTTATTTTTACCTTTGATATAAACAGGCCTACATTTTAGTGTCAGCTTTTACATTAATTTGAGGGAATTGTAGCACCGGGCAATAAAAAAGGTGAAATATAATTTTTAAAAGATCATTACTCTGGAAATATAGGAAAAAAATAATTCATTTTCAAACAAAATGTACAGTTCAGGACTTTACACCAATACAATACATTATGGTTAAGCTTGAAAGTGCAGAACTGATTGACGGTATTAAGGATTTCATAATCCGAATTTAACCCCTCTGTCACTTTATTTTTATTCAAGGAGATCACTTTCGCAGCACTGTTAACCCTATTAAGACTCCACCATTCTGCCAAGTTGCCGCCAAACCATCAAACCAACTATCTTCCCAGTACATCAGCCTCCATCCATTTCAGAGCATTTCTTTTTCTCTCTGAATCATCTGGCCCATAAAACTAGCCGAGGCACTGGCAAGCTGTGTCTTCAAGGCTGGATACACATCTATGGGTTCACTAGCTTGGATTAATGGCATTTGGTCCTAAAGTTTGCTCAGCAGTCTCAGAGAAAGTGGCAGCAGTGCGTCCTTTTAAACGCATAACAAAGGACCATCATTTATGTGGCGGCATATGGCCCAGACCCCCACTGTAGCAAGCCTGCTCTCTATGGTGCCTGCCAAGACTGTTGTCTCATACCCTCCACTGTTGACATAGTTGTCTTGACATGGGGTAGTAAACTCCAAAGGACAGCTAACACAGCGACAACGCTTCTCTCTTGTCACTCATCCGCTTTGCTCTGTTCTCAATGGTTTAAATCCTTCTATGTTAGAAACCGGCTCCATTAGACCTATATAATTTTTTACATCTTTTGAGCCATTGTAAAACAGCTATAGCTCTGAGACATGCTTGTCTTTCACATTTCTGCCTGGATGATTGTATGTATATTTCCTCACATGATGGCCAAGTGTTAAGCAATAATATAAAACAAACAAACAAACAAAAAGTCTTGAGTTGCACAACTGTCATGTAACGTGCACAGCAATTTCCAGTAATACTGCTGCCCTTCATACAACAGCTGACTTTAGCCACATACCAGGAAGTCACATGCAGTTTTTAATGACAGTGCAACTGTTATTTTCATTTTCATTTAACATTTACAAGAGAAACAGTTCTGCATTTGCATTGCCGTGTTCTTTGGAAACTAAACAAGATGTTAGGCACACTATGCGCCTTGATAAGAAAATTCAGTTGCAAAATTGAAACAAAGTATGCAAAAAAAGTCTTTAAAATTCATGTTCAGTCAGTTACAAAATTAAGACCATTAACTACATTATTTAATATAACATGGTATTTAGTTTCTGCATGTGCTTGTATACCTAGATCTGCTTTTTAAATAATCAACTGTATTGTTGACTGCATTTGTTCCTCAAAAGTTAACACAATCTTGTCTCATTTCATTTCAGTTCCTAGCTGAATTTTTTTCATTAGTTGCAAATCTTATAACCAAATTTGTCCTAAATGATAAGCAATGAATGAAAGAAGTAGGGGAATGGGCATGTTTCTGCACAAGAGAGGGTCAGGGAGTGCACATCATGTCATCCCCATGGCAACAAGCCCCCTAACCCACAAGACCAAAGGTATTGTATTAAGGTCACAGGTCATGGTGCTGCCCATATGGTCGTGTGCTGCATAAGTCATTGATCTGTCAGGATGCACTAAAGGAATTCAAGCATCACTGACAGACTTTCAGAAAAAGGACTACAACTGTTCACAAATGCCATAAATGCCTCCGTACCGCAACCTCAGCTTCCAAACCAATAAAGCTTTGTGGTCAGGAAAAAGAGCGGGAAACTGGACATCTGTGTAGGATCTTAATGGTAAATTGGTTGGAAATAATAATGGAAGCCCATTGCAAACTAATAAAAAACAAAGATGCTGTCCATAGTAACTATTTCTTAATGAGGACAAAATGTCTCATTGTCAGGACTACAAAAAAGAAATTATAAAAATTTTAAGTACTGTTGGAAATAAACAACCGATTCAGTAGTCTCGCTTCACAAGCAAAGGTTCACAATTTAATAAACTGCACTGGTATTAGAAGAGTTAAGAAAAACAAATAAGTACATGTATGCATTTAAAAATCAATGTATACATGTCTTGATAAATTATTATATTATTCATTTTACTGCAGGGCTGTGAATAGCATGGCATTTAAGTGACTACAAATAAAAAAATCTCCAAGCATTTCACTTTCAAGCTTTGTAGTTTGGTTATGGGGGAAAAAATTGTAACTGGTATAGAAAACTTTGAATCCAGAACATTATATGGTGGTTCATTAAACTTTGAGGAACCTAAAGTGTTTTGTTTTTACTACTTTGATTTTTAAGAGTGTTGAATAACATGACCATGTTAGACATATGAGGAAACTGTATCAGCTGATACAGGGAAATGAAATTTTCACTCCTATCATTTTAGTTTCCCGTGATCATTCCTTCCTAAGATGTCATTGATGGGCTTATGCGAGATAACAATACAATACAAAAACTGAGTGTCTTTCTTATGATTGGTCCCACTGAATGGGGTTACTTAATTACTTATCTAAAACAATCTAATCTAGCCCAACCCCACTATTCCCAACATGCTTAAGAACTGATTTCAAATAAGAGTTTGTCTATCTTTAACCTTACTGTCCCTTTTTTCTTCAAGAAAACCTAACAAAAGAGAAGGCACGTTGTGATGCAGTAGATCTTAGGCCAGTTTAGGTCAAGATCTCTCCTGAAAGGTCGGGATGGAGAGCTGGTCATAGCTGGGCAGGCTGTTAGACCCAGGTAGTCTCTGTGGAGCCCTTGCTTCTCTTGCCTCAGTTCCTTCATTCTCCCTTGTCAGCAACATGTTCAGGGATTCTGCGATGTGGTTCAAAGTCTTGTCCATATGTGTGATCTGAGTGAAAGACAAAGCACAGTGCATTTTGTTGGTACAGTTCATGGCAAAGTTATGCAGTGCTAGAGTTTACCTCTTCAAAGAAAAACATCTACGTATTTTAACTGTTCATACATCCAAGCATGTGCCTTGAAGAAACCACATGGTATTACAACTAGCCACGTCTGAGGCATTTTGGTGCCTTTTTGTTTGGTGATCTCAACATTGTTGGGGAATATTCATAGAATGATCAAAGGTGTTCTTAATATAGTAATTTTGAAAGCAACCTATGCTGTCGGCTGGCTACTTGCTTATCTTTTTCATGGCTTCCACTGAACAAGTATTAAATTGATTTCATACCATAGCTGAACAAAAGCAGACAGTGATTTAAATTAAGACAGTAAGTTAACCACAAGAACTATCTTTTTATAATCACCTCTCAAATGGACTGGTACATTAATCTGTCATGCCCATTGAGGAATAAGATAAAGAATCATGTTAATATTGTTGGTTTTTATTTACTGCATAAATAAGTATGTCCAGACTTGAGGCAGCCTTATGTTTATACTATATGTTTGGATGCATATGGAGACAAATTGCTCTGGGGTTAAAGGTCCAGTCCATGTTAAGTGATGTTTGGAGCCAAGTCTGTCTACACCCCTTCACGAATCAACAGGCAAGTTGACTCTGATCAACAACATAGTTTATACCACGATAGCATTAAGAACACACATGGCCATACAGCACATGGCATAAGGAACTTATGTAAACATGTGCTGGCTCTCCCACGTAGACACACATATACAAATATACACCCCGCTAACCACAGAGAGACAAGCACCACCTCAAATGAAGTGGAATGAGATTCAAAGCTGTCTGCCATGACTGAGAACAGCTGAAAACACTTAGTGTGGATAACTGACATGCTTCAATTCGGCCGTTCTACGTCATGACATTGTGTGCTAATACAGTAAAGAGCTGTGGGGTCACCCCTGCTTCATGGAAAGCTGCTGATCCAATAGACAGCAATATCATAAAAATTGATTAGTAATCGAGTCATTTTAGTTTATGGAAGCAATGTACATGTAAGAATCTGGTCATTTCAATAGATCAATATATGGTCAATTTGAAGGTTACAAAACAAAGCTTTAACTGATTAAAGTTTTAATGATCACAAATAAAATTGAAATATTTTGTCAATATATTACAAATATTTTTAAAAATGTATATATGAATGATTGCTACACTAAATATGTTACTTGAACTCCACTGGTGCCTTTAAGCGGTGGATAATATTTATTTTTTGCAATCACTTTACATTTAAACTGTATATATTCAAAATGTGTTTTTTCAGTCTGCTGTCAGTGTCTTACGTATATAAACATAGTAAAGATTCAGATACTTTAATTCTTTCCTTTGGTTGTTGGCTGGTAATGAAAAAACAATTGTTTCTTGGGTAAATTCCCTTGCAATAGAGTGTTCTGGTGTCAGGGTGGGTGGCAGAGAAGAATACAGAGTGCAGGTCAGCAAAATGCTTCACGCAGCTGTTTGCCTAAAAAGCTTGAGCTATTTGTTCCTGTTTATTTGAGACACTGTCTGCTTCCTGTTTACTGCTGAATTATGGGAAGAGGTGCAACAGATCATGGGGCAGGGCATCCTGTCATCTCTGGGTGCTGTCATTACTTTCTCCCTGGCAAATAAAAAGGTTCCACTCTCCATGGCAGAAACAGTATAAACAGTCCAAATCTGTCGTTCCCTCTGAATGGAAGACTCAGGGCTCAGAAAAAGACAACTCCACTATTTTTCCTGACTTTTGTGGAGCTAAAGCATAATATTTTAGGAGATTCATGGGCATAACATAAATACTAATTTATAGCTATTATATCTTAAAACTAAAACTTCACCAGTTATGTTAGAACGAGATTAAAACTGTTCCAAATTCTGCTTTTCCTCACATTTGAAAATATGTCTTAAATAGAATTTAAATAAATGTCATTTAAATATAAACTTATTTCTACATTCAGCATACTGAGAGGGAGGGAGAGAGAGAGAGAGAGAGAGAGTGAGAGAACCAGACAGAGACAGAGAGAGCTGGAGACAAGAGAGAAAAGGGTGGAGGGAGGGAAAAAGGGAGGGAGAGAGAGAGAGAGCGTAAGCGTGTGTGTGTTCCCCTGAGTTCATGTCTAGGATGAAAAAGTGTTTGTAAAAGGATTTAGAGCCAGAGTGGCAAATGAACAGGAGCAGAGTGAGTGTTTGTAAAGCTCCTGAGTCGCTGTCTGTCAGTCAGGCTAAGAGCATTTATAGAAAGCAGTTCCTTTCAGACTCTAAATGCCCTTATGAACACACATGACACATGAGGAATACTCAACGAATGTGTTATAAAATGACATTTGAATGGAGAGTGAGAAGCGTCTCATTTTGCCTCAGTTTTAAGCCTGCTGATAGAAACATGCTATTTATATCTGTAGCTCTTTAAAACATGTTAAAACCATTAACAAATTGTGACAGCTTAAAAATATGTACACTGACAAGTGAAAACACGAGCATAACGGTTAAGTGATTTAAGATCAAACTATAATTCCAGACTCCCTGATGCTGTCGGAATGCATGTGAGGCATTCTAAGTATTTGGAACTAAGACCATGCCAGATGAGTTTTTTTTTCTTTCTCAGGAGCACAATGCCGTCAACCTCATTCTTGCTAAACACAAATATGCAAAACATTACCTTCTCTTCCATTCTGTTGAGTCTGGACCCAATAGTATTCAAACCTCTGTCTTTGGCGCGGTCTGAGAAAAAAACATTACTACCAAAATAAGTAGCACACAATAAGAGCATCAAGGACAAAAAACTAAATATTATAAAATGCCAGGCAGAAAAGTGATGAATGAATTAAACGGGCCAATTTTACCTGAACTTGTCTGGAACAAGGTAATTTTTCCCAAGGACTGATCCAGTCTATGGAAGTCAGGTAAAGATTAGGTGAGACATACTCATTGATAATAGACATACCTTCATACACAAGGGCATAGGGGTGTTATAACACTACAACAGTCTTTTTAATAAATATCAGCTCTGCAGCACCATGTATACAACTGAATATAGGTTGCTCATATATGTGATATAGGCTATACGGACATAATAGTGTTTCCAGTTTCCTGTAAATAACACTTTCTGAAGTGACTTGCCCCAAAAACATTTTTACACTGCACTGTGCATCAATCTTGCTCAGGGACCCAATGGTGATAGTGCTATAGGTGGGATTCAAACCTGGGACCTCTTGAGCCATAGGTCCATAGGCAAGTACCCTACCATTAGATCACCACCACCCCATAAGAGCTCATGTCAGAAGTGGGATGTATTACAGAGCCACCAGACCTGTTTGAGTTTGATCATATAATTCACAGACAGATGGCTGAAAGCAGTACCTCCTCTGAAGCTCCTTGATTCGCACCATAAGGTTTAGATGTCCTTGAGAATACTGTTCTATCACGTCTCTCACATCATAGGGTTTTCTTGCTTGCTGCAAACACACACACATACACACGCGTTAGAACTTGTCTCAATTTAAGCTACTCTTTTTCACATGGAAATGAACACCAGTAATAAGGTAATATAATGGAGCACTGTGAATTAGCTAACATAGTGAATTTATGTGAAATCTAAGCAATTAGTTTATGAATTTTGTGTGTAGCTTCATGAGCTTCTATATTTACCTGACATTAAAACAACCTTACATCAAACACTAAGATCTCTTGATCTTGGTTATGAAGAAGAGAAACCACATCTTATGACACCAAACCTCCATATTGATCAAGTGCTAATTCCTCGCTTTTGAACCAGATTAGGCCTGGGCTTTGACACCGTTAGCTGTTTGACTTTATTTGAAGTCACTCAGTAATGTGAGGGGAATGTGAAAAGTGTTTGTTATGAGCCTTCAAGTCGCTTAAGCAAGAAAGCCTGACAAAATATTGTAAACATTCACACATCTGTGATGGTGAGTACCCAATTCAGACGAGAGTAAATTTGTTCAAGGAAGGGCAAACATTGCCATGAGTTTAGACTCATTGAAAGTGGCCGGCAGCATCTCACACACGGTCATGGTCCTGTTTTCGGTGTGACAAGAGTGTGTTAGAAGAGGAGAGAAGGAGGGGTGAGGGGATTTCAGAGCTATGTAAGTGTGGTAAGAAAAGGCAACAGAAAGGGCACAAAGCGGAAAAGAGGACAAAGACAAAAAACAACAGAAAACTGTGACCAGTGTCAAGCGTTTATTGTTGAAAGAGTGCATATGATACTAATGCTGGAGGATATAGCAAAGTAATCAGATATAAGAAACAACAGACAAATCATTGATTTACTGTTAAAACAATGGTTTACTAGCCAGAACAAAAGTTGCAGTGACTTGTTACATGCCTTGTTGTTCATTGCTCATCTGCAGGCATAGTGTTGAAAATATATCTATAGCTGCATTCCATTCTGCCTCTCATATCATGAAAAAATTAATAAAATCAAAGTGTGTAATTCATACAGTCCAAAAAGGCAAGTAGAGCGTTAAAAATCCTTTTTAAATTCACTGTTTTTGTGGTCACATAATTACTACTTACTGAATGTTACAAAATTCATCTAAATCATTTACATATATATACAGTACTGCGCAAACGTTTTAGGCAGGTGTGAAAATGCTGTAAACAAAGAATGCTTTTAGAAATATAAATATTAATTGTTGATTTTTAACAATTTACAAAATGCAAGTTTGCAAACAAATGCAAAAAAAATGCAAGTTTGCAAAAAAATGCAAAAGTGAGTGAACAAAAGAAAAATCTAAATCAAATCAATATTTGGTGTTACTACCGTTTGCCTTCAAGCCAGCATTTTGTAGGATTATAGTCGGTGTATGATCAACCAATTTTACCAAACAGGTACTGATGATCATCAATGTCACATGGAGGTTGAAACATAGTAATGTTTGGCACAACCTACCAGCCGTGTTCCTTCACAAACTGTGTGCAAGTGTACCTAGAAGAATTGATGCAGTTTTAAAGGCATAGTGTGGTCACACCAAATATTGATTTGATTTAGATTTCTCTTTTGTTCATTCACTGTATTTTTTTGATTGATGAAAATAAATGATTAACACTTCCATTTTTGAAAGCATTCTTTGTTTACAGCATTTTTTCACACCTGCCTATAACTTTTGCACAGTACTGTATATACTCCTGTTACGTTTAAATAAGCAATAATTACACTCTCTGCAGGCTTTTTCAAGAATATTCAAGAATAAATTCAAGTATAATGATTAATTTAAACAGCAAGAACATCAAAAACTCTTACCTGGAATTTCTTTTTGGCCACAAAGTACCGCATTCGCTGAACAACCCGAATGGCAGCACGATGGGATTCCCGCAACCTTGGTGTTTATGGATCGATTTAAGAGGAGGAAGGGAGGAAATCACAGAGAGAAAAGACACATTACAGTTTGAAAGCAGTCTTAAAGTAGCTTATCAAAGCTTTGAACAGTGTCTCTTAGACTGCCATGAGGTGGACAAAATGGGAAAATTATCCCCTTCCAGTAATTTGCAGAGTGTGTTTGAATTCATGCCAGGCTTATGTATGTCTGAATCCTTTATGGTTTCAAGTTAAAGTAAGAACAATAAAGCAGTAAAGCACCAGAAGCATTGTTCAGTCAGTTTCAAAACACAGAGGGCACTTCTGAAAAAAGCATTTGCAATTCAATCCTTTCTGGCTTGGGAAAAGCCCTCAGGTGAGGTAGTAAGCAGTCCCTGCAGATGGCAAAGTCCAGACAATGCCCTCTGAGGGCCACAAGGAGAGGTCACAAACAGGATATCGAGTCTAGAACAGAAAACAAGGCTGGCAAACAATACAATGCAAGTGTGTGTGTTTGTTTTGTTGTTACATGTGCTGTCTTTGAAGGAAACCTTAAAAAACGTGCTAACCTGCAGTATCAGATCTGAAAATGAGTACTGATTTGAGTACTGATGAGTACTGAAGTGAAGCACAGAAAATCTGACATAAAAACAAGTGGGCATTTCCTTCCTGAAAATAACCTTTTGTTTCTTTACACAATAGAATAATTTAATGTAAATAAAATTAGCATTTTTCTTTATCTTAAGGAATGGGCTTGTACATGTATTTCAATCTAAGTGTCTTAGTTTACGTACAATGTATATTTGTCCTGTATTGCAATACCAATGCTTCCATCTGGTGTCTGTCACACCATCATTTCACAAGAGCCCTTCAAAGAAAAGTATTAGCATTAGATAGGCTGCAGGCTATGAGGTCTAGGATGACTTCATGGACATGGTTGCCTGAAGGAGTCTGGATCTTCCTTGGCAAAGCAACATAGGGAAATGGAGAATAATACATATATGCATGGCTTCAGGCAAGTGCCAATATATGGCTCCCTGGTGAGCCATTCAGGACCTGAACCAGCATCCCTCTGGCCAAGTTACCAGCAGCAAGTGATTATATCCTTTACTTTAGAGCTCTCTTGATTCCTCTTATTAATGAATTGAACTATCTTTAATTTTGAAACTGTAAATTAAATAATGAATTTAAAACATGTAGTAAATTGCAGAAAAAGCCCTGGACTCATAAGGGATTGCTAAACATGAAAAAACACGCTGTCCCCAAGGCAAGTACGGTATTCCAAACATCAGCCTTGGCCCATGCCTAACATTCCACTAGTGGCTAAGATATTCATTACTTAACTGAAAGAACTTTATTTGATTTAATTTTCAGTTTAGGTCATAAAATGGTGGGACACAGTGGCCTACCACACATGAGGACAATACATCCCTAATCTTTGTCCTAAAGCAGAACTGTCTTAACAACTAACCAAGCTATGCTCTGTCCACAAATTTTGTAGTGACTTTTGGCAGACAGGATGCACTTTACAGAATGTTGTAAGTTGCTGAGCTGTCTTAAAATGTCTTAACTTCAAATGAATTATACTAACAAACAGAGTGTAACTTTTTGGTGTGTAATCCTGTTAATATTGTTATATTGACGCATTTAACAGGACCATGTGACAGTGACAGAACAATGTGCTCTGGAATGGGACCTTAATTAACATCGGTCATTCCAGTGGAACTCCAGGTTGTACAGTGTGTGTATGTGTATGAGTGTGTGTGTGAGAGAGAGATAGAGAGAGAGAGAGAGAGAGAGAGAGAGAGAGAGAGAGAGAGAGAGAGTTTGAATAAAAGGGGACATGGGAACCAACCCATCTGTCCACGAGGCAGCGCCACTTCCTATCCCCAGCCCTGGTTACCAGCATAGCAACGCTGGTCTCATGACCTCATCAGGGTCACCATCTGCCTCTGGTGCTGGCACAAAGCCTGGCTAATGGCAAACACTGGCAAGAACTTAGGCAAAGGAGAGAAAGAGTTCCCTTGGGACTGGCAGGGCAAGTGAGAGACAGACAGCAATAGAGAGAGATAGGGAATGATAGAGAGAGATAGAACAAGAGAATGGAGACCAAAGAAGGAATCTCCCTTCCATTCCCAACTCAATTTCGCACTGGCTGATAGCAGCCAGATGTGAAAACAGTTACATACCCACTATAAAGAGTCTGAAAAACAAGAGCAATGGATGAAGATACTGAGATAGGATTCAAATTCACAGCTGTAATCAGCAGCATAAGAGATGACTCATGGTCATACTGTTAGGGATTTATCTTTTTGCTTTAGGTATGTGTGATGTATATACAACCCGCTGACCTACGGAACAATATCTAATTTACACAGTAAGCAATGAATCCTGAAATAGTTCAGTATTTGGCCTTGCTTGAATGTCAACATTTCTTTTAAAATGAGCTAATTTTGCTTGACATTCCCTGTATTTCTATGCTCAGTCAAAAATGCATTTTAAAATTATTTCATGGCAAAAATAACTAAAATGTCACCTGGCATGTTTATGGGTGTGTTCCTTCATCCAAGTTCAAAAGTACTCAGAGTTCTGCTTTACATTAAAAAGAGAAATTGTTGCTTCCTTTTTGATTAACAGCTGGTCCTCAGTGCTAATACTACACATGCCGTTTAGAAATATCTGATTAAGTAAATGCCAACTAAACAAAAGTTGAGGTCAAAAACATGTCAACAAAAATAATAAAAAGCAAAATAATAAAAGAAACAGGAAGTAGAAAAAGCAGAATGCTCTTCTCTCTTTTCATTTACATGCTGGTAATGCTTAGAATGCAACAGAAAGACTATTGCTTTGTTTTACTTTGTCTCATTATTTATGCTTTTTTTTACTTTTATAGGGTAGAGCAAAAAATTTGCATAGCAAAAAAATATTGCATTGCATTTTTAAAACAGGTCTTACGGCAATTCATCTTTACAGTAAAAACCCTAGATGACAGGGGGACACGTGATCTAAAGTAAAATCAAGGTTTGTGATTAATAAAATTGCAATGCATCAAACCTAACTGAAGAACAGAATGTGCGTGCTTGTCTGTGTGGATACTAAAGGATGTTGTGCTTGTGACAATGACAGTGACAAGTACACCAAACATAGATCAAAGGGGTGCAGCGTGGGACAGGAAACAGCCACGCCATTACTGCCATCAACACCCCACTCCAAAGAGCCTGCCCATTCGCATCAAAAGGACTAAGCTCTGCCTAGCAGGGCGTGTTCAATGAAACACTGCCCTGCCCTTTAATTACTGACCTGAGCTCAGACTAGGCTTGCTGAGCAGGCTGGTCGTCAGCAAGAGTTAAAAAAAAGGACAGCTGATCCTGAGGCACTAGCTGCAGGCAGCCTTTCTTAAGCAGAGCACCATGGCTTTGTTTGAGGCATTTCTGGCCTTCATAGGAGCTAAAATGATAGTGATGCTATGTTGCTGTAGTAAACAGTCAGAACACTTCACAAAATTACAGAAGCAAACAAGGTGAGAGAACAGGGGAGCATTTTCCACCTGGTTAACACAGGCCAAACGATAAAATAAAACTGGCATATACACTTGGAAACCCCTGAAGATCAGAATGAATTTGCAATTACAACAAAACCTAATTTCTTTTTTATAGAGTTAACTTTTTGAAAATGTGAACTGTGAATATGCAAACATTTTGAAAATGTTTACATATTATAAGAAAAAAATGTTCAAAATGACTTAAATCATCGCAGTCATGTGTTTAAGATTTCTTTTGTTCTTGCTTTTTATAATCCTCTACTACAACGTAACATGATCTTGCTATAACTGATGTCTTGGAATACTGCAGAAACCAGAGGACAAGTTCACCAGCATGAACATAATCTTTAGCACAAAAAGCTTGTTTAAAAGTCTAGTGCTGTTCTCATATTAACATATGGAAAAAAAGGAGCAAGCTTCTTGTTCTAAAATAAGAAGCTGTCTACAGTTTTAAAAATGAAACAGCAAAGTTGGAGATATGAGGTTTTTTTCACAACACTGACACATGCTCAAAGACAAAGCAAAAAGACAACTGGATATGCGGTAACAATTACAGGATCCTTAGAAACCACATACAAGTTCATTCATCCAATAATGCCTTGCTTCTCATGACATTTGTATGACCCTTCCCCAGAGGGGCACAGCTAATCTGACTGTAATCAGGACTAGACAAACAGGAAGGAAAACAATCAGTTTCTGGAGTTTCTTTCCTATCTTATCATCATGCTAGTGAAACATTCAGCCAGTACAAGTGCAGAGCAGTGGACACGCGCACACATATACAGATATTCAAAAAAACACAAACAAGGCTCTGACTAGGCAGTGCTATAAGGACAGTACAGACCGCTCTTCGACAACAAAATCCCCATGACTAAACTGGTGAGAATGAGTAATAAAGACTGTCCTGTAATGCTTTATTCCCAAGAATAGATATCACGTGACACATAACAGACACGGGTCTGTTACTACAGCAACCTTCTCTGACACACCCCACCCCCAGCCAAGTCAGAGTGCACTCTTGTCCTCGTCTCTCCAGAGTCAAAAGTTGAAGTCCTTTTGTGTGCCTGTGTTGCGCCATGGGCTCAGGGAATACAGCACTGGGGCACTAAAAGGCTGGAGGGGCCCCGACTGTGGGTCTAAGAATAGCCCCCTGCAGGAGGAGGGGAACAACACACTGATTAGCTGCAGTCTGCAGGGAGACTTCTGTGCAATAAAAGCTCCCTAATCCAAACATCGGCCCTCTCCTCTCCTTTCAGCGCAAATGCCTCAATGACGTTTTTATAAGTGGTCAGCAGCGATAAGCGCATGTGAGGCTCCAGTGACTAATAATCATTGGCCAGAAGCTGGAAACTGGAGGATTGTCAGTCAGGCCTCCAAGCTGGGTCAGTTGCGTAGGGCTATACACACTACTCACAAACATACATACACAGACAACCACATGGAAACAAGGGGTCTCCATGTCTTCAGTCAAAGGAAAAAAACTCTTTCATCCTCTTCATCAAAGGGCTAGGCCAGCACATAGAGTATTAAATATCCTTTTTAAGGTTAAGTCAGAACACTACAGTGCAGGCGTCAACACCAAGGCCTCCGCAGCTTACACCATGACTAAACGGCTTATGTCTCAAACCTGCTGCCTAACATGCTTCCAAGCAAGGCAGGAGACAAATAACTGCAATTCAGCCAGTCCCTGCACATCTTTATACATGGTGGCGACCAAATCAACCACAGATGTTTGGTCTCTTTTGTCACTTATATACACTTACTATGTTATAACATCATGTCTACAGGCAAATCAAGTGCCAGAATATCTTTATCCACCCTAGTTCACTTAGTAATGCCAATGCAATTTCTGTCAATGTGGCTCTCTGTAGCGCAGTGGCCAAGCTGCCAAAACAAATTCCCCCCCGTCACATAATGGGAGATATCGACACATGGACAGCAATATCAGCATCAGTGTATCAGAACAAATAAGAAGAAGAAGAAAAAAGGTCAATTCCAGCTTTCTTAGAACTAATATTATAATGTGCATTAACCAATGAATAAGCTCTAGTTTCAAAGAAGAGTCTCTGAGAAAAAATGTATTTTTATTTTTTACCTTTTTTCTGAATTCTCTGACAGCACACAAAAGCAATTGTTTTAACTAACAATGCATCCACCTCTCTTTCCCCTTTTTTCTGTCTCCCTTGCTCTCTTTCTCCATCTCTCTCTCTCTTTTCTCTCTCTGTCCTTCCCTTGCTCTCTCTATCTCTGTCTTCTCAGCTGACTCTCGCTCCATGTCCCTTGTTAGCTCTGACACACTGTAACGAAACGCAATTACTGTTTAAAAGGGGAAGAAAGGGCGGCCGTGACGGCCCAGATAAAGAGACTTGTGCTGGCAAGCCGCGCTGAAGTGGCATTAGTGAGCCAACGATCCTGTCCTATTCAGCATGCCTCGCACACTCCTACTCACTCTGTGGCGCACACACACACATACAGGGAACAGCCTAGACATTATAATGTCACATCTTGCAGGTAACTCTTATGAGCCTTCTAACCTTTTGAAATAGGGAGGGCCATTTCCTGATTTCATGTTTTATTTTATATCTCAGCATTTTCTAAATTTTCATACTAACCCATAATTAAATCTGAAATAAATTTAAAAACAATAATACACATGTTACACTAAATATCTGTGAAAAGCATACAACTTTAGAATTATTCAAGTCAAACTTAAGCTTCTTAAAACTTAAACTATAACACAAGTCTCACCAAGCACTGAGGTGATTGTTTCTTATGATAAGAGTGTTTCTAACAAAGCTGCCATTGCAGTCTTAGCCCAGGAGCCCAGTACGACTAGAGCTGCTTGTCAATCAGGCTATTGTCGGCATGTGTAGCGCAGCAGACAATGGCTCTTTGTCTCTGGGCTAGAGTGGACGACCGGCCCTGCCTCGGCCACAAGAAGCCCTTCTCTGTTTGTGGAGAATAAATCAATCTTTTGAGCCTTTGGTAAACCGCACACCCCACTGTCACAAGGCAAGAAGAGCAAATTTGAGAAGAAGCAGACGGACATTCATTCACTCACTCGCTCATTCACTCACTCTCTCACTTGCTCATGCACCTGCTTCTTCTGCAATTTGATCACCTTTCACCTTGGCCAGCAGCGTATCTGAACCTTGACAGCAATGCAACATACATACATTTATTTATACATAGAGTATAGGTATTATGTGAAGCTGCATGTAGCAGCCTAAAACAAACCATTATCTGCATTTAAAGTGGTAAACTAAAATAAATAAATACAATTTTAATGCATCATGCTTACTGATATCACATTTTCAAAACCTACTGTCAACACCAGGTGTTTTCAATGATAAATGAAATTATAAATAAACCAATAAAACAGACCAAATGTTTTTAATTAATACAATATTGTAACATCAAAAAGGTGTTCTATTCTAGCATTCAACTCTGCATTCAAAAGATATGAGGTAACAGGGACAAAGATATCATGTATATTTTTTTTACCAGGCATTATCATGACATTTGCACTAAAACAAATGTTGCATTAAGTAAATAAATATCCAGATTCAAAATATTTCAAAGCATTTCAATTGGGTTTCTTAAATAATCAATTTTTTTGTAAAGTGGGCTCTAGTATGTGCTAAAGAAAGTGTGTCCCATTGCCTGTGAGTATGTGTGTGTGTGTGTGTGTGTGTGTGTGTGTGTGTGTGTGTGTGTTTGTGTGCCTAAGAGTGTGTGCACACAGTCAGAGAGGCGTAGTTTCGGCATTGTTCTCTCCCCACCCCCAGCGCAGCCGAGCTGCTTCAGCTGCAGACACGGGGAGGGCTTGGGCCTCTCCCTCCTCTTAAGTTAACAGGCCAAGGCCAAAGGTCAGCACAGGAGAAAGGTTGTAAGCAGCATGTTCTGAGAGTAGAGAGGAAGATAGGAGAGAAATATCATCCAAGAAAGAGAAGTTAGGAGTTTTTGCTTGTGCCTTTTGATTTTTTTTTTGCTGCCCTCTGATCTGCCACAAATAAACAAATAACCGGCATCCCATCCACACTGAGGGAGAAAGAGATAGATAAAACAAGAGACAGATAAATAAAAGAAAGAGGGTGGGAGAGACAGAGAAAGACCAGAAGCAAAAAGAAAAGGGGAGAGAGCCAGCTGTTACCATTGCATCTCAGTGTGAGATGAGTGAAAGCTCATTAAACTTCAAAGATCAAACAGAGGCAGGCAGTGACAAGAGAGCCTTTGTGGAGGAGATGTAATATGTGTTCTGAGGAAGGAGAGGAGAGAAGAAGCGGAACAAATCAAATCTCCAGCTGGGGAAAAAAGTCATACCATTCCATCCATTTAAACAAAAAACACAAAAACAGCAGAACTTTAAAGACAATTCCTGCTTTACTTTGTAAATGATATTAAAATGTGTAATAGTCACACATGATTTAAAGGCAATTGCTCACAGTTTCTGATTGCAGTGGCATTTCAAGTATAAATACACTGCTGACACCAGTGCCTATACGAAGCAAAAATGCCCTTCTGAATCACAAACCCATGACCACTTGAACCAAAAGTATGAAACACTGCTTAGTCTTTATGCTGCTTGTGTTTTGAATCATAAGTTATGAAACACTTTTAGGCTACACAGCTAATTATTTCTAAGCAAGTAAAAGAAACATTGCTTTGCCATTTAACCCAGTGCACAGGGAACAATGCACTGACAGCTGAATGTGCCTTGATCCACACAATCACAGGCATCAATGCTTTACTTGTAGCAGGATACAATCTCCACTGCCCTCTGGTGGTTTACCATGTGTAATACTGGAGAAAAAAATCAGTCCCAAAAAAGCCGGCCACATCGGGCCACATCCTTAAACCCGTTTACAATGACTGGATAAGAGACCCACCAACTGACCAAGTCGCATTTCATTCGTCTCTTGACTCTGTGGGAGGTACACAATGCATAGCCTCTGCTTGTGGAAAACAAACAGCAAGTAGAGCATGGACCACATGCTACCCGTCTAATGGGGCGCAGAGATATAGCTAATAGGCCACTCGCAGGCAATCCACACCCAGGAGCTTTGTCCATGGGAAATTAAAAGGCAACAGACTGCACCATTTCCATCAACTCTGCCACCAAAAACTAGGAGTGGAATGTTTTAGATGTTATACAGTGGGCTGGAAGATTACAGCTTGTTTGCAAATGAGGGGAGTTATAAGTTTTTACACATCTGAGCTGAGAAACAGATGACTATCAGAGTGAGAATCAGAGATTAGTGGACTACTGAGTGCATTCACTAGAACCTATCTTTAATTGGGTATAAACAGCAGATAATCAGGTTCTAACTGCTGATGATCACACCAGCACTGAGATGGTACAGGTTAGGACATGCCTCTTCCAACTCATGTGAAATGCCAACACATCTCTTCAAACTGCTGCTAACACGTCATTGGACAGCTCATCATGCTTGAAGGAGAATGCTAATGGACTGTTCTGTTATGTCAGCTAACAAATGGGTGTTGAGCAATAGGGTGAACCATTGTACCCACCCAGAGAGTGAGTGTGACTGTGATAGAGACTATGTATTTTTAAGCATAGTATTAAAACCAACAGGGTAGAAGATTACTGAGACTTATTGACCTTTGAATTTAAATTAACTTCTTATGAAACTTTCAGTATTTGGTACATAATATAAAAACATATGTAAACACCATACTAAATGTTTTATTTTCTGTGCAATTTACATGGGTACTGGACAAAGGCAATAAGGAGAACATGGACTGTGTGCAGTTTTATTGTTCCTACTCACTGTGACACATGGCTGACAGGCAGAAGAAGGCTGTCTTTTTCTGCCTCTAGCTCTAGATCATCTGCAAAACTGCTGTTCCTTTGCAGCGGGGGCCTGGAATGAATCTCCAAAAGTCCTGTACTTTTCTTCTCTACAAATACAAACATGCTTACAGTCATCTTTAACCATGAGTGGTATAACTGCATGACATGCAGAGTGACTGCCAAGAAATTGAACAGTATATACAACGTTACCAAAATGCGAAAACTGCTCATGTACTTTTTATATGCATTGCCACGTCATATCGAAACCTCCCAAATCCAAATTCTTTCTCTATTTTTGTAATGCCAAGTTCCCTATTAAAATGTCAAGATAAAGGGACAGAAGATAAAAGTACACGTCAATATTAGGTTTTGTTGCGGCAACAATGTAATAAAGCTTACATCAAAAGTGACAGCATGCATAGCTGTGAATTCATGCACTACTTTTTTCCCTTAATAAGTGGAATGCTGGTCCTGGGTTTCCATAAGGAAAAAGACAGTGGCACAAATCCTTGACCCAGTCCCAAACAAAAACTTATAATGGGAGGAAAGGCTAACAAGTAAGTATTTCCTCCCTCTCCCTGTATGAACTGTTATTTTAGCGCTCTTTAGGTTTGAGCTTAGCTTGACTATTACCTAAGATCAGGTTACCTGGAGGAGGGGAGAACTGGAAAGAGGATATAGAGGTCCAGGATTGTTGTCGTTCTATAAGGGGAGGGAGTAATAAACGTTATCGGTTCTGTTTTACTAAACTACCCACCACAATAAGTAACATGGTTTATCTGAGATGCTAACTCAATGCATTTTCTCAAATCATGCTGCCAACTGTAATACAGAAATAGGCATTTTCAGAAAACACAAGAATACCCCCCAAAACCTTGACAGTGTTTAATGCTGGAAAGCATGCATCAATAGACACTAACAGCAGCTCACCAAATCTTCTCAGAGCATTTGCATCTGCGATGGGCAACAGTAAGAGAAGTGAGCAGAGAAGACAAATAATCAGTATACAGAAATAAGAGTGATTCAAAAGACAGCTGAGGTGAAAGTGGAAAGCAATGATCGAGCACAGTACTGCTGCTAGACGGGAGACCTGTCCAGTTCAGTAAGGAATTGATAATACCTGATGTGTCAGTACTGTACACTGTGTCCTGACTAGGGTCTCTCCCACTGTCAAAGTCATAGGTAATGGTGGGAATTGAGGGAGAGCTAGGGCCATTATCTTTTTCAGTGCTTTTCATCTTTCTCCTCATCTTCACCTGACGAAACAAAGACAAATATTAAGGTCTAAAAGTAATATGTACATCTTCTAGGCTCTAAACCCTTTTGGTTTTCCTATATGGCCAAATGAAACTGCTGACACATTCAAAGCACACAGGGTTGGTCACTCCTATGGAGACGAAACCTTATTCTGAATAACACAGCAATCTGAATAGAATGAGTGGACAGTGTTTTTCTCTTTGCATTTTTATATTTGTTTTTAAATTGAAGATTTGTGTTCTGGCTTTGTTGTGATATGTGAGGACACAGATCACTATCTCATTAAGTTACAGTTAAACATAACAAAATGCCAGTCCTGCACTTAAAAATTTGACTGTATAGGAATAATGAATCTGCTCTTCTTACAGTTTTCTTAACTTTTGGACTGGACAGTGCAGGGATAGCGCCGACTGGTTTCTTTCGCACAAACATCTTATATGTGGAAGATTCAGGGTTCTCTATGGCAAAGCATCTCCATGATGTCTAATGCAGAATGGAAATGCACAATGAGTGTACATAAACCTTTAAATTGCTCACAATCTTAATGAAAATTAAACAATTTCTTTGAGCTCAGTTCAAACCAACCTGTATAAGACAAGCAGCAGCTGGGATTTGCCTATTGAAGTGCTTCTGTCTCTGCTTCTGCTGTACTTTCAGGGCAAACCCTGAACCCAGGATACCCTGAAGAAAATGGTTTATCATGGTCAAGGACCTGTTGTAGGAAAATATCATGGTATAAATAGAATAAATGGAATAAATGACTTACAGCAGGTAGAGCAAAGAAGGAAATGGCAAAGACAGAAAAACAGGAGCCAATGGTCTTTCCTATCCATGTTTGTGGAACCTTATCCCCATAACCAATAGTGGTGACCGTAACCTTAAACATGAAAAGAAATAAAATAATTTTACTAGATCCTAAGAGAACATGAAAACTATTTCTGACTGGAGCAGTATCTTATTTATAGTGAAATCTTTCAATTTTTTCCCCCAAACATCCCTTTAGCTGTTCATCCATCCATCCATCCAACCAATATCTGCCGCTTGTCCCAAACGGGGTCGCGGGGGAGTGCTGGTGTCCAACCCAGCGCACACAGGGCGAGGACGGGGGACGCACCCTGGACAGGTCGCCAGCCCATCACAGGGAGGAGCGGGACGGGGACGGCACCTTGCTCAAGGGTACCTCAGGGCAACCCATTGGGAAGGGGTTCGAACCCCCGATCCTCCGATCACGTGGCCGACACCCTAACCACTAGGCCACCGCTGCCCCTAGCTGTTCAGTAAACTCCATATATTTATGATACTTCTAATTAAAGAATAGTGCTTACAACTCCCCACCACAGAGCATCAGCATAGCTTGCAAACTCTGTGACTCCATTGCTGTCGACTGCATCTTTTTCCGCGAGGTACACAAAGTAAGAGGAAAAGATAAGGCCCAAGAATCCAATATAGAGAGTGGTGATCAGCTCCTGGAAGGAAATATTAATTATCCATCAACACACAAAAAATAATATATACCTGCCCTATATTGTGTCACTGGATATGTAATAAGTATCAGAATCTATGATTAGGAAGGTTTCTTGCCTGACGGTGGATGAACACCACTGAGCCTAGCAGACGCCAAGTTCCTCCCTGTCGATCTACATGCAACATTCGCAGAATCTGTAGGAAGCGGATTCCTCTGGGCAAAAACAACGAAAAATGAACATTGTCAGTACTATACATGATAATAAGGCAAAAAAGGAGTTCCACCATGCTGGTAAACAATGTTTATTACCTGACAGCCGAGGTAGCAAAGACCTGGCCATTAGAGCCCACTGAAAGAACAATGACTGAGGCCACCACCACAATTAAGTCTGTGAGTACAAACAGAGCATTGTGTGATTGCAACATAGCAAATTTGCAAGGACTTAAAAAAAAAAAAACTTGCATTATGTCTCTCTAAAATTACAAGGATCTATATGTAGGTCCTCACTTCCATGCAGTACACTAAAAACTAATAGTTGGTGTTACTTTATTTACTATTAAAACTTAGTAGGTACTGAGTATTAATTAATTCACCAACTGATTATTAAGCCTATGGGGTTAAAGAAGCAATGTGAACTCATTGACCATGGTCTCACCAATGATAGAGATGGGTTTTCTAGCAAATCGAAGTCTTCCCAGTATTCCCACGTATTTGCTGCGGCATCCTGCTGACCACAGTCTCACCACATATTCCACTCCAAAGAACACCACCAACACTATTTCCTGGTAGGAAGAGGCAGAAAGGTTCCCATCCCTACCGTGCTTAAACAAAGACAGTTTTCATGTGTCTGACAATGGCGATCACTTAGGGTGTTTATTTAAATAGCATTGAATTATGGTAAAGTGTGGTCACTCATTTCTGTACCCATGGTCACGAGCTGCAAATAAAAGTATACAAAAAAAAAACAGACAGTTTTTCACAATAGGAATATTTTTTAGCATGTAAGGAATTCTTTAGAGGATTAGCCCATATGAAACCTATATAAATCTACTTTTTTAAGGCAATGGCCTTCATTGTCAGATTAATGACTACAGAGCTGTATAACTGTATTATGACCCAGTGGAGGATTTAAGTGCTGAAAAAAAAAATATATATATAATTAACCAGGCTATGGTTTATGCATGGGAAAAAATCTGTAGTGGGTCATGCCACCAAATGAATGTGAAATTTAGATTAAAAATCTTTTTAATATGAGGTGCCAAATGAAATAATTTGAGTGCCAAAGTTTGAGAGCAGGCTGAGTTTAATAGAGCCATACTACCACGCAGGCAGGCAGTTGACAGGCGTCATGTGGAAACACAGGGAGGCTGGTTCATGGTCACGGCCAACAACAGCAGTTGCCCTTGTCTCGCTCTTTAACAGAGGCACACAAAGGGAGGCTCAGAGTCTGCTCAATTCAGCCCTATTGAGAGCCGTGAGGAACCAGACAAGTATGAGTTATGAGGCTGGCTGTGGAGTCCTCTGTCCTATGAGCAGTCTGGAGAACTGGGCAGCCTGGGAAAGGGGCAGTTCCTGGCACTAGGCAGAAGGGTAACTTGTCCAAATTGCTCCTTAGAAAGGAGTTAAACAACAGGATCAGACCAGGCCTGCTTCACTTAGGCAGGGGGTGAGGGTTATAGGCAGAGGTGACCAGGAGACAAACTGGGACAAAGTTAAGCCAGAAAGGGGTGAGGTAACTCTCATACCAGGACAGCAATGTTGATAAGTTGTTTACGTTTCGCATTTAAGTTCCCTTTGTCCTTGTGCTTTGTTAACAGACAACATTGAGTTAAAACATCCTAGTCTTTTTGCAAATTTTAAGTAATTAATGTAATTTATACAAAAAGGCCCAAAAGGGATCAACCACAATCAGCTTTTTAAAGTAAGTCTGGCTTTAGTGTGTTTGCACTTTGAGGAAAATTATGTTGTGGTATTTTACATTTTTAAATAAAAAAAGGATTATGTCCCATCTTTGCATTTGAATATAATTACAATATTAAGGAACCCATAATGCTTAATATGTCATTTTTATTTGGTGGTTCAATAGCACTATTCTGATAACAAAAAAGGACACTATACACCTACAATCAAAGATAAACAAAAAAATATATATACATATAACAATATACTGCTTTTTCACAATGTTATTTAAGGAAATATCTGAAATACCTTCAATACAACAATGTTAATGAGTGGTTTTAAAGTAACAATATACATTGCAAGTCTAAATATTTAAGTACAAGTTTCTTCAAAATAACTACTCACAACATAGCAGCACAGAATCATAACTTCCTTTCCATCAATTTTTGAAAACAACCTCTGTCCCCAGCACTTTTTCAAGCATGTGAACACTTAGATCTCATTTGCTGGAAGCTCATTTTGAACTTGTTGGTTGGGCTTATGCCATGTTAGTTCAGTTGCAATATAGTTTTAGATATTTTTTAATAAATAAACTATAATAATATAATAAACACCACAAAGGAAAGGCTTTCTGGCAGAAAGTCAGTTTCATTGCATTATCATGACATTAGAAAATAGAAATTAAATACAAAATAAATGTCAATCCACTAAAGACACACATGAGACTTCTTTAAAACCAATAGTGTGAGCTGTTGTGGCTAAATCATTTTAAGCAAGTTGTTTACAATGACAAAAACCACATCTGAACACTAAGTATTCATATTCAACCTTAGAATGCATGCAGGTAATCATTGGCAAAAACACAGTTGGAATTTCTTGTTTTTTAGTACCTTTAGTACCTTTAGTATCTTGTGAGTTCTAAATTCTCCTTGATTCCTCAGCAAACCTGTTTTATTTTAATGGTGCCAAAACCTTTTGGGCAGTACAATATATCACATGTGAGCACAATATGCATATGCATCTCTGCAGTGATGTGACTGATTGATCTGAGAATTATTTCCTTCTCATTTGATGAATATTTTTGTAAGCAAATTAGTCAAACTCCAGACTCCAAAGCAATCTCTAAGAGGCTTCTGTGATAAAAATTTAAATGAAAATCCTTTTTCATACATCTTCCTTCTCTACATGCAGACATGTGGTGCTCTTCCCTGGTTAAAAATGATGTGCCAGCAAACCTCAAAGAACAAATTATTAAAGTGCACCTATTCAGTGCTGTGACATCTTAGCCTACCCCATTTGTCCCAGTGCTCAGTATCTAATTAAATCTAGGCTAGTGACCACACTGACCAGCTGTCATGTAAAAGGTCTTGGTGTACGACCAGTGGGCGCCAGGGGCCATGAGTGTAGCTCACGGGGAGACAGAGGAAATGAGACCCCAGATGCAAGGCCTCTCCCCGTTACCATGGCAATAGAATTTCCCATCCAAAATGCAGCTGGAATGTAATCACCAAGGCGAGGAGAAGACGGGCACACCATAACAACACAGGGAGGCCAGTGAAAGCCAGCTGACCTATTGGCAACATCTTGGAAGATTACACTGCATATTCATGATAAAAAATATAAGACTAGGAAAATGTCTGAATTTCATTTAACAGTTTAGGATAAGAACTGCACAAATTAACCTGTGATGATTCAGAAACAAATTAACATATTTTTTGTTTTTCACCATAAAAAGAAACATTTTAAACATTGTTCAATGACTTCAAACATTTTTTAAAAGAAAATAACTTCAAAAGTACTTATTTAAGGTTTTTTGTTGGAGATTTAAACTAGACTTACTAGGAAAGAACTTGAATAAAGGTGTAGATTATATACATTCAATCAATACCATCATACCAAATCTGTTTAATGGGCATAATTATGTGAACAATTCAACATTAAATTACTTTAAAAAGCATCTTTACTGAACTTCACAAATAAGGAAGTGTGTTGAAAAATGATAAAAGTTATGATGCTCACAGCAAACTACATTTGAAAAAAAATCCTTGGAAAATGACTAAACAACTTTAAAAAGAAATTAAAAAAACCCTTTAACCCTTTGAAACCCTTTAACACTGGAAGAATTCTTCATGTCACTACAGCAAACAAAAGAAAGGCATGTGTCAATGAAGGGGTGAGTGACTACGTAAAGGTCCTTATCAGTGAGGTGAAATATGGAAGGGTATTTAAGTTGATTCCTAACTCCCTCTATAACCCATGCTTAGGAATATTCAAAAACCTGGGGTTAGGAAGTCCTTTCAGCTCCTAATAGCTAATTCCCCTTAGTCATGTAAACAGCCATTCCATATCGCCAATTGTGGTCATGTTCATGGCAGAAAATCTTTTGGAAAGGCAAAGGTTGCCAAATAGTGTTTAGTTTCACTTTGCCTGAATCACAATCAAGGTCAGTTGTGTGGCTCGAACCACCCTTTTTTTAAGAAGTAAAACATTAGCATAGATGGCCTAACACAGCAACAAGGGCCTATTACATATTCATGGTTGTTTTACTCCGAAAGTGTCTGATCAATGTTCAGGCCTTTAATGGTCACAGTTTTATAGCTGTTCTTAAGGAACACTCCTTGAACAGAAAGCTTTCCTTGACAAAGACATAGCTTGCTGATTATTTGCATGCAGAATATAGCTCTGCAGTAGGTGTCACACACTCTGAGTAGGTTAGCAACTTCAGGTAGAACAGCTGCTAAAAGTATCTTAAGTAGCTCGTTAGCATAAAGAGGTGGCTTGATGACACCTATCTCACTTTCCACTGGGACAGAAGGTGTTTACATGTTTGAGTTCACTGCTCAGCAGTGCATGTGAATCTCTAGGTGCCTGTCTTCAGTGCCACAGGACATCCTGTGTGATTTTCTGCACCTTGTGCCTTTCTTACATATGAGTTAGCACTCCCGCTATGTGGTTGCTCCATCATGGAGACACAAATGCACTATTAGGCACCTTGTGGAATAGAAATGGCTTCAGTGTGACAGCGACACATGGACACATTATACATTACAAATGCGCATTGTCCCTCCTATCAGGAGAACAATGCCATGTTTAACTGGATCTATGTGGCTGATTAACAGTTTTGCTTATTTGCATTTGTAGAGTTCCATCTACAGACTGAGTGTTAAAAAGCTTTTTCTGAGACTGCTGAGAGTGGAATTATTAATTTCTGTAACTATTTTAAACACATAAAATATTAAAAATATTAAGTTACAACTACCAATGGCAATTACAAAAGCATGATATACTTAATCATTACATTTGTGATATTCAGTATTACATTATACAGAATGTACATTTAAAAGTAATTAAATATGCATGTAATATGATGAGGTTTTTTCAGTCAATGAAAAAAAACTTTATAAGACTGTTTTATAAGACAAAAAATACTCTCATCAGCGTACAGGCCAGGGATTGTTTGAATGACTTCACATACTGCAGTATGGCAGCAAAGTGCATGGTTTCTGCCTTTGTTTGCCCCAACAGCTGTGAGGCGAATACAGCAGGCCAGTCCTCATTGAAACAAGGACTGCTAGGGGGTGTTGGGGGAGGAAAAAGGAGGGGTTTAGGTCTGCAGATTTACTTCCTGTGAGAAATATCCACACTTATGACGTGCCCCCATTTATACTCGGTGATGAATGCTGTTAAACTTCCTACTTGACATTTGATGGCAAACCCACCACACACACAGACAGGAACACCTGTTACAGACTTGCCTAAGCTTTGGGCCTCTTAAACAACAAGCACCGGTCTAGCTAATCCATGAGGCTCTGTTCCTGCATCAAGCTCTGGAGGCCACAGCATTAACTTGTGATGTGGGGCGATGCCTAATGAACACAGCGCATAGCTTTAATCCCATTTTCCAGTGGCTGCACTGACCGTTGACCTCCAGCGCTCAGTCACCACACTATAATCTCTGTCCCTCGCTTTTCCCTTTTCCCTGCCAACTAGCCTGATTGATTTTCTCTTTCCTCCTTTTGTCTCTGTCCTGCGATCTGTAAAAGGGCAGCTTATTTTAAAAACAACAGGCATGTTGTTGTGAAGACTATGGCCCCTAATGTTAGCATATGGCACTGGGGCGCTGGATCATACAAACAAGCAAGCTACAGTCTTGACTATAACATTGATTGTCATCATATCTGATCTGCTCTCTCACAAGGGTCAATGCCCCTTACTGCATGAACGTTAATTACCAAACAGGCTGTAATTGTAATATTGATCAGATCTGAATCTCCAGTTCATTAATTAAGCTGACCAAGCAATCAATAGTCTGAGGAATCACTAGACGGGAGATGTACCAGGAGCCTACAATAAACATTAACATCTGGACACAGTCAATACACTGCAATATAATCTTGTCAAAATTATTGCTTGCTTTTAGTAGGCAAGCTGTCTATGAAACATTTATTTTATAGGGTAAATGACCTACTCTTCAACACTATTTCTTGGATTCTTGGAATGACCAATTAATGTCAAGTGGTTGTACAAAAATAAAATTAGTTTTATAAAATGTATTCTTATTAAAACAAGCAAACGTATATCTACAGTATTTGTTTATGTAACAACAGAATCACAAACCCTTTTTTCAGTGTAGGCACTGGGGAAATTGTGGCATTTTGTTCCATCTCTAATTGAATGGAAGTGAGGGATTGTTACAAAGCAGTTTAGGTTTATTATTAAAAATGGCACACTGATGCCACCTGTTGGACAAAAATGATTCATTACAACTAGTGTGCCTTCTTTAAAGTGTTAAACCACGTTAACTACCTATACACTGCAGACAGTACATTAGAAGAATCCTATATAATAATATTAAATAAAAATATAAATTTACCACACAACAAACAAACAGAAATAACATTAAACACAAATTTGCAAAACTCACCACCCAGAAAAGTGTCTCTTGTGCCAGGGCCTGATACTGATCAATAGTAGACAGTACGCTGAGGATCAGACATGACAGTACGATCAGAAACCTGGAAAAAAGACCACACATAAAGTTTTAATCTGTATGCTTACCAGTAAAATAAAAAAGACACACTTTTAAAATATTTCATTATTCCTTTATTATTATGTTGTAAACATTGCATAGCATCCCTGCGATGGGCTGGCGACCTGTCCAGGGTGCGTCCCCCGTCCTTCGCCCTGTGTGCGCTGGGTTGGACACCAGCACCCCCCCGCGACCTCGTTTGGGACAAGTGGCAGAAAATGGATGGATGGATGGACATTGCATAGCAATGAAACTGAATTACACTACAAAAGACAATGGCAATGACCTCACAAAAAAAAGACTCCTTAGTAAAAAAACATCTGAAAGGTTGGCATTTTGTCTTGCAATATGTCATTGTAACATTGTCATTGTTGCAAAGGTAGTATTAGATTATTTAAACTGTTTTAAAAATTAAAATTTTGCTTGCAAATTTACCTTCTTCAGGCAGTGTTTCTTGAAACATGCAGTTTTCTGCCAGCATCAATTAAATAATCTTATTACAATATACTTACATACAACAAAGATATATAACAAATATTTTAATCAATGTACAAGTATTTCACAGGCTATAAACTACTGTTGCACGCTGATACAGTCTGCTGGAACGCATTGGTGCTTAAGAGTTTGTAAACCCTTTATAATTTTCTATATTTCAATAGTTCTATACAATTTGTCCTTAAACATCAAAATATTTCAGAAAAGTTCCAAAAGTAGACATAGAGATTAAATAAACCACTGAGTGAACATTAATGTATTAAGACATTAATTTATTGAAGAAAATGATTCTTGTGTAATGTTCTCTGTATTTGTCTATATTTGAATGGGATTAATTTCTAATGACGAAAAAATTTAACAACAACAATAACAGTAGCATGTCGGCTGAGATGTTCACCATGTGATAACTTCAGTGTCTGAAAGCCCTGGATTTGGTTCTGAAACCTTGCCAGCAAAGTGCAGCATCAGTCTCCACTGGGACTCAAAACTAAAACTGTTTCATCTTCCAAGTTCAATATGAAAAAAATCATCCACCCAAAAGAAACTGCAGCATGGCAGCAGGAGTTAAGTTCAAAGAACAATGCGTTTCTCAGACGCTTCTGAAAAGGTAGTAGCTGGCTTATGTGAGCATTGTGGATGCAGACGAAACTGTCTTGCTGGATTTGTTGAAGGATGCTCTGCATTCTTAGCACATTCTGTCCTCCCCTGGAGCTTTGTGTTTCTATTATGGCAGTAAACATGAGTACAATCTTTACCTTTATGACAGACATTTCATTAAATACAGCCACTTTCTATCCTGCTAGGAAGATTGTGCTTAGGTATGTTTACTCTGAGAAACAGAGAGTGTATGTGTATGTTTATAATGTAGTTCAAAGAATCAGAAGTAACCTTCCAGAACAATGTCAGATTGTTCACACCAAGATTAAACCTACAGATATTGCAGTCCATACAAAGGATATAATTTTGTTCAGTGGTTCAGCATTCTTGAACTGGCCAGAAGATGGCCCTCTTGTTTAGAAGACCTTGGAAATCATAAATTCAGAATAAAAAAATAAAAATAAAAATTAATGGACCATTATCACTGTCCACAGCAATCCCTATATATGGAGTGCATTAAAATTTCTATAGCAAGAGTTCAGGAGCTTCTGTCTGTGCGATCCAGGTGATCCCAGATCAAGATCAAGGTGATCTCATGTATCTTGGATCTAGGCAATCCAAGATACATGAGATGAGCTCATTCAGCAAGTGAGACTGATCCACAGCAGTTCATCTGAAAACTCTCTAAGTTAAAGCAGTCATCTTCCACACAGATCAGCGGGATGTCTACAGTCCAGTAACAGACCCTCAAACTGTCCACTCTGAATCCATCTTCAAAATGAACAGCTTGATAAGTGTCAGATGACGTTTAAGTTTCAGTGTAAGTCTGACACCCATCAACCAAAAACACCATTTCACTTAATTTGTTTGGTTGATAATTGGAAAGTTGGTAGCAGGTGCCATTTAACCAGTCTCAGATGCTTCAAACTAATCTTTGAGTTACAAAAGATTCTAAATGGATCTCATCTTTGACCATCTGTCTGGATGACTTTTGTCTGTATATCTATATTAAACTAGAAGGTGGAATTAATTATTTTAAGCCTTCCACATCAAAATCATTCATTTTATGGACATCTGTACTGAATTGGCTTATAATCACCCACAGGTGGGGTCTTGCAAGCATTTTTGTGCTTCCATATGTCAGAGTTTTAGGAGCTGAACCAGTAAAAAAGTAACAGTGGGAGTGCACTCCAACTTACCAGTACCTTCTGAAGCACAAACAGTGGTTATCTGTTCGGTGGTCAGATAGGAAGTGGCAATTCAGACAACCTGAACTTTCATTGGTAGTTCTTCTGACATTCCCAGTCTAAGAGGAAACACTGATCTTTTCACAGGGGTTTTCACTGGAGTGTATTTCTGCAAAAAGTTCACATGGTGCAAATGAAGGTTGGTAAAAATCATGCATTTAGTGTAACTGACTTTTTGTCATTGTGAAACGGAGCACACAGTGAAACACATCAGAATTCAACCTCTGCTTTTCACCCATACACACTGTGCAGCAGGGGGCAGCTATTCAAAGTGCCCAAGGAGCAGTAATGTTGACAGTACCTTGCTCAAGGGTACCTCCTACTGGTCTTGGATTTGACCTTCAGATTCTGAGGCTTAGTCCCTAACCACTAGGCCACCGCTGCCCCCACATGAATGCAGTCCCCCGCTAGATGGGCAATACAAAGCAGTAAAATTGTAATAGAACTGTCAAAGTGCTTGTATTATTTTATTCTCCAAATGACTAAAGGTCAATGCCAAGTCCTGGAGGGCCAGAGCCCTCCAGAAAGCAGTCTTTTTTCCACTTCTAGCACAGTGATAACAGTCAAGATGAAATCCATTTCCTATCATTTGAGTTATTTGAGATCAACTTCATTGACCTAAGCAAAGGGCATGGTAGCAGTACTTAATAGTATTCTTTTTAGACTAGGTCACTGCCTTCAAGGATTATTGTTGGAATGAAGTGGTGTACTTTGAGCACAATATGTAGTACATTCATACGTGTCAAAGTAACACCTTCATGATTGACAGGACCCAAAGCCTCTCAGTAGAACACTGCCCAGAGCATTGCTCTGCCTACATCATAGTATAATCTCATCTCTTCCCTAGCTTCAATCTTCCACATGTTGTAAACAAAAACCTTTCAGTTCAGTTCATTTCTTGCTCCATGGTCCATTTTATTTTTATTTTTTTAAAGTTGTACTACAGTACAATTCTTAGAGGTCTCACTCCCCATATGCATCAGAGGGACAACGATAACCCTGGATGGACCCTGTTGCTGGATTACCCGTTTCCCTTCCTTGGATGATTATAGTGAAGCAATACCCACAATGCTGAACAAGCTTTTCTCTTTAAACTGACTAACAAAATGTTTCTGTAGACCTCAAAACTCATTGTGAGTCACATCATCGATAAAGATTACTAAGCTGCGTTCCAGAAGTAGCCATTCAGGCAAAAGCCATTACACTACCTCCAACAAGTTTGAATGTTTTGGATCATGACCATATGACCATATTCTCTTTTTTCCTCTATGGCCTTTTCATCATTTTCTGAAAATATATTTTTGTCATTATAAAATAATTGCTTTGGGTTTTTTTTTTCTTTTAACAACTCTCAGAATTGATCTGCCACCAGCTGTTGTACAATGTCAGTTGCTCAGTGTACATTTAATAGTTAAACTTGCTGTGCATAATGTTGAAATGCTTTTAAAGACTTTTCCAGTTCTCAAATTCAAAATGACATGTTTCCCAAGAAGACAGCTCTTCACACTGGTCTTCATGTAGGAATGAGAGTAGTTTATAGCATGGTTTAAACAATCTTTCTAATAGAACAAACCTATTTAACAACAAACACCTGTCAGCCTTTCATGTTCCAGTTCTTTAGCTCACTTGAAAAATGGGAAGAATTTCAGGAAATAAAAGCAGAAAATGTGATCTGATATCTCATCTCAAATTAACATATTCATATCTGTTGAGCTGAAACCCAAATGTCCTGCAAATGTGCATTTCTTTCACTAGCTACATTAGGTTTTAGTAGGTTTCAGTCAGTATGATTTTGGAGCTTATCTGCTGGGCTCGGGAGTAAAGTCCAGGTGTATTTGAAAACACAGGGTTTAAGGTTAAACACATCACTCTGCTGTTCTTCTACAAGGTCACTTGCACTGCTGCATGGCTGTACCAACAATAACTCTGCTGTAACTTCTCAATACTTAAGATAAAGCTGTTTTCTTTTTCAAAGATAAGGACGTTTTTCCTTGAGCAACAACGGCAAATATCTGACAGGGAGAGACTGCGCAAATTGTGCAGTTTTCTTTGCCAAAGCCCTCTAAAAATAACAAACAGGCCAAATAGATATTTTACAATGTATTAGATATACAGAACTAATAGCATAACTCTCTTATTGGGGGTTTTGCAACAACAACAAAAAATGGCAACAAACAAACAAACAAAACACCAGACAGCATGCAGTACAGCTGCTGATATGACAAAGAAAGGCCAGCTGTCACCTGTCAGCCCCAGACACATAGGGAGGGGGGAGAGATATAAAGAAACACAGCCTATGGGGATATTGGCTGGTTGTCAAAACCTCCATCTTCATGCGAATCATTACAACAATTATTACCACTGAGTATCCATGGACGTAGACCTGTGTGGCCTTCAGTGAGGCTATGCTGCAGCACAAGTACTCATGACTTATGAACTGAAACCACAGCATCAATCGGCAAGGTTTTACAAAAAAATCACAGGTAAATACAGCAGAGCCCAGGAGAGACATGCTGAAAAATTTAAGCAGAAAACTGACAACAAAAGAAGAGCTAAAAAGTGGAATGAATCAGTCTTATTTTTAACAAATAGTAATTCATGAGATAAGAAAAATGAAGAACATGATGAGAAAAAATGCATGATATACAAAAGGTCTGGTAACCATAATCAGCCTTTTTAACTCACTGTTATAAATTCTCTTAATTCACTAATGTGATATGAATAAATTATCCTGACAGCTGCAAAAGTATATAACCATGGGTTACTCTTCGTTATATTTCTAAGGTGGTACTAAGCTTTCTATATTATTTGTATTCATGTCGAACCCTTCACAGTTCTTGCCATTGATAACACTAGCAGCATGCAATTATATACTTTATTTCCTCATTATAGCTCATTCAAATGAAATTAAAATGAAATATTTTGTTGAAAGTGTGGATTATACCCAGATAACATATTTTTGTTTAAAGGCTGCGGAGAAAATATTTTATTCTGATTTGAATTTGCTGAAAGTGATTGTTGTACATACTGCAGAGCTTGTAGAGAATAAATTCGAAACCTTGCCATGTTTTAGTCAATCTTTGATGTAAATCCAATAGAAAAAATGCCAGAAATGCAGTTTTAAATTTCCTAATATATGTGTAAATCCCTCTGAAATATAATTCATTGTATAACTTCGATTAAAACCTAATTATATAAATAACCATTATTCGGACAGTAGAACAAAGCAAAAGTAAATTGTCATTACAGAACTGGTAACACAGAGTTCATAATACAAACTGCATCGTCTTCTTCCACTTGTACCGTCCCCTGTCTTATTTTGGATCCACTCGTCAGTCTCTCTTGCTTTCAGTCACTATTGGTGCTCTCACATGACAGCTCATTGTGAGTCTCACATCCACTCTGTCTTGTATCACACACTGCCATACAGATGACAATAAAGAATGCACTGGGAACAATAATTAGATTTATCCACACCTAGAGGTCAGGGGTATTCATGTACTCACATATGTGCGACAATCATTCATGCATGCAGTAGAGCACCACCACACAAACAGAGAGTGGTCATGCTTTAATGATAAGTGCCTTTCATCCCCTCCTACAGCCCTGTCTTGCTGCCTTTAGAGCAGTGATAAGCAAGTGCACATTGTTGGCCAGCCTTTCCTTGACTGCCTCCCACTCATACACCCTCATACATGGCAAAAAAACACACGGAAAAAATGTACACAAAACATCCCAACCATAGATTTGGTGTCCAGAGTTTCCATTGCTAGTTTTGGAGCTATGAAACTAATATAATGGTTTGTTTTGCTTTTTAGCTAAATTAGCTTTAGTGCAAATATAAAGAAGTATGCTTTGGACACCAAATATGTCTTGGCTCATGAATGTTTTACAGGTTAAATACAAAATCATGTCAATTTAAATTTCCACTGCACCAATTCTTTAAACTCTCAACACGCTTTTTGTGTGAGAGCCGATGATACGGCCATCTCTCTCAATTCGCTTTCACTGTCACGATCACTTCTTCAAGTTCTGTCATTTTATTCTCTACCTTAAAGGATTACAGTACACTGTAACTCTTGGGAATCACTTAAAATTTTTAAAGCTTTGAAGTGCAAAGCAGTCGATAGGCTGGAAAAAGCTCCAAATTCATCGATTGTTGAAGAATGCAACTCTCAGCCCTCCCAGGAGCACTGAAGATGAAAACTGCACTTTAAAAGCAATCTTGTAACACTCCAGCCACACACCGGATGTGTTATCTTTGGAGCCTACACACACAGCAGGCAGGTACAACTGACGTTCACAAACCTAGCATCTCCTCCCGACACCAGTGAGTCACAGGGTTAGCAGGCCCTGTGGGGCTGCTGGGCTCCAGAGGGCAGCCCCCTGCAGCCAAGTTTAGCTGGCCATTATCACCTCCTCTACTGCTTGAGATAGAAAACATGACAGGCAGCTGGTGCCTTCATTCTAGGCATTCCTCTACACATCCTGTCCTCAAACAAGCTTGCTCTGAAAACTGAAAACAAGCCTCTTCACACTCTAAGACAGTATACTCTGCACCTTTCAGACTGCCACCTGCAAGCTGACACATATCTGCTAGATGGGTTGTTGGAGTGTCTTGCTTGTTTCTATGCAGGAACAGATAGTGTTTGTTATTTTTAAACTGTACATTATTATGCAATAAGTCATGATCTCTTTCTGATTGCATTTCTTTTACAGAAATGTTTAACAACTGTATTGATTATGGCTTTGGTTTTGATCACATTTCATTTTTCATACTTCTCTTCACAACCAAATTAGTTTTATTAAATAAAAACAAAATCAGCAGTCTGGTCATTTGAATTTATTATGATGAAAGTAACTAGAGGTCCCTTCTAAGCTATTTGATTTGATTATTTCGTTGGCAAGGCCAGAGAACATATGAACCAAAGGCAACTTTCAACTGCAGAAAATGTCAGATGGACTTTTAGAACAGATACCCCATCCCCGCCCTTACAAAAATCTTATGTGTACAGTATAAATTATACTCCTATAATTTAGTGTATTTTCTACAATCACTGACATGCTTTATTCTACATGTGTACGTCGGAGACACACCTTAATACATTTTATTTAGGAAAGAGGTGGGCGATATGGCTAGACATTTTCAGAATATACAATGTAGTAGTGAACTGCGCTATTAAAAAATGCTATCAAATGCAAAACACTATATAAAAATGCAAATTACTGCTATTATTAATGAATGAATGTATAAATAAATAAATATATAGAAAAATAAATAAATAAATACTGAATCAATTTCCCCAGCAATCTTCTAATAAATGGGGGAAATCAGCTTCACTACTTGGGTACAAACTTTTTTTTTCATATGCTCTTGAGTTGACTGATGACCACCACTAAAGTTTTAAAACTTAACTTAAATACAGCATTGAAAATTCTAAAATTAAACCAATGACTGCAATAGCATATCCAAATTCAAAAGTGCATTGTGATACATCTGTTTTTACATCTTTCCAAACTTGTCCATAGGTTATTTGAGCAGTTACAAAGATCGCTTCTTTGCAACTTGCAAAAATTAATTCAGAGTCATTGGAATGACCTTTTCTACAGAAACGTACAGTCAGAACCCAGCAGTGGTGACCGGAACAGAACATATGTTTTTTAAAGAAAGTTATTGTGAAACATTTATACATATGATGCCTGAGGCCTTAAACTGTTTTTTAAAGAATTTAGAGTTGATGTTATACCATACAAACATCCTCAAATAATCCTTTTTTTCCTAGTACAGTAAAATGGCTAAATTTACAGTATAGATATCACTGTAAATTTCTCAACAATTTCTCATCAAAACACTTTCCATCTCAGTGATGGCCCAGTCTGAAATAAGATATATTTATCACACATCTATTCATTTACAGATGTCAATTTATGTTCTACCTACACACTGCACATATACAGTATATAGATAATGAACAGATTTCTTTAAAATCTTGCAGCTATTACATACACAATGTACATTTTCTCAGTATATTTTTCTATCTCTTTTTGTTGTGTACATTGCTTAGCATATTTATTATATTAAGAGTTAATTTTATATAGTCTTTCACTGCAGATTTTAGCTGTAAAACTAAGCATGTGATGAATAACCATCTTAAACCTGGAATTAGTTCTAATAAAAACACTTTTACATATTAATTATTCTTAAACTTATAAACTTAGTAATATGAATCCCTTTTCATCAAAACACTTTACATGTGTATAACTGATTTTTTCCTACAATTGGAAAAAAGAACAAGTTGGCATCTAAACTGAATTATTGCTACATTTCGAAAATCTAAAACAAAGCTAAAAATCTGTACAGACCAATATCAACAATAAGGAGGAGATATTGGTATCATATCATATCATCCCAGGAGATATCAATATTTGTATGATATCATCCCAGAAAATATCAATATTGGTATGATATTGACCCAGAAAATATCAATATTGGTATCATATTGTCCCAGGACATATCAATTTCGGTATCATATCGTCCCAGGAGTTACCGGTATCGTATCGTCCCAGGAGATATCGGTATCATACCATTGCCCACCCCTGAGAATCACTGCTCCGTTTACTCACACTGTGAAGTGATAGACGAAGCACTTCCAACCGGAGGGTCTTTCCAGAAAGTTGTACACCCGTCCCTGGATGTACGTCCGGGTGAGAACGGGACGGGTTGTGCTGTAAACGGACATGCGGTGATTATAAGCCCCGGGGTAAAGGTGAGATGCCCGGCGCTGGATGCTGCCAGTCGCACCCTCGAGGGAGAGACGGGCACCGTCCACAGCACCTGGAGCTCGGGGCAAAGACGAGCTTTTCTTCCTGCTCAACTTTCCAGACGGGATATCGGACATCTCCAGTCCTGGCTGCGGTTCGCTTTGGCGCTCCCCGACCGAAGAGACCCGGACGGTCCAGGAGTTTGTCGCGTTTTGCTCTGTTGTCATATCATTACCTGACATAATCACCGAGCTCCTCTAATTGCCTCTAATTAACGCGCGCTGCTTTTCTCCACGAATTAAATAAGACTAATTCAACCGGACAGTTAAGTTTAATAATCTAGTCAACATATTTATGCGTTAAGTTGGCCTATTTGTGGACCCTGTTGTTATAACGGACTACATGTCCGTTATATCGACTCTTTATTGAAGTTCTCACACCTGACAGCCGGTTTAAATCTCACTGACTGGGGTAACGGTCGCTTTTCCTGTAGCCCCGCCTCCTGCGTTGCAATTGGCTGACAGCGCCACTGCCCCTTGCGCTGCGATTGGTCAGTCGTATATGCTAGGCGGATCACAATCTAGTGACAACTAAACTGAACAATCGTAGAACAGGACTCGACCCGATAGCAGCCAATCATAGTGAGCAGGTCTTGATAGAAGACGTGTGGTTAATTGAAATAACGCCCCTCTATAGGAAACATATTTAACAAGCAGGATGTATTAAAAGATAAAATTGGACAGCAATTATCGATTGGCAGACTCAGCATTTATTATTGGTTTGATATCTTTAAAGTAAATATCAGTGGCTAATCAGTGACCCAGTGGTTAGGGACCCCATGTTCGGAGGGTTGTTGGTTTGAGTCCCAGACCAGTTGGACACCCTGAGGTACGCTTGAGCAAGGTTCTGACCCAGCACCCCAACACAGGGTTCCTGTGCTCCACACTTAAAATATAATATCTCAATACTTCAATAACCTTTACGATATATCACGATATTTATTATTTCTGACATCTGAAACATTTGGATGTATAAGAAAAAAACTAGTTGTCCAATAAAATGGTTTTTGCATTCTCACAGACCGTAACATTCAATAGACTTGAACTTCAGACACTCTGCCTCTGTTGCCTTTGGCTTGCTCAGTAGCTTCTATAAAGCTGCTTTGTGTGCTATTTTACAAACATTTTACTGTGCTGTTTTACTTACACTGACTTCCTGACTTGCTCCCCAGGCACTGGATATGCTGCCCACTGCTCCTCTCGAGTGGATGGGTTAAATGTAGAGAAGTGTTGTGCTGTGTGGTTATTACAAAAATAGTCACTTTCACTTGTTAACATAATAATGTTGACTTTTCATATAGCATAAGACGGGTATATCAAGACGGGTCCAAAAGATCGTTATTAAAACCTTCTAAAGTGTGTGAGGTATGTGTAGAAAAATCCTACTATTTTAACCTCTCGCCTATTGCAGACTGTGATGAATGGGACACGTTACCTGTCGCTGCTTTAATGCTTATTTTAAGGATAAATCTCACCGGCATAATTTTTAAATGCATTTCAATGTGCTTGGGGTGAAAGTGTACATTACCTCAAGATGACCTTGAATTCTAGCTGGCTCATCCTTGGGCATTAGGGCAAGCATTGATTCGCTGAGCAATGAGTTTTTACTGAAGTCATGTGGCATCCAGGTGGTGACAGATCCTGTTGTCAAGCAGATATTAAATAGGCCAGAAGGAGATACAGACAGATATCAACTGAACCAAGACTGCTCACTAAAGCTTGTTCCTGCAGACTTGATTAAGTCCATCAAGGTCAAACGTGTGCTCTAAGCTTCCTTTATAATTGTAGGTCCTTTTTTATTGAAGGAAGCAGAGATGGCCCAGTACCACTTTCTCAGACTGAGCAGCAGTAATATTAAACATCAATTTTATATAATAATTATATATAATAATTTTGTTTCTTTTAATGCTTACTAACCTTTAAAAATAGAAAATGAAAACCCTAATTGCCATATATTCTAATGGAAAACTGAATTTGTCTCAGATTCCTGATATAAAAATGAGTTGTGGCAGAATGCCTCTTCAGGCTTCCTGAAGGACAAAGTTTTTGGCTCTCATTTTCAGTTCAGTCCTTGTACCGGAGCAGTTTTATTGTTTATTGTTTATGAACTCAGACAGTTACCTACATATGTATCATATGTGCATATGATTTATCTAGAACCTTCTATCTTTAGGCACTTTGCAGCTTGTTGCAGTAAATTATTTGTTCCCATTTTCATTTATTACACAGCAAAATACAAGAAATAAGGCATGGCTCAAGGCCTTTGCACAGTGCTGTATATATTTAGCTTCAGATTAAATGATGTACATCATTAACTTTACAGAACAAATAATCTTTAGTTAGTTTAGTTTAGTAGTACTTGTAGTAGTTTAGATTAGTTCAGTTTAATTTATAATAATATTATTCAGTTCTGTCTTTGCAATTCAATTTTTTTTTTATCAGTTCTGTTTGGAATTATTCTTTTTTTCTACTGGCGTATCCCTTATATCTACATTGTATGTATCTACACTGTAATGAGCTCATTCTTGGTCACCAAGCAAACAGGCAGACATATGCAACTGAACAAGGCTAGTACTGTAGTAAACAAATCCTGTGGCTGCTTGTTTTGATGATGTTGCATGAGTAACTTTAGTTACAGTGATGCAGAGTACACACACACACACACACACACACACTGCTGTTGAGTGTTATCTGGTTGCACTGAACTGTCAGATTTGGGGACACATACATTTTGCATTTTGAACAAAAAAAAAACACTGAGGTGTGAGAATTTACATAAGAAGAAGGAACACATCCAGCAGGCATGCATTTCTAGTTTCAATCAGGAGATTGTGGGTTCGATTCCCTCACCAGTAGGTTGCCCTGAGGTACGCTTGAGCAAGGTACCGTCCCCGTCACTGCTCCCTGGGCGCTTTCAATAGCTGCCCCCTGCTGCATGTGTGCATATGGGTGAAACGCAGAGGTTGAATTTCGTTGTGTTGTGCTGTGTTTCACAATGACAAGGGTTGTCACTTTCACTTTCACTTTTCAGTAACTACAAGAACTAAACTAGAAACAGCCTAATTTTCTGAGCTCAAGAGGACCAGAATTTATTTCTGTAGACCATGTAAACTTAAAATAGCACAGGTGATACAGGTGACAATGCTAGATGATTCATTCTAGAGATTATGTAATGTGTCTTCTTGTTTAATCCTGTTATTTTAAGTGCTCATTTGTGGCTAATAGTGGCTGCTGTGTCTTATAGTGTACAGCAGAGTGCAGTATTACAGCAAATTAGCTTGACCTCTCTATTCTCTGGAGACAAATAGGAAAGATGTGGAAAACACACACTTCACCTCATCTAAACTTTAATGCGGCACAGATACTTTCATTCACATCCACTCCGCTTCATTGGATTATCAGCTGTCACAGCCAAATGAGTTATTTTGTGCCAGCGACTGAAAATCAGTCTAAATGGATTTTGAATCCTCTATTAGATTAGAATGCATTTTCAGAATATTCACTCATCAGCCACAACATCAAACCACCGATAGGTAAAGTGAATGATACTGATAACCTTGCTGCAATGGAACATGTCAAGTGGTGGGCAAAGCTGTCCACAACAGCAGGTCTTACCAAAAGAGATACAGGGAAAGGCAACCTGTGAACTGGCTACAGGGTCATGGATGCCAAAGGCTAATTGATGTGAGTGATAATGTGATAAGTGATAATTGATGGGAGTGATAACAAGCTCATCTGGTCTGATTGCACAGAACAGCAAATGTATCACAAACTGCTGAAGAAAAGTTAAGGCTTGCTATGAAAGAAAGATGTCAAAACACACTGTTCATCACAGCTTGATGGAGCTATGTAGCTGCAGAGCAGTCAAAACACCAATACTGACCCCTGTAACCGCACCAGAAGTGCCTACAGTGGGAACTTGAGTATCAAAACTGGACGAAGGATGATGGCAGCTTGGCCTTGGGTTTATGTGGATGTAAGTAGTGTTCTCCATTGGCAGTGGCCTCTTTGAGCAGGGTAATGTGCTCTGCCACACTGCAAAAAATCTGTAAAAAAATGGTAGAAGGAATATGACATGAAGTTTAAGGTGTTGGCTTGTGTACTGCTCTGTGTACTAACATATTATTTATTAATATTTAACAATGAGTTAAAAATGTATTGTTAGAGCTTAACTTTGACATAACAGGCCTTGATTAGCAACACTTCCAAAGGAGGATCATTATTTTGAAGCACATTTTTTTTAATGACCTCAGTATATTTCACCAAATTAGATATTCACACTTATTCTAACTCCTCATGCTTTTCTTTAAACTATTTTATTTTTTACCTTTTTAACAAGATTGCATGTTACGCTGCATTCTTTGATCCTGAAGACAGTCAGCAGTCCTTAGACCCATCTACCACTGTACTCTTACATGAGAGGAATTAGTAACTTTTCACCTAGGCCTGTAGTAGATGCAGCATGATTGATTGCTATATTGGTATAATTGGTATGATTGGTATAAATGGAAGAGTGCTTATATGTACTGGCTATAGCAGTAGGATAGACTAATGTCTATGTTGGTTCATATCCAAGACTTATTTGGTTATGTCATCATGCACATACTGGATTTTCTTGCAGTGAGAAGAAAAGACAGTGTCACCTTACGTGTTCTCACAGATATTGAACCAACTCTCACCTAATTGAGTTGACTTCATGCAGGACCTAACACCCACTTGGTTATGAAACTAAACATTGAATTCTACAGGCCTGATACAGAGTGTGCCCTTAGACCAGATACTTCCTTGAGTAACCTTGAGTTCTGAAATGTCAGAAAAGTGTTGGAAATTGTTTGCTATATAAATGGATCTTTTTGGGAGGCCAATGTTAACCTAAAACCCTGTGTCAGGACTGCTTGTTTAGTTGCTTTTCTCAAAACCTCGCAGGAGCTTTCAGTACCTTACTGAAGCCACATTCTACTGCATTCTATTAATGTGTAGCTGGATGGCTTAGGTGAAAAGATTTTGCATCATGACAATAAACCCACTAAAGAATTTCATGCATTTCAAGTGGTGTCAATAAATGATTTTATAGTGACATCTGCATTGCAACGCACTGGATTTGAAATGAAAATTATTAATATGAGGCTTTTATTAACATAAATACAGATTTCCAATCACAGTATCCCCCTTTTAAGAGAACTGGAGCGTAGACTACCAAGTTACCATATTAATAATTGTTTAATGTCTAGTTTGTGATATTGTTGCATTTTTGTAACTCTTCCTCCATTAGGGGTTGCTATGGCAGATCAACCATTTCAATTTCTTCCTGTTTTCTGTGTCCATGCAAACCAACAGCTAGACCAGCAGCTTTTCCATTCTTCATCCTTTTCGTCACTGCCCTTACTTCCATCTTGTTAACTCTGGACGCTGCACTTCCTGGTTCACTATCCTCACATCTCTCGTTCTCTTTAGTCATCATCTATGCTCACTTGTGAGCATGTTTCCATTTCTATCCATTATCACCTTAATCTGCTGCATATCTTTCCCAGCTCTGTCCCTTTGTGTAGTCAATCATTACAGGTCCTTTTCTCCCTCCTTACTGTCCAACCTCTCGTACAATTCACCAAACACCTTATCTTTAGCCTTCACCACTGCTTTCTTCACTCTGCGCTTCATCTCCTTGTACTCCTGGCTACTTTCTTCATCTATCTGACTATCTCATACCTTCTTTGCTAGCCTCTTTTTCTGTGTACACTACTGAACTTCTGGGTTCCACCACCAGGTTTCCTTATCCTCCTTCTTCTTTCCAGATGTCACACCTCCCTAGCTTTCTCCATTACCAGTTTTGCAGCAATCTGATAACTCTTCACTACCTCCTAGTGCCTTTCTTAACTCCTGCCTGAATTCCACCTTGCAGTCTTCCTTCTTCAGCTTCCACCATTTGATCCTCAACACTGCCTTCACTTTCCTCCTCTTCTTGACCTACAAAGCCATCCTACAGACCAACACCCTATGCTGTTCAGCTACACTCTCCCCTGTCACTACTTTGCAGTCTCCAATCTCCTTAAGACTGACCCTCCTGCAAAGGATATTATCCACCTGTGTGCATCTTCCTCCACTCTTATGTCACCCTGTGTTCCTCCCTCTTCTTTAAATAAACCATTTACATCCTTTTATCAAAATCTATAACCACTGACCTTCTGCATTACTTTCCTTGCCACCATACCTACCCATCACGTCCTCATCACATCTCTTACCTTTACCAGCATGTCCATTAAAATCCGCACCAATCACCACTCTTTCTCCCCTAAGAACACTTTCTGTGACTTAATCTATTACTTCATCGTCACTCTCCTCCATCTCACAACCAACATGCAGGGCACCTGGCCTTACTACCCTTCCATCTAGTCTTTTGCACACACTAAATATTAACCTTTCTTCTCTCCATCTTCTTTTTTCAGCCCCCTTGTTGGGGGTCACCACAGTAGATAATCTGTTTCCATTTCTTACATCTTGCTCTGCAGCCTCCTTATTCAAACCAACCACTTGTCACATGTCTTCTCTCATCACATCCATAAACCTTCTCTTTGGTCTTCCTCTTTTCCTCTTGCCAGGCAGTTCCAACTTCAATATCCTTCTCCCCATATAATCCACATCTATCCTCTGTACATGTCCACACCAACATAACCTTCTCTAACTTTGTCTCCAAAATGTCTAACCTGAGCTGTCCCTCTAACGAAAAAATCTTCAACATCCAAGCCATATAGCTTAGCTGGTCTTCCTTCTTTCCATCATATCAACTAATTCTCTTCCTTTACCAGTTATGCTGCCAACTTTTAAAGTTCCTGCTCTCAGTAGCCCAATATCCACCTGCACTCTGTAGGCTAACATTACTGGTAGTGGTTGTTATTAACCTGGGCCTTGACCGATCCGGTATGGAAATCAGTTTCATTGTCTGCATATTGATTTGGCAAATGTTTTACACCAGATGCCCTTCCTGACAAAACCCTCGCCATTTATCTGGGCTTGGGACCAGCACAAAGAAATACACCGGCTTGTGAATCCCTAATGGATGGATTTGCATTTTTGTAACATATGTATAGATTTTCTCATTATAAAGTTTGCAGTGGCAGATAATATTACTATATTTTTGTAACATTATTATATTTAATGCTTATGTCTAGAGCCATCAGCACAAATGAAATAGAGCATCATGAGCCTGGTAAAAAGAAAATCAATGAGAGACAAAATGAAACATTAACATTTGTAAAAACCAAATGTTTTGGGATTTACTAAGAAGCAGGGACACATTGATGAGCAATAGCAACTGACCAGGCAAACCACAGAGGGCCAAAATAGTGGATAAAATAAGAATTATTTCCATTTGTTGAACAAAAATATGATTTAGGCATTGATGTGACAAAGAACATAAAAGGAAAAATGCACTATGGCCTCAATAAAGAAGATTTCCCCTAAGACGTCACTGGAAGTCCTCAATAAGATCAGTCTGTTACATAAAGTACATAAAAACAATTGTAGTTAAAGGTTCTGGAAGAAAAGGCTTATGAAAAAAAAAAGGCTCAGAATCAAAAGCAAAATGCTTTATCTATAATGTGACTGCCAACAGCAGCAGAATTGTTAGTGCTTAGAATCTTCTTCGAAGATCTCAGAGCCAACCAAAAGTTTGACGAGACATTAGATAATGCGTCACTGGATGGGAAATTACCAAAAACTATACCATGAAACTGGTAAAATCTTTTAAAAACAACAAGAGTCTGTTGATAAATTATTAATAATGTAAGGTAATCATCAATTTCCAATCCAATGGAAAGTTTGCATACACCTGCACAAATCACATGTTTTATCAATTTTCTAAGGGGAAATAAGTAACACATCTTCTCAAGCATAAATATGAAATTTATTCATTTTCTAGACAGCTCATCCTGAGTAGGGTTGTGGGTAGTGCTAAAGCTTTTTCCAGCACATTTCAGGCCAAAGGCAAAGGCGAAACACCCTGGGCATGTGGCTGGTCCAGCGTAGGGCGGACACACACACACACACACACACATACACTTACACACACACAAACAGGGCAATTTAGCATCCCCAATCCACCTTATTTGCATATTTTTGGACTGTGGTAGATAACTGGAGCACTCTGAGAAAATCCACACAGATACAGGGAGAACATGCACACTCCAAACAGAAAGGATCCAGGTGTTACCGACCAGGTGGGAATCAAACCCACAGCCTTTTCGCTATGAGAGGACAGTGTCACCAAATGTGCCACTGTGCTGCCCAAAAATATGACCAAAGTGCTCTTTTCAGATTAAAGTAATTTTTCATTTAATTTGGATAGGGCAGGGGTCTCCAACATGGTGCCCACGGGCACCAGGATGCCCCCAAGGACCACATGAGTTGCCCACGGACCTGTTCTAAAAATAAACTAAAAACTCACCAGTGAGCAGCGTTTAAAGTTTCATTTGATCCTGTTGCTATTCTTCTTTAATCACATTTGCATTTATATAGATTTGAAAATGACAATATCTAAAAAAAACCATGTTTATTACACATGAAGTTTGGATAAGTTTAGGTAACTGGTAGCCTTTCGTATGGCTCAGTGCCCGTGAAGTAGTTCTCAGTTTCAAAAATGTTGGTGACCCCTTGGATAGGGTTTGGAGAAAGAGTGAAGTGGCACACAATCCAAGGTACTTGAAGTCTAGTGTGAAGTTTCTACAGTCTGCGATGATTTGCGGCACCATGCCATCTGCTGCCTTTGGTCCAGTGATCTTTATCAAGGCCAAAGTCAACGAAACCATATACCAGGAGATTTTAGAGCGTTCCAAGCTTCTACCTGCAGACAAGCTTTATGGAGATGTTGATTTCCTATTCCCATGAGACTTAGCACCTGCCCGTATTTTCAAAGCTACTATCAAATGCTTTGCTGACAATGATATAACTGGACTTGACTGGCCGGCCAACTTGCCCGATCTAAACCCCATACAGAATTTATATGTTATTGTCAAAAGGAAAATGAGAAAAACGCTTAATCCAAAAATACAGCCAAATTTTAGACCATTTTATCAGAACCTGGGCTTCACAAACACCTTAGCAGTGGCAGAAACAGATTGCCTCTATGCCTACATTAAAATATTGAATCAAAGAAAAAATAAGCAGACTTTTGAAAAATAGAGTTTGAATATAAATCTTTTTTTAACTGATCTGAGTAAATATTTTAATAATTTGATGTATCGCACTTTTGATTTTCATGAGCTGGTAGTCATGATTATTATAGCTAAGACTAAAAATGCTTGGCATTACTTTACATGTAATGGACATTAAATATTGAATGTTTTCTTTTTTAAATAAATTATGAAAAAACACTGTACAGTTTCCTCATTCAGAATCATTCTTTTAAGATCATCTTCTACAAATTAGGAAATGAATCAACCTATTAAGGTGTAGACTAGCAGCATCATAATGAAATTGCTTTATGCTTCAACATAAGTTAATGAAATAATGTCAATCTGGACTTTTGAAACGAGCGTTAATTGTAGTGTGAATCATTACTTATGTTTATAATCAAAATCAATGTTTCATTTAAAATCTTATCTTGAATACAGAACCAAAGCAAGGAAAACTGTATCAATATCCATAACTTATGACACAGACACATGTTTGCCTTGCTGTCTATATGTAAACTCAGTGCTCAGCATTGTGTGGGTCTTGCTTTGGCGTTTGTTCCTCATGTTTCTTTTCTGAAGGCTCTCAGTTCACTATGATTCAGAAGTGTTTAGACAGGTAAGTGGAAGCTGCAACCAGCCCTCGAGCAAGTTACCCCACTGCTTTCCCTGCCACCCTGAAGCATTTTAATCCTCAACTGTATGCCACTGACTTTGCCTCTGTGTATGCTTTTGTGTCTGTGTGTGTGTGTGTGTGTGTGTGTGTGCATGTGTGCGTGTGTGTGTGTGTGCGTGCATGTGTGTGTGTGTGTGTGTGAGTGTGTGTGTGTATTCATACTGACTGCTAGTTGAGTGTGAGGTATTGTGAACAGCAGAGGTGCCGCTCTGAAGAAAAATAAGCCAGTGGATATTTTTATCCCTGCTGCTGAAGCTCCCTTTGAAATGAAGAGCATTTTTTATGACTGAAGAGTAGCCATAGGAGCCTCTTTGATTGACCTGAGAGATTTCATTGTCCTATGAGGAATGGGTTTAGTTTCAAGGGAATTCAATGATGTTCCTGTCTTTTTACATGCAAGGAAACATTGATATTCACTGCATTTCATGCTGAGTTATGTCACTGGTGGTTCTGGGCTGAAACCTGGCCCCGAGGCAGTCGACGAGGATGTACAAAACCTTGAACAGGCTCTGATTGAAAGGAGAGAATTCACCAACATCAGGAATACTAATGCAGTTCATGCTTTTTTTTCTTTTTTTTTTTTACATCTGCAATGATTCCAAAATGGATGCACTAAGGGGGAGCTTTCAGCACACCTTGGCTCTCTCATATTATGGAGGTGAAATTCAAAGATCAGCCATGTTAATAAAACTACCAATAGGGCAAATAAACAATCATTATCGTACAATGACACCTATCAAAATGTGTAATATATTAAGGAGTAAGTGAACCATGGTTTCTTGAAGTTGATGTGTTGGAGACAAGCTGAAGGACCTGCTTGACTCTGAAAAGGGACAAATGTGTGATGCCTAGACAAATGGGTCAAAGCATCTCCAACATCCGTTTTTGTATGCAAAGCTTACTAAACTTAGCAAAAGGTCTCATAGCAGCAGTGCCCTTGAAGAGCCATGTCCATCAGAGATCTTTTGGGATCAGAAACAGTTTAGAAACACTCAGGTTTTGTAAAAGTAGATACATAGTTTTAATTTTATGACTGATCAGGGTACAAACAGACTAAAGGTTTACAAACTGGGCACAAAGTAAAATGTTTGAATCTGTTACACTAATTTTTCTTTAACAAATTTTCTTATACCAGGGTTGATATAAGGGGTTAAGGTTAGTTGGTGGACATGGATCATGTTAAAAGTAATTGTATGCCATTTCTGCATAAACTGCACAAAAATGAATGACAGTATGCCCACAAATGACTTTATAACTCTATTCTAAATGAATCGGTGCCGGCATTCTCACACTCTGATCTACTTTATCCAAACAAATCCTCTTTTAACTGAGCCAAAGAAGCACTTCCATGTACATTAGATAAATTATACAGCCATTGCATTAATTTGTTAGTGCTAATCAAGTCTATCGAGAACACAAAGTGGAGGCAGTGCAAGAATGAAGAGAACTACAAAATTGAAAATGCAGGCTTGTTCACCATGCATGGGAGGATTATATAGATCTAGGCACATATACTGCATATAAACGCTTTTTGTGGCATTGTAAAAACAATGGAATAACATGTCCAGAGGAGAGACGAGGATTATATTGGGAGGATTTTGAAGATGGAGCTGCCAGGAAAGAGGCAAAGAGGAAAACAAAAAAGAAGGTTTATGGACATGGTGAGAGAAGACATGCAGCTGGTCGATTTGAAGGAGGAAGATGCAGAGGACCAGAAGAAACGTAAACCAATGATCTCCTGTGGCGACCCCTAAACGAGAGCAGCCGAAAAAAGAAGAAGAAGTAGTTGGTTTTTGTAGATAAAAATCTAAAGTTGTCATAATGAAAAACAGCAAAATTGACTTACTTTTTCTCCTTATTTAGAATTGTAAAGTCAAACGGCATTAGCTTTATACGTATCAAGTGGATAAATGTTTGTAAATGAACAAAAAACAGTGCGAATGCTTGTTTCCTCTCATTTAAAGAGCCTTAGAGTTATGATTATAATAACCTTTGATGTATCCAGATCTTAAACACGATTTGAATGTGAAAAAATGCCACTTTGGAACATCTGCGAGTGCTTTGTGGGAGTCTAATTTTACTATTTGCCTTGTAAACATCTGTGACCGTGTATCTGCGCCTGATGACACACTTGTTTGAAATGGCTGCTCTGCTTGTAAATACAAGGTGGACACTGATAGAAAAAGTCAAATTTCTTTCCCGTGTGTTATGAAGTGGAAGACTTTTCCATCAGACTGTGACATCACTCAGCACAGGTTGGAGAGAGAGAGAGAGGGAACTGCTGGTGACTCACTCTCTCCCTCCGAGACGCTTTTATTCCACGCTGCTAAACTAATGGGATCAGCACATGAACTGCACTGACTTCACCATGGCTCCACTAAATATGCCAGTCTCGGGCAGATCAAGGAGCAGCTCACAACTTAGGCCTCAGTCACGGAAGAGAGTCATTTTGGGGCCCTTACGATGAACCAAGTGACTGAAGCAGTGCAACTTTATTTATACTTCAAAACCCAAAACAAACTTATCCTCATTATAAATGTGCAGCACTTCGTCTTCCAATCCAGTATTAAAAATTCAAAATTTAATTCAAGAATTTAAGGTATAGCCCAAACAACAAGCAAAATTTATAAAAAATGAGACAATAAATGACGCCCTGGATTCTGGCTAAAGATTTCAGTATTTTTAGAATGTTTTGAAAACTCATTAATAATATGAAATTTAAGAAATTGTTTTTTAGAATGTTTTTAAATGATGAAACTGTAGAAATTATTTAAATGTGTGACAAAACATGTTTTACCGAGCAAGAAAATAAAATCAGCCCCACAAACAAAACGTGCAGTGTAACACATTCGGGAAATGTATGCAGCTTCAGCAAGGTCATTGTCAGCCTTTAGCCCACAGAACAGATTATGCTATTTATTATGAAGTGGAGTGGAGTTGAGTGGAGTGGGTGGAGTGATACACAGATGATGATTCATGCATGAAAGTGTTTGGATAATAACAAGATAATGATTACTACATGCAGAGATCTGTTACACAGGATTTAATTGTACTAATGTGAGTATGTGCTATATGTCTGTAAGAGTAACATCAAATTTGAAAAGGTTTAACCTTTAACTTTTAACCTGCGCAGATGTGCTCTAACAGCTGTAGAGCGGTGCTGAAATGAAATGTGCTGGCTCCAGCATCCCCAGCTATGTTAAAATATATTAACATGTAGAGACAGAAATAAACTGCAAACCTGACATTGTAACCGTATACACTGCAAAGTATATGTACTAAAAGTGCCTAGTGCATTACATTAAAATGAGTTAAAGTGTGAGTGAGTTAGAGAGGGAGGGGTGGTCCATTCCAAACAACATACATTTTGACACTGATGTGTGCTGACACAGAAAAAACCCTTGCATGAAAATAATTTAAAAAATCATGTCGATGTTAAATCCACATTAATCCTTCTTTTAAAAAGCTCCAAGAACTCAACTTTATGCAAAATGAATATAATGTCATTTCATTTACAAAACCTCACTTTTAAACCACATTTCTGTGCAAAATAAGAACAAAAAAAGACTATGAACTATTCATCCTTTTTAAAGCTCTGTAGCAAAAGAGATATTTAATCTATAGTGCAAACCTAATATGCGAATGACCCTGTGAAACTGTTTAGATATCCAATCAACTGATATCTTTCAACAGATACTGAAATCATTTTCTCTACGCATAACCAATTGAACGTTATTTATTGACCACCAAATCACCAAGTTTTATTATCAGGCTACCAACAGTGTTTCTCTTTTGTAACCAGAGAGTATGCAGACCTCCCAAATAAACAAAGACAATGTATTGTAAGATATTAAGAAAAGCAATTGGCAATTAAAAGAGATTCATAAGCCTGTACTCATCTGTAGTCTATATTGCCTGCAGGGCGGTAGGTTAAAACCAGTCTAAATACTGCCAGGAAGCATCTGCAAGGTAATTGAATCAGTGGACAGCATGCAATAAGCTATAATTTTGCTCCAAAGGGGATAACTACAGTTCAAAGCCACACTACCTTTTTTTATGTTGTGAATAACTTTGCATTGTCAAGCTTTTGGAAAACCAAGCTGAGATCAATACTGTTTTACACTTAATAGTATTAGTATTGTCAGGAGCAATTACTACAATTTGCATCTCGGATAACGCTAGAGCTATAATATGGTTGCAATGTCAAGTTCAACTGGTTTTCTTTATTCAGATTTACCAGAATGTGGTTTTGTTTGGCCACAGACCATCCTGTTGGTTGATTTGTTAGTGGCTCCACTATCACAACTGCCAAAAAGTTTACTCAAGGTGGCAATACTTATTGACCCACTCTTCTTCAGCATTTAACCTAACTGCTGCAGTGCAAAAATATAGTCTTAAAATACTTCTCTGTTTTGCACTAAAGTAGAAAATTACTACCAGATAGTATAAAGCATGTTGTTACTAAGCAACCAGTCTTAAATAAGCAGGTAGAGCACCTCTCAACTAATCAGAGTGTGCCTTCAAAACTAATTGTTTTACAATACATAGCAATGATCTGATTGAAGTTTAATATTAATATTTAAAATTTGCATATTGTATATAGCAACCTAATGGGCTCTGATAGCATTTGATCCCTGTTTCACAAAAAAAAAAAAAAAAATCATGGAGCCATTTTTAGATTCTAATGAAAAGCAGAGGTGCCAGCTAATGCTAATGAGTGAACAGACAAAGCTTGTTCAGCAGAGCCCTTGTACATTTTAAAACAGAAAGCCAGAGTGAGTGTTTCTTTCTGAATGCAGAATGAGCCTTGGCACCCTTGGATTTCTTTGAAAAACAGTATGTGTCAGCACAGAGGAATCCCTTTGACGAACAAGTTGTGTTAAAGGAGCAGATGTTGTGTTATTGTTCTACTTCCATTGAATACTTATTGAATGTAAATTATTCCTATTATTTCTTACATTATTATTTCTTCACACATATTTCTTACATGTGTGACTTATTATTGAAAAATCCCTGATAAAGAGTAAAGCAGGGATCCATCAGGGCAGGAAGTCATGGAATAAATGCAACAAAGGGTGCACTGTTGAGGGAAAACAATTTCAAGCATAGGATACATCCAGCTGTTCTGGACCTCAGGAGCAGATGAACATATCTTTAGCACACAGCAAAACAAGCAGAGTCATGAAAATGGGAGTGGACAGATTTCTGAATTGTCAGCCTATGGCAACTTCCACACTGCCAAAACTGATATGACATTGTCATGTCACTGTGCAATAGGGGGAAGAAAATTCATGGCACTCATCCTGGGATCATAGTTATGTTTTTCTGAGTAGGCTGCACTTTTTGAGGGGCATGAAATGATATAGGTTTTAGGAGCCAGGGACTGACATGAACTAGAATAACGTGGCCAGACAGTCTGGGGGAGATGAGACAAGCCAAAGACAATTCCCTTTGCTCAGAGCGATGTGGGAGGCTTAATGTGGCTTGAAATTTAAATTCTACTTTTAGATGTAGTGGCACCCAGAGCCTTCACCTGTAAACCCATGAAATTGAAAGAAAAGGCAGCCCTGCAGCGGCTGAGGCATAAGGGAAAAAATTAGCATTGATCAGAGCCAAAATTTGGAGTTGGTTTAATAATGCAATTGGGAAAAAATGGGGAATTTTCAAGTTTTTTTTCAAGCTCAACTTTTGGGTTTTATATTTCAAATACTTTCAGCATCTTTTTACAGGCATACAGTAGATGGACTGCATAAAAGAAATAAAAGAAATATGTGCATTAAGAGGTTTGGAACACACGAATTTCCCCCTGACCTTTTCTTCCAGTGACTTTCATCTCAAGGCCCACATCTATTTCTCATCCCTGCCCACAGAGCAACATGAGTGATGAACATACCCCCCTTGGTCTCTCCTGATGCAGGACAGCCATGCAACCCTTCTTCCTTTGTAAGAGAGGCCATAACTTTTACAGCCTGTGTGCTAATGCACAATTATGGTGTAATTAAGCATTGCTTGGAGGCCAGCCTTTTTTTCAGCATCTGTATCATGGCAGAAAAGGAGTTGTTCCAGGTCCCTTGCAGCTCAGTCAGCCCGGTAGCAGCATCTGCTATGGTGGTGAAGGCAGAGAGGCTGGTCCCAGCTCAGCCGGAGGACGCTCATTACCAACACCATGGGGCCGCCATGCCTCGTGGCTCTGCCAGCTATGCAAGCCTCCGCTCTGCCTCTTTCTATCTCTCTCACCTCCCCCACGCCAGCCTCTCAACGGATGCCATGTCATCTGTGATGCACTGCTCAGCTTCTTTGCTCTGGGCCAGTGCTGAGGAAACAATGGCGATTCCTGACAGTCAAGGCAAGGCCCTCGAAATAGCTGTTTGTTTGCAAGCATAAACAAGGACCCCTCAAAAGAGGGCAGCTGTAATTACGTTTGTCATGTCTCTGTGCACTGTTAAAAACCTCAAGTAGGGAGAGTCACTCCCTCAGGCTGACCCCTGACAAACAGAATTTTTGTTAGTAAAGAGGAATATTGCAAGACAGGCGATTCCCCAAGCTCTGAGTTTACATTTTCCCTGTAGAGAGATGAAGATTAACAAGATACATGCACTACATGGAGTGAATTCTCTAGAATTCTCCGGTCTATGAGACTGGCTATTTACTTCTCTTATGAACATGGCACCAAGATAAACAAACATATCTCAGATAGATGGTTAAATAATAGATCAGTCATTTAATATTAAACACCTCCAACTGGGCTAGAATTTCTTTTGCCACTGCCTTCTTGTCTGAGCCTCTGGAGCAGTGCCACACTTCTTTTCAGCCTTTAGAATAACAGCTGCCAGTTTCTCGAAAGAAGATTGCTGCACCAGTGGCAACTAGCAATATTGTTATCATTCGAAATAATACAAAAAACCTACAACAGTTATGCAATATTAACTTACTGATTGGATGATTCAGCACAAAGTTATTTTTCTGCATAACTTGGGTATAAAATAGCCAAATGACATAGTTGCTTGCATTCATTCATTTGACACACTTTCTGTTAAGAATTACATTGAATTACATTGTAGTATTTAATGAATATGGTGTGCCTCAAGGATCAGCCTTAGGTCCACTGTGGATGACCTTCTACAGATTATTCACTGTGAAATTGAAATTCTATTATCTGACAACACAAAAGCTTATCTTTCAATGTTTCTTCTTCTCTGCTACTCAGGATGTGAAAAGACTATCTGCAGCCTAAAAGATACATGATATTCAACCCCTTTCCAAAATACAGAAGTTTAACCTTTTCAAATTAGAACAGCTCTGCAACTCTGCAAAATTCTTACCTTCTCCAAAATCTTACCCTCACTTACAGTGACAACTGGAAAGAGCAGACTGCTGAGGAGTTGCACTTGCTACATTTCGGCCAGCTCCTGTCAGCTCCCCTGGTACAACATACATAGAAGTTGGCAATCCTTAACTCTCAATTTCTTTTGGCTTATTTTTTACTGAACTAAAGCTATTTCCACTACGATACCACACGATTCTCACATTGGCCAACCTGGAGGAATTAAAATCTAAATCAAATCAATATTTGGTGTTACTACCTTTTGCATTCAAACCAGCATCAGTTCTTCTAGGTACACTTGCACACAGTCAGGGATTCTGTAGGATTATAGTCGGTGTATGATCAACCAATTTGACCAAACAGGTACTGATGATCATCAATGTCACACGGAGGTTGAAACACAGTCGTGTTTGGAACAACCTACCAGCCGAGTTCCTTCGAAAACTGTGTGCAAGTGTACCTAGAAGAACTGATGCTGTTTTGAAGGCAAAGGGTGGTCACACCAAATATTGATTTGATTTAGATTTCTCTTTTGTTAATCCACTGCATTTTGTTAATTGATAAAAATAAATGATTAACACTTCCATTTTTGAAAGCATTCTTTGTTTACAGCATTTTTCACACCTTCCTAAAACTTTTGCACAGTACTGTATGTTGCAGTGTTTCATTATTAGCCAATGCTGATAACTTGTTTGTATCTGGAATGAGTTCAAAGTAATAGTCAATATAAATCGAATATGCTATTTTTGCTGTGCATAACATTATAAAAATAGATTTTTCAGTGAAGCAATTGCATGCCTAAGCCTCCATCCTGCAAAGTTTCATTAGAGAGTCCTATGTGCTGCTCTGCAACCTTATGCAGTGCTTTTCTGCAGGTTGACAGGTTTGTTATTGTTTCTTTAAACTATAAAAAAATAAAATAAAAATAATTTCTCAAGTTTGAATTTTGATGAGGAATACATATGGATTTTTTGCATTTAAGGACAACATCTGAATACATAATGCAGTTTGAGATATGTGTAAACATCAAATATTATCTCTAGGGGGCAAAAAAAATGTCTCTCAGTTAATATAAAATGACCAAGGAATAACAATGTTGAATCAATGGCCTAACTGCAGAAAAATGTATGCAGCATTTTAAATGTTAAAATTAGACTTATTATGCAGCTGTGAATTAATCAAAACTTAGCAGAATGGGTACAGGGGAAATACAGGCCATGGAAGTTTGCATGTATATTCATTTGAGTGAGTGTATGCATTTGTGTGAGTGAGACAGAAAGCTAATGTCATTGAGCATTGTTTGTGTTTTGTTTTCAGGTTAAAGAGATTAAAAATCTGCATGATTCAATGTAAACACATTAATTCAGAGAGGTTTCATGAGAAGTGATGCATTAAATTCTTTTTTTATGTAATCTTGATTATGATATAATTATGGTATGTTTTTGGGGTTTTTCTTAAAACTATTATGAACATATTTTTTCATAGGCTCTACATTTTCTAGAGCAGTACACGTCATAGCACGTCATAGCACCCTGAATTCCTTTTTTATGAAGCAGATCAAAAATGAGCCCATATTGACAGGATTTATGTTTTGAACATCTGAACATATTATAAAACAAAGCCAATTTGGAGCTTCCTTTATACAGAAATACACAGAAACCCTCAATACCACATTCTGCTCCACTTTTCTCTGTCCACCTGAGCAGCTGAGCAACCTGGGCAGATTATAACAGTTAAAGGAGCCTCTGAATGTATGACAAATGTGTGGGGTTAGACAGGGTTAATAGGTTTTGCACTGCAATATTACAAGGCATTTTATTCAAACCTATTAAACAAACCCTCCGTTGATGGAAATAGAAAAGAGCTTGGCAATAGGAGGTGACTTCAGTGAGCATGTTGATTGGCTGTCATTACTTCACAGTGCCTACAATCTCAGCATCTGGGAGCTCTCCCTAAGATGTGCGTGCGAAATGTGAATCCGGAATGACAGGCTCGACGAAATTGGGACGATATGAGTAGAAACAAGCTGGTGCACAATGCTCTGAAATCACAGGGGATGAGGAAGACTGAATTGAATCCTAAAAAGGGATAGATGGATGTCTCCACAGAATGCACCAATAGAGTTGTGTATGATTGTGTAGCAGAGAGACCCTTTTTGGTGAGGGGGTGGGGTGGGGTGGCAGATGGTTGATTCACTTAAATCCCACACATTGCTTTTCACACAATGTGAGGGTGGCTTGAACTTGTCACTGCAGTAGCAACCCACAGAGGGAGGAGAGGAAAATCAATATTTGCTTGCAGCATCCAAACCATTTTGAGTTCATCTCTGAGGTTGTTTTTAAAAAGAAGAAGAGGCCTCTGTCTTCAGTCAGTCTTTGTCATGCGTTACTCAGAAGGCCTCACAGAGTCTTATCGGAGTGGAACTATTTCATAAGGTACCTGGAATATCTGGAAACTGCTGATTTGTTGCAATTTGCACATGCTTTGCATTTGTTGCAAATGATCTTTAAAAGGCCAAAGAAAATATAATCAATATTGTAACTGCGATATAAGAACACTGCTAAAGCACCTAAATTTAACATGTATGCCAGGTGGCATGGTAGCACAGTGGTTCGTGCTGTTGCCACACAACGAGAAGGTCTTGGGTTTCATTTCCATGCTGGAACCCCCTGTGTCTGCTTGGATTTTGACGAGGGGTCTCTGGTTTTACATGCACAGTTCATGTACATGCATGGAGAACTGGAGATGCCTAAACTAGATGCACTATAACTGCAGGCCTTAAAGACAATGCACAATGCATACTTTGTTTTACTTCTTCAAGCAAACATATAATATAATTTGCCTGAATGTGTTCATATTTCTGGTTGCAAAAGACTTTGCATATATATATATATATATATATATATATATATATATATATATATATATATAAACTGTGACTATTGCTATGAGTAACTCTCCAGTTGCTGTCTCACAGTCTTTACATCTCAACAGCTTGGGGTAATCCTTTACATGAAGAGGATATCTATAACATGTTCACATAGCCATGAAAAGCATTTCATAAATCGAATGCCAAAAGATGATGTGGAGATTGTCTCAACCTCTACAGAAATTTCAGTGACACCACCATGGCATGCCAACTATAGATTTGTTGTCTCTTGTATGACACTTTAATCAGTGTGCGGAGGGTGTTGTGGGACACTGAATCACAGATAGTGTTTTATATACTGTATGTAATGAAGGTATTTGTTATGCAATATGGTATCCAGCTTTTTCAAGAGCTTATCATGTGACAGCCAGCATCCAAGCAGCTTCGTAATGGGAATAGAGCAAAGACAGCAGCTGCCACTGGCATGGCTGCTCAATAAGAAAGAAGAAAACAACTAGGTTCCTTAGAGAAGTAGGTTGTGATGGTGTGTTGTGTGATGTTCTGAAGCTGTCTCAAATTGCACAATAAAACTCGGGCCTCCATCATCCTTCTGAAAAGCACCTGTGACCTTTTATTCATCCATCATGGTTATTGCAAGTCTTTAGAAAAGCTGGGACGTACCTGTACTGACAAAAGGCAGTTTTTTTCTGATCCATTCCCTTTATTTATTGTAATTGTTTGCTTGAAGGCTGAATGGAGACAACAGCTCTGATGAGTTCCAGAGATACCAGAGAGATGACCAATGTTGCTCCATTTCAACAATCAAGTAGAGTGATAGAAACAATAGCTGCAAAGGTTAATGTATTCTGAGTTCTTTCAATGTGCAAATGATTACATTTTGAATAGAAATAAAAAGGTTTTGTTGATTTGCACTCATATGTATTCATACATGTATATTTGTAAAATAATATTTTATTAATTTCAAATTTAACATTAACATTATATTATACTGTCAGAAAGTAAAGCAATATATTTATTCAGCATAAATGTAACACACACAAGCTTGAACCAAATTCAATATTCACACAGACCATGAAACACACACAGAACAATGACTGACAGCTCTGCCTTGACTCACCGAGATCTATATTCCTTTAGTCTAACGAGGCACACCTGGAGACATATAGAGTCAGGGCAGAGCATTGTGAAACATGACAGAAGCCCTACCAAACTGCAACTCCTGGGGCACACATCACCTTGCCAGGAGATGGCCAAACAAACCAAAATAAAAATGTCAAGCAGGAAAAACAGGAGTGAACGAAAACAAGTTGGACCAGGCAAGGCTGGGGAGCCCGGCCAGCAAACAAAGCAGCCCCCCTATGACTGGGCCCTTTACTGGGGTCTGAAAAAGAGCAATTGCCACAGGAAGACTAGGGTATTGGGCCACAGTACGGCAAAGGGACTGGGCCATGGGAGTGGACAGTGAACGGGACCAGAAAGCAGACACTAGACTGAACACGGGATAAGACCAGGGAGCAGACGCGCGGCTGGACACCGGACAAGACTGGGGAACAGACACAGGGCTGGGCAGGGACATAGTACAAGACCAGGTACCAGAATAGACGTCCTGGGCTGCAGCTGGTGAGGGGAAGCCCAACACAGAAGTTCATGGCCAAGCAGCAGCCATATCTAGGCAGAGAGAAGCCCAATTCTATCCCTTGGGCTGCAGCTGGCAGAGACAGGGACGCCCAATATAGTCAATGTGGCTGCAGCCGACAACCACTGGGCATCACCCTCCTGAGAAGACACAGGAGGCAGCGGTCACAGGGTGCCATCCTCCCGAAAGGACACAGGAAAGGACGAAGAAAAGGAACCAAGAGCCACCGAAAAAGAGGGACCAGAGCCACCCTCCTGAAAGGACGCAGGAGCTGGTAGCGAAGGCGAGCTGCCCCAGCATTGGACTGGGGCTGGCGCTGAAGAAGAACCAGGAGCTGGTGATGAAGGGGAGCTGCCCACTTTAGGTGCTTTGAGGGCCAGCATCGAACCTTTGGCCGGTGACAAAGTGGATCCCGGAGCCAGACTGCAGACGACCACAGTCACAACTCGCTTGGGCACCTTACAGACATGGCTACTGGGAGCCCTTCAAGCTCCTCACTACCTGGCACAGGTGATACAGGAGAAGTCACGGCTGGCAAAGAGTTAACAGGAGCAGCAGCTGTCACCATACCAGCCGATGAGGGGTAATGTGAAGTGAGAGCCGGCCGTGGAAGGAAACAGTGGAGACATAGTTGGCTCAATAAGATTTGACCCATTATGGGCCACAGCAGGAGCCAGTAACAAGAAACTGTCCTCCTGAGTGGCGGGGGGCATTCTCCATGCTGGAGTCTCAGAGTGAACTCGATGAGAACGGAAACAGCCTCACCTTCGCATTTTCATCTTGTGCTTCAGTGTTGATTTTTCCTTTGAAGCCCATCACTTAGGGTGACTAGCCCCTCCCCGGGGGCTCAGAGCATCTAGCATGTCCCGGCGCCTAGCCATGACCAGTATGTCCTGGCTGCTAGCCTCAGCCAGCGGGAGCACGTACTGGAGGGTGCCCTCGGTTAGCATGAGCATGTCCTGAAGGCTAGCTAACATGTCCTGCCAGCTCTTTCAGTCATTGCAGCCAGCCAACAACTGAATTCGAGTAGATTCAGTAGAACTTATTCGCTGATTTCTGCCTGTTTAGCCAAGCTTTCCTCACTTTCATCTGCAAGGGTCTTCAATAAAAACCTGTCCAGTGTGGTCTGTTCCATCCTCCCTTTCAGAATGAGAGAGTGTTTCTTTGGAATAAAGTCTGAAAGTTTCTCCCACATTCCCAACATTTCCTTTATCTCACTTGTAGAGCTCCATGTCACCTATTTCCTGCAAAACCTCTGAGTGCTGCTGCACCTGTAGCTCCTTTAGCTCCTCCAATGTCAGTTCAATTCAATGCACATTACATTTACAGCATTTAGCAGACTCTCTTATCCAGAGCGACTTCCATGTCCTGATTACAGGGACAGTCCCCTCTGGAGCAATTCAGGGTCTTGCTCAGGGACCCAGTGATGGTAGAGCCAGAGGTGGGATTCGAACCTGGGACCTCCATAGGTCCATAGGCAAGTACCCTACTATATATATATATATATATATATATATACACAACCAATAAAGTACAGTCATGTTTTTTTGTTTTATTTCCATGAAGTCTGCCCATAGACTATATATAAAACATAAAATAAATCTGGTTAATATGTTAAGAGACATTTTATAGCATCCTCTCCTGCCTGAAAGATTTGCTGTTTTTATTTCACTTTGCATTTCGAATATGCTGATTATTTAAACATAATAGCAGAAGCGCTGTCAGCGGAAATCTAAACACTTCAGCACTGCATCAGAGTAACTGCAATATATTTGGCTGACGTTAACAACCAATCCAGCGAACACACACTGCGGTCTCTGGTCTGGTCTGTTCCACACAGCTGCTGTGAAAGAACATCTTGAACCATAAAAAGAAAACAATTTATGTTCACTGTGTATTCAGTCAAAGAAAAAAAGTCTTTCCTTCTCTACAATGCAGGTTTCAAATGGGCCCAATTGAATTGCCAAGGATGCCCTGCTAGATGGGTCTGTCTAACAAAAAGGACACTGTGTCCCTTACCTCTTGTAGAACATGCATATTTATTTTTTAACTGATGAAGGCCAATCCTTTGTAATATTATTTGTATACCATAATGTTATTTTTATATGCAATGCAATTAACAGCTATTTTTTGTTTAAATTATACAATGTTGACTATTTATGTATTAAATGCAGAATGCAGGATGCAGAAAATTGTTCTAAAATAATAACAATAATAATAATAATAATTAAATAAAATGCCTTTAACAATTTATGTTTATAAAAACACAGTTATTGTGGTTCCAGATTGGCACTGCTGCTCTCAGTGTGCTTGTATTTTAATCTTATATACATGCATAAATAATAAAACAAAAAGATAAAAATATAAGATTTTTTTTCCTTTTGATCAGTTTGTATTGTCTCATTTAGCATTTAATTAATTAAAATGTATTAATATTTTTATTATTATTGATTTCAACAAGGGGCCATAAGCATTCATCCTGCTGCATTGAAAAGAGTGGGAACTGTTACACCAGTGGAAGAGAATATGGCATGTATGACATTACTGCACAGTATTGGTTTTACTGAATTATGGGTAATGTGATGAGCTCAAAATGGTTATTTTCTGAACAGCGTGATTTACTGATATAAATTTCAAGTTCATATCACCCATGCATACTATGATCTGCATATGCCAGAGCGGGCTTGTATGTCTTTATTTTTGAGATAACAAACAAATGTTTTACTAAACAGCCTGCATAAGCCAGAAAAGGTGACCTGCTTCTTGATTACATGATAATCGCAGCGATATGACAGATTTGTCAGTGTGAATATGAATTCGCAAGAAGAGGCTGGGGATAATCATATTAGCAGGGTGACATTTAGCAATCCACGAGCTCCAGGCTCTGGATGACCTTTACTGGAACATATGGCTCGGTGCTGAATACCTGTATTGAATTGTAGAGTGCATCTCTTTTATTGTATGCTCTGTGGCTCACAGGTGGCCTGTAAAATACCACTCTCCCTGAGTTTTCAGTTTGTCACTTGAAATAACATTTAACTTGCTTTAACACATTCAGATGTTTTTGAGTATCTTCTCTAAAGGTAAATGTAACCTAACGTTGCATAGTTAACCTTTCCTTCAGTAACACAAAAGCTTGTAAACACTGCGGCTCCAGGCTGACTAGAACAGCTGACTACTTCAAGTCAGCATCATGGAGAGGACCTGCAAATTAAGAAACCACAAGCCCCCCGCATGTACCTCATACAGTAACCGCAAAAGTCTAGGAAAGACCTAAGCTCTTTGAACAGTTCTCAGGATGGGCCACGTCCTCACTGCACCGATCTTGTCAGGGTCCATACCGATGTGTTGAGCTGAGACTTGATGACCTAAAGACCTGATCTAAAGCTGGAGCAAATGACACATTAACCTTCAAGCCCGTCTCTCTTAACCTGGTCTCTTCTTACCAGATTCAAGTGAAAAAATTGTCACTGTGAAACACAGCAGAACACACAGTGAACCACAACGAAATACAGCCTCAGCATTTAACCCACATGCAACAGAGGGCAGCTATTTAAAACACCCAGGGAGCAGTGATGGGGACGGTACCTTGCTTAAAGGTACCTCGCTTAAGGGTACCTCAGGACAACCTACTGGTCTCGGATACAAACCCACAACCTTTTGATCCTGGGGCCAACTCCCTAACCTCCAGGCCACGGCTGCCCCAAAATTCAACTTCTACATTTTAACCATACAAACACGTGCGGCAGGGGGCAGCTATTGAAAGCACCCAGGGAGCAGTGATGGGGACGGTACCTTGCTCAAGGGTACCTCATGGCAACATACTGGTCTGGGATTCAAAACCACAACCTTCTGATCCTGAGGCCAACCCAGGATACATAGACCAAAAGGCATTCAACTTACGATATATCATAAATATATTTTGGGGGGGGGGAGGGTCTACCCAGGTGTTGTACGCGCTCTCAATCTACTCAAATCAACAACTTTACAAGTCATCCACGGCTAAACTTGCTTCCTGTGCTTAGTTACACTCCCATCAACTAATATGAATGACCATTTTTCACTTTATTAACATTTACGGGGACATTTAGCCAACTATCAAGCGTCACATGTTCTAGCGGCTCTTCTCCCTGGCCGAAACCGTTGCAATTTCGCGAGCTCCCGCGAGAACTCTTTACTCTCGCGAGACCTGCCCCTAAACAGCTCTTAAAGAGATAGCGTCACCTTAACGAAGAGAACACGTTTCTGCAGCAGTAACTCCATGAACGCGTTCAACACCATTGTTTCCAAATTATACACACATTTTAACCTTTCATTCAGTTCACCTGGTTGAATAAATGTGGATCATGAAAGAGGTGAAAAATCATTTATCAAAAACATTTATCTATTTTGCCCTCCAATGATCAGCCAAGATATGTTTGGTGTCCAAAGTGGGAAAATGTTTTAGTTTAATTTTTCACTAAACATTAAATGCATCATCATGCTGACCATAATCATCTGATGCTCTGTAATCCTTTAGCTAGAGGTTTGGAGAAAGTTGGACAGATGAAAGTGAAAATGACAACCCTTGTCATTGCAAGGTCACAGCACAGCACAGCACAGCACAGCACAGCACAGCACAGCACAGCACAGCACAGCACAGCACAGCACAGCACAGCACAGCACAGCACAGCACAGCACAGCACAGCACACGTGAACCACAACAAAATTAAAAATTGGACCTCTGCATTAACCCATGCACACAAGCACCATGCAGCAGTGGGCAGCTATTGAAAGCGCCCAGGGAGCAGTGACGGGGAGAGGGGACGGTACCTTGCTCAAGGGTACCTCAGGGCAATCTACTGGTGAGGGAATCGAACTCCCAATCTTGTGGGGCAACTCCCTAACCACTAGGCCACCACTGCCCCATGATACTTGAGATCAGAAATTTTAAACCAAGGAAAAAAGACCAAGAGCCTCTGTTGTCTTTACTTTTATTTGATGCATAACCACTTGTAAACTAATAGCGCTAGTTCTTCTGTATTGTGCAGTATCTGCATTGTCTTGTATTATTTTCTCTCATATTGGACTCTTTCACTCTATGAGCACTAAGACCCAGCTATGATAAGTGGTTAAGATAATGGATGGGTGGATGGATGGATATTGGACTGTCCCTTTACTGTAATGCTGATTGAAGAGTAGTACATTGCTTTTCTTTTTACATTACTCTCTTTTCTCATTATTAGCATTATTATACATTTCTTAAGTTGCAATGGAAAGTGTTGATAAATGCCACCTGCATTTTTTTAGCTTGAATAATGTATCATGTCCTTTCAAACAAGCACCACTAAATATCTCAGACTATGCTTAAAAAACACAGTGTACTGTGTACACTGAATACACAACAATGCATCTTTACCTTCTCATAGGCATGTGCATCAAATACTTTAAAAGAACACATTTATACTCATTATTTGCCTTTTTGCAATAGTGTGTCAATAAAGTAATATCACCTTGCCCACTCACTGCAAAACAACCAAATGTAGTAGGGGCATTTTAGAGCAAGTGTTGATTGTGAACCATCTGCTGATCTGCTCTGTTGTTGCATAGTTTATTCCCTTCTGCTGAAATACCAGAGAAAATAGAACACAACAGAATATTATCTTTGTAGTGAAACATTCCAAAATGTTTCACCAAAATGGCAAAAGGATATTTTTTAAACACTGGATATCCTCATTGTTCATTTAATGATGCTCAGCTACCTTTCTGCTATGACTTGTATGTGAACGATGAGAAAGTACAGCTCATCTTTTTCCATGCATACTTTGTGTTAATCCCTAAATTAGTGAGTTTTTGACCACAGGACCACTTCTTGTTGGATATTCTTTGCTAGCCTATTGTGACTTTTAAAATGTTTAAAAACCTCTGAATCACCATTATCATGCTGGTGTTCTTACTGTGCAGAGAATGGCCCACTACCTAAGCAACATCTAGTCCCTGGTGGTAACCTTAAACCATAAAGTGCAACTATATGGCATGTGTTTCTAAAACATACCAAAAGATTGTTGGTACACTCTAGGTTTCACTAATTACTGGCAACCTATTGTATATGCAAAGAGAAATTAGTAATCTTCTTCATATAAGGCAGAGCTGTTTTTTTTTGTGAGTCTAATCAGGGCCAGGTTGGCATGAGATGTCTGAAGCTCTGGGAGCAGTAAGGCACAGCTGGCAGGCCTTCTCTGAGTGGAAAAGCAAATGAATTACTTGATTACATACTGCTGATGGCCACATGGGAGCAGTTTCATTAACTCATATTTTACCTTCTCTCCCAGCACGATGAATTACTACTTCAGAGTATCGTTGGTTGTCGGCAGGTGTCCCTGCAGACCTCCTTGCAGCTCACCAATCTGATACTTGAGTATAGTAAATGTGATTCCATTTACTGATAGTCCGATAGGTGCTGTCTGCGCTCGAGCTTTGAGAGCTATACTGGCAGAAAAAAAAGGCTAAAAAATAATGTTTCATAAATCTTTATTTATTATCATCTATATAGTGACAACCAATTGGATGTCCACATGGGTTTAGTCGACTCTACTATATACTTTCGAGGAAAGCTATGACTTTATTAATAATGGGAATGCTGAATAAGTCTACAGCCATGAAGCCATGACTATGAATGCGTTTTGACTTTTTTGTGTGATGCCTCCTTTTAGCACATTGAAGATGTCTTATGAAGAATTTTGATTGAAGGCTTTGTATCATGCTGTGCACCCACTTCTAGCAGCACTGAGGAGATTACCGCAACTTCAACTGCTAAAGGCCCTACTGAAACGCACTTGAACTTCACGCTACCCGGGCACGCCTTTTTCTCCTGTGAAAATTATCATTCAGTCATCATGACATGGAGCTGTTTCAGAAAAGGGGCTGGCTGGGGAGTGTGTTCAGATGCCTGGGAGGCTTTAATGAGTTTTGTCCCTGCTACTTGGTTCAGCTCATCATGCTGATGCTGTGTGTCTTCTGCTCTCAGCAGAGGCCAATCTGGCTGCCAATTACTCGGCCTTGCGGCAGGCCTCGCTTCCTGATTCACCACCACTAAATTGATTAGGAGTGTGAGAGGGAGGTTTGATCAGATGGTAATTGAAAATGAATGATCAAACATCATTATTGAGCACAACAGCAGCACTGCGAGTTTATAGAAGGACTTAGATGTGGAGGACTAATCGGGGAGACATCCGAATGCAAACTGGTGCGCATTGCTGTTGTGTTGTGTGTTGTCCGGTCCTGCTCTACACGACTGGCTTTTGGTAGTCGCTATTGAGTCTCTTTTTATTTAGAGTGGTGTCTGGCTCCCTCTGTGAGCATAACAAATAGCTCTACTTGATCTCACTGTCGTGGGTCACTCATCACAATTTTGTCATGGGACTAGTATGGGACTAGATGGCCGAAAGTTAATCATTATTGTAATTGGAAGGTAACTTTAACTTTGTTTCTTTGCACTCACTCAAGTTTGAGTATATTACTTCAGCTTCAATTTCAGGACAATATATGTGATGTGTATGCTTGGTTTAAGGCATGTTTAATGAAGATGTACAAGTGTGATGCACCTTGAAAATATTTAAATGATCTTGTTCTCATTGAAGTAAGGAAGAAGAGTCTCTCTCTCTCATAAACCCACCACAGGTAGATGATTTTATTTTCATTGTTCATTTTATCAGCTCCAATGACCATGACAGGTGCAGTTTTTTAACATTTTGCCAGCACATTGTCTACTCTATGAGACACATCTAACCTAGTCATGCACCTTGCAGTGAATTTATTGATAATGGTTCATTTATTGATAATGGTTCATTTGATTTTGCACAGTTTGGGTCCTTTAGCGAGTCCCTTAACCCTGAGTTGCTCCAGGGGGACTGTCCCTGTAATTAGGACATGGAAGTCGCTCTGGATAAGAGCGTCTGTCAGACGCCATAAATGTAAATGATATTGATAACAACTCGTCATACTGCCCACCAAACTGTCCCGGGTGTTTCTCTGCCTTTTGCCCTTTGAGTGCAGGGAAAAAATTTGAGCCCACTGGGAAAAAAATTAAAGTAGGGTTAACAAAAAGAGCACCTAATTGACCTTTAACACTATCTAAAGTTAACTACAGTATAATTAGAAAGACCAACACAAAAGCTTTCTCTGAGCACATTAACTTGCCCTTACTGACAGGATGAACTGGCAAAGATAAAAAATGTAAAGTTCCTAATAGCAAATAGAGAACCAGTAGCAGTGGCTGAGTGTTTAGGGACTAGGCCCCTGGATCAGAAGATCGTTGGTTCGAATTCCTTACCAGTAGGTTTCCTTGAGGTACCCTTGAGCAAGGTACCATCCCTGTCACTTCTCCCTGGGCACTTTCAATAGCTGCCTCCTGCTGCACGTGTTTGTATGTATGGGTAAAATGCAGAGGTCCAATTTCGTTGTGATTCACTGTGTCACAATGAAAAGAATGGTCACTTTCACTTTCACTAGCTTAGGGTGTCACAGACAGAATATAATACACTCTGTTTTATAATTTGCTATATAATTGATGTTGCGATATGATATGCTGGAAGCTGGGAACAACACCCTGAAACACACTGAGAGAAAGTAAACGTGTTTGTCTTAATGTTTAAAAAAAAAAAAGGTTCTGGGTTTTTTAACTCTAGGCTATTTATCACAATAGTGACATGTTGTTGTTCGTTTCAGGCATTCAATTTGATGACTGCCTGCATTTGCAATAATTTACTATGACAGCAAGTCTCCTTACCAAGCCCCAAATGGATGTATAAGAGCTGCTCTTGCTATTCTACCCGGGTCTTACAAGTTCCAAAATGTGTCTGTTCCAAAACTGCATAGCCGCCAATTTAGTTGCACATGTTGTCTGAGTTTTATGAATATTTATGGCTGGAGGATTCCGTGGCTAAAAAGTGTAATATTATTTCCTGTCTGCTTGGCAGTTGTTCTTGGTTTAGCAGCATACTTTTGTACCCTGCAAAATGTAGTTTATTGGTGTGCATTTCCTAAATTATACTCAAGACAAGCATTCTCTTAAAACCATTTGCAGTAAACTGTGAAGTAAATGCTTTCATGCATCTAAAACGGGAATCATCTTGTAAACACGTGTTTATAACAGAGCAGGATGGAATAACAAAAAAGAGAAACAGTATTCTAATATTAGATGACATTTATGTTGATAAATAAATTAATTAATAATTATTTTAATGGCCTATTTTCTTCTTCTTTTGGCTGCTCCTCTTTTGGAGTCACCACAGCAGATTATCCATTTCCATTTCTTCTTGTCCTCTGCATCTTCCACATTCAAACTGACCACCTCTCTCCTCTGTCTTCTCTCACCACATCCATAAACCTTCCCTTTGGTCATCCTCTTTTCCTATCGCCAGGCAGCTCCATCTTCAACATTAGCCTGTCCATTACCACTGCAAACAAGAATGGGCTCAGCTCTGATCCTTGATGTAATCCAACCTCTTTTGCAGTAGTTGCCCAGCAATCTGGTTGGTCTTCAACACCTCCCCGTGCATATCTTAATTCCTGCCTGGATTTCACCTTGCAGTCTTCCTTCTTCAGCTTCCACCATTGGATCCTCAAATCTGCCCTCACTTTCCTCCTCTTCCTGACATACAAGGTCATCCTATAGACTACCATTCTATGCTGTTCAGCTACACTCTCCCCTGTCACTACTCTCCTTCAGACTGACTCTCCTGCAAAGGATATAATCCATCTGTGTGCATCTTCCTCCACTCTTGTGTGTCACCTTGTGCTCCTCCCTCTTCCTAAAATAAGCCATTTTCATCCTTTTACCAAAATCTACCTCCTCATTACCTCTGTTTCCTTCACCAACATGTCCATTAAAGTCTGCACCAATCACCACTCTCTCTTCCCTGGGTACACTCTCTATCACTTCATCTAACTCACTCCAGAATTCTTCTTTCTCTTCCATCTCACAACAAACTTGTGTGGCATAAGCACTAACAACACTCATTATCACACCTTCAACTTCCAGCTTCAAACTCTTCACCCTTTCTGACATTCTTCACCTCCAAAACACTCTTCACATACTCTTCCTTCAGGATAACACCTCCCCCATTCCTCCTTCCATCCACACTATGGTAGAATTTAAATCCTCCTCCAATACACCTGGTCTTACTACCCTTCCATCTAGTCTCACACACACAGAATATCAATCTTCGTTCTCTCCATCATATCAGCTAATTCTCTACCTTTAACAATCATGCTGCCAACATTCAATCACTTCCACTCTCCTCCATTTCCTTCTCTCCTCCCGCCGGACATACTTTCATCCTCCCATTCTTCTTCTTCTTTGGCCAAAAGTAGCCCAGTTTCCATCAGCACCCTGTAGGCTAACAGCACTGGACTGCTAAATGTAGCAAATGTAAATAAGGTGGTCGCTGTTAACCCGGGCCTCGACCGATCCAGTACGGAATTTTGTTTTGTTGTCTGCATATTGATTTACCAAAAAAGATTTGGCTGTTTTGTCCTAGTCAAAAGCCTCCCCATTTATCCGGGTACCATTGGTACCAGCGAGAAGAAATACACTGACTTGTGGGTTATTTTAATGGCCTTTTTTAACTTTAAATGAGAAAAAAACATGTTTAACTTGAATATTTAATGTACAACAGGGTAAAATTTATATTCTGAGACATTTTGGAAAATGTTTGCACAAAGTTAGGATTGCAAGCTTTAGTCTTTTTATAACAATTTCTCAATCCAAATCAGCTTTTTTCTTTTCTTATCGTTTTTTATTTTGATTGATAAAGAGGAAATCCAATAATCATTATAAAGGTGTGCTCTATCATTCTATCTGATTTGCCATTAATTCATAAAATTCACTGGTTCCTCTTCATTTACAAAACCCCTCACTGCCCCTTCTTATCTTTATGAAAAGCTGGAGACTATATCTGTTGCCTACAACACCCGCAATGCTCATCTTCAGCTGAAGATCCCAAAAACAAACACTGAGTTTGGTCAATCATCTTTCCAGGATGCGGCTGCCAAAGATGGGATCAATCTGCAAAAAACATTAAAGCTGAACAAATTTATCTAAATGTCAGCCTTCAAGACTCTCATTATGCACATGCTAACAAACACATGCAACTTCTTTCAAGGTTTATTGATATAGTATATAGATACAGATACACTTTTGAATTTTTTTGTGTGTGTGTGTGCTTTTATTATTTTATAACCCAACCTCCTCACCCTCAAGAGATTTCTGTTTTTAGCCTCTTGCTAGGCTAAAAATGTGAAATTTTGTTCTTAGTGTCTTGCTTAAATTAAGGTTAAATAAAAAAAAAACAAAAACAAACAAAAATAAAATTCTCCACAATGGGGGAATATTACTATGCTCATGTTTGTATGCATCACTGAAGGTGATGGAAACCACACCAGAAGAATCTCTCAGATGTGTGGTTGAGGTTTCAAATTAATTGATATAATGTAAAAGACTGCTGGTGCCATCAAAATAAATAAATCAATCAAAGCAAGGTTTTCAGTCTTTATAGGATATGTCTGTAAAAATTTGATTTGAAATATGGACGTGTATGATACATGATATCCTGGAAAGCGATAAATAATCTCTTTCTGAGCAATCACACACTGTCAAAAACTTCACAAGTAAATGCTGCAGTCTCATGTTGTATGACCTACCTGAAAGGCAACAACTCAACCCTCAGATGTAGGCCTAGAGTGATGCAGGATTCCATGAAAAATGCAGAGCTACAATTTATTAATAATGTAGGGAGGATTCACCATCAATTATATATCACAGCATTTTCTCTCTGTTGTTTCATTTTCGGCAAGGTTTAAAGAATCGATTTGAATCATTTAGCCTCCTATTGTAAACAAAGTGACATTTGCTCATATGCCAAATAGGCAAGAAATTACTGTGTGACACATTGAATATTTAAAGATCTTCTTTATGGAGGTTGTGAATAGAGAAAGCTTATTTTGCACTGCTTCGATGTATGCTGAGTGTCACTGAAAGCCATATTGAAATTTTCAACACAATTTTCCAAGGTCAGTCCTTGTCAAGTCTCCTACTCTCTCTTGACAAATCATGTCATAGTCTCCAGAGACGGCAATCTATTCTCTAATCCCACCGCCATTCACGCAGCATCCCATCTCTCGGTCAGAATGTAAACAAGCTCTTCGCGGTGGATGTACCCCTGGGTGTTTCAGAGGCACAAATTGAGAAAAGGAGTTCAAACACAGCAAAAAAAAATAAATGTTCTCCTTCATTTATCTCTGATTATTATAGTAGACTGTATACTGTATACTGGAATGAATTTAGAGAGCCATATGCATATATATATATATATATAAATAAATAAATATTAACATACACTATCAATAACACATTCAGTGAGTGTGTACATACACTTATTTTATGTGCAATAATCAGTCTACACAAAAGTATCACGCTTAATTTCTTCTCTAATACTGCTTAATAACAGCATCAGTCTGGTTTATACTCCTGAGATTATCAGCTTTGTCTATTTTAGTCCACACTTTTGTGGAATATAATTCCCATACCCCAGTCCCAGTCTCAGGACAGCAGGTAAAATGCTGAAGCTGACAGTATCGATGCTGTTATGAAGGCAACAAACATCTAACCTAGTTTTAGAAAGGAAACATGTACTTGATGATTATGATGATGATGATGATGATGATGATGATTATTATTATTATAGAAGCTGTGGGAGAAGTAGTATTTTCTAGTAGTATTTTGTGGGAGAAGTAGTATGTCACTTTCACTTTCACTTTCACTTTTTAAAAACCCAGTCCCAGATTTAAACTTCTAACATCAGATGCACATTTACTATCCCTAAAATGAAAATCACACATTTTATTAAGCGTTACTAGTTTTGTAATATGAAGCCTTTTGTAATAAAACCCCAGTATCAGTCTCATTTCCCCCTCATCCTGTTAACATTTAGGACCTGAAAAGAACCACTTTTCACTTTTATACTTATTGCATCCAGACTATGCTGGAGTGACACATTGCAAATCAGACCCCCCAGAGCCCTTTCAAAGGTGGTGCATCTCCCAAGTGCCGTTTTGTAGTGTTTTAAAGTCTGGCATCCAAATTTGTTAAAACCTCTGCATGCTTTAAAGGCATGTAGGTCAATAAACACATGCTCTATATCCTTCAAAAATCCCGAGGGGTAGCAAGCATCTAGCTAACATTAAATGCCAATTTAGTGTAACAGTCCTGAGATGAGTCCAAAATTGAAGAGAATCCTGCTTTTTGACCTTAAACTGAATCACATATCCTACATGTTTATCATTTAGGCTATCTAAAGACTACTTCAAGGTGTCTTAAGCACATGTCTGCTATTGATTATTGTATTTCTGGGGGATGAATCCTCTCCTCTCATTCTGGAAGGCTATATTTTGCTTAAGAATTAATTAAAGCAGTCCTCTCACTTGTTCTCCTTCTTTTTTGTGCGAAGTGGTTGAGTGAGCACAGAATGAAGCTTGATGCTTCGCTTCCTCGCTCATTAAAGTCCACCACTCCCCTTAGCGCTTCTATTTGCTCAGTACTAAAGTGGCGCGTAAGGCACGGCCAACTGTTTGTGACTCATCTAACTGGAAAACAGCAGGAAGGCTGCTGATCTTACACAACGTGTGATTCTTGTCGAAAAAAATAAGCATCCCCCATGCCTCCTCTGCATCTGATGCACTAGGCCACAGTTCTGTGTGCAAGGCGACAGGCTGTCAGAGTGCCCTGTGCCACTGTCTGCTCTCCAGATTATTGGATTCATTCAGCCCATAACGTCTCTGCATATTTTGGCCATATTTCACAACACAATGGGGATTATCTGTGCATGCAAAACTGAAATAGTAGCTTGCTCTTGCATCATCATAGGGTAATCATAACAGTAAATAATTCATGAAAACGTTCAAGGTGTGACTAAATGTGAGTCTTACAAAATTACCATTTTTCAATTACTCATTATTTCTCCTTGCTACTGGCTTTTAGGAACGATCAATGTAAAAAGTCTTGTTCTGACTGGTAACTCTACAGTTTCTTACAAAGAGAAGATGATTGGGTGGCGCTAAAGTACTCAAAGAAGATGAAGGTCCCAACATTTCAATAGACTGTTTCTTTTTCTTATATGACCCATATGGACTAAAGGTGTCATCAGTTTGGTTCTGAACTTTAACTGAATTTCTTATGCTGTGTAAAACATTCATTCAACAAAAATGAGCAAAATGTTCTTTTTTCCATGGCCATCACCTTAAAATCACCTCAGAATGACTGTCCCAATAGAGCACTATAGTGACATGGAATACCTCCTTACATAAAAACCAACATTGCATCCATTATTAGGCGTTAATTCTAGTTAATCATTCGTTTATGCATCAGCATTTTAAATACATGAAAAAAATATTGAGGAAGCTCAGAGCAAATGTTAATGTACTTAAAGCTCACATGTAGACTAACCTGTATGTGCTTTAGAGCTAATCCTCCCACATTAAGTGCATCATTTAAACCACTTAAAGCTGTAAAAAATTAGGACTCAGTCAAGCTCTGATTGATTTTTTTCCTTGCTGTGTTTATGTGCACTGGATACATGATTAATTTGTTTCATATTTTATCATTTTTGCATTACTTGAAGGTGAACACATCCTGTATGTTCTGATCACGCTTCTGTTGCCAGTTAGTACGAGTGCAGTTCTATAATAATGATCCAGTTGTCAGTGCTATAATGATATAGCCACACATATAATAATCCTAATAATAATCCTTTATTTATAATCCCACGAATGAGAAATTTGTCCTCTGCATTTCACCCATACACACACGTGCAGCAGTGGGCAGCTACTGAAAGCGCCCGGGGAGCAGTGACGGGGACGGTACCTTGCTCAAGGGTACCTCAGGGCAACCCACTGGGGAGGGGATCTAAACCACAACCTTCTGATCTGGGGGCCAACTCCCTAACCACTAGGCCACCACTGCCCCATATCTCATGGCATATCTCATGCCAACTCTTCCCATAGGGCACTGACTGACTGCATGAAAACAAGGTTAATTGAGTATTTATTGTTTTTCCTTGGGATTTTTTCCAATAGTTTTTTTCTAAAGCTACAGAGTTTCCTTTGCTGTGTGATGGGGTGGAAAATACTTTTGCACATATAAGATTAGTCATTTTCTCATGTATGTTTGACAAGCAGTATGTGTATTTTTTCACATTTCCAAGAGCCAAACACTTAAAACAGTTTTATTTAGACCTTTAAAGTAATAATGAAAAATCTCAAAGATGTTCCAAATTGCTGAGCTCCTGCCATTTGAATTTATTGATATTAGATGCAAATCTCAGGAAACTTCTTTGTAAGGCACTCATTGATTCATTCACACTCTTGATAACTCACATTTAGCATGTTTAAAAAATATTCACGGGGGCGTCATTAGCAGTTAAAGAGCTTTGGACGCTTCATAAGAGCAGTTCATCATGTGATATCATGTGTCCTCGTTATTTAAATATTCATCCAAGAATATCTCAGGGTAAAACAAAAACGCCAGAGTAGTCTTTGTGCACTGGTTATGGCACCACACTACCATATTAACTTTTTGAAGGATAGCAAATAAGCATCTAGCAGTGAACAAATTTAAACGACACTGCTTTGCAAATTGTGGTGTCTATTTTCTTTCATGAAAATGAAACTAAATAAATGTCTATTTAACAATTTGCTATAACATTTGTGGAACACATCTTATGTTATATTTTTCCCCAGAGTGTAAAATATATTTTATAAATGAATAACCAAGTAAGTGTGCATGAAATTGTAATTTAACTGGGACACCGAAACTTACAATCCACTTTACTATTCTCACATGTATTTTTTCAGAAATTATTTTCATTGAAATATACTTTTTGGCTGCATATTTAACTGAGCACAATATTGAAACGTTACTCAGAACTTCAGAAATTCTGTTCTTTTTTTACAGCCCTACCATAAGGGGTACTTTTTATATGCCTGACACTACATAAACCACTGTGATTAAACCTGGGAGGTTAAAAAAGCAGTAATATCACTTCCACGTTAGTAACATAGTAATGCCCTCATTCACCATTCACAAGCAAAATTTACCCAGCTTTTGTGTTCCCTTGCTTTAAACCTCAGAGCCTGAAAATATGTATTTATGGTAATTCCCTTTCCACAGAGTCTGACCTACAAGGTGTGAACTCTAAACCGTAATCCAGAGTTGGTTTAACATTTCAAATTCATAATGTTTAGCGTGATCGTCTCAGTCAAACTAAAACAAGCTTTTGCACACGAGGCTTTTCAGTAAATGCTGAATGGCAACAGTAGTAAATTGGATCTGGAGGATTCCAGAGGCTTCTGAATGATCATCTCTTTATCTCAAGCACCTTTACAGGCTTGAAAATGAAAGCAACGTGAAATAAATGGAAAAGGACAGTGAAGTAAGAAAAGGTTATCATTTTAATGTTTTACAGTCTGCCATTGTTGCAGAGGCAATACTGATTATCAGGGGTTGATGATCACATTTACTTTCAAAGGAATCCCTGCCTCATGGATGTTAAGGATGCATTACGGTACGGTAAATTAATCAGGATGGGATATGATGAATAAGACAAATCAATAGAAATGTAAACTTCTCTTCAGCAGGTTAAAGCTGCTGAGACATCTCGTGAGGCTTCTGTCAGATATTTCAGCATGAATATCACAACAGATTGGCTTCGCCACACATTCATTAACACCAAATGGCTTTAACTTCAAAGCTACATTTGGCTTATATATACTAGGCTTATATCTGGCATTAGAATTGAAATAATACCATCCACTGAAGGAGACCATATTTAAGGATTAACACTTGACATTTACAGTATAGATGATTGTCAAGCATTATCATTATTTCATTGTTTCAAACAAAAAAGATCTCTTATAAAGAGTTGGCAATTTAATCAGACAGGTATGCAATTTACAGATATCGGACCCATTTAAGCACGTCACAATAACTTCAAGATGCTCAAGAACCCATGAACATGATTTCTCAACCCTTTTTTTGTCAGCTGTATTGCCCTATGTACACAGAAAGAATTATGTACAGGAAAGTATGACAAAAGGTAAAAGACAGAGACAAATATGGTTTTAAAACTGGCCCTCTGTTTTCTGGCTCTTAAATAATTCCTGTCAAACAGACACTATCTTTACAGTTAGCAAAACAAATTTTAGTCCCTTGAAATTCTTTCTGTCTTTCCTTTGAAGAAGCATCCCTGTAGAACTGTACTCTGCAGTGACTGGGAAAAAAAATTTGGAAAGGCTTTATTTTAGACATTGATTCTTCCATCAATTCCATAAGGGAAACAGGCTTCATCTTCACTCTTCCAAGAAAGTCTGACAGGGATTTTTCACATGAACTTCAGTTTGCTGAAACTTATTTGCACTGAAAACTTTTACATCATTTTCATTCTGATCTTATGGGATTCCTCAGTTGGACTGGTCTCCCCATCTACTTTACGTGGCACATACTCAATTTCAATGTTTGGCTTGGCATTACCTTTCCCCCGGCTCCAGAGGAAAAGGAGAACAAGACAGAGCAGCACCACTCCAAGGAAAGAGATAAATCCAATAGTAGTAGCAAAGATAAGGGTCTTCATATCAAATTGGAATGGGACTAATCGACCAGTCCCATTGGCACCACTGTCATTGGGCTGGTTGGAGATAAAGGCAAATGTTTTATTAGGCTGATGGGGCCAGTTAGGAGAATAACTAAGAACATGTAAATGAGCAAGCTTGGTATCATTACCCCCTGCATTGGTAGCTATACATGTATAGGTGCCATTGTCTTGTATTTGGGCGTACCGCACTTCCAGAGTGCCGTCCGGAGACACTGAGAGACGGCCGATACTTTTGGAGGTGATGAATTGCTTCCTTGGAGATTGCCATATGATCACAGGGGCCGGGTCCCCATCTGCTCGACATGCAAAGTGAACAGTCTTGCCTTCCTCTACCAAGCTCTGTAGTGGCTTGTGGTCCCTAATCTGAGATTTCTGACAAGTGAAAGAGTTTTCAGGGGGACTATCTGGGAAGTCTTTAAACTCTTTCCCCTGAACAAACTCAGGCGTGACGCAAGATGGCTGCTGTTTGTTGAAGTTGAGCCGCCAGCGTCGACGAAAGACCCACAGCAGACGGCAATCGCATGCCAAGGGGTTGTCATACAGGGCCAGGGTCTCAAGGTTTCCAACAGAGTGAAAGGCAGACTCTTCTAAAGTGCTCAGGCTATTGCTGGATACGTTGAGAACTTTAAGGTAGTTTAGTCCTCTGAAAGAATAAGGCTCAATAGTGACCAAATGACCACCTACCAAGTCAAACACCTGGAGCCTCATCAAATTGTGCATTTTGTTGCCCTCCACAATCTCAATGGGATTGAAGGAAAGGTTGAGAGAGCGAAGGTACACAAGGTGCTGAATGGCCACGTAAGGGACGGCAGTGAGTTTGCAGTTTGTGATACTCAGGGTGGTAATGTTGAGCCCATGAAGAGACTTGGGTGTCAAAGTTTCCAGAAAGGGCCAGTTTGCTATCTCCAGCACTTTCAACCGGTACAGCCTGCTGAAGGAAAAGTCCCTAATGATGTTAACATTGAAATTCCACAGCTTGATTATCAGCAGATTATGAAGATGGCTGAAGGCCTCTGTGGGTACAAAGGTCAGGTTGCATCTCTCCATGGTGAGCTGCTCTAAACTACTGAGGCCATGAAAGGCTCTGCGAGAGATGAACACCAGGTCATTATCTCCCACCTCCAGCTCCTTTAGATTATAAAGGTCCTGAAACATGAAGTCCAGCAGGATGACTATTTTATTCTCACTGATATCCAGCTTTGTGAGGTTACTCAAGCCAGTAAATACGCCAAGCTGAATGAGCCGCAACTTGTTGTTGCGCAGTCCTAACGTCCGTAAGCCGAAGAGATTGCTGAAGGCGCCAGGTTCAATGACTGAGATATCATTCTCATTGAGCTGTAGCTCTTCCAAGTGAGGATAGTTGATGAACTCCTCGAGATTGATGGCTTTCAAGCGATTCTTGCTGAGGTCCAACAGTCGCGTTTCAATGGGTATTCCTTCAGGAAGGGAGATCAGTTTCCTGCGGTGGCATAGAACAGAGCGCTCCTGAGCACTGCACTCACAGCGGGAAGGGCATCCCGTAGCCGAGCCAGACAGTACCGTGCCCAGCATCAGGATGAGAATGGGCTGCCAGCATGCCACCAGGTAGCTGTGCCCACTTGCCTCGCCAGCCACCATTCTGCTGGATACCTGCTGAGACACAAGCCAGAGGCACTTTGTTACACTCACTGAGGGAATGGGTCTCCCAGACATACACTGAACACTGAACTTGACATTCACACTGTCACCCAAAACAGATGGAAAGTAGAAGTAGCAAGTTCTCCTAATTAAAGTTTTGGGAAAACTGCTGATGATAACAATGATGTTTTACTGTACTTGCATAGATTGTGCTGCATAAAGACAAGAGGGTTTTGATGAATGACCTCATGAACGTAAAAAATTTAATCTCTCTTTAGAACAATGTGGAATGGCAAAAATAAAAAATTATCAGTTTTTAACCTTCTGCTCCTACAGTTTTAGAGTTCATTTTGCTTGTGTTTTAACAAAGTGATGGCTTCATTGCAAACTGGACCATGTGAATCTAATCATAAAACCTCATGATAGTCACAATCCTTTGAATCTCATTGCACCTCACTGTACTGCAATTTTAGTTTCAAACACATAAATAAAACCTCAGTGGTTCATTATATCTGCCCTGGCTCCACCATTAGTTTTTCTAACTGCTGGTGCATACATCCAATATCTGTCAATGCAACCTTGAAACTAAACCACACAGAACTGGGCAGAAGAGGAAATACACCATATGGAGTAAGACTGAGACTAGGGGCCTATTAAAGTCTTACTTTGACTCAAGGGTATTTTAATGTGGAAAAGCCTTCAAGCTCTACTTCCCAAAATCGATCACACATTCTTACTTTGTGCAAGTCTAACGAAATAAAAAAGGCGATGAACGAAAGTTCTTATAAAAGCAACCTGTAAATATATAAAGCATTGTTTTATGAAGATGCAGTTTTGGTCTGAACTACATTTTTATTCACAGCAGAGATGGTCATTTTGATCAGTAAATGCATTATTTTGGTGTTGTTCATCTTGAAGCCCCTGGTTCCTATTACTGCCACTGGAAAAAAGTTTGTATGTCTTTCCACAGTGACATTTCTTTTGCATCAGAAAGATACCGTAAAAAATTAAGGTTGTCGTTTCCCATTCCATGAAAAAAACACATATTTCTGCTTGCTTGGATTTTCATTGATAATGTAATGACATTTCCTTGCCTCTACTGTAGGCACGGAGTAAGCTACACTTGGTTGTGTGTGGGTAAATCTGCCACCAATAGTTATACACTATGAAATAAAACTGAACGAGTAACCCACACACTTCTGGCTGCCAAGGGCAATGTGCTGGGAAAAGGATACTGCAGAACAATTTCACAACATGCAGGTGGTAAATCCAGGGTTCTGACTGCCATTAACACATAAATGGAACCTGCAGAAGAAAATAAGATTACGGATGTATGATATGGCTATGGTTGACATTTATGAAGAGTTCATGAAATTACTCAATACATCTAAAGTCTGACTCATGTAATTGTTGTAGATAAGCTGTGAGTCTGCAAGATTAAATGTAATGCCTTAAAAAGATTTGATTTTTTTCACTAAGATCCATTTATGAGGGGTCTACATTTTGGGGGGTTATTTAACAAAAAATGTTAAAAATATATTTTTCAAAACATTCTTTATTCCATACTGCTTTTCTCACTGTCGTTTTAAGAGGTATGTAAATTAGCTCTGTTCTAATTTGCCACCCCGCATTGTGCATCATTATAAAAGCAGTCGGGGCTAAAAGGTACAATGCCTGTCCAAAAAAAAAGTCACCACCTGGATTTAACAAATGCAAACAGGTAAGAGCCTCCCATTGGATAATGACTGCATGGATGATTATGTTCAGCTGGCAACAAATTATTTAACCCTAACAGATGCAGTGAGTAGCTTCAAATTACTTAAACAACCATGTCGGAAGAGTGTGGTGGTGGAGAAGATGTTCATTTGTCTCAGAAGGGTCAAATTATTGGCATGCATCAAGCAAAGAAAGCATCTAAGGAGAGCTGTAATGCCTAAAATTGTTTTAAAAACTGTCCAATGCATTATTAAAAACTGAAAGGATATTCACGGATGAAATGTGTTCTGAAAAAATCTTGAATGACTTTCTGAATGTGTTTCTTCTTCTTTCGGCTGCTCCCTTTCTGTTTCATTTCTTCCGCATCTCTCCTGCATTTCCTCTGCATCTTCCTCCTTCAAACCAACCACCTGCATGTCCTCGCTCACCACGTCCATAAACTTCCTCTTTGATCTTCCTCTTTTCCTCTTTCCCGGCAGCTCCATCTTCACCATCCTTCTCCTGATATAATCCTTGTCTCTCCTCTGGACACGTCCAAACCAATGCAACCTTGCAACCTCTCTAACTTTGTCTCCAAAATGTCTAACCTGAGCTCCAAATCATACTAACCATAATGTATTCAGAATGAATGGATATATGTATATGTTTTGGCTTTGTGAAATTAAAACAAGGTAGTCAAATGGACTGTCCTTTGCCGTTTTAACAGTCCCATATTTACTCTGTGGACTAGAGAGTGTGTGGATTGCTTTAAAACTTAGAGATTTTTATGATACAAAATGTTGTTTCAAAAAAGAGAAAAATTCATCTTTGCATTATGCAGGCAAAACTCTCTCATTCACAATATTCAAAGGAAACCACTTTCATCTTGGGCTCATCTACACATCTAGGTCCATTCACTCTGATGAATATTTGAAGACTTCTTAGCTCAATTTCACAGTTTAATGCACAACCTTTATATATTTTAAAATAAAACAGAGTCACTTTAGTCCACGTAGTGTATACCTTGAGGACTGGTACTTCCCTAGCTCACACAATTACTTTTGGAGTGCACTGATCAATTTATTCCTTGTGTACCTTGTGTACTCTTGGTTAAATCTAACAGAGGGTATTTTCATGTGTCCTAATCAAAGCCCAGCACTCCACACTGTGAAGCAGCTGGTGCTAAACTATTCTGATCAGCTGAAAGTGTTGTAAGAAAAGGAGAAAGCAGAGAGGCCTATACGCAGCCATCTGCTTAATGCAGTATCTCTGCAGAGATACTGAAGACAGGCCTGTCCTTGAGCATTTTCAGGTGTGTGTCGAGCCGAGTGAGAGCAGCCCCAGCTCCAGCATGAAATCTGGTGAGGAGCTCCCACAATATCTATTTCACATTAGTACTCCTCGGTTAGATCAAAAGCCCTGTTGTAGTCAAGAGTGCTTGACAGTCGTATATCTGCTGAGTGTGATCTGCATGCATGGTGCGATCTGGCTGGGAGCGGTCAGAGCAGCGTGTGAGAATTACAACATCGATTAAGTGAGCAGAATGGCAAAGATGGGTGGGGGGAGGGGGTCAAGGTCATGACGTAAACTGATCCACCACAGACAGGGACTCTTAATCATGCTGTATTTATTGCTGATTTAAATTGGCACAGAGAATCCCGTATCACAATATGAAGCATTATGAAAATAGTAAGGATATTATTAATGAATTACTTGCAACATCGAGCTTAACATTTAGCACAAATGGTGTTCTGGCTTTTCAAAACCTGATATCAACAAATACACAACCCCCCACAAACACATACACACACACACACACACACACACACACACACACACACACACATACACACACACTACCAGCAATTAATCCTCATGTTGGAAGCTCCATAATTGAACATTTTTTTCACAGAAACAGTCCAGATGTTGGCAAAAGCAAAGGCATTAATGTTCATTTGGCCTCAGTGGTCAGTTGATGGCAAAGTGAAAGGCCATTACTCAAAGTGTTGGATTTATTATTCAATTAAAAGATTAAATCATTGCACAGGAAGTGCTTGTTCTATAAACATACAAATCAATGTCTGTCAGGTGACCATGAATTAGAACTAAAAACTGCTGCACTTTCACTGCCAGAATATTGCAACTAAACAGTTCTCAATATAGCAGCGGTGCAGCAGGGCAGCGGTGGCCTAGTGGTGAGGGAGTTGCCCCGCATCGGAAGATTGTGGGTTCGATTCCCTCACAAGTAGGTTGCCCTGAGGTACCCCTGAGCAAGGTACCGTCCCCGTCACTGCTCCCCGGGCGCTTTCAATAGCTGCCCACTGCTGCACGGTGTTTGTGTGCATGGGTTAAAAGCAGAGGTCCAATTTCGCCAGACCAGAATGACAAGGCTGTCACTTTCACTTTTTCTTTACTTTCATATAGCATCAAACAGCTTGTAATATTCCAATAATAAACATCAGATAGGGAATTTTTTGTAGTGTTTATAGACTGTTGAGAAACACTCAAAAGGATTTGTATAAAAGTTTGATTGAGGAATATTGGTTTTTGTTGGTACCGTATTGATACCGTGACAGGTCTGTGTTTATGAGAAGTGAATGTAAAGAAGAAGCTCTTTGCATGTATTTTATTGATTGGAAAGAGAGGAAAAATATGGATTTGTGGAAAAGTACACGTTACTAAGTATTTAATTTAAATGTAGTTCAGTTTAGAATTTCAAAACTTACAGATTTCTTTCTGATGGAGATCAAAAGTCATGAAAAGTACACACCATAAATAAATTGTTTGAAGCTGTGTTTAAGCAATTATTTTAATGCTATATATATAACACAGTATTATTGTAAAAATTATATACAGTACTTGTGTAAAAGTTTTAGGCAGGTGTGCTAAACAGCAACAAAGAATGCTTTCTCTTAGAAATATAAATAATGATTGCTTATTTTATTTAATTTACAAATGCAAAAGTGAGCTTAAATAAGAAAATCTCACAAATCAATATTTGGTGTTACTTACCTTTTGCCTTCAAAAACCAGCATCAGTTCTTCTAGTAATAATTCTGCACAAAGCTAGATTCTGTAGATTATAGTCGTAAGATCAACCCTAGTTTTACTAAACAGGTGCTGATGACTCACTGCAATGTCACACGGAGGTTGGAAACAGTTCCATTGTTCCATGGAACAGCTTCCATTTCTGAAAGCATTCTTTGTTTACAGCATTTTTAGCATTTTTTCACACCTGCCTAAAACTTTTGCACAGTACTATATACAGAGAGAGAGAGTAGGGGCAGATATATATATGTATATATATATATACATATATATATATATATATATATATATTTATATATAGATACTCCTGGGACAAGATTTTGGTCTGTTCATCATTTTAAAAGGTTTCTTTGAGGGAGCTTGAAGTGGCTTCAGATACCTATCACCATTGCTATGAAAATAATTCTGCATAAAATCAACTAAAACAACAGAGGATTGTCATATACAAATCCTAAAAATAGATGGAAAATCTAAATAAACCAATGAGACAAAATATTGTGGACCTCTAGGATTGGACCTCTAGGATTAGCAGTCAATTTGAAGATGAGACTAGAGTAGAGTAGGGTTTTTTTTTTAATCGTTGGGATGACAATCAGGTATGAGTGGACACAGTGTTATATTTCCAAAAGTCTGATCTTCACAACACATGTGTATTAAAGTATCTCAGGGCATGAACAAAGGAGATCTCCAAAGGCCTCAGAAAAAGAGATGTTGATACTTATCAGGCTGGAAAAGGTTACAAAATCTCCAAAGCATTTTGACTCCACCAATTGACAGTCAGACAGAGTGTGTACAAATGGAAGAAATTCAAGGCTTTTGCTAACTCTCAAAAAGTGATGAAGAACAAAGGTCACTCCAATACCAAGACTCAGTATCAATAGTGGCTAATCTATGAGGGTCAAAAGAGGATGCTAGGATAACTTCTAAGCACCTAAAGGTATCTCTATATTGGATAATATTAATGTTCTGAGTCCATTATCAGGAGAACAATGGTGGGCATAGCATATGTGAACGAAGAAAATCATTGCACTACAACATGAATACTGATGCCTGTCTACAGTTTGCTAAAGACGCACTGTCAGAAGAACATGGTATTTTGATGATTTAGACCAAAATTTAGGGTGAGAGAAATGGAACACAAAAATTCCTGTATTGGAATCGAATCCCATTTGTGAAAATACGGCAGAAATGCCATGGTTTGATCCTGTTTATTGGAATCTGGGCAGGTTTGCACACTTGCATCAATCAGTTTGAATTATACCAGCAATTTTTTTTTTCTTGGTTTGGCGCAAGACACCTCTATAACATTAAGTCATTCATCTGTGAATGCCAGAAGAAGATTAGAGTTAATGTTACAGAATAGCCCACCAATATCCCAGGGGAAACCCACCGACATTTTCCTCTCATTGTGGATGTGCATGATCATGAATTACTACAAACATTTTAGGTTACTACGCTATTACTGCACATGGAGCTGGTGCACAAGGTGATCAGGTACGAGAAATACTCAATGTAAAAGCGCATACTTCCACAGAGCTGTGCAGATAATTATTTTCAGCAGATGTACAGCCAGGCCATTTTGTCTCATTTGTATAATTAGGTTCTCTGTCTACTTGTCTTTAGTACCAAAATCTGATGATATTTTAGGCCATATTTATGCAGAAAAATAGAAAATTCCAAAGGTCTGACAGTCCATGCACCACTGTATCTTACACAGAAAACTCCCTTTAAAATTTATTTACTAATCATCTGCATGAAGCAAAATGCACAAACTAAAATGCACAATATGTTATTTGGTACTATGCTCAGCTGGGCTTGTAGAGGCCATGGTTCTGTTTACCTCCTGTTAGAGCTTAAATTGCTTTTAAGCTGGCGTGAGGCTGATGATATACAAAACAGATTTTCAAGTTTCTGCAGCAGGCCCTGTAGAGAGGTCAGCATGAATACTAAATGAAGCTGAACATCCTGTAGCATTTTGTAGACGTTACACCATTTTCCGGGGAAAAGTAAAAGTACAGTGTTTAAAAGAAAACAACTGTTCATTCTACATTTACTTTCTACACAGTGCTGATGTCCATGAGAGGCTCAGCATGCTTCAAGGCAGCTTCACAGCCTTGGATTTGTTCAGTTTGTTCTCTGTACAGGAGAAATAGCTTTCTCGCTCTGTTGCCTTTCCCTGCACAGGAGGGAATACATCCATCTGCCTGTGGCAGCTAAGGCAGCAAACAAAAGTGTGCCATTGCAGGTTTATCTGACCTTGAAGGCCTCAGTGCTCTTTCACTCGGATGGGTGCCCGATATTTCCACATCTCCGGTAGACCAATGAAGAAATATGAAGATATACCAGCAAAATGGGTTCCTTTTATTTTATGGTTCTGAAATGGAAGCAATCAGGCATGGCCTGAAATACCTGCTGACCTGTCAAATAATCAAAAACACTGCTTTACTTCACTGACAAGTCCTCATTAGCTTGATGTTAATGTGTGAGCCTTTGTAACCTCACACTTCATTTATCTGTTGATTGGAAGACAGAATGAGAGAGAGAGAGAGAAAGAAGAGAGAGAGAGAGAGAGAGAGAGAGAGAGAGAGAGAGAGAGAGAGAGTGTGTGCTTTGCCCTTGCCTACTTAATGGATGAATAGATTTCTTTTAGATTACTGTGTCTTCTCAATGCTCAGGAAGTTCATAGGCGTGGTTCTTCAGAGATTTGTCCTCTTCCTCCTAATTTGTCAAATCCAGGGCCATCAGTCAAGCCAGAGGGAGAAATCAATTCCACCTCCAACAGTAGGAAACCACTTTATTTATCCATTTAAGGCAGAGAGCTTGCGTGCCATAACAGCATCAATGAATAATGGTTTAAGCTCACAGAGCTCTTCAAGTATGATCGTTCAACTTCATCAACAAAAGAACATTTCTGCCAGACACATTGTATCATGATAAATTGGATGAATAAATCCAAACACTTGCTTTCTTTGCATCCAAAAGCACGGATGGCACGTCTCATCTAAATTGATTTTATCTTTTTATGTTACCCTGCTCATGTATTCCAGCTCCAAGCAGATGATATTCTCTTGGAATATGACTGTAATTCAAACCAAAAGCCCATTTCTCCGCTCTCACTCAACTCTCACTCCCCGTCCCCAATTTCTTCCTAGCGATAACCTTGGGAGGGGGAAAAAAATGGACCATTTCTTTGGTCTCCTCAGTTTCCAAGATCACTGCTTTTTTTTTTTTTTTTTTTGCCTTGACCTTGTCTATGTAGCCCTGTTTGAGCAAGAAAGACAAATAAGCAAAGCAATGACCCACATGCATATTCTGGCTGGAAACAGTAAAAAAATAACTCTTAATATAACATCATCTGGCGTAAATTAATAAAACACTTCACACATTGCATGTGTGATATAGAATGGATGGAATCAGTGTTTCATAGAACTGTCCAAGCAGCAACTGACTGAAAAAGCACTATGGACTCTCCTTCTAATGTTTGGCTGCTCTTGTTCAAACAAACATGGTTCACATAGCCAAGCAATTATTAATTGAGGTCACTGTGACCCCAGAAGATAAGTAGCCTGCTGTTGTTTAACATACAGTACACGTTAATACAGTTAATAGGCCTGCTGAGCTGAACACTAGGTTATATCTGTAAATACCTTTAACTGCTTTAACAAAATATGACATATTGTATTAGTTGTTATAGATAAAGATGCAATTTTAAATGTATATGCATAATTAAAATCTTATTCAAATTTCTCTCTGGAAATTGGTCTTGGCTTTGGTCAAGGCTTATTCTGGATAATACAAATAATTTTTTTTTTCTAAAAATTGCAAATCAAATACACTCAGATACTTGTCACAGATTTGGAATTTTAAAACATTATGTTATTGTATTTACAGATATTAACTGTAGATGTAATCAAATGGAAGATTTATATTTTATTAACTAGACAGCAATACATTCTTTCAGATGTTTTATTCAGTATGTCAGGAATTATGAGCTGTGCTTATGATACTATGAATTATTTATCACAGTTATCTTGTTATTTTTGGCCACATTATTTACCTCAAGATCTGATTACCAAATATGGGCCATTCTGGTTGTTCATTTTAACTGCAGTTCTCTTCATTATTAACATCACTTGTTTTAGGCTGTCTTTTACAGCCAGAAAGAAGTGGTGTTAATTATAGCACACACTCTTGCCAGAATAGTTTCTGTAAAGTACCAGGAAAGAAAGAAGCCATGAATATGATTGAGAACTATTTAACCATGTGAGCAGCCATTAAACCTTTCAAACGGCTCTTTGGACTCTCACGGTTTCAATTAACATATACCTGTCATGATGGGGAAAAAAGGGGTAGGAGACACAAGTGCTAGGCAGCGATCATGTAACTTTAATAAACAACAAACCAGTCAGGAAGCAAACAAAACAGTAGGTTGGATGTAGAACACTGAAGTCTGGGTCGGTCTGGAACTCCTTAAGTACCTGGCTGGCCAGGTGTGAGGGATTGGGCTGTGATGAATGGACGCTGTGGAAAATGTGGTTAGAAGTCCGGTGACCGGGACCGTGGCCATGACCATGACGGGGCTCGGTGGAGGTCGTGACAGTAGCATATAATATTTTAAAGAACTCTTACACTTTCATTTTAAGGGAGTGATGAAGTAATTTTACACATTTATCCAAATCCAACTTGTTTTATATCTTGATTTACAGTAATTCCAAACTTTTGAAGAGCAATGTAAATACAACAATTGAATCTAATATATAGACCAATTTGGTTCAATAGTTTGACCCATCATAGAAAATATTAGCTATTTGAAAAGGCAAAGAAATTCAATCACTGTAATTTCCCCTATCCAATTTGGAGAAAGTCAAGTTGAATTTCCGCTTATATCTTCAGGGGGCTGCTCAAATACCGATTAATCACTGTTTAAAAAGAAATGACTCAGCACTGGCCTTGGTCTACGGATGTTCATAACATAACGGCACAATCTCAAAAACCACTGCATTTAAAAAAGAACAGAGAATATAATATGTTGAGTAGCTAATAGCCTCTATTTCTATATCTTATTCCTTCCATTAAACGTATTCCTAACAGTTCCAAGCCCCCTCTTTCTATTTCTCTTTCTCTCACTTTATCAGCTCTGAACAGATTACAGAGGGCTAATATGAAGTGCATTTGGTGGACCATAACAAGGGCTAAATATCTGTAGCACCAACTACAACTTAACTGATTCTAAAAGCCAAGCAGTGTCTAGAAGTGACTGACACACATTCTAGTGCTACTTAGATGGCACTGGCAACGTAATTTACTGTTTTCAATCTATGTTTCTAATGCAATGGCTACCGGAAGGTGGTTCTCAATGAAGAAAAAAAAAACATTGTCATTATCTTGTGTTTTCATTAGTTTTCAACCAGTCTTTAAAGAGAAATTTGTAAAGCGCTGTGTGTAAGCTACATATTCATCAATTGCCAATATAGTTACTATCCAAAAATCAAAATATCTGCAACTGGACAATATTTACATGCCTAGAAATTATATTTTGTTCATCAGAAAGAGTAATGTGGTAGGAGACAAGTGATAAACTTGCCCTCGTTAGGGATGGGAAATCCAGAGACCACCATCCATTACAACATAAAAAGATGTCTTTATCTGTATTTACAACAGCAATTTATCAGGGAAGACCTGGGCCAGATCAATAATCAGCATCCCTGCCCTAAGCATTCATCTTCCTCCCAATTCACACCAACTATTTCCTGTGAAGAATCATCCTAGGCCACGACAGCGATGATCCAGCATTCAGAAATGACATTTTCTTCCGACAGTGTGCTTCCATCTGACTTTTGATTCCTTCACCCTTTTGATCTTCCTTTCTTTATTTAATTTTATTTATTTATTTATTGACTACCACAATATTTAGATCAAAGCCAGAGGTTGGGTTGCTGAGGAAAGTTCACTAAAAGGAAATCCGAACAGAAAGTTCCACGGGAGCTCTGTAGAACGAAAACACGTCTCAGGATTAAAACTATTCCTATTAAAAGAAAAGAATGAGGAAGCAATATATAAAAAGCTATACTGTGCAAACTGTGTGCCTGTATGTTAAGTGCTATCATAATGAAGGGAATATGGTGCCGCTGACAGCTCTAACAATGCTAACTTATGACTAAATGTTCCAAAATGGTTCTTCTTTTACACTGATCAAAAAGAAAAGGTTTGTCAGTTCAACCTAAAAAAAAGACTTATACTTAGTTATTGGTTTTATTCATCTCATAAAAATGCTGTGTTGAAAAAAAGTAAATAAATACAGAAAAAAATCTGTAAATTCAAACTTATACTGTAAATCAGTTCAAACTACTTTAAATCTCACTTTTAAATTTCTCACTTTTTGAATTTCTATTGTATTGACATAGAACATGTATTACGATCTTCCTTAAAGGTTTGTCACCCTTGCTCAACTCATTTACAAAAACTCTCAAACTGTGTGTGTGTGTGTGTGTGTGTGTGTGTGTGTGTGTGTGTGTGTATAGGTCCTATGTTCTGTTTTGCCTTAGTACTTCATTCAAAAAACAGTCCTTTCCTGGACAATCCCCAATCCTCTTAACTTCAGCCTGAATGAGCAGATTGTAACTGTTGCAAGGTCAGGCTAGAAATTCAGATAAGCATTTGTCAGGAATAAAATAGAAGGCAAGACTCATACTGGGCCTTTGTTTTGTTAATGATCTACATCCTTTACATGTCAGTGTCATCACACGCGCAGGTCTCTGCTGCTACGTTAGAAACATTATTGAGCGTCTCAGCCCATGGACCTGCTGAATTAGCATCTGCTGCTGCAGCTTGTCAAATTTCCTGTCATGGCGCAGAATCTAATTGGAAGCAGTTCCACACTGATCCGTCTCTGTTTGCCTGACAATGGTTAATAATAATTCCATAAAATGTTCCTCTTTCCTCATTAAAGCTCTTGAGATTCACTTGAAATTCACCACTTGCAGTAGGCCTAAGCCGGTAATTACACCAACCTCTTTCCCTCCTTTACACACAGGGCTCTTTGTTTTGGGTTTAATTGAAAAAAAAGGAGAGGAGAAATGGGGAGAGAATATAGGACAAGCGTAATCCCAAAAGCAATCAAACTCTCTCCAAGCTACTTGGAGTTCTTTATCAATAGTTCTATTAGAAAGGAGCTTATCTCCCAAAATTAGCCATGAGATAATCACTTTCAAGCTTCCTGAATTATGCCAGCATTGTTCCTCTGTCCGGCTCTCCAGCTCAGCCTAATAATTTTATTACATGGGCCGATACGATCAATGATCTCATCCTCTCCGTTTTCACAAAGGAACAAATGCACCCATCAGTGGTAACAGAAGGGAGATATGATCAGGTCAGATCTGGTGGTGACTGCTCTATGATAATGTAGCGCTGGTCCCTGAGAACAAACATAATCCCACATAGAAATTCTTATGGCCAGAAAATCTTCAAAAGACCCAGCTGAAGGGAAGGGGACAAGGGGGCCTTACACATCCTTTATGGTTGTTTTTTTAAATGCATTTATTTATTTATATTTACATTAAGCTGCTATGATTAAATTTTAATGGCTGAGTCTGCTGCAGTGTAGCAGCAACTCTGTGACCTTCTGAATACATTTTGTGTGAGGATGGATGGAGTGTGTGGTGTCTGATATGCCACATCTTGGTCGCCTCTCACTGCAGTTCCCTCCCTGCTTTCTCTGCTATGCTCGGGCCATTTTAATAGCGCCTCATTTCGTGTGACAGAAATGAGCCATTATGCTGATAAGCCCTGATTCTCCAATCACACCACAATGAGGACAAATGCACCCCCAATCTGGCCATTCCGCTCCCACCATTGCTCTCACAGAGCACCTAAAAATGTTAGCAGAAAGATGGAGGTGGACAGGCAGAAAGAAAAGGAAAAGGAGAGGGAGAGGCAGGGACTGTTTGGCATGGATCTGAATTATAATCATTTGGGGATATTTTTTTAGATCAGTTTTTTTTTTTTTTTATCCCTGTAGGGCATCTTTGACAAACATTAAGAGACGTTTGAGTCGAAAACACTGCAAATATCAGGGCACAAGAAATCAAGTGGTAATCTTTGTATAAATCTTTGTCTAATCAACTGGAAGTCTTTATATATCTGCTAATCTCATTAGAAAACATTCTAAGCTTATCTATTTCTACACCATTTAACTTTTTTCATGGAGCTTTTATCAGGCAAACCTTCTATTCTATTGACTAAGATCATTTTTCTTGTGTCTTGAAGGCAATGCTTGAACAACCAAAAAACATACTATAATAAACTTACATTAAGGACAAAAGTCAGGAGATATGAAGAACAACAAAAAATATATCGACAGATTTATCATTTGACTGGCTAAGAGCCCATTATATAGTGGTTTAACAAAGCTGATCAATGTAAGTGAGTACAGTACATAAAGGAAAACAGAGAGTTCTCATGTAGCACTCTCTTATCTTGCTTCATCTTGGATTTCCTTATCAGACAGCAGCATTATCATTGGGCCATTACCACCAGCAGAGAATTTGCTTGCTGGCTGTATCACTGTTAACATAATCACCACCTTATTGAAAACATATTTCAGCCTATTGATTTGGCCCTAATTGTATCTTTATTGACTATAAGGATTGTTAGTCCAGTGTAAATGACTCCAGTTGATCTGCTCCCATTTCTCTCTGGAACGTGGCAGTGACACTGTTGCTGTGCAGTTGTTTCATTTCGCAGTGATCCTCCTCAATACATGCTTATATGCATATTTGCATACATTATGTGGTGATGCACGGTAATCTGCAGAGAGAATGGCAGAAAGAGGTTCTGCTCAATGCTCAATGTCTTGGTTGAGGAACAGAGCACTGGGTAATATACCACCCAAACACTGTGCACACACTGTCGTGTTGCTTTGAAAAGCTGTCACTGTATTCAAAAGCAGGATTTGGGAGTTTAAAAAAATTCCTAGGGAACTTTTCCTATTCCAGAACATTTTGTCCTCCTACACCCTTTTATGGAATATATTTCACCATTTATAATAAAGGATGAAGGTAAACAAGTAATGGGTTCGTGTACACGACAATTTATGTTTCTATGAAAAAGTATAGGTAATTAAATGTGGCTGCTCTAATGGAAACACTCCCAAAGACAAAAGCGGAAGAATGAATTTTTGATGTGCCAAGGATTCCTCCCTTAATTCATTTTTGGTGCCCTGCCAAGATTAGCCAGCATCTCACCAACAGAGGAACTGCTCTTGATCAGTCAGACAGACAGAGAGAGAAAGACAGAGAAAGTGAGAAGCAATAGATCCAATAGACCTATCAGGAATTTGTGAACTACATGGGCCTTATTTCCTAACTAATACAAGCACTGAAGGCCCATGCCTGATGCTTGGGATGGTATTTGGTGGGCATGTGAAAGAAATATTCTTCATTCTGTAGCAATAATGCACACATGTAGAGGCAAATAAATATCTTGTTAAAAAATACCAAATCCTTGAATGTTTTCTGATAAGCAAGAGCATAAGACAAGAACATGTGAAACATTGCATGCACGTTAAATCAAAATGAACATGCTGCATCTTAAATCCCAAGAATCCAAGAATGGTACCAAACCTAATTCAGCACCATTATTTAGCATTTCTCTGGTTGGAACATGCACTCTTTTCCTCACACACACTCACACACACTCTCACACACACACACACACACACACACACACACCTCTATGAAAATTCCAGTCTCGAGGAGAAAAAAAAGAAGCAAGCATCCTTTCATTCCTTCCACCTTGACGTGCAAAAGCAGTATTGAGTGTAAAGTGCTCTTACCAGAAACGTCATGCAGAGGAGTCTAATTTTGGCAGGTCCATTCTGCCGGGGCACTGCTTAGATCCAAATGGGGCCGGAGAGGCAAGGAGGCACTGAGGAGGCCTTTGAAGAAATTTGGGCTGGAAAAGACAGTTCCTGAAAGCGTGCCAGTGGATGGCGCAGCGTTCAGAAGGCAGGAGGAGAGCAGCTGCAGTCCCCAGTATAGACGAGACCCTGCCCCAGACACAGGCAGCCATGTAAACAGGAGCGGAGCAGCTCGCCGTGCCTCAAATACATGCTGTACCCAGCAGAGCGAGCAAGCAAGTGAGGGAAAGAAGATGGAGAGGGAGGGGTCGCTGCTGTGCAAGGTGGAGGGAGGAGCTGTGGCGCATCGAGATCGAGAGATGGAGAGAAGGAGGGATGGAGGGAGGTGGTGGTGGTGATGGTGGTGGGGGAGCGTGCTTAAGATTGCCAGGCTGAGGGGGAGAAGGGAGATAGTGAGAGAGAGAGAGAGAGAGAGAGAGAGAGACAGAGAGAGAGAGAGAGAGAGAGCACAATGCTCAAAACAGGGCCAATGTGACTAATGAAATTCAATTCTGCTATTCCTCAGAGTGACTGCAGTAGAGGAGGAAGAGAGGAGAGAGAGCGAGAGAGAGAGAGAGAGAGGAGAGAGAGAGAGAGAGAGAGAGAGAGAGAGAGAGAGAGAGAGAGCTAGCTAGCAATAAGACATGCATGTCATAACCATGCGGGCGAAGGAAGACTTGATTTTACCTTTGTAAAGCCCCGTCTCCCCTCCTCTGTCTCTCTGTCAGTGTAGGGTGATTAATGCCAGGCTTTTATGCCACATGCAACACTCGTCAAAAGCATGCTGGAGCCACGATGTGACAAACGGATGACTCAGGGAGGTAAACAGGCAGGGACGATAAACAACAGCCAGCTGAGAGAAGCAGGCTGGGGTGGGGGGTGTAAAGGAGGAAAAAGAGAAGGAGAGAATGACCAGAAAGAGAATGAGAACACAGGGGACAGAGAGGGAGAAAAGAGGAAAAGGCAAAAAAGAAGAGGATGTGATGAGGGAGAAAACACAAGAAAAAGAAAGAGAGAGAGAGAGAAAAGAGACTGAGAAAAGACTAAAGGATATTAATAAGGTATAAGAGACAAGAGAAGAGTGAGCAGAGGGTGATCAGTGAAGAATATTAGGAAGAAAGAGGGCAATAGAAAAAGCATAAAGACATTGAGAGGGATGGAAGAATGCAACGAAAGAGAGTAGAGAATGAGCAGAAAGAGAGAAACACGGAGAGAATAATATGGGAGACAAGTACAGAGTGAGCAGGGAGAGAAGGATGAAGACACCGAATGAGGCAAAAAAAAAAGGAGCATGAGCAGAGATATGGGATCAAAGAAATAACACAAGGGGCAACTGATATAGAGAAAGAGAAAAACAGAAAGAGGGACAGGAAGTGGCAGGGAAGGAGAGAGTAGGAGCAGAGAGATAACGAGACAGAGAGAGTAAAAAAGAGGGGTGAGTCCAGGTAACACTGTGTTGGGCAGAGGAATTCTGCTGTGGCTACTGCACCGTGAACTGAAAGGTCAGTCCATGAGGATTCGCCTTGTGGGGAAATAATCAGGTGTAAATCCCTGTAAGTCCCCACACTATTATTCTAAACAATAAGAGGGAAGCAGCAGAGCGCCAGGTTGAAGGATGAGGGAGATTACTGTGGAGGGATAATCGAATGCAGATTGGTGGGGGCAGGAGGGAAAGGGCTGGTGTCAAGCAGGAAGTGTAGGAGCTCCTTAGGAGCAGAAGCGAAAGAGAAGCTGTACGATTTCTCTGCAGAGAGAGAGAGAGAGAAAGAGAGAGAGAAAGGTAAAGCAATGCCATCGTGTGAGGGATTTATCTCCGTACACTTAAAGCAGATGAAGCCTCAGTGTGGGAGATAAGAGAATGTGTGTGTGTGTGTGTGTGTGTGTGTGTGTGTGTGTGTGTGCGAGAGATCCATCTCGAATCTGTCCTAGTCATTTTGTTAACACTCAAATCTTCCTTTGAAACACCACACAGCAGTTACTTACTGCGAGGCCTGACATGTGGTTTATGGTGACAGTCAAGGTTGTTTCTACACATTATGATGCCGTACCCCGTAGTATTACTATACCTTTGGTGGTGATTTTAAAATAATGCTCTTCACAGCATATGTTATTCTCCGAACAGAGGGTTTTATTGTAAGAGACTGACACATACATCCAACAAAATGCTATAAAGCGTGAAAATCTCTCCAGATTTCTTCCTGAGCATGCTTTCAGGAGCGCATTAACAATCTTTTATAAGCTCATTAACACATCCTCAATGGGAGACTAAGAGGGCATTGGGTTTGGTGTTTGGGGCAAAGACTAATTCTGGGTTAGTTGAGGTTTAATAGAATATATTGCTTATTAATTGTGATTCATTTCAACATGTGGATGATTTTGCTGATGCACAGTTAATGGGCAGTTGCTTCATGGCCTAGTGCACAATGCTGTATTGAACGATTATTCTATATGATTAGTCTATATGTGATAAAGACTTGTTATTTTAAAATTTGTGATTTTTTCGAGACTGAAAACCCATTCATCTCCTGCGTGATTCCTTAGAGTTCCAGTCTGTAGGTGCACAACAGCAGAGCAAAGGCAACAATATGAATTTTTAAACATTTCTAGAATCTGTGATTTGGGCTATGCTAAACTGGCTCAAACACAAGCCCCAGGTTTGCAGGGTCAAGCTTTTAGAGGACACCAGAGGAAAGAGAAATAAATGTCAGAGCTTCAAATATCCCTGTAGTTTCATTTGGTCTCAGCACCCTTGAATTTCCCACTAACCCCATTTTGTCCCCAACTGATGACACAGCATAAAAGTTTTGGGTCACAATTTATAAAGTTGTTCAGCCAAGGACATAACTGTTATGTTGTTATATACACTGCCTGGCCAAAAGAAGTCACCACCTTGATTTAACAAAGCAAAAGGGCCCTCCATTGGATAAATCTTGCAGTGATATATTTCAGTTGGTGACAAGTTATTAAAGCCTAACTGAGCTAAACAGCTGTGTAGTCTTAAAAAAGGGGGCTAATCAGAAGAAACTGGAGAGAAGTGAACTGGAGAGTACAGATTTACCCAGTTCCTGAGTGATGGGTGCATCAGTAGTGAATTGTGGGTGGTGGAATAAGTTATGCACCCATCATGCCTGGAGCCTACCAAATAACCAGATTTTCCCATTAATTATTTTTTTTCCACGCTGGGCCTACTCCAACATGACAATGCCAGGACCCATCAGCTCCAATTCTGGAGATAGAAGAGACCGTTTTCACATATTGATTTTACATATGGAATCCAGACCTTAACACCATTGAAAATCTTTGGGATGTGCTGGGACATGCTATGTCATCATCAAAAGAAGCTCTTGGAAAAATATTTATAAAACGTATTTTTTCACACTTAATTCTAATAATCCCCTGTGGATTATCTGCAGATGCTTTATTTTGTGACTTTATTCTGGATGAAGTACAGTAAATGGCTCATTCATTTAGTTTTTAAAAAATATCTTGTCAGAATGGATTACCATGGGTTAGATGTAGGATTAGGATTAGATTTGAGTCTTGGGTGATGGTTGGGTTAGATTCTAGGTTTTATCTTTAGAAGTTAAATGATCCTGTTAACCGGAGCCCCCACTTACAGTATTCCTGAAAGCATTTATCATCTATTGTATATCATAATTTTTGTCGTATCTGCACGTATAGTGTTTTGGAGTTGTGTGCTATTGCACCATAGGCCAAGAGAAATTATTTTCATCCCAATTTATAGAAGTATGAGTTAGAACTTTAGTAAGACCCCTTATGTGTCTCAATTAATTTATCTTTCTGCTTTTTCCCCTGGGTTCATGTATGTAAGGGAAACAAGCTCAAGGACAGATTAATTCTGGGGTCAGTGGCGATCTGTTTTTCTTGACAAACATCTTTGTAAAAAGCCTTTATGCATCTTTTAAAAGCATTGCCCCACTGGGACAATCTGAGGAGCTGAGCTTCTGGAGTTGATGTAAGCTATCAGCTAATCGTGTTTGTTTGGGTGCCACTGCTAAGGATAACCGTCCAACCTGTGTTTGTCTACTCGCTTGTCCTTTTATGTCTGGACTTTTTATCTGATTTGACCTTGCAAGGCAAGTTCCATGTCTAATCAAACATACAGAAAGCTAACCCTGCTTTTTGCATTCTAAGGCGCTCCTGAATTCTTTTAAGGCAAGGTTTGTTGCTGAATGGTTGAGGGGGAGAGTTATATTCTCCCAGACGTTTTTATGGGCTGCTGATGCATCAGAGGACTCCTTAAGCAGTGTCCACTCTAATCACAGCCTAGTTTGTGCATTTCAAGTAGCCTTGTGGTGCAAGGTCTTAGACACACTGCATCTATTCACTTTCTGGAAATAATCTTCAGCTACACTCACTGATGCTTACTGCAGTAAGCAGGGATCAATTGAATAACACTAAACGCTGAATGAAACTTCTCTCATGCCATCTTTGTAAGATCAATGGCTGCATAATTGGACAGCGGTAACTAAATTCACCTTGAAACCACAAGTATTTATTTATTTTAATGCTTTACAGTATCAGTATCCTGGAGGTTTTTTTTTTTCGTCACACCTTGCTGCTCTGTGCAGATGTGCTTCAAAGCGAATGACACTTTCCTTACCACACTCTCAATTGTCTCCAAAACCTCTTGGGCACAGACGCCCAGCCGCAGGTGGCAAATGACTACATCAAAGTGCTTCTTTAATCAAACTGAGCTTTTTGATCCTGCCATTTATTTTAATGAGTCTGGCTAGCAGAAAAGGAAATCAATTTCTCCTCTCTTCTCATTCGGAGCGGAGGATTCAAGATGTTTGTGAGGTTCGGCGTGCATTGACGACACCAAACATTCGAAGGAATTTAACGTTGCAGGAGCTTGCAACACAGGATGCTCATTTTCGGTCAAAATTGCAACTGTACCATGACTTTGGTTTTGGGCAATTCAATTTCAAATGTATGACAATTGGATTGCACAATCCTCAGCGCAATCACAAAACAAATAGATCCGCTCTTCAGGGGAAGCAGATGACAGCAAACCCTGGAATATGTTTGCCTGTTTTGTTCTGCATTACGTGTGCTTTTGTACAACCCACACTGCACAGTAATGGTCAACTCTAATTAGGCCTTTAGAGGATGTACCTTCTTTAGGGGTAGTTATAGAATTTCTTAGGCCCACTCTGAGAGAATCGGAAACGTTTGTGAGTAATAATACTGGTCTCTATGTAGGAGACTGGGGTTTGATACCCAGCTCAGGGAAGCACTCCGGAAAGATTTCTTAAGCTAGAGGTCTAACAATAAATACATACATGTCACAGAACAGGAGTAAATAAATGTAAAATAAGTATCTCTTTTTAAGGTAGCCAAAGTGCAATGTTTGTGGGGGGCCAATGGCAAAAAAAGACAAACAAATACAATTAAAGGTTTCAATATCAAATTTACATTTACAGCATTTCATAGACGCTCTTATCCAGAACGACTTACATCAGAGCATCAGTCCTATCTCCACATCTGATCTTCATTCTAATTACCTGCTAAATATCAAAATTGAGCCTTAAATGAATTTTCAAAATTGTTTTGCAGCATTATACTATATTTTTAACACGTTTTTTAACGTTTGTTCAGAAATGCATTTTTAAGACAAATCCAATGTCTTGAAGGGCCTTGGGTTTTATAGATACATTTATTATTATACATTATTCATTTTATATAGAGAAACTGGTGCATTTACATACAGTAGGTTTGCAAAATTATACGTACATACATCATCTTAACCACATGTCCTAAGCAGGGTCAAAAGTGAGGCTGGAGCCTATCCCCGCACACACCAGGATGAAATAAAGAGAAATACCCAGGTCAGGTTACCAGACCATCATTGGGCAGATACACAGACAAACGTGCCCACACACTTAGTCATAGGGTGCAATTCAGCATCCCCAGTCCACCTGACATGCATGTCTTTTGACAGCAGGAGCCAACCAGTGCCTCAGAATAAAGCCCAGAACCTTCTCACTGTGAGGTGACTCACTGCACCGCTCTGCCATCATCCTTTTTAAAATAGAAATAAAAGTCCTAGAGTCAAAACAGAGCTACTCTTTTACTGAGAAAATTTCGGGATTTCTCTCAGTGGTTTATTGAACTCATCAAGGGGTAGTTAAAGGGTTTACCTGAACACTACAATGAACCCATATATCATTCAGGACCATTTCATTTATGTTTAATAAGCTGTGTATTCTAAGTATCCTCAATAAATTTTTTAGCAACACAGAAATACCAAAATATGCTTAGAGAATACATGTCAAGGAAATCAAGGCCACAGACATCTCTCTTCAGAGGCCTATAAGGCCTCATAGGTCTCATGCAACTGTGTTCCCATTAAAATCATCTTTGCATTTTCAGGACTCATTTTCAGAAATGAGAACGTTTTTGTGTATGCCCTGATATTCCTCGGTAAAGTTGCTCTGAGCTGTAGAAGACTGCCAGTACTCTCATGAATATTAATATTACCCATTGTTCTCCCACATGTTTTCACACGTTTGGAAGTGCTTAGTCCTCTCTGTGATTTCTGTGATGAAACTTATGAAACAACCTGAAGCCAGAGTGAAGAGGGTTGGGTTAAAAAACACACACAACTATATTAATAAATAATAATAAATACCTGACTATTTTCTTCCTAAAACTGCTAAACTTGGTATGAAAATGGTGGGCACTTGCTAATCTTCTCAAATCAGGCTTATTTAATAGAGAGTGAGGTTTCACCAGGCCCTGACAGGTCATGGAAACAGATGTATTTGGCAGGCCTGTGGAGTCTCCATCCCAACTTGAAGTGAGCTGCACAATCCCATGAATTATTAAACAACACCTGCAGCAAATCCTCATCTTTTGTCCAGCTTAAAAAAATAAAAGCTGACTTACTCAGGCTTTATTTAGCACTTGCTCTTAATAAAGTTGTGCATGGCACGGGGTCATCCTCTGCAGACATCCCGTCCCACTGGACAAACACAACAACAGTTGTTATACTCGACTGAATCTTTGCTCTTTGAAGCATATGCCTAACAGTTTGCAGAGCTGTGGATCTTTTGGGCAGCTGGTTGTTTTACAACAGCCTCACTTGCTCTGGCTTGTTATAGAAAATTTTCTGATCAGCGTATTACAGGATGAACTTTTGACCATTACCATTCCATGCAAATATTAAAGGAGCCATATGCTACATAGTTCTTATACTTTTCTTTTTGCTTGAGGTACATTAGGATAAAAGAAGTTGTTACTGCACCTTTAAAGTGAAAGTCTGTGACTGATAAGTGTAAATTAACTCTGCATGCATTGTGCTGGCAAAATTGCTGAAGAATGTATAAATGTGCTGGTTTTTGTGACATCACAAAAGCAGTGATTTAGAACAGGCTGTTTTTGCAGCATCTCCATATGGACTTAAAGCGAATGGATTATAACACTCTAAGTGTTTACATTTTACACTTTTTATGATATTGTAAAGATAAAGATTATTATTTTCTTACATTTTGAATGCCTGTTTTTTTTCCTCTCTTTGAAGTTTTTTTTTTTTTCAGTTTTTACTATTTTCTTGATGTTTTTTGGGCTTTCTCTTAAACAAGAAGAGTCCACAAGGTAAACAATGAACTCTAATGAACGTCAGAAAAGTTCAAAAGTTGTAACTCCATCTTACTCTCCAAGGAAGTTTACCGATCTCCTGCTCCAACAATGTCTGAGCATTTGGTTTGATTTTTTTTATATCAATGGGCTCAATAAAGTAGCCTGAATTTAACATAATATTGTTAGATTACAAGACAAATGACAAATCCTGCCTAAGAAAACAACAGTTATCTAAAGAGTACATTTCAGAACTCATTTAGAATCATATTTACACTTTACTAAAGCACAGCATTCATAAGGCTACCTACATAAAACACAATTAATAACAGCTGCCATAACACCTTCTTAAAAAAATGACATCAACATCAGCAAAGGTTTTTATGAAAAATGATGCCTGCTTGTTAAAAAAACTTGCCATTTGTTATTAAAGGCTGGTGTAGGTGTCTTGCAGCCTTTAGCCTTCGCAAAAGCTCCTCTTAAGTGTCACCTAACTTTCTTAAGAACTTTTCAGTTTCTGTCCTAGGATGCTTCTTAATTTTTTTCTTGGTAACACATCTCTAAAACCTCAGATACCTTAATGCTCCTGCAGTGTAGGCGACACTCTGAAATTAAGTACAGTTAAGGTTAAGTGTGGGAAGTGTGTCAAGTTTCTGATGATGAAGCCCTGAGGAAGTCTTGTCTGCTCTGTACAAATTCAGAATTTGATGTAGTTCATTTCTACTTTCCCCCAGTCAGAGATGGCAGGCAGTAATAGCTTCACAGTAATGCAGTAATATATAATATGAGTAATGTCTAAACAATTTGACAAATGATTACAAAATAATTGCGCTGTATGCTGCACATTGCAACAAGGCTGACAAAAAGCTGTTCTTTTGCTTCACACCATGTTAGTCAGAAACTGTGTTCAATCTATCAGGAATTCAATCCACACTTCGTCATGCAGATAAACTGCTCAGGGACAAAACCAAAGTAAAACTGAGGTGCAGAAATCATCAGAACCATGACAGGCTGCCATTAGCCCAGACGACTCTGTCTGTTCAGTCATTATGAGTCAGGTTCGCCGCCAGCCACCTTTTGTTCCCAAGCCGCCCTGCTCCGCTGCTTCAAAGGACGATGAATGACCTCATTACACGCCGGCTGCAATATCTGTATCACCAAACAAAGGTTGCCTCACACATCCAAGTCTCTTACAGCTCAGGTAATTTATGGATGGAACAGACAAGTGGGATCTGTGAGTATGTTACTAAAAATCCTATTGGCTGTGGCGAATGTAGGACAGGACTTTTTTGTTAAATGTTGATGTAGGGCCCCTAATTTACATCCGATTTAAAACGTCTTATTAGACACTACTGTCCAATTCTGGCCTCATTTTTGAGATTCGGGTGACCTCAAAATCCACTTGGAGCTTCAGTCTCAATTGAGAGTGGCAAGAGGCTCAAGCAAATAACCTCACTGCTCATCACGTAATATAACTGCTGCACACTTTGGAATTAAATTCTATATTAGTGGAATATGTAAGTGAAAGTAACTATTTGTCAATGTGAAACACAGCACAGTGTTTACAATGACAAATGATCATATATATATATATACAGTACTGTGCAAAAGTTTTAGACAGGTGTGAAAAATGCTGTAAACAAAGAATGCTTTCAGAAAAATAAATAATGATTGTTTATTTTTATCAGTTTACAAAATGCAAAGTGAGCGAACAAAAGAAAAATCTAAATCAAATCAATATTTGGTGTTAGTACCTTTTGCCTTCAAACCAGCATCAGTTCTTCTAGGTACACTTGCACAAAGTCAGGGATTCTGTAGGATTATAGTCGGTGTCTGATCAACCAGTTTTACCAAACAGGTGCTGATGATCATCACTGTCACACGTAGTTTGAAACACAGTCATGTTTGGAACGACCTACCAGCCGAGTTCCTTCAAAAACTGTGTGCAAGTGTACCTAGAAGAACTGATGCTGTTTTGAAGGCAAAGGGTGGTCACACCAAATATTGATTTGATTTAGATTCTCTTTTGTTCATTCACTGCATTTTGTTGATTGATGAAAATAAATGATTAACACTTCCATTTCTGAAAGCGTTCTTTGTTTACAGCATTTTTTCACACCTGCCTAAAACTTTTGCAGAGTGCTGTATATATAAAATATGACAATATCAATATGATATATATTAGTAAAGTTAAAGTGACTATTTGTCATTGTGAAACACAGAACAGCACACAGTGAAACACAACAAAATGCTCCATCTGCATTTCACCCATACATACTGTGTAGCAGGAGGCAGCTATTTAAAGTGACTTGAGAGCAGTGATGGGGATGGTACCTTGCGCAAGGGTACCTCAGGGCAACCTTCTGGTCTGGGACTCGAACCCACGACATTTCGATCCTGGGGCCTAGTCCCTAATCATTATCAAGAATTATATATGACTTTATGTTACGCATGTTCATTTTTATTCTTCCTCCTGAGACCCTCTTGTAACAGGTCTGTATATTAAAACAATTGATATCCTGGATTGTGGCTCATTATGATAGCAGTCAAAGCTGTATGACATGTGTGCCAATTAGGCAGATATACTTGATATTTTGTGATTTCACAAAACAAATTCAAAACAGACTGTTTCTGCATCTTAGTTTCTATGGATAGACTGTATGGAACAGTGAATGAACAATGTTTCTCACATACAACACAAATTCAGTGTAAAAATTGAAAGGTCTTCCAAGCATTTGCAAAGGTTTTTCTTGAAGTCTTGAAAATGGCAGTGATCTATCCCTAGCAGCTGTATGAAGGCATTGCGGTAAAAATGTCTTAACCTGTGAAAGAAATAAGTTACCTTGCCTGAGGCACAAAACATTGCAGGCAATTTTAAGGCTGGCTAATTGGTATTCTTAAGAACTATGAAGTTTAAAATCAGTGAGATCTAGAGGGCATATAAAAAAAGGCCTGAGACAGCAGATGCAGCACATTATAGGTTATACATTAAAGCTGCTGGTGGGTAGGTTCACCTAAATCCCTGGACGAGTGACTGGTTGCTTCCAGTGTTTACTTCCTGTTGGCTGAAAACATGCTTAGCTGAATACTCATTCATATTTAGCTGTCTGTGTTCTAGGACATTACATTTACTGTCATTTTACAATTTTACTGGCAATAGGTTGACATTTGGTACCACGGTGGCACAATGGGTAGCGCTGTCGCCTCACAGCGAAAAAGGTCCTGGATTCGATTCCCAGGTAGGTCGTTCCGGGCCCTTTCTGTGTGGAGTTTTGAGGTTCTCACCGTGTCTGTGTGGGTTTCCTCCCGGAGCTCCAGTTTCCTCCCACCGTCCAAAGGTATCCATGTCAGGCAGACTGGAGATGATAAATTGGCCATAGGTGTGAGTGTGTTTGTCTGTGTGTCTGTCCTGTGATGGACTGGTGACCTGTCCAAGTTGTTTCCTTGCATTTCGCCCTGTGAGAGCTGGGATAGGCTCCAGCACCCCCTGCGACCCTGATTGGACAAGCGGTTCAGAAAATGAGTGAGGGAGTGAGAGTGGCTGCCATTGAATTAGTGTGAAAGAATGCTACTGTGGAATACAGCTCTACTACTTTGTGTTTTTCCATGTGTTAATTACTGTAGTTACTTTAAAGTGCCCCCATTGTTGACCCAGATGTTGTACACTCACAAATGTACCCCATCACCAAGTGAGCTAGTCCTAGATCAAATTCCCCCAAATATACAGCCATGATTCATCTTTGGGACAGGATTAGAGGGGATATAGGGAAATAGTCACAGATGATGTAGGCTTAATAGTACTATTAGGCCCTGGCAGTGTGTCTACATCCCAAGCCAAAGCTCTTAACATACTTTCACAGTGTGTAATTGCTTTGCCTTGCGACTCTTTCTGTCTAACACACTGTCTAATCATATGATTTTGATTTGATCTGATGAATCATGTCCTGATCTAATGTATTTTTCTTGCTTTGCTTAGGGCTTGTTACAAAGATGTCTTTTGCTGCTGTGTTCTCGTTTCTTTTCTACACACCCCTTATACCCATCACTCAAGTGAAATTAACATGGAGAAGCATGTGAAACGCCCTGAGGAATCATTCAGCTGAGATTGAGTTCCAAGAATTCCTTAAACTCATCACTGCTACTTAAACATATATATATATATTTTTTTTATTTATTTATTTATTTTTGTGAGCGCGCCACATCCAGACTTATTAGTGTTTAAGAAGTAAAAATGTTCCATAGAAGATATCATGTGCCTGCTGATTACTGAAGAAGTCCACATTCACATAATCAAACACTGAAAATGTGAAAGTGACCATTCTAGTTATTTTATTCTACTTATTGTGAGTACACAGCACAACATACAGTGAACCACCCACACACAAACACGTGCAGCAGGAGGAAGCTATTGAAAGTGCCCGGGGAGCAGTGATGGGGACGGTACCTTACTCAAGGGTACCTCAGGGCAACCTACTGATCTGGGATTCAAACCTTCTGGTCCTGGGGCCAACTCCGTATCCACTTGGGCACTGCTGCCCCTGTGTATGATATACACATACAAACTGAAATACAGGATCTCTCTTGATTCCATATTGATTAGAAATGGAAGTGTTTGATAGAAAGGAAACATCAGTTCTATTCTGAGCTGTAGATGCAGGCAAGGCATTGTTATATATCTAACTTAGAATGGGTGTGTTACAGGAAGGAACCATACTGGAGGATATGGGGAGTCAGGCCTGATACAGTGGGCCATTTGTCAGTGAGTCCTGAGATGATCAGAGAGATCTGATTACTCAGATGATAATGAGGGTATAAGGCTGCGGTTTAGCTGCTAACACAACATCGAGGTCTTGGTTGTTCCTTTGCCCTTAAGTGCTTGTTGTCTTCGGTTAATTGAACTGCCAAGGGTTAGAGAATTTATATATACTACTGTAAGGAACCTTATAAGAACAGATAAAACATTTGTATGTTAGTCTTATTTAAGATTAGCTTAAGTAATTGGACAGTTTAACCAAAGTTTAGCTTATCTCTCCCATAATGCAAATCATTATTATGATGAAAATCATAATCACTACACATTCTGTACACATGGTTACTCACATCCTACATTGGTAGTCTGCAGATATTCCAGATAAGGAAACCCCATTCCAGTGGTTCCAGTGGGAGGAAAGTACCACTATACCTACTGTGCCCTTTTTGATAGATTTATGGTCAATTGCTGGAGTGTTTTTTTATTAACTGATTGCAGAAGAAGGCAGATTACTAAATATCTTATTGCAACTATAACACTTCAATAACTTCTATAATAATCATTTTGAGAGGGAGAATTGATTACTCAGATGACTGAAATAACCAATAAGACAAGTAGGACAATAAAGTAAAGTGAGTAAGAAAACTAGATATCACAGTTTAGATCCTTTTTGTTGCCTGAAAGGGGGAAAAACCTTCTGAGTGGCATCCATATTGTGCTAAATAAAGGTTGTATTGATCTGCCCCATATACTTCCCACTGATAGTATGGCCTATTTGTGCAATGCAAACTGGGTATTGTAATAAGAGAACATAGTGGAAAACATGAAAACAGTATAAAACTGTGATTTCTGGCAAATCAATAAGGCTGCAGTACTGCACTGCAGAAAATCTTATAACATGACAAATACCCCAATGGAAGCTAATTTTAGACTACAGTGCACCTTTAGATCACCAACTGCAGGATCTCTGCTCTTAAAGTAAATGCACACTTTTATGATCAGTGTAACCCCTAAACAAGACTAAAGGGCCATATTGTCTCATATTACTAATTGGGGAAAAAACACGGCAGGCTAAAATAAGCAGGGTTTATATTATATCTAATCTCACTTTATGAGCAACCACTTGTCTGATAATGAGTATTCGTCCTATCACACTGTTTATCACACTGTCCAGTTATTTTCCTGCAGTGCAGCTTTGCCTCACACGGCCTTGTTTGAGTTCACAGCCTGATGTCTAGGGAGATCCACTTGCAAAGTGGACAAAGTGCAGAGAAGGAAAAAGCAAGTATCCCTCATCTCAACAGGAGCAAAAGTCACATTGAAAGAAGAGAACATTCTTCCACCTCTGAGCTTCTGTCCAAGCCATGCAAGCTGGCAGGGGTTTTGAGGACACTCCAACCTTTTCTCTTTCCAGTTAACATTGTATTTCCTTGCCTGTTTCTGTTTTGATCTTACCTGACATCTCATGTCACTTCTTTTTCATTCTCTCGCTAATTATTCTGAATGTTTCCCTTTAAGGGGTTAAAGTCAATCCTTTTGATGGTGTCATTTGTTCTTTTAAAATTTAATGTCATAATCCACAGTTCTCAAGTGTTTTTAAACAGCACTTCAAAGCTCTTGATTCTAGCTGAATGTGAACCATGGATCAATGTGACTGTCAGCTTTTAAAGGTCAACGGAACAAAAGAAGACTCATTTGACCTCTGCTGCTCAAAGTGCTATGTTAAATTGACATCTAGCAAAGGGATTTATAAGTTGTTCTTTAATCATTGTGGAATTTCAGACACTCTACCAGAAACAATTTCATGAACAAGGTAAAAGGCTATGATTTCTCCAAACACATTATCACACTGTGTTACAGACTGCCTCGCGGTATTTGAAAAACATATTAGTAACATTTTTCGAATAAAACATCTGAATAACATACATACCATAGAACATAAAACGAGGCATGCAAAATTTACTGCATGCCAATTTGTACTGTGCTTTTTCCAAAGGGTTAACATCACATGTTAACATTAAAGCCTACAGCTTAGTATTTTGCAGGTCCCCCTTGTGCCAACAAAACAGCTCTAAATATTCCTTCTAAACCTTCTAACCTAAACTCTGATGAGGACCCAGTGGCAACAGTATTCCCTAAGAGCAGGATAATGGGTCAAAGAACATAAAGGATTCAAGGTGATGACCTCTCAGTTTCCTGAATCTCAGTCTAATTCAGCATCTCTGGGATATCCTGAACAAACTAATAAGATCCATGGAAGCCCCACAAATTGTGCAATGTAGTAGCAGCAGATTTGCATCGTCATATATTTACACGGCATTACAGTAATATGACATATCAATCACAAGAAACCCGGTGCAACATAGAATACAAGAGTTTACCTAGGGTACTGTTGCTAAAGTCTTAGTGCAGACACAGCAACAAGCGTCAGGAGGTCTTATGGAGTTCATGCCTAGATGGATCAGAATTGTTTGGGCAAAATGAAGGGGACATCACATATTAAGCAGGTGGTTTTAATGTTATGGCTGAACTTTAGCCAATTTTAGATTATGCTGTAACATTAGACACCATAGAACTAGAAGAAGCATAAACTCTTCATAAATAACTAACAGCAAAATATACTTGACATACACTAGCCAAGAAAAAAATAAGCAGAAAATATCTATGGATGAGCACAAACCAAGAACAAATCGAAGTGAGGAAAATCAGGCACACAATAAAAAGTCAATAAGAAAGCACCACCAGACATGCTCTTACATGGTTCCCACAGGGAAAGTGGAAATATGGAACACTGGGAAACAACAGATGAACATCAGAGAAGGTCAAATTGAGCAAAACTAGAACATCATGGAAGGGAATGCAGCACAGCACTGAGGCCACAGGAGACAATCTGTGGACGACCAAAGTGCAAGAGGGTTTAAACCAATATGTCAAATATGAACAAGAATAGGCAGACATAATTTATGACCAGCAAGTATGATAATTGGCAACAGAAGACTCGAATCTAACCTCTATGCATAAGCAATGAAAGCAATCAGACAAGAGCAGGGAACAAGAATTACAATGAAGAATTAGAAAGAAATCATTCATGCATTTTCTGAGCTATTTGTTGTAATCGGGGTTGCGGGGGTACAAAAGCCTATAGTGGTGCTCAAAGGGCTGAAGGTGGAGAAACTCCCTGGACAGTCCAGTCTATTGCAGGGCAGACACACAGATAAAGGGGGTAATTTTACACCTCTAATCCACCTGACATGCAAATTAAACCAAGATTGTTATAAAAAAATTTTGAATAAAAACACCTGAATAACATGCATACTGTATAACATAAAATGTGACATGCAAAATTTACTGCATGTCATTTTACATTTTGTTTTTTTCCAAAGGGAAAACAACAACGTGTTCATGCTAAAACCAGCTGCTTAGTATTTTAAGTCTCAAAATAATATTTAACTATACTATAAATAAATTCAGGTCTTCAGGTGCTTCAATTACATACGAGAGGTAGGAGGAGGGATAGTTTGCCAAAATGACTTTTTCTTAGATAGCAATTCCACCAATTAATTTTTATTGAATACATTTATCTATAAGTAATTTCTGTACATGTTGAACTGCCTATCCTGGCACGCTCTTCAGTAGGAATCATATGAGTAGTACAACTATATTTTACAGTCGGCAAGACCATTCATGTATAAAAATAATTGTAGTGCACATATCTGAGGCTGAGACTAGGCTTTGAAAGGTTTTTTGGAAATGATTGATTTGAGTTGATAAATAAAGAAAAAGTTGATCATTTTTTGATAACTGCTTTTGATATGACACATTACTACTAATACTACAACTGCTACTACTACTACTACTACTAATAATAATAACACAAACAACAACAATGACAACAAAAACAATAACCATAATAATAACAGAAACAACAACAACAATAATAATAATTAACATATGGCCAGAGGGTTTGGTTTCATCTGTGCCTATTAAGAGCATTGTGCTTGTCTGATTATGCTACAGTTCAACAGACAAGGTGTTTGCACTTTGTCTCCATCTGCAGGTGAATACAAGTATTAGTATATTGGTATAAATAGTATACATAATGATTGTAGTAATATTAATATTGACTGTTTGCAGGGGGTTCCGGCCTGGAAGGGAGACCTAGAACAAGTCTACTTTATTAAAGGGTTTCTAAGTAAGAAAACGTTATATTTTTATCACCTGCGAAGATGGCTACTAATGCTTGGTAGTCAAAATTTTAGTCTCCTTTCTTATTTTTTTATTCCTCGGGATTAAGCAATTTCCATCGGGATCAATAAAGTCATTTCTTTTCTGAACATACAGCTTGTGTGTATTCAAAACAAATTATCTATCTATCTATCTATCTATCTATCTATCGTGTGTGTTTATTCCATTCTTTAAAAGAAACTTGAGGAAATTCGATATTGAGTCACTAAACAACCAATAATATTGCGAGGTTCCCCAGCTAACCAATCGCATGGGCTGGGGGGCGTGTTCAAGTCCGCCTCCCTGCTCGTGTAGACACACCTCCCACTGAAGAGCCGCTCCGGGCTTGTTTTCTGATGTTAGCCGATTAGCAGGTTAGCATGTTAATGGAGATGTGGCGCGTCGGACTGTAATTGTTTTTCTCATCCAGGAATCCGGCTTTATTCTCTCTAAACGCCGGGTAGCGTTGTTTAACAGGCGCGTGAGTCATACAAGAGTGGGAGAAGGCACTGTGTCTCAGGTCGGAGGTGAGTTTTCGTATGTTTACTAGCTGGCATGCTAAGCAACAAGCCTAGCTAACCCAGCCTGGTGCCCTGGGTTTATTAAAACTGAGGCTTAAGATGCGTTAAAGCCGCGTTGGAGATAGTTCTCCGTTTTGAAGGGATTAACATGAAAATATATGATCTTTAAACAAAACAATGGCTTAAAACGAGATAATTAGCACGACTAGCTAGCTGGCTAGCAAGCTAACGCGTCTGGGAAGTGTGTTAGCCTGAACATTCCGTCGGTGAGTGCCTTGAAAAATGAGCAAATCTGTGCAGGAGATATAAAAAGTTTTGTTTTACGTTAAAACTCGATGATTTGTGGAAATGATAGTTGTGCAAAATTTATTTTCTTAGCTTTGGCTGAGCTACTTCAGTCGAGGACCACTTCTGTAGGAAAATAAGCCTCAAAATGAAGCCAAAACCAACATAAGCATTACTTTTAGGCGTCAGAGGTGAAATTAAGTGAGATATTATTGTAAATGCAGGCTGATGTTGAGCTCTTGTATTACATAAGTAGACTGGCGAGCCAGCAGTGTTGCCACAAAGCGCAGATGTGTTTCAATAATCCGCTGAAACAAATTAACACTTTAAATGCTCAGTTTGCTCACAGGTCCTTCTTGAGCACTTCTAGAATTAACCCGAAGAGAAACAGAAGAGTTGGCTACCTTCCTGTTATTGAGATCACCATTTTTTTTGCACCAGAGGTTGCCTGATCATAAGAGAAGTGAGCTCGACATGCTTCCCAGGCTTAAGGCAAGAAAGTTGCAGAGTATTAACCAAATGGAAGAAAATAGTCCTGATTTTAAAAGTAGTTTTCTAGTAGTGCAGGCATCTCTCCTGTCTAAGTGCTGGTCGTGTGGCTGCCTGGCTCTCAGGCCAGAGAGGGGGAAGGGAGAGAGTCGAGCTTCAGTTAGAAAAAGTTTCGACAGTCGTCATGCATGTCCAAGCAGGTTTTCCACGACTTTCCATCGATCCTGTGCAGTCAGACGTATTGACAGCTTAATCTGTTCTTTTTGTGGCAGAGTTGGGGACGTTTTTGACATTTATTGATTATAAAGCTACAATAATCAGTGTAAAACTGTTCACTTAGAAGAGTGGCAACAGTGTCACCTGCCCTCCTCTCTGAAATCAGATCATGTCAACAGGCTGCTGTTAATACAACTTTAAGAGATTTCTGAAGCATTTGGCATATCATCTTATTTGCTTATATATATAATACAAACTAAGTGCATTTTTTGGGGAATAGTTTTAATGATCCAAGAAAAAGAAATCCACTTTAATGCTGTCAAATAAATAAAGTTAAAAAAACAAGTTCATTAAATACATGGTGTTTCCAAAGTCCGTGGCCAGCCATGTTAAATATTAGTGATCTCATTATTGACCAAAATAAACAGGGTTATGATTTTTGCCATTTTAGACTGATTTGGCTGGTGAAGGTCTCCCCTGGTGTTTGAAATTAGTTGTTTCTGAAACTGTATAGTTACACTGATCACATTAATTAATGGGAAAACATGTCTCTTTGTTTTCAGCATATGAATAGCATCATATTGCTTTATTGGTTATACTCTTTTTTTTTTTTTTTTTTTTTTTTTTTTGAGTGAAAAGTCTTCTAAAGAGGTGTTATATCCTGTGACTTGCTTAGGACTTGTGTTATGTAGAGCTCAGTAGTACAACTCTGCAACTTTTGCTAAAGTAATACTTAATCAGCCTGCTGTCAACAAGAAAAAAAAGTACTTCCTTCATTACGTCATCAGAAGGGGGTTTTCCTTTAAAGCAGCAACACTGCTCTCAAAGGTGGAATGCATTTTGATGACACACATGAAAATTACCTTTTTTCATTTCATGTGCAAGTTCCCTTTAATCAAACATTGCATTGCTGAAACTGGTTGGCAGTATTTCAAGATATGGTATGTACATATTCCATGATATTGATGTGACACCCAGATTATCCACAGCTCATTATAATGCCGTGTTTGGATGACACAATTATCCACCAGAAGAAAAGAAATCAGTTTGTTTTTGGGACCACTGCAAAAGATGAAATTCATACAGTTGCCCATATAGTTTGTAGTTTAATATTTAATGTTTAAAATGTGAAACAAAGCTGATAACAGTGCCTTTTATGATTACTCAATTGTCAAAATAATCAATAAAAGTTATTAAAACTTAAAGATAAAAACACTACTTTTGAAGTACTCAATTACTATCGGGTGAGTCCTATTATTTTATTTTTCAGCTCTCATCGCACTTTGTGGTTAAAGACAGATTTTTAGCGCTTCTTTTTATGGGTTTTGGTGCCTTAAATTCTTAATTTTAAATACATAAACATCTGTTATGATTCCTTCCTTTATACATCTTAAGGCCTGATTGTTCAGCTCCAATTACAAAGACTTAGATCCTCTTCTTAATTGTTTTAGATTTTGTTCTCTAGTGGAGTATGAGTACATAATGAAGCGGCGCTTGGAGGAACAGGATACAGCGTTTGGGTCTCAGCGGCGGCTCCCTGGGGGTGCGGAAGGCTTTCAGCACCGTGTCCTTACCTCTACATCTTCAGTCTATGAGGCTGGCTCAGATAGTATGCAGCCTTCTGCTGGAGTGCAGTACTCTCAGGTCCCTCAGACCTATCAGGTATGTGATGGATTCTGTCTGCAAAATAGCTTTTAGAAATAAATAAAACTGAAACAAGATGATTAATTCTTTGTTTCTCATCAACTGTAGTCCAGTCTGAATCTTCAGTGTGTATCTGCCATTTTGATAGCAGTACAATGAGAATTGCCATGTTTTGAAAACATTTCAACAGGAAAGCATTGACATGTTTTCTTATTGCACAGAATCACTTGTGTTGCGCAGCTTAAGCTTAAAATGTTTTGTTCTTTCTAAGCATACCTACAAAAAAGGCAAGTATTACATTTTTATGTCTAACTGTCTCACAGAATGGGCAACAGATGGTAATAACAAAAAGCTGTTTTTTGGTTGTCTGTGAGACAGAACTGCAGTACATTTCACATTGGCTTTATGAGGAAGAGCTCATTTCTGGAGAACTATAACTCTTAATACATGTTAAGTGGGTTAAAAATGGCTTTTGTCCCCCGCTGCTCTTTCAGGTGCCCTTGGCTCAGAGCTCTGGAGGACATGGACACGCCAGCAGTCCTGCAGTGCACAGCAGTGCTCATCATCACAGCCCTGTGGTCCAGCCCCCAGGAAACTCTGTAGGCCAGGGCCATACTCATGCTTCCCCTGTCTCTGCCCCAACATCAGGCCAGCAGCAGTTTCAGAGGCTTAAGGTAGGACTGCTGTCCTTGCATGTCATTTCATTAATCGGACTAGGGTTAGGGTCAGTAAAGTTTTTACTGATTAGTAGAGATGCAACAAAATATTAGCCTCTGAAACTTGGTGGCACATTTTGTTTTCAGTTCAAAGATGAAAAGGGCTGAAAAACATTCAGTCAGATGTATGATTTTTGGTTTCAGCTGAGAATTTTTTTTTGGGGTGATTCAGTGATTATTTGGGCTCTTAAGATGTATCACCAGTCTATTTGTATCCTGACAGGTTGAAGATGCTCTGTCCTACCTTGATCAAGTGAAACTCCAGTTTGGAAATCAGCCTCAAGTTTATAATGATTTTCTGGATATAATGAAAGAATTCAAATCTCAGAGGTAAACTTGACTTTCAATAAATGCATAGTTAAGAGAAAATCCCTTCATTTCTTTGGCTATGTATTTGATATTTTGGACATTTTTGATTTAGCTGAGTGAGTTGTGTTTAATGTTAAGTTTTTTGTTTTTTTTCTCTTTAACAGCATTGACACACCAGGTGTGATTAACAGGGTCTCACAGTTATTTAAGGGCCATCCAGACCTTATCATGGGCTTCAATACCTTTCTACCCCCTGGCTACAAGATAGAAGTTCAAACTAATGACCTGGTCAATGTTACAACCCCAGGCCAGATACACCACATTACCCCACATGGTATTTCCGTGCAGAATATTCCCATTACGGCGCCGCTGCAGAACCAGACACCAGCCCCCACTACCACTGCTGCTCTCACCATCCCCAGCCAGCCTACACCTGCCAAAATCAGCAAGGTGGGGTCGCAGATGTGCACTGTTGTGGTGTTTTTTGTTTTTTTGTTTTGGGTGACTGAGTAATTTTTTTAATATTTAAAGTGCAATATCAAAAGGCTCAGTTGTTGCAGTTTTTATTATATATTGAGCCATACTGCCAAGTTTTAAGTAGAGTTAAGTTTATAGTTAATAGAGTTAAAGTTAAAAGAGTTAAATGATTATTATGCTATGGTGTTTGATAGAACTAAAAATTCTCTTTTTATTGGTATAAAAAAGGATGTAATAATAGTAACGTTGTCTTGTGGATTGCCTCTAGCATAACAGAAAGTAACTTTTTGAACGCCAGTCTCTTGTGCCAAAAAGCTTGTGGCATAAACCAGTTGTGCCAGTCTGGCATAAACAAATCTGTCGGTATCATGTACCAGTATCGTTGATATTCGATTGCTTAAAATGCAGTTTTGTCAAAAAAAAAATCATGTGTGCAAGAGAGCATGTAACCACATGAGGAGTTTAGTGAGTGATGCAATACTGCTGTGTCACTGATTTTGCAGTGCAGTTGAATTTACATCACTGTCATCTATTCGGTTTCTTAAATAAATAATTAAATATGCTCCAAAATCTTTAAAATGAATCTTTAAGAGTGTGTTAAACCTCAAATATGTAAATAGTGTATTTATGACTCATTACTAATATCAAAAATATGGCAATTCTAAACAAACATCTGACTTGTGAGATTAAGGTGAGACAAACAATTTTAAATTGAAAGCAGCAAATAGCATGTTAAAATGAACACAGACTTTAAATATTATTTGAACATTAGTGTTTTATGGTGTAGAATTATGAAATGCATCTGCATATTGTCATTAAAAAATCAAATATAAGAATCGCCATATCCCAGGCCTGTTAAACATCACCTCCTTTATAGCCAGTGGCAGATCACAAGACAGGAATGTTCCTACCCCTTCCTGGCAATATGGCTATTGGTACAATGCAGGAAGGTAAAGCGCTTTCCATGTTCTAGTTTACTTCCAGAGTCAAGGGGATCAACATTATCTTTCATCCTGACTTACCTTTGCTATGACACTTGAGGGATCATATGTTTGCATCACACTTTATAATGTTATTCAAACACTAAAACATGTCTCTTTTCTGCAGCCAATACAGTCTCCAGCGCTGACTCCAACCAGTCAGCCCAATCCGTCCATCCCATCCTATGCCTCTCCCCGCTCCCCTTTGGTACAGTCTCACACTCCAGTGAGCAGTACACCTGCAGGTGCGCCCCCATTGCAAAACAATCAGCCGGTGGAGTTCAACCATGCCATCAACTATGTAAATAAGATCAAGAACCGCTTTCAGGGCCAGCCAGACATCTACAAAGCCTTCCTGGAGATTCTGCACACATATCAGGTAAGAAACCATACAGGTGATGTTGCAAAGTAGCAACTTTATAAAGTGGTATAATATACAACTTCAGTTTTTAATAAAAAAAAAAAACTGATAAATCAGCTTTTCAATTAAGCAGTGTCATTTTGTGTAATTGAGTGAAATGCTGTTTATACAGAAAGAGCAGCGAAATGCTAAGGAAGCTGGAGGAAATTATACTCCATCTCTTACTGAGCAGGAAGTGTATTCTCAAGTGGCTAGGCTTTTCAAAAACCAAGAGGATCTTCTGTCAGAGTTTGGCCAGTTTTTACCAGATGCCAATAGTTCTGTGGTAAGTTTAAATGTTTTTCTGCATTTTATTCTTTTTTTTCTTACACAGTGCTTAGACCTGTGACTAGAAGCTATACTGCTGTGAAAGTGGATACCATACTCAATTGTCTCTGCACCCAAAATAAATTAAACATGGGCCCTAAATGTCTAAAAAAATTATAAATCTTGCAAAAGCCATAACACATGCTATATTAACTATGATGAATGTTACTTTTTTGTTTTATATTTTCTATATACTGCGATATCATTGTTTAGCTAGCAAAAATAGCTAAATTGATTAAATTTTACTAACCTACACTAGATATTTTTTTCAGTTTCAAAATGTTACATTTGAATCTTAATGTATTCCTTTTTTGTACAGTTATTGAGTAAAACAACCTCTGATAAGGCTGAATCTGTGCGTCTGGAGCAAAGTGGAATGCTAAAGAGGCCTCAGCTCAACAACAAGCAGAGGTTCAACCAGAACGGTTGCCCGATCCGCAGGCACTCTGGACCTGGTGCTACTCCACCTGTAAAGGTGAAAACTCTAATAGACATTTTTAGGTATAAGCATAAGCAAGGTATTGAGCGTAGAGTTATGGCTGAGCTTGAATTTTTAAGATTCTTAAGTGGATTTCTTTTGTAGTTGTATTTTTTTCTTTTTTTCTTTGTGTAGTTGTATGACAAACAACATTTTGTCATACTGTTTTATCTTTATTAACAGAAAAAAACTAAGTTTATGGGGAAAGAGCATCCAATTGCTGAAGGCAGCAAATTTGGAATTGGCACAGAGTCTCTGTTTTTTGAAAAGGTGAGTATGTATATGGTAGGATTGTCACATTTGCAGGCATGAATATGTTCCTTGAAATAAAAAAGCATTGCTTGGCTTTTACAAAGCTATAAAACCTAATCTATAACTGTATGGTTCTTTACCTCAGGTGAGAAAAGCTCTGCGGAGTGCAGAGGCATATGATAATTTCCTGCGCTGTTTGGTGATCTTCAATCAGGAGGTGATCTCAAAAGCAGAACTAGTGCAATTGGTGCTACCTTTCCTAGGGTGAGTTAAAACCATTTCTGAAGTGCTTTATTTGTTTCTTTAGCAGGGAGAAACATCATACCCATTAGTAAAAATTATAGTGTTGAGAGTTTGAGTGTTACCCTAAAACTAATAACAATTAGTTATTTGGTAAAAAGCACCATTAAACCTGCTGGAATTAACAGTTAAGCTTGGTAGAGGAGCTTTCATGGTCTAGGGCTCAATTCAGGGTCTGGGCAAGATCTCTTAGTTTTCGTGATGGGTAATATATGCTGAAGCATGCATAGACACTTTCGACAGCTGTGCTTCCAGCTTTGCAGCAGCATGGCCTCTCGCTGAGACAAAAAAATCTGCAGTGCTTACACTGGGTATGTATTATGAGCCAGCGACCTCCAAACTATGGGTTTTGGATTTGGATTGTTTGGATCAGAACTGTGGCATCTACTATAAGATGCTGTGTCAACTATTTGTTAGAGCCATCAAGGAATAAAAAACATCAAGATATAGCCATGGTACCAATAAAAGTAACTTCATGATCATCATAAGAAATAAAAATGCATGTGTGTTTAGAAGCAAAACGTTGTTGTATCTTTGTCTTTGTTTATTGTTTAATCGCTCAGTATTTTTATTTCATCCACAGGAAATTCCCTGAGCTGTTTACCTGGTTCAAGAATTTCCTGGGCTACAAAGAGTGTGCCCACATTGAGAGTTTTCCCAAGGAGCGGGCCACAGAGGGCATTGCCATGGAGATTGACTATTCGTCGTGTAAGAGACTAGGTTTTAGTTACAGAGCTCTACCCAAGAGCTTTCAGCAGCCTAAATGCACTGGGAGAACTCCACTCTGTAAGGAGGTAAGGACAGTGAAAGTGAATTATGGGTTCCACCTACTCAAACGTGTATGTGTTTGCGCCTAAGGGAAATCTGTCCCCTAGGTCCCCTGCCAGTAACTCCTCAGTTTTGCTAGGGTTTTTAATGATTGGTGTAAACACAATATGCATAATAAAACTTTATTGGCTTTGAAGACAGAATTAATGTTTACAAAAAATTTCAGGTGCTAAATGACACCTGGGTGTCATTCCCGTCCTGGTCTGAGGACTCTACTTTTGTTAGTTCCAAAAAGACTCAATATGAAGAGCACATATACAGATGTGAGGATGAGCGTTTTGAGGTAAGAATGGCCTTTAAATAAAAAAATTCCAGTTTTATGCCTTTCTTTTAATTTTATTTTATTAATAGTAAACAACACGTTATGCATAATACCTTGAATAAAGTACATATGTTCATGGGCAGCTCGATGTGGTGTTGGAGACAAACCTAGCAACTATACGTGTTCTGGAGACTGTTCAAAAGAGACTTTCGCGGATGTCAGCAGAAGAACAGGCCAAATTCAAGTTGGACAATACTATTGGAGGCTCCTCTGAGATAGTTCACCGCAAAGCCATCCAGAGGATATATGGGGACAAGGCTGCTGATATCATAGATGGTCTCAAGAGGAACCCTGCAGTTTCTGTACCAATCGTACTGAAACGGTAAGGCTGATGTACTTTTGGTCAAATGTGTGCTTACGGTACAAATTTAGAATACAGTGTGAACTATAGCTTCTGGTATTGTGAATTATTCCATGGCATGCCACATGAACCTTAGCAAAACCTTTTCTGGTATGGCTCTCTTCTGTTTGATATTTTTATTTTTGAGGTTTTGAGATTATATACGTTGTCACACACTGTTTATGATTTTAGGTTGAAAATGAAAGATGAAGAGTGGCGTGAGGCCCAGAGAGGCTTCAACAAGATATGGAGGGAGCAGAATGAGAAGTATTACCTCAAGTCATTAGACCACCAGGGCATTAACTTCAAACAGAACGACACGAAAGTGTTCCGCTCCAAGACACTGCTCAATGAAATTGAGGCTCAGTATGATGAGGTAATAGAAGTTCAGTTGCTTTTTTACAGCTTTCTATTTTGTGCAAACACAGTACTGTGCAAACGTTTTAGGCAGGTGTGGAAAAAATGCTGTAATCAAAGAACGCTTTCAGAAATGGAAGTGTTCATCATTTATTTTCATCAATCAGCAAAATGCAGTGAATGAACAAAAGAGAATCTAAATCAAATCGATATTTTGTGTGACCACCCTTTGCCTTCAAAACAGCATCAATTCTTCTAGGCACACTTGCACACAGTTTTTGAAGGAACTCTGCTGGTAGGTTGTTCCAGATATCTTGGAGAACTAACCACAGATCTTCTGTGGATGTAGCTTCCTCACATTTGGTCTCTTCATGTAATCCAGACACACTGGATGATGTTGAGATCAGGGCTCTGTGGGGCCAGAAGAACTGATGCTGGTTTGAAGGCAAAAGGTAGTAACACCAAATATTAATTTGATTTAAATTTTTCTTTTGTTCGCTCACTTTGCATTTTATAAATTGATAAAAATAAAGAATCATTATTTATGTTTCTGAAAGCGTTCTTTGTTTACAGCATTTTTTCCACACGCCTAAAACTTTTGCACAGTACTGTACCTGCCAACTTGACATTCCTTGTGCTTCTTTTGAGCTTGCTATTACTAATTAACATGTTTTACACAAGTTATCTCATATATTAGATTCTAAACCATTTTATCTGTTGTTTGTAATGTTTGTGTTGTGGTTGCCTTAGTTATAATGCCAAAAGATCAAGAGACATTTTGATGACATGTTGCAAAATATACCCAGTAAATGGTTACTTTTTTAACTAAGTCAGACATTACTAATCTTAACCTAAAGAGATTAATATCCGAAAGGCCTGTTATGTGCTTTACTTTCACTTTATAACTGTAATATAGGGCTGGCCTGAAACATATAAAAAATTCAATCAAATGATTTTAATCATTATTTTGGTTTTATTTTTTTATTTAATGAATTAGGAAGCTTCATCTTTTGTTAATTTCTTAGACCCCACAAGAATGCTTGAATTCTTGTGTATTGTTGATAGTTTGTCGCAACATTAAACCCACTGAAAGGTGAAGTGAATAACATTCTCATTACAGTGGCTCCTGTTAATAATTGGGATATAATAGGAAACAAGTCTGTGATTTCTTGAAGTTGCTGTTTTGGAAGCTGGAAAAATGGGCAAGCGTAAGGATCTGAGTGACCTTGACAAGGGTCAGATTGTAACGAGTTGACAGCCTGCTCAGAGCATTTCCTAAATGTCATGTCTTGTGGGGTATTCCTAGGTTGCAGTGCTTAACACCCTTCAGAGTTAGTTGGAAAAATGGCAACTGTTGAACCAAAGTAGGGTCATGTATGCACGATGTGAGTGGGGATCGGTGATGAATTTTGATAACAATTTTGACTTTTTGACAATTCTGAAAATTTAATTATAGGCATGAATCCCTTAGCAAACTGGTAGGACCCACTAAAGTGGTGGAGAGAATTCCTATCTGGTAAAGAAATATCTGTGTATCCTGGCCACTTCAGAGAGTCTATAGCACGGGTGGAAGTAGAGTCACCTGTATGCTCACATCTTTGAAACCAGACCAAGTTAATTGGCTGGTGCTTCTGGCTGTTTCTTTAGGTCGTAACTTCATACATTTTCAATAGCTTGCTACAGTGTACATGACTCAACTTGTTTATTTTGATGTGATTAAATGAATTGGTATTTAGATAAATGTATGTGATTTTTGTTTTCTTTTTTGTTGTTTTTGTTTTTTTTTTTCCCCCAGTTTTAAAATTTTAACTTCAGTTACAACTTCAATGGTGTTATAGCACTGGGATTCCCTAAAGCCACTGACCTCTTTTAGCAGGATTATACACCCTGCCACACTGCAAAACCTGTTCAGGAATGGTTTGACAAACCTGACAAGAGTTCAAGAATTTGACTTGACATCCAAATTCAATCCAGTGTGGCTGTACTTAACAAACTAGCCCAATCCGTGGAGCCCCCATTTTACAGCTTAAATCTGTTTTACATCAAAAACAAGCATAAGTACTTTTTTCTGTTCATTAGGATATGTAAATGTTTTAAGGTGTTGTAATGAGAATAAGCATGTAAGTACTTAGCTTGAAACCCCAAAGAGTATTTATATCCTATAAAATGCTCTACAAACCAGTACTAGCAATCACCACTTCATATTCCCTTCAGCGGCAGGAACAGGCATCTGAGGACGGCGCCACCCCTCCGTCTGGTCCTCATATGACTCTCCCATATGAAGATGGTCAGATCTTGGAAGATGCAGCCTCTCTCATTATCCACCACGTCAAGAGGCAGTCTAGCATCCACAAAGATGACAAGTACAAGATCAAGCAGATCATTTACCACTTCATTCCCGACATGCTGTTTGCCAGGCGTGGAGAGCTGTCCGATGTTGAGGAGGAAGAGGATGATGAAGAGGAGCCAGAGCCAGAGGAAGATGGGGCAAAGAAGCACAATGGCACAACGCCAGCCAAGTCCAAGCTACTGTTCAGCCAAACAACACCAGCACAGCAAAAGTTAAGTGCCTGTGATGAGGCCTACAACCTTTTCTACGTCAACAACAATTGGTATGTCTTCCTTCGGCTGCACCACATCCTGTGCTCCAGGCTGCTCCGCATCTATGGGCAAGCTGAGAAGCAGATTGAGGAGGATGCTAGAGAGAGGGAGTGGGAGCGCAATGTGCTGGGGCTGAAGAGAGAGAAAAATGACAGTCCCGCTGTACAGCTACGACTGCGGGAACCGAGTGAGTACAGCTTCAATGGAACGTCACCGCAGAAGGAAAAAATCTTTTAAAACTTTGGAATGATAAACATAAATGAAAGAAATTGCATTTTTGCCACTATAATCACCAACATAAACAGCTTAAAATCAAAAACAGAAATGTGTAATTCTAAGTTCAATTCTTGAAAGCTTTTGCTTGGCAAATGCACAACCTGCTTTTTATATTTTTAGATTATTTTATTCAAGACTTCTTGGTTTAAAATGGGCTTGCAGTGAAAATAGTTTTTGAAAAGTATTCAATGCTCATTTGCAGTGGATATCGACGTTGAGGACTACTACTCTGCTTTTCTGGAGATGGTGCGGAACCTTCTGGATGGGAACATGGAGACATCTCAGTATGAAGACCAGTTGAGGGAAATGTTCACCATTCATGCTTACATTGCCTTCACCATGGACAAACTCATACAGAGCATCGTCAGGCAGGTAAGGGCTGCTAAAAAAAAACAACAACAACAACAACAAAGAACTATTAGCTCTATGATGTAACCATATTAGTTTAAACCCCACCATAATCCAAGATCTGTTTCAAGCTGCTAACTTGCTCTGTATTCCACAAATTCTAGTTAGATTTTAAAATGTGCTCCTTTTTTAATTCTTATATTTCAGTTTACACTAGTGTTTAATACAATATTCAACATTAGAGTAATTATTAGCAACAAAAACAAAATGTTGTACATCTGTGAACAGTAAGCTGTGTTTTCAGTTCTTTTCTAATTTTTAACTCCATCTCCAAAACACCACCAAATTACTTAATTGGAGCGACACTGGGTACAACTTGACCAATTCTTCTCTCTCTCTCTCTCTCTCTTTTTTTCTCTTTATTCATTCATGTAGCTTCAGCACATAGTGAGTGATGAAATCTGCGTTCAGGTAACAGATCTTTATCTCAGTGAATGCATCAATAAAGCGACTGGCGGAACCACATCCACTCAGGCATCCAGGACCAGCATGGAGTTGGCCTACCAGCGCAAAGCTGAGCAGCTGATGTCAGAAGAAAACTGTTTTAAGGTAAGATGTATGTCCTCTCAATGAGACTTTCCAGAACCTGTCAGTGGCTGGGTTACATGGCAAGCTTATTTCCATGCAGCTCCCAAACTTTGCAACTAAAGCTGATACTGAAGGTAAAAGATATAATAAGATTAATGTGGGTGGTAGAAGGTGGTTATAGAGGAAACAGGCTCTTTCAGCCAGGTTTCTAAGCAAATTTATTTGACATGGGTACCTGCCTTCCAGTTAAATTGGCTGAATCACTACATTTGTTCACTAGCTGAAGATGCTGCTTTTAGTGGTAATGGCTGCATTTCTCATTGTCACTCTGTGCTAATGGTGTGTGTGTTTGTGTGTGTGTGTGTGTGTGTGTGTGTGTGTGTGGACGCCCTTGCGGTGTATCCTCACTCTGTAGTTACAGTTCCAAAAGACCAAGGGGAGTGTGCAGCTGGCAGTGGAGCTGCTGGATACAGAGGAGGAGAACTCCGATGAGCCAGTCGAGCCTGAGGTACAGAATGCTCTCAGTGTTACTCCCAAGGAACACTACGTGTTTTCCGTATTCGTGTCAGTGTGATTAAACTATGCATTTGACTTCTTTTGAGATTAATAAGACAACTTTGTTTGAAATAAGAGTTTAGTCAATGTTTAAACAGTTTCTATTAAGCAATCTTGTATTAACATATTAACTTATGTTATATATAGAAAAAGTTGCTCGTTCACACTGCAGGAAACTTTGAGTCGGTTGCATTCCAACCTACTGGAAATGGTGTGTGGCTTAGGCCAGGGATGATGCCGTAGTAGAAAAGACAATGTGGTCATGAAGCTGGTGTGTAGTTTGATCATAAATCTGTCTTAACAGTTTTGGTATTACACCTCACAGAAAGAAGTTTCCAAATCTTATTTCTCCAGGTAGACATTTTTGTTGTCATTCTCTAAATAAGCATTATTCTTCACCCTCAGATGCTTGTCTTCCTTTAGTTTCACACTAATTGCATTATAACATCATCGACATGCTCAGTTGGTCTTGTACTACTAAATTACTCAGGAACGAGTTCGGTGAGGGCATATCTTAAGAGTTACAAGAGCCAGCTTACTGCTGAACAGGGGGGAGGAAGGGTTGAAGGTAATCTTATGTACAAAAAGAGAACTCTGCAGGAAACATTTGTGAACCACTGATTTGGGCAGTTTGCATAATGCTTAACCAGTGGCTTTAAGCTTATGTTACTTTGTAAATTTGGTTCTTGACTGAATTATTGCTTTAAAATACAAGGATTGGGGTTGTAATATTCTAATAAACCTCTGTCGTATTTCCACAGCGGTGGTCAGATTATGTAGAGCGGTACCTGAACACGGACTCTGCATCTCCAGAGCTGCGGGAGCACCTCTCCCAGAAGCCTGTGTTTCTACCCAGGTGAGGCTCAGCCCTGCCACATCTCCTGAGCCCTGAGCCTGTCACGGCTCTCATACCAAAGCCCCGTCGTGGGGCTTCATACCTTCAGCCTGACAGATAGGTGAAATCGACCATCATTTTAGGAATCAAAAGTCCACTGGTTCTGGTCAAAGGAACTTCAGGGCACAGTATGTTGGCACAGTATTTCAAGTGAAGCATTTCACTTACTGTGTAGTGCGAGAACACTTAATCATACAAATTCGCTGGCATGAATGTGTTTAGATGAAGTAATGGAACAGGTGCAATGCAGAAAAAAAAATTCAGTAGATTTTCCTGTTGCTGGGAAATATTTGGGTGTCCCACTTTTGAACTGCCTCTTTGTAGTCTCCTCACTTTGTTTACACCCAAACAAGGACAAGCCCTTTCTTTTCTTGCATTTACACTTTATTGAAGAGTTTATTTAATGAATTTAGGTATTTTTAGGCTGTTTTTTTCAGCAGAAGAATAATGTTGGTGTACACTTTATTTATTAACTGCATTGTAAGTACAATATATTGTGTTTGGAGGAGTGCTATTTATTTGACATGTTGGTGAGCCTTATTGAAAGATTTAATTTTTAAGGGGGGAAAAGCTGCATTCAGTTATTCAGTTTTGATCGCCTTTGTAACAACTGTGATGGAAATAACTGGCAAACAGGAAGTAAATGCATTTTAATCTTTGTATTTCATATATGAGTATGGAAAATAATTTTTATACCTCCACTCTTAACAGGGACTCGTCAGATAATCATGTTCCTTTGAAGTGCATCTTTCTATTGGGAAATCAGATGATATGCATTGAGATTATATAAATGGGCTCATTCTGAAAATAGCAGAGTACTTTCTCCCGATCCAAAGATCTATTCAATGGATTTCCAACCTTTTTAATGCAAACGGCTTACAGATTAGAAGTCCACACTTAGAAAATTGCATATCAAGCATAAAAATAACTCACCAATCAGACTCATTTTTTTCCCTGATATTTTTGCATAATGAATTTCACAGAAATTAATCTGTACTTGAAGAGAACTGATGAATGTGTAAATGCTTGACATGTTCCTGTAAATGCTTTTATCTTTAAGATTTAAGTGTTAATTGTTTCTCCAAAGCTACTGTATAGTGCATATTTCACTATGCGATCCCATTGCAGTTTGTTTATTCTGCCCGGGTTTATAACACATTTTTTTTAGAGTTTTCAGTGTGGTGCAATGGATAGAAGTCTAACTTGCCCTGGTCTGTGGCACCCATAAAACTGTATTTCAGATGGGGGCTTGTCAATAAAATGCTGGTCTGAATTGTATCCTCAGATGTGTGTGTATTTCTTTCCCAAATTGTAAGCACTTGCACTTGCATGGGAGGATGTTTTTGTGGCTGGTTTTCATCAGTTATTTTTGTGCTTTGGTTTTGTATGCATGCCTCTATGTGCAGTGCTGATAATTTTTTCATTTTAATCCGGCTTTCACTGACTTGTGGTGGTAGATTGACAGTTAATGTTGTGTTCTTGTTTCTGTGCATCTCATCACGGGTGTGCAACCAGACAGTTCAGGCTATTAACTTAAATTTCATATTTGTGTTGCTTCACAGTTTGCTGTTTAAAAAAATAATGCAGAAAAGAGGTTATTGTGCATGATGATAATGGTGTATGAACTGTTAATGCCAACATCAAAGTATCAACCCATATCCTGGCTTTTTAACTGTCATTTCTTATTTTTATTGAGAATTGGCTAGTGCATCTCAATTTCTGTAAAGTGGAGCCCTGAATACAAAATATGATTCATGGTTTCAGTCCCCGCTCTCGCCTGTAACCTGAGTGGTAAGTACACCTCTAATTTTAGTCTTTATTGAAGCGGGGAAATTTTCTCTTGGTTTTATTTATTTGTTTTTTTTTCTCCCTTTTCAAAATCTGGATTTGATGTACTTGATCAAAGTGTGGTTTGCCAAGGATATGAGCCTATTAAGAGAATCTATGACTCCAACAGAGGTGCACTGTAGCCAGTTGCCTTTGCACATTGTCTCGTCTTTTGTGATTGGGTTTTTTCCCTTTCTGATCACACTGAGATGCTAAGGCTTGGTATGTGGGTTTGACGATGTACTGGAATACAAACCGCAGATGGATGCTTTACAGATAGCATTATACATTAATATGATGTTCACGTCTCTTTGTAAGGAACCTCAGACGGATCCGGAAGTGCCAGCGAGGGCAGGACATACAGATGAGAGAGGCAAAGGAAGCTAATAAGAAATCCACAGACAGTGCAGAGGACCCCAAGATGGAATGCATGTTTAAGCTCAACTCCTACAAGATGGTCTATGTCATCAAATCGGAGGATTACATGTACAGACGCACTGCACTGTCAAGAGCTCATCAGGTATGCAAATAAAATGAGATTATGCTTTAGTGATCTAAATACTAAGCTTTATAAAAAAATGTAGATAAAGATAACGAAGTTCCTCAAGTCTACAAAAACTGATGTAATGTTTTGGCACTAAGGGCTTTGTGGGTCCTAATGCTGATATCCTGAACAGTACTATTTTTGATTTCTTTTAAATAGCAAATGTGAAAAATGCACCTAAATTTGAACAGGATTAGGTTAGGGGGTTTAATTGACATCCAGTACTTATAAGCAGTTTTTGTATTTTATTAAGCTTGGTAGCATGATGATATTGTGATCTGCAGTGAGAGCTTGAGGAGAACCAGGAGAGATGAGATCTGCTCTAGAGGGGAGAGGAATGAAAGGGAGTAGGTCAAAGACAGAATACATGAGTGAATGTAAGGTAGGAAAGTGGAGTGGTTAGGATGCAGGGAGTAGAGGTAACAAAGATGGAGGAGTTTAAATACTTCGGATCAACAGTTCAGAGTAATGGCGAGTGTGGAAGGGAGGTGAAGAAGAGTGTTGGAATTTGTGGAGAAAAGTGGCTGGAGTGATTTGTGTCAGATGGGTACCAGCTAGAGTAAAAGGGAAGGTTTACAGGACAGTAGTGAGACCAGTTATGTAGTTTGAGTTGGAGACAAGGATGGACAGGATTAGAAATGAGTATATTAGAGGGACAGCTTAGGTTGGATGTTTTTGAGACAAAGTTAGAGAAACAAGGGCATGTTGGTTTGGGCATGTCCAGAGGAGAGATGAGGATTATGTTGAAAGGAGGATGTTGAAAATGGAGATGCCAGGAAAGAGGAAAAAAGGAAGACCAAAGAGGAGGTTTATAGATGTGGTGAGAGAGGACATGCAGGTGGTTGAAGCAGGAAGATGCAGAGGGCTGGAAAGAATGGAGATGGTTGATCTGCTGTGGCGACCCCTAAATGGGAACAACCGAAAGAAAAAGATTAGTCTTGGCAGAATTAGTAGTGGTGTTGTTATGGACATTTTAGTTTTCTTTTGCACATTTGACATCCTTGATTCCCAAGAGCTCTAATTACATATCACACAGATTGGTTGGGCTTTAGAAAATGAATGTTTTCAAATAGAATCATTTGCCCATTTTGCCACCCTAGCAATATACATCCCTCCTTCTTTCTCCCAGCCCTTTTAATTCTGCTTGTATGCATCAAGATACCCGGTTCTAAACATTTCCTAAATGTGAGACACTCAGAAGTGACTTCAGAAGCTTCAGCAATACAGCTTCATGTTTCATAACACTGTCTCAGATATTCACCTTCAAGGTTTTTCTGTACTAAAATTTATTTACCCTTATCTGGAAGCAGTAAATGGAGAGTGAATGACCTTTTGTGATTTGCTGAACGCAGAGCTCCTATACTGGTGCTGGGGCAGCGGTGGCCTAGTGGTGAGGGAGTTGCCCCGCATCGGAAGATTGTGGGTTCGATTCCCTCACAAGTAGGTTGCCCTGAGGTACCCCTGAGCAAGGTACTGTCCCCGTCACTGCTCTCCGGGCGCTTTCAATAGCTGCCCACTGCTGCACGGTGTTTGTGTGCATGGGTTAAAAGCAGAGGTCCAATTTCGTTGTGGTTCACGCTTGCTGTGCTGTGACCTCGCAATGACAAGGGTTGTCACTTTCACTTTTTTCACTTTGACGGACGTGGTCGGGCTTTGTTGTCATTTAGTATGGCACGTGGTACAATGCTGAAATGAATATCCATTCTGGCCTCTGTAGTAACATATCCAGTATGAACCCCTTACACCCAGTCAAGCCCCTTACAAAGCACATCACACAAGTTGTACAGGTAAAATTAATCCAGCTTGAATACTCAGATCTGATTACAGCCTGTTGTAAGACTGCTAATCAATATGTTTAACCTTCTCAACAGTCTCACCAGCAAGTTAGCACTCGCCTGCATCAGCGTTTCCAGGCTTGGTTGGACACTTGGAAGAAGGCTCATGTGACCAGTGACATGGGTGCTGAAAATCACAGATGGCTCATGGGCGAAGGCCAGGATGGGCTGCGTCCCTGTAAGACCAGCTGTGAGCCAAACATCCTCCACTTCCATACCATCAATAGATACAGGGTCCTGTACAGCAGCACAACATAAACCTGCACTCTCTTTGGGGCTATTCTTCATCAGAAGCATTGATGTTACTTTTAAACTTTTTAAGAAAAATTATATATATAAATATATATACCTGACTGAAGCAGCACTGAAATTTTATGCTGGTTGCCATGGAACTCTTTGCAGGTTCCTCTCTTATTCATTTTTTATCTTTTTAAACTTTTAGATGGGAACTTCTTTTCTTCACCTTCTTGCCAAATTGGCACGCCTTCCTGATTTTGTTTTTCAAGTCACATAGGAGGAAAGACTCTTGTAATTCTTTGCACAAGTCTTTTGTGTAATAGAAATGATAATCAAAGTGTGGAACTTCAAAACAAAAAAGTGGTCAATGTGTAACGTTATTTTTCGTTCCCTTTTATTTTTGCATCTTTTGTCGTAGTTGTTTAGGAATATGCCTTATTGTTGGTGATGTTTTTGTTCTTATTGTTGTTTTTATTTAGTGTTAACCACATCCTAACAAACACTATCAAGAATGGCAGCCAAATCCTACTTCTCTTAGAGTGAATAGGAGACAGAAAGCACTGATTTTAACTTGAGATAGTGGATGAAGAGTTTTATAATCGGCTCATGCCGCTCTGCCTGGCCTGATGGTGTGAATTTGTACAGGCTCTGTTGGTCCACATGAGAGGTGTGTGCCCTTAAATATTTAATATTTTAATTTAATATTTAGAATATCAATTGTCCATTAATGATTATCTCCCATACCAGCTTCAAGACGGAAACAAAAGGATAAGAGTGGCCACAGGATCTCAGATGATGTAAATAACTTGTATATACTTCAGACTGTTTATATTCTGAAAACATTCAAAAGTAGTTCACCTTTTAGACTTTTATCTTAGCAGAGGTGACTAATGCTGGTCTGTGTATTATAACCTTTTTTTTTACCAAAGGGAGTAATTGTTATAATTCTTCTCAGTTCTGTCTCATTCTTTGTGTTTGTGGATTGTCTGGACCTCTTAAAGAATTTTCTGTTTGTAGACTGCCTTTTCATGACATTTGAAATATTTTTACTCAACCTTATATTGAAATTTGTGACACTGCCCGTGCTCCTATATTAGATTAGAGCTTAGAAACAGTTCACTGTTATTGTCCTGTTTTGCCCTCCCAACTAGTGCTAATATGAAAAACTTGTGACCGTTAAAGTCGGGGCACCAAGCATTGCATAAAACTGCTGAAAAATATGTTAAGCATATTCAAAAAAAGACAATGATGGCATGTTTCTATGTTCTCATGTACAGACTTTTGTATTATTCTTCATTGTTTTAAAGATGAAAATAAATAAGTTGTAGTAGATTATTTTGATCTCTTGTCATTTGAATTCAGGAGATTCCTAAAGTAATCTTTCACAGAAATGTATGCTCTCGTTCCATTTCAAGAGATGAATTTGATTAAGTGCCCTAACTTGTGCAGACTTTTTATGCTCAACAGCAAACAGGCTCTTGAGGGGCTTGCTGTTCAAAGTCTAAAAAAGAGCTCAACAGGCAGCTTGCTAGGAGTGATCAACATTTCTAACCCTTTTGACTCCACAAGGTATGCCAAAAGGAGTGTCTGCAATCTGCTAGTTGTAATTGAGTACATTTGACACTGGAGGGAGCATCTGAGCATTTTTATTAGCCTCAAAGTCTTTGCACAAGGTTCGTGTCAGCTTTTGTACCTGTTCATGGTGTTTGTTAATGTAGTGGATTATTAATATAAAACAATCAGTTAATATATTGAGAATTACTGCGGTTTGTTTTTGTGAAACAAACTGATCAGGAACGAGTATCTTGATATTTTAAATCTTTATTAACTTCATCTCTTCTGCAAGTAAAACCTTAGTTTCTAGCTCAAGTATTTCTCCAGATGCAGAGTGTGAATGTTAAATCAAGCCTCGCTGGTGTTTATTTTTAATAAACAAAATAAGCATTAATAATTCTTGCATGTTCATTTAGAATTTTTGTGTAACTTTTTATTTTTATTCATCTTAATCCAAGGTATTAACTCAGATTTATTGTGGGAGGATATATGGGCTTCTCTTATTCATTTCAGGCTAACTGTTACAGAAAATGTGCCGATGATTTACAGATGACAACGTCAGAACGTGACTCGATGCTCTCCCCTCGGATATATTTCAGTCACCGACTCATAAGGAAGGACTTTTTAATAACACACCCCACTGTGGGAATGTTTCAACCAAATAAACTGGGCCGTTAGTTTATATGGTACACATATTTAATGCACTGATCATATGCTGACAGAATTCGATCAAACACCTGGAATAAACAGGTAAAGTGATGTAACGATAAGCGCGAGTCGAACTTCAGTCACAATGCTGGGAATATATCAAAAGTGTTTTACGACAGTAAAGACACTGCGAAGATTTTAAAGCAAACATTGCTTCCTAGTAAAAAAAGCCAAAAAAGCATGATGTAAGTGGAGAGAAAAAGAGACCGCAGTGGTTGCCATTGAGACTGAAATTGACTTTCTGTCTCAGTAGTGGGTGATGTTTGAGCTCGTTACACAGCTTGGAGTCCCCAGATCTAAGCTCAGTCCATTGTTGCCCATTCTCTCACTGAACAGCTGAAAGAGGCTCGTTCGGGCCTCGGCGGGCTGGCCTCAGTGCTGAAAAATGAACGCTGTCAGGGTAAGGAGCGGTGTCTCACAAATGAAGTGTGGAAACTTCAAGCCTTTATGGTGGGTTACCCAGAGCAACAGCACATTCACTGCTAGATTCTTTACATTTTGTGATTTGGTGGAAAAAAAAAAAGTCTTTAGAGCTGTTCTCATGTTCCTGAAGTTTACAAGTGCTGTTATTTGGCCACTCCTTTGATTTCTTTAGGCTAATTATGAATGGGATGATTTCATAAAATGAGATTCCACATGGATTTAATGCTTGCTCTCAGTGGTAAAAACAGGGAGGGGAAGGAAAATGTTTTGAGATTAAACGTTGGTGTTTTAGCTCCAAACAGATGTTTTAAGGTTCGTTAGCATTTGACTGTCTAAGCCTGAACATAGTGCAGCACTCCAAACCAATTTCAGATGGGACTAGGCTCGGCTTAACTCGCACTCTTAGTGTGTGGTGTAATTGTAACCATGACAACAAACAGAGAGAGAGAGAGAGAGAGTTTGCTTTTTCAAATCTGATGATGATGATGAAGATCAGTTTCAGGGTTGACCCTTGTTGTAACCCTGTGCTTATTTCAATTATTCACAGGCCTTTACCACATGAGGCACTCTGGAGATGAATTTAACAAAATTATCAGAACTAATGAGCTCTTATAAGTTCTTGTAAGGCTTTATCATTGTATTTATTCATTTCCTTTTTGGCATTTTTTCATAAAACAAGTTCCCAGCCACTGGTAAGGCCTCCCCTATACTTGATCTTATCAACAGCAGGATGGTGAAGGCTACCATGATTCCCTTGTGTGATGAAATCTCAAACACCTGCATTAGGATCAAACTAGATAATGAGAGCAGGCCATTCTACCCACACGGTGACAGGAATGAAGGGCGCGCCCAGGGAGAGAGTGATAGATTGCGCTCTTTTAGACTCCCAAATACAAAGAGAACACTGGCACAACTCGGATCCCACTTACTGGGTCTGCAGGTCTTTTCATAAGAAGTCCAATAGAAACAGAGTTGCTTTGAAATAAATAAATCACACATCAGTGTATCTCTTTACAGACTTTAATTGCCAATGGCGAGTACAAAGCCTATTAAACATGGAATGAAAGATATGATGAGTGAAAAGTGGAAAGTTTTTAGTATAAAGGAAATTTCCAGATCATTCTAACGTTTACTTGCCTTGTATTTACTTCTACCTTGTGAGGTTGTCTATTTGTCCTGTAACAGTTACTGTCATCTACATGATGAAGAAGTATGGTGAAGTTCCAGGGCCCTTTAAATGTATCAAAATGATCCCACAGAAAACTACTAGCTGTTATGAAAAAGCCCTGTAATGTAGAGCAGGAATTAAGTGGCACTCCTCTCCTGTAAGAATTTTCCATCTGTTCCTCATAGAGCTTATTCTCGCACATAAATCCTTGTGCACACCACATCATCAGCTCCGAAAATCTGAAGAGAGAAGAAAAGAGACAGAAATGTTTGTTCAATGGAATGGAAAGATTAGCTTCAAACATATGATTCTTATTTCTGTGTTGGTTTTAGTTAAATGCTTTATAGAAATGAGGAAATTTTTTTTGGGGCATTGTCTCCACTGGTACACTACAGTACAATACAGAACAATAAAAATCATTTTCATGATCATTTTTTATCCCTAAGAATGAAACTCATATTGTAGGTAAATACTGTTTTATAGATTTTTATAACTTAAATATGAATTAGCTACCTTGCTGTAAATGCAGGAAATGTTTTAAGTACACTGGCATGTGTGTCAACACAGTGGATATTTGAAAATGGGTCCGAATGGTACACTTTGAAACATTATCAGTGATTGCATACTTCCTCAGACTCTTTGAACCCCATTTGCCCCATTAAACTCCCCTTTCCAACCTATGTTTTTGCTCTCTCCACCACACAGTCACATATTTGATCTTATATCTAGCTCTCACCCAAGACTACATACAGCCTGGAAGATGAACTGTCAGTCACGTCAGTGTGAGAGAAGAAGAAGAGTGGGCTGGTTTGACAGCTCGTTGCTGGCCTGCCATATTTATTGGAGTTTGAAAAGCACAGCAGGACAGAAACGGGGCGGCTGTCAGCGCCAAACGCCATCTGCGTCCCAGAGCAGGAAGAGAGGGTCGGCCCACCTTGTGCACTCTTTAAAGAACTGGTGTTAAGACAGGCCATCTGCCCAGTCCAGCAGCGCCCTGGGACACATTAGCGAGAGGAGTGTCAGGGCCCTCCACGTCGCTAGCATTCCCCCACGTAACATGATCAATGAGGCCCATTAGTGCAGCCTGGGCTGGGTCACTGCTAGGAGCACTGGGTGCCAGTTTTATGGGAATACACTCATCCGAATGAGGTAACACTTAAGGTGACTGGTGCCAAAAACATGCAGTTGCGCAGACTCAACCTAGCATTACTTATTTATTATTACTCTTTTATTATTGTTATTATTATTATTACATTTACATTTATTTATTTATAATTTATTATTACTTATTATTATTATTACTATTATATTCTCTCTGTGTACAGGTTATATATTTCATATTCTTTCTTTCTTGTTAATTGCCCTGTAAATATATATATATATATAGCTCTGTATATTTGATATATTTTTTGTATTTATTTTTTTTATATATTCTCTCTTTCTTCCTGTAATACCCGAATTTCCCATTCGTGGGATAATAAAGGATTATTCTATTCTATTCTTTTCTAGACTTTATTTTTGTTGTGTAAGCATATGTGTGTCAAACGTACAATGTGTCATAAGTTACTCAGTACTCCTTACCAATTAAGGACAGTTTTTGTCAACTATATCAGCAGAAATTCAAGTGCAAGCCTGATTATGATCTTCTAGTGAGGAAAATATTTTTCATTTCTTTTATTTTCAAGAAATGGAAAACATTTTCTTCACTAGATTATCATGATCAGGCTGGCACTTGAATTTCTGCTGGGAACCATTTCTATGATAAAAGCTTATCCCAACAAGCATTAGTTGTCAAAATGATTGAAAGCAACCTTTATGACAGTTAAATTGCTGTATATGCAGAAATTGAATAAGCTTTTATCAATGCTTATGTAGATTTTTGTCAGCTGGCATGAAATGCTTTTGTAAATGCCATAGTCTTATGAACTATGAATTTTATGAAAGTCTGTGGTACTGTTATTTTTGTCATTTGACCTATGCAACTACACCAGCTGAAATTCAAGTGCAAGCTTGATCATGATCTCCCAGTGAGGAAAATGTTTTCTATTTCTTTTAAATAAAAGAAATGATTTGCATGTATAACAGACCAAAACCTGTCATTTCCTGCAATGATTCAAATACTTTGACATAACTACTCTGCAAATATCAATAAATCTCCTCTTGACAAGAAGAAAGGAAGAACAAGCTGAGCTTGAAAAAACGCAAGCTCTCATTCATCCTGCTTCCAAGCTTTCATTTCCCTAACAGCTCGGAATATTTTGATGCTGGCCATGTGGATCCCAGTTTGATGGGAAAACACATGTCACGGACCCAAAACTGAGTTCCAGCATATCTTGAGAGTTGAAAGCTGACTGTGGCGACAGCACCTGTAGTATTACCCGGAACAGGAAAAATCATGTTTCATCAATGAATCATAATGCTTGTTCAGGAAGGGGTTTTCTATTTGCAATTCATTAAATATAAACAATCACTGGCAGAGCAGTAGTTCAGAACAAAGTCCTCACTGGAAACCATACAGATTAAAAAGAAAAAAATGTCATGCTATATTTGATATTTTTGCTTTTAACATATTTTAAACATATTTCATTATACCCCTAAGCCTTCTTTGATTTCTTCTCCAGTCTAGTTCTTCATTGTACATAGAGGTATGTAAACCACGATGCAATAACAGCAACAAGACTACAATCAATCTTGTTACATCAGCACAAGGACATCCAAATTCAATGCCTCATTTTTTAAGTTTGGATTCCCATGTGGTTTCATCAATTTGCCTAAGAAAAAAAGGCCCTGCTAAGTTGATCACAGATTCTTCATGGAGAGAGGAACACATTTGATCTCCCTGAGGGACTGCAAAAGCAGTAAAGAGGAAATCCTTCTCTGCACTAAAGCTCTGCTCTCGGTTATTAGTCCCATTTACTGTTGTCCATCTGGTCTATAAAACCAAACGGGACAGATGTTTACCCATGCCACATTCTCGTGATTCAGTCTGAAAAGCAATGAGTGGGAGAAATCAGAGAAGTGTTCCTGATGAGTGCGAACGTATAGAGATGTGTGGAATGTGCCTTAACCACTACCTTATGTTTGAGGAAAAGCACTGGAAGTCCAGGACTCGGACTACATTAAAAAACAGACATGACTGACCACAGGGAAGAAAAAGATGACTTAAAATCCCTTTTTGAATCAAATTGTTGCAACATAAAGGATATTTATGCACCTCTACAATTATATACATATTACTGTGATAATACTAATCACCAGCCTGATCATCAGGAATCATCTGCACCTCTTCTTTGCTTCATGCCTTAAGTTTTAAGGCTTTGTTAGTCTTGAATGCTTCATACATCATTCTGTGGCTTAACCAACAAAAGACAATCCAATGAAACTGGTCACAAACGGGTCTGAAAATGAACAGGAAGCTTGGAGAACTGTTCTTCAATACTACATTAAAAGTTGCAAGACAGTTTGTCTTGATTTGTCAATGGTGCACCATGCTAAAGTATTTGATAATGTTGAAAGAAAGGTTTCTCACCAGGATCAGCTCATCTCCCTTCAGCTCTCGAGTCCAGTATGTCTTCGGGCCATTCCCATCCAACAGAGTCTGCCTGCAGGTGATCTTATTCTCCGTCTCCCAGGTGGCCAGACTCTGCAAACAACTTAGGATTAGGAATGCTGGACAGAAATAAAGTGCTAAATATCTGTTTAATTCACTGAGGACTGAACAGTTGGAATATATGGTCTTGTCTCTTTTTTATAATAAAAGATTATGATGTGATGTTTAAATAGGGGCAGTGGTGGCCTAGTGGTTAGGGCGTAGGCCGCATGATCGGAGGATTGGGGGTTCGGACCCCTTCCCAATAGGTTGCCCTGAGGTACCCTTGAGCAAGGTGCTGTCCCTGTCACGCTCCTCCCTGCGATGGGCTGGCGACCTGTCCAGGGTGTGTGTCCCTGTCCTTCGCCCTGCGTGAGCTGGGATGGACTTCAGCACTCCCCCGCGACCCCGTTTGGGACAAGCGGCAGAAAATGACTGACTGACTGACTGTTTAAATACAGTGAGTTTCCACCCCCAGGCCATGCCGACCACAATTGCAGCTGAACATCACCAGCAGATGTTTAATTAATTAAATTTTAAGTCACACACACCAATGAATTGTCATTTATTTTCCGGTTGAACCTACCACAGTTCAGCCCCACCCTTTTATACTGACAGTATAAAGGCTTTTTCAGCTTTGGTTGCAGGGCCAATGAGAACAGAGGTTTTTGCATATAACGTTTACATCAGTGACTAAAACAGCCTGTTTTATTAAGGGATAAAAAGTCCACATAGGAATTTCCTTATTTTGATATAAAACCCATGCAAACATCATGAGTGGACTCCAGGGTGAGCAAAAGATAATATGAGATCAGCAAACTGATCATGTTAGCATAGACATTCCATCAGCGCATCAAAGACTTCAAGGCCATTAAAAGTGATTCATATGTCTGCTGAAGTGAGGGCATTTGACCTTTCTACATCATCCCCGAGTGACTGTGAGTCACCGCCATATTTCACCATCACATAAAGCTCCAGAGTGGCCCCGAGAGCTTCACCCTTGGTCTCTGAACTTTCCACCAGCTATGGGCTCATCACTACATGTCATACCAGACCCCATGGTAACAGATCATCTAGCAGTAATAATCTGCTGTATATTTCTAACACAATAACTCCTCATGGCTAACATTTACATCTGTAGAGCAAATTAGTAAAATGAATGTATGTGCAATAAAACATTCTGAGCCGTGACTGTTTATGCAGCCATAAAAATCAGTGAGGTTATAGGGGTTAGCCAGTAAAACTCCCAGTGTGACCGCCAAATGAAGATTAAGTCTGCGACCACCCTATGCTTCCATAGCCACCATCCTTGAGACTGAGGGCCTCAGAAGGGACACCTTTTACAAAGTGACCACAGTATTAATCACTTCTCATATGAAACTGAATGCATTACTTCTGTTAGTGGATCATTTACACCTGTTCAGTCTATAGTATTTCTCAGTGTACCTACCATGGGTGAGAGGCCTTCAGTGTCTTCTAATCTTGCAGATTAAGATGAGGCGAGGTAGGATGTAGTTTTGCTCTAGAGGCCTGAATTCCTAATCAGATCTGCCACAGCCGGCTCAGTGTACTGTCTTAGCAAAGGTTTGATGAATGCAAGTGCTTGGATTTAATTGTCCTTTCTGAAGTTCACCAAAAGGTCATGGGATGATCACATTGTGCTGTGACCTGAGAAGCATTTTTGAGGTAAGACTATAATCTTTACATCAACACTGACTGCTCATCATGACTAATCATACTGACTGCAATCAACAAAAGTTATATTCTTGAAAGTATCCCAGCCAGTGGTTGTTTACCTTGCATTTTCGTCCATCCACAGTTTCCTCGTTAAATTCCTGTCCAATCTGGAAATTGATCTCAGTGGTTCTGACGGTTGTGGAGGTCTTGATGTAGAACTGCTCTCCATTCTGACGGATTTCCACCAGTGGCTTTGAGGCTGCAGCACAGGCTACTTTTCTTAGCATTGCATTCACCCCTGCAGAGCACATCAGATAGAAGATTGTGATCTCAACGGATCTAATTCAGATTCAGTTCAGTTCCCACAATGTGTTATGGTTGTATTGTGGTTGAATCAACCATTTTGTGAAAAAATCAATACAGCCATTAAGATTTATATAAGATCAGGCAGATTTATTCTAACTGATATCTACCTTATATAAATGACAAGCAACAAAGACATCACATATGGTTAATATTTGCCAGATAGCCCTGTTAGCTCATATGGTTCCAACAGAACAGATGTTAAAGTGTGTAGAAATAAGGTAACAGACAGATCCTCTGCTTCAAAAATGTCAATATACTGCAGGAAAAGCAGCGGCTGAAAGAAGAGATGAGGCACACACACACACACACAAACACACAGAGCACACACAGAGCAAGCCCGGGTTTTGTTACCTTGGTATGTAATATTAATGTTCTGAAGGTGAAAATTCATTGAAAACACATTTTTTAAATATTCTTCACAGAAAATGATAACTGTGAAACTATGTATTTTTTTTCCAAACTGAAAACAGGCCCTACAGACCTCAACACCAATCATAGTTAATGAATATAATGTCTTTGCAAATTCTTTAGTGCAAGACACTAAAAAGCAGACCAATAACAGCATAAGAACATGGAGCTAGAAGAGTAAATTTCAAGGCGGTTTTTCTTGTTCTCAACCACATTTTCCAGGAACAGTTGTTTTCTTTGTACTGCATTTCATCTCTCTTTTCCATGTAGGCATAATTTCCTCCAAGATGGGTACAATTACATTATTTGTTGTGTCTCTGGCATGATTATTGTCTAGCGAGAGGGCATGGCTGAATAGTATTCGTGTTGCTTTTGTGAATTCACTAAAAATGAAAAAGGAGAAGTATTTGACATGACTGCCTGGCACTGGCTTTTTTCTCAGACACAAGTCCAGCTTGGCTCTCTTCCATACGCCCTGGTGGTATGTCATTTTTCTGCATAAAAAGTCATCAGACCACCGCAGAGTAGATTGTTATCAGCAGATGTTGCCAATATGGAGATGCTATGACAAGGTGTTGACTGGAAGGAATGTCTCAGTCTTGGCTCTGTGTTCTCATCACACTGCAATGGATCTCTACATGGACCAATTACCCACTGGGCCATACAAAAGAATACTGGTATAAACAATTGAGTGAGTAAGTGTCTGGCTTACTTCCTGAGCATGATCATTGTGGGTTCTTTCAAAGTTAGATTAAAACCTGCAACTCTCCAAAACACTGGAAAAAGCACTGAGAAATATTCCACATAATTAAAGTTTTCCAATGTAATCAGCTGAAGTTCCTTTTGCAGACATGTGATGTAAGTGTCCATAGTCATCAGGCCAAAGATGAGATAATCCATGTGCTAAAAAGAGTTAGACCATTAAATAAACACCTTTGGTTCCCCAAAGAACCTTTCAGCACTCCTCACTGTGTGAACAAAGCTCATTCTGATGCATCTTTTACATTATTTAACATTAACTGAATCAAAAAGTGTTAGACTGAAACCATTTTTTAACCTTAAACCTAACCATTGAATTGCTGCTTTTATGAATTCATTTTGGAAGGAAGGGGAAGTGGGAGGAATCTTAGAGGCTCCACATAATGCAAAGATCTCATACCATTTGCCAGTGTTTTGGCAAAAACCAGCCATAATCACATTTATAACTGTAGCTTTGCTTTCTCTTTATCATACGCACAGAACGAACTGTGTGACTTTGTCTCACATATTGCACCCAATACTGTTCAGTGAAATAGCCAGCAAAGAGAACAAAGTTGAATTCTTCAGATTATTTTACACAGAAGTTTAAAGTTTAAATTGTAACCCTGAATACTTTCTACTATTTTTTCTTGCCTTTTTTTTTTACTCCCAAGAACTCGCTACACTGGAAATTTGAATAAGAATGAGACATGCTGCCAAAGAAACAAAGGAGCAGAAAAAAGCAAGGCAACAGCCTGAAAATAATAGTGATTTACTCTTCACACCAGTTAATCCATGAATATGCTGCTGAAAAACCAAGGAGGCAGGAGACGTCACAGGCAAGACATGAAGGAAACAAATGACTGCATGTGATCACGACGTATTCTTAATGCTCAAAGGCTTCCAAATGCTAGAATCAAAGAGCAAAACACTTACCAAGAGCTTTGAGAAGTTCTTCGAAGTTTTCACTGCTTTTCATCTTCCAGATCCCTGCAAAGTTGGGCATCTTTATTTTTGTTTAGATAATTAAGTTACTAAAAAGCAAACTGGTGAAACACTTTTTGGTGGATTTCTCTGGGAATATCTGAGTCTGCCAATCTTTCCTTCTTTTCTTTCCTTTTGCTTTTTATTCAAGCTCTTTCATCCACCGTCTCAGCCTCTCCTTCAGTCTACTGTGCTCATCTGGACCAGTGCTAATAGTAAACCCTCTGTGACGTGTCTCAGATGTCCCTCCCTCTCTCCTGGACAGATGCACTGGCTCACAGGAGCAGTCAATGATCTTTAATACTTCTCATCCCTCCTTTATTATAAAGTAATTCTCTAGCAGTTTCAACCTCATCTTCATCCACCGCACAAGTAGATTATGGCCAGTTAACACATTTAATAATTTTTTACTGTATTTAGTAAATGAATAGAGCAAATAACAACACGGAAAAAAATTTTGGAAAAAAGGGAAAATCAAAGGCATGTACAAATTACTTACTTTACATACTTTGAAAACAACATCAAAATTTCATGCATGACAAATCAAAATTAATTTTTTCTTCTGTAAAGTTAAGATTTGTTCTAGCAGCCAAAAATACGTCAAACCCTGTTCAATGTTCAAGCTCTGGAACACTGGCAAAAACCTCTTGGAACATCACTGTTCGTGGAAATTTCATATCCACAAAAGTTTAAAAATCAGACATCGGAATATTATATTAATTAAATTACAAGTGGAAATACATTAAGGCCAATAAAAATAACCGCTTTTCATATCAGACCATTTCTCCAGATGTACATCAACTCCTGGGCTAGCTCAGCAAGTCAAAATTGAATTTAAATAGATTTTCTATTTAGGGACAGACTTATTCTGGAAATTCTTATTCTAGCCCTATCAGTGTCTGGAAACTGATCTGATTTCATCGTGTTGGGAAATACCTGTGCCATTCTGGACATGTTCTTCACACATATCCAGTAAAAAGTGATTTATCCTGGTTTTTGGGTCCCACCTCCCCAGCATGGAAGTATGGGAGCCCCAGGAGAAAGAGGACAAAACACACAGCGAGAGAGAGAGAGAGAGAGAGAGAGAGAGAGAGAGAGAGAGAGAGAGAGAGAGAGAGAGTCAGAATGAGAGAGAGAGAGAGAGAGAAGAGAGAGAGAGAGAGAGAGAGAGAGAGAGAGAGAGAGAGAGAGAGAGAGAGAGTCATGCACACCCTCTTCTCCTGTCTAATTCGTTCCTTTTCTGACGGTGCTTCATTTATCTCCTTGACAAAGTGCCTTCTGGACAGCGGTTGATAATTAATGTATAGTGAGGCCAGAGAGCACTTTGTCTTTCCCCCAGGAAGCGTCGGGAAAAGGAAAGGACTCATCCACTGCTCTTGTGCACCCTCGTCAGACGCTGTTCGCCCCATTAATCAATGGGGTTTGATTCAGGCCTTCAGATGCTCCGTTTGTGCCTTTTCTTTCTAAGATATACACAAATGAAGCAGTGGCACTGCTTTTGCATATTTATCATGGGAACTAGTTTCTTCTAAACTTGTTGGTCATTATACTATCTAACATACATCTGAATATTCAGTTACTTGCATACATTTCAGATCATTTCTGTCTGACTTTTTTGGCAGATAATATTTTTATTTCAAATGAGGGGTCATGTTCATTTGGAAAGTATACCGAAGAGAGTGTGTAGATACAGTAAGAACACTGGATTTGTCCGAATGTAATTACTGTAAGATTTTAGTCATATTTGACAGGGTCTCAGCTGGAACTTGCATACAAAATTTTCAGATTAAATCACAACCCAGTGAGACAGGCTGCACTAATGGTGGGCATCAATCACCTGCGAGTCACCAATGTGACGTGACCTTTTGTGTCAAAACCCCAGTCTCCTCATATCACACTTATTTATCTCACTGGCTCTTTAGGGCATCTGTTTTAGCCATTGTCCTTATTTAGTCATTAATAATGCTCTCTGCTGTATGCTGGACTCCCAAAGGGAGAGCCCAAGCCTCCGGCCTTTGGCATCACAGATGCTCTGATTTGGTTGTGAGGAGTAAGTTAAAGCTTAATCATCAGTCTATGCTGACCTTAGCCTGGTCATTGACTGAGCCTTTAGGACACAACACAACCCTTTAACATAGTCCCATTATATGGTCCCTTATGCTTGTGTCCCCTCCCCAAAAAAAAAAAAAAAAAAAATTCATACTTCTACATTAATGAAATCTTTTAAGTAATGATTGTGGTATACTCTTTGCACTTTCTTTCAGGAATAATAAAGTTTCTAGCTGTTATATAATGTGAAGTGTTAAAGAAGCCCATTTCCCACAAGGCAGTACGAGCTGGACGCCAAGAGCCTGCATTAAATCACAACGGTTTCATCAAACAACACTGCATGCGTGCACTGTGGCTGAGAGGCTTTCATCATCAATGTGCGCTGTGTTTTAGAGAGGATGGCTTCATGAGATGTTGACAGAACATATCTTTGATATAGCGTTTTCTATTCATGCACTCCTGAGATGAAGTGCCTCAGCTTTAATTACTGTTTTTGGTGAAGCATCCATGCAGGTAAAACAGTCATTTTAAATGAAGCACCATTGAAAAGAAAATTAATCTGTGGAATGATGCCCCGACCCGACTTAGTGATGTGGTAACAAAGATGCATGTTATTACTGCTGTTTTAATTAACTCAAGGTATAAAAAAATAAATGTAAAAAAATGTGCAGCCCACATGCCCCCTGGTGGTTACATGAAGAACTGCAACATCTAAAATTTGTCCTACTAACAGTCAATAACAACACTAGCACATCATCATTTTAAAATGACTTCTTATTCAAGGAAAGGGATATTTTACAGGAAACATTCGCAGCGCAGTCACAGTCTCAAACAGATCCATCGACTTAATTCTCAAACAACATTGCATATTTTCCTCACATGTGCTGTGCAACATGTATGCTTTCACTCCTTGGAATAGGAACATGTTCCACATTGCTTTGGCAACTTTCTACCCCTCAGTGCCCAAGAGAACTAAATGAGGCTTATGAAATCAAAGACATGGTTCACAAAATCAGAAAGTACAATTACAATGAAGGAGCGCAATATCCAGTGCACCACAGAACAAAAAGAGGCAGAGAGAGTAGGCAGGTACCACTTGAAACTCTGTAAATAAACATATGTCCCCTCCTTCCCACCCAAAAGCAAGAGAAAGATTCAAGAACACCTGAAAGACAACCACACCATTAGCAAAAATAAATTAATCTTAAAATACACAGTAAAATTTTCCCATTTCTACTCAATTGCTTTGCAAGTCACTTACAACCCTGAGCAGTGTTTACCCCCACATAAAACCAATGTAGCAGTCCATGAATGTGACATCAGATAAAACCATAAAATATTCCTTATACATGAAGTATAAAATGCCTCGAAGACACAAGAAACCATGCCACAAGGCAGCGAATTTAAAAGGCAAAATCTGAACTGGATATGACACACGAAGGAAGTCACTCAGGAGACGGTTCAGAATCTACCAGTGCCTGGAATCGACAAGCTCTGGACGAAGGCTCAGTTTTTTCAGGGTTTCATAGCCGACAACCATGACTATTGCTGTGGGGGTGGAGGATATGATGCGGGCAGAAAGGCCCTTGGTCATCCCCCAGAAGCCCTCTTCTCTGATCAGCTGCTTGAAAGTCTCGATTACAGAGGTCCTGCCTTCAACCTGTCAAAGACACATTTGAATCAAACCATGTAAATATTTCAGCTGCAGAAGAAAACCCAATCAGGCAAGTGAAGCTGCTGACAGAACGTTTGGTACACAATGTCCAAAGGTTTCCAGATGCTTGTTCCTAATTTTTGTCAGAGTATTTTCCTCTGAAGGGTATTAATATGAGGTTTTTCCATTCTCTACTCTTCTGGAAAGGCTCTACACTAGATGTGTGCAGGATGTGACTGAATTCTACAACACAAGCATGAGTGAGATCAGGCTCTGCTATTGATTAATTTTGTACCACAAATATCATTTTTTTGTATCAATCAGTATTGATTGGGTCCTCATTAAATCAGAGAATGCACTTTCGCTGGTGCAGACTTTAAACGTATGGAAGATGTATTTACATTTTAAGGGACGTCCCCGGTCCCAAAACACAACCTAAACCAGCCTTTCGGCTCATGTGAGGCCATTGCTGATAGTTTACAATGCAGATTATACAAGATGTGTGTTGACCAGCATAAATACTCCACCTCATGACAAACATCTGGACATTTGGTAGTAACTGAATGAACTTTGTGAGCAATCAGAAAGTGAGTTATTTAAGCTTCAACACATTGGATGTGAAATTAACAGCTGAAGGCTGTCAGTTAAATAAATACTGCACTGCGAGAACATTACCTGAACCCTGGCTCTTACGACATCCATCGGATTGGTGACAGTTGAAGCAGTGGCAGCTGCCAGAGGTCCAGCCATGGCCTGGAGTATTAAATGTGGGCAGTCACTTGGAGCCATTTTGGACAGCTGTTCTGTGGAACAAGAAGATATACAAAGTGTTTAACTCTTAGAGAAAATCTCCTGTAAACTGTTTTCATGTACACACAAAGTGATTTACTAACGGATCAGTTTTTGTAGACACTTTCGTTATTTATGACTAGAAAAAAAACCCAGGTTGCTCAAAACTTGTATTTTCTTAAGTTACTGAATTAGTTACTGAAGAAGGTAATGCCATCATAAATCTGAAAAATATTTAATTTATTTGAATTATTTAACACCATCTGTTTTAACTGTAAGACGGTGGGTTAGACTGCTCAATTATGACAAAAATCAGGATCCCATTTATTCTGGTCAACACTGAGATCATGATTACTGAACAACATTGCTCAGTGACTTGTGAAAAACCTTGCAGTAATATAAATTTAAAAGTTCACATTTAAATTAAATAGAAAAGCATCCTTAAATGAACAATGACTGCATCAAAAGACATTTATTTAAAATAAATTAGATGATTTATGTGCACTGTTACAGGTAATGATGTGGTTGTTAATTATGTGGTTTCCAAGACAAATGTACGCGGGTGACAGTTTTTGCACCTTTCTTCCACCCTTTCAGCAATCGATAAATTTGAAATTTGATAAATTGATCAGCCCCAAAATTGAGTCATTCATATCAAATTTTTTTTTTGTTTTGTTGCAAAATTCAAATAAAACATTCACAGCGTTTCTTACCTGCATAAAAGTGGTAAAACGGCCACCAGACTGCACTGTTGGGTATGTATGTGAGCAGAGACGCCACATACCCTCTGTAAAACCCACGGAGCCCATCGGCAGCAAATATCTGAGCTATAATGTGTCTGGTTTGGCAAAAAGTGACTCTTTGCTTTGCTCCCAATGATGCTTTGGGTTTGAGTTTAAAGCGTGTTAGATGTTCCCCTTGGCCCTGCATCATGAGGTGCTGGGAGATCACATCTATGGGTACGGTGATGCTCTGGGCCACTAGCGAGGCAGACCCTCCCGCCACCAGCGACTTCAGTGTGTTGTCCTTGGAATAGTTGGAGACGTATTTCCTCACCAGCTCATAAGTGGTGATGTACGCCTGACCAGATATGAGGGTGAATGTATTGACCATGAAACCCCTGTAGAGGCCCCTCACACCCTCAGTGCGCAGGATCTTTCGGAAAGCGTCATAGGTCCCTGTGTAGAGAGATTTCCCTTTCTGCACCTGCAGCCGGGTGCGGATGAGCATGGCTGGGTATACAGTAGCTCGGATGGTCATGGTCAAGAACACACCGAAGGAATAGAACTTGCGCTTGTCCAAGTCTTCCCATTCTATGATCTGGATGTTGCGCTTCTGCTGCATGATTCCTGCCTGAAGTGCCCAGCATCAGCCTCAGGTTCCTATCCTGGAAAAGAGGCATTTGGAGCTTATGATATTTACATTTATTGTAGCTTTGCACAGGTATGGGATTAGCAGACCATTACCAGTGTCCAATATTTTCAGATGTTCTTAAAAAAAACTAATTAATTAATTAATTGAATTACAAAGCAAGAGATTAGGATTATATCTACTTGGATCTGGAAAATAACTTTCAAATAATTTGTAATTTCATCAGTCTTAAAATCTGCATGTTTTTGGACAGTGGGAGGCCCCTTAGGGAACAGCCCACTGCAGTGCACACTAATGACCCACGACAGCTCCAACCACTTCATCAAATATGCTGATACAACCGTGGTGGGTCTGATCAGCAGAGACGATGAGGTGGCTTACAAAGAGGAAATACAGCTGACGGACTGGTGCAGAACCAACAACCTGTCTCTTAATGTTGACAAAACTAAAGAGATGGTTGTTGACTTCAGGAGACCACGTTATGACCACTCTCCACTGATCATCAACAGTTCCCCTGGAGATGGTCCAGAGCTCCAAGTTACTACTTCCTCTGCAACCTGAGGAGAGCCCACCTTCCTCCACCCATCCTCACCATGATCTGCAGAGGCACCATTGAGAGCAGCTGCATCACTGCCTGGTACGGGAACTGCAACATCTCTGACCGCAAATCCCGACAACGGGCAGCGCAGACAGCTGAGATGATCATCTGGGTCTCTCTGCCTTCTGTATAGGACATTTCACTTCTCGCTGCATATGCCAAGCAAACAGCAATGTGGACAACCCCACACACCCGTCCCACAGTCTAATCTCCTTCCTGCTAGGAAAAGGTTCCGTAGCATACAGGCCTCTACTAGCAGGATGGAAAAAGTTTTTTCCCCTGGCCATCAGACACTTAAATCGTAACTGACTCTTCATCCACCAGCTCCAATCATACACCATTTTATCTACCTCTTGCTGTTTTTGCACAGAGACACATTATTATTTTTACTATTTCATTTGCACTCTTTTTAACTAATGCTCCTCATTAAACGGCTGCTCTGCACAGTCTAGTTCAACACTGCTGCTCCATTCCTCCTACATTCAGGTACATACAGCCTCTGTTTCTTATCGGCTGAATGTTTTCTGTTTTGCACTTGTCTTTGCAATGATTGTTGTCTTGTCAGGACTTGTCTCATGGTGTGTTCTTTGCAATGTTCGATGTCTCTGGTCCCGGTGGAATATTGTTTCATTTCCCACTTGATCTTGAAACCGGAGCACCCCGAGGAGTGCACATGCAAACTCAACACAGAAAGGACCCGGTCCATCCTGCCTGGGAATCGAAACCAGGACCTTCTCACTGTGAGTCAACAGCGCAAAAACCACTTAAATGCTGCTAAACAGACAAAGGTCAATGAGACATGTTTCCAAAATCAGTGCGTAATCGTGTTAAATAATCACAGTTTCAATACTGACCAGAATAATATTCCCATAATCGAGCAGCCCAAATCCACACTGTTACAGATAAAGGAGTACCACTCATGAACTAAATAACATATATGAAATGATGTGAATTATAATAAATAAACTACATTATGAATCATCCATTATAGAAGCTGTCCTAACTTCCACCATGTTGAAAGGTAGGTCATCCCAACCTTGGTATAATAAACCTTCAAGAGTTCCCCACTGGAAATCACCACTTCATATGCGACTTTCAAATCGACAACTGTTATTTACCATAAATCTAACAGCGCTTGAACGCAGCATAAGGCTCTGTCCCCAATGTAGCCATTGCTCACTTCCCCTAGCCTTGTTTATGCAGCTTAAATGGCTGAATGCTAGCATGTTCAAGCTTTGAAAAACAGCCACGTCTTTGCCAAAAAAATAAATAAATAAAAAATAGAACCCACTGTTGAGTCTTTGCTTTTCAAAGACACTTTTCTGCTTTAAATCAGCAGTTTGTTAATCTCTCTCGACCCGTTTTTAGATTAAAAAAATATTGTTAGCTGGCTAGCTGGCTAACATCATTACTGCCCAGTAAACAGAGCTGGTTAGCTCAGCTAGAACACACCATCCAGAAAACAACCTCGCGGGTTGTTCCTATATTATCCACAAAATATCCTGATGTTAAAGGGTTTGGTTTTATTGGGTTCTGTTTAAACCCTGAGGTCGGTTTTGTGGTTGCTGCTCTGCTAACGTTAGCATGAGGAAATGGAGATGGCAAATAAAACACCGAATATCTTACCGTGCAGCCCAACAAACAGGCTTTAACTCACTCTCATCAAGTTATGTCCTTCCATCACACATTCAAACCACTGAGTGGGACATCATGGACTAAATCATTGTTCTACCCGCTTTTCCCTCAAACAGTCCTGTCCTGTCCTGTCCTGCACCACCTCAGCTGTCTGTCTGTCTCTCTCTCTCTCTCTCACTCACTCACACACACTCGTAAAAATAAGTGTGTAATGGTATATGTATGTGTGTAAATAAGCGGGTACCAAGCTTTTCAAAGGAATCATCTGCTGGGTGTGTGTGAGAGAGAAAGTGTTTGAGTGTGTGAGTGTGTGTGTGTGTGTGAGAGAGAGAGAGTGTATGTGTGTGTGTGTGAGAGAGAGAGAGTGTATGTGTGTGTGTGTGTGTGTGTGTGTGTGTGTGAGAGAGAGAGAGAGAGAAAGTGTATGTGTGTGTGTGTGTGAGAGTGTGTGTGTATGTGTGTGTGTGAGAGAGAGAGTGTGAGTGTGTGTGTATGTGTGTGTGTGAGAGAGAGAGTGTGTTTGTGAGTGTGTGTGTATGTGTGTGTGTGTGTGAGAGATTGTGTGTTTGTGAGTGTGTGTGTATGTGTGTGTGTGTGAGAGAGAGAGTTTGTGAGTGTATGTGTATGTGTGTGTGTGAGAGCGAGTGAGCGAGAGAGAGAGAGAGTGTGTGTGTGAGAGAGAGAGTTTGTGAGTGTGTGTGTGTGTGTGTGAGAGAGAGTAAGCGAGAGCGAGCGAGAGAGTGTGTGTGTGTGTGTGAGAGAGAGAGTGTTTGTGAGTGTGTGTGTGTATGTGTGTGTGAGAGAGAGTGTGTGTGTGTGTGAGAGAGAGAGTGTTTGTGAGTGTGTGTGTGTGTGTGTGTGTGAGAGAGAGAGAGTTTGTGAGTGTATGTGTATGTGTGTGTGTGAGAGAGAGTGAGAGAGAGAGTGTGTGTGTGAGAGAGAGAGTTTGTGAGTGTGTGTGTATGTGTGTGTGAGAGAGAGTGAGCGAGAGCGAGCGAGAGTGTGTGTGTGTGAGAGAGAGAGTGTTTGTGAGTGTGTGTGTGTGTGTGTGTGTGTGTGTGAGAGAGAGAGAGAGCGAGTGTGTGTGTGTGTGTGTGTGTGTGTGTGTGTGTGTGTGTGTGTGAGAGAGAGAGAGAGCGAGTGTGTGTGTGTGTGTGAGAGAGAGCGAGCGAGAGAGAGAGTGTGTGTGTGTGTGAGAGAGTGTTTGTGAGTGTGTGTGTGTGTGTGTGTGTGTGTGTGTGTGTGTGTGTGTGTGTGAGAGAGCGAGAGAGAGAGAGAGAGAGAGAGAGTGTGTGTGTGTGTGTGTGTGTGTGTGTGTACATTTCCATATACTTCAGTAAATGTTCAGGTGTGTACATCCTGTTGAAAGCTTCCTGTGGACGCAGCACAGAAAGCTTCTCCGTTTCTCAGTCCAGTGCTGCGTTACTAAATGAACTCAGTCCTTGTTTTGATCCTGAAACTGCTTAGCGTTTCCCATCATTCCTGCTCTTTTGACAGCTGACTGTGTGATGGCACAGAAGTAAACAGATCTTGTTTGGGTCTTTCAGAAGACAACTTATGGAAGAACATTTAGACTTTTAAGCTCAGGCATTTAATCCAGAGTGACGTCCACAACTATCGATCCACTATTTGCCAAACCATCAAACCTGCTTCATGAACTTTACCTACTGATAGAGTAGCCTATCTTTACCTATCTGATAGAACAAGGCCAAGAGGTTGCAGGTACAAAACCCACCTCCAGAACACCCGTTAAATGCTGTAAACGTAAATGTAATGTAAGATGTTTTCTCGATCACATACTTTCTTTGTGCCTGAACTGCTTGCCACAGGGATGATGCTCAGTGGAAGAGTGCAGGTCCAGGGTTCAAGCCCCTGCATCTCCATTTCTTGGGTCCCATTCTGAAGCTTCAAGTGTTAATTCTAAGTTCAGTCTCATTCTCTTCGCTTACTCTTAATAGAAAAACAAATTCATGTTTGGGGTACTGGGGAGGTGAGAAGTCCCATCAGAGAAGACATCCGATGAATTTGTTAGGTTGGCATGTACTTGTTTAACGAAACTTTTTGAGAATGTTTAAGTGAAACGTTAAAGTGAAATCAACTCTAGCACACTGAACAGGCAGTTTTTTCCGTTTCCTGCCCTCCTTTGAAATGTCATATAACAAGCCTTCATGTGTGTATCGTTTCATGTGTTACTTGACAAATGCCGAACCTCTTAGCTCTGTGTGAACGACAGGCTGTAGAGATTGTGGAGACTTGCAGTAGAATAGAATAGAATAATCCTTTATTATCCCACGAATGGGAAATTCGGGTATTACAGGGCTCTTTGACAAGAAAGAACAGAAAGAAAGAGAGAATATATAAAAAACAAATATATAAAATATATAAAAATATATAAAATATATATATTTACAGGAATTTTGCAATTAACAAGAAATAAAGAATATGAAATGAATATGAAAACGAAAAGATAACCTTGTACACAGAGAGAATATAATGGTAATAATAATAATAATAATAGTAAGTAATAAATTGTAATTAAATTAATTATAAATAAATAAATGTAAATGTAGATATAAATGTAACTGTAATAATAACAATTATTATAGTGTTAATAATAATAATAACAATAATTATTAGTAATAATAAATAAGTAAGTAATGCTAGGTTGAAGTGTGACTCCTAATCAAGCCATAATTCCATCTGATGGTAATTTTTGCACCATTACTGAAAAGAAAAGAAAAACAATGAAATGGTCTTGGTTTTGAATAATCTTCTGACAAGATTGCTTTCTGGAGATCATGGTGTTGACGTGCGTTTACTTGGCCTTGAGATGTGCTACAGGGTCTGTCTATGAGGATTTTCTGATGGAGAAAAAGATTTGCCCACATGCATGTGTCTCCTGTTCAAAATCCCTGATGCAGCAGAAACTCTGTGAAGGGACTGAAGGCTTGTAACCTTCATGGAGTCCACCTGATCATCTCTGTTATGCACTTCCATGAATCTTCATTCTCACCAGGATCCACTTCTGTGGGTTCTGGATCTTTTTTATGTATTTCCATGGACTCTTTACTCTTTTTTAATTTTCGCCGTGGCTTCCTCACAGTCCTCTTTTACACTTTTTCACTATGGACTCCTCATGGTTCTCTGTTTCCCTTAGAGGACTGTTTTGGGGAAAGAAACAACACAGACACTTACTTTAAACATCTGCTGTAAATCTGAGCTCATGCCTCACTGAAGAAGTCTATTTACACAGACTTTGAAAGTGAAAAAAAGTGAAAGTGACAACCCTTGTCATTGCGAGGTCACGGCACAGCACACATGAACCACAACGAAATTGGACCTCTGCATTTAACCCATGCACACTCAAACCCGTGCAGCAGTGGGCAGCTATTGAAAGCGCCCGGGGAGCAGTGATGGGGACGGTACCTTGCTCAAGGGTACCTCAGGGCAACCTATTGGGAAGGGGTTTGAACCCCCGATCCTCCGGCTAACGCCCTAACCGCTAGGCCACCGCTGCCCCCAGGAAATCACAAATAACAGTAAATTAGGAGAATAATTTATAAATCAATTAACCAAGATGGTAACACTGAATGAGGCAAAAACCTTAAATGATCAGACTTGTTTAATCTTGACTAGATGTTTTCCACAGCATTGGCTATGGCATCCACAGGCCTTCCTATTATAAAATACTTCTTTACTGAATGTCAGACTCAAGCACAACAGCAGATGGAGCTGCTCGGTCAAACTTCATTTATTCTGCCTTTTTTCTGAAGGTCTCCCACATGCTACCAAGACAGACTTGAACCTTCAGGATAGGAACAAGGGCTCTGAAGATGTGCTGTGGGATCTGACTCCAAGATTTTGAACACAGCCTGAACTCTCTTAGGTGAGCTTTCTTGTAAATTCTTGAAGTTTTCTTTAGGAATAATTCTCCAGACTTCTTAAGAGACGTTTGGACGTTGGCTGACTTGTTTCGTTCTCTGTCAGGATCATTCATTAAGATAACTCTATATCTGAAACTGTTCAGGCACAGGTAATGAACTTAAAATTAAAGTCAAAAACTTTGGAGGTCCTTCACACAAGAAAGTCTGGCTTAATGGAAGCAAAATATGAAGTATCAAGGCTCAAAACCTTTATACAATACTGTACATTATTTTAAATCAACAAACCTATAATAAATAACCTCAGACAGACACTGCTGGTCATGCAGAGACCTCTCACTCTTTCAATCATTTTCTGAGCTGCTTGTCCCAATCAGGGTCTTGAGGGGTGCTGGAGCCTATCCAGGCTCTCACAGGGCAAAAGACGAGGGAACACCCTGGACAGTTCACCAATCCATTGCAGGGCAGACACACACACTCTCACAACTCCAGTCTGCCTGTTGTGCATGTCTTTGGACGGTGGGAGGAAACCGGAGCTCCCGGAGGAAACACACAGACACGGGTAGAACAAACTGCACACAGAAAGAGTCTGGACCGTCCAGCCTGGGATTCAAACCCAGGATATTCTTGGCGTGAGGCAACAGCACTACCCACTGCACCACCATGCTAGACCATGCTGTCTCTGCAGAAACCATTTACATGCAGTTTTTGCTTTTGGGCCCTTACACTTCTGAAAAGTGGTGCAGTGGGGTAGCGGTGGCCTAGTGGTTAGGGAGCTGACCACAGGATCAGAAGATTGTGGGTTCAAATCCCTTACCAGTAGGTTGCCCTGAGGTACCCTTGAGCAAGGTAATGTCCCTGTCACTGCTCCCCGGGTGCTTTCATAGCTGCCCCCTGCTGCACAGTGTGTATTTGTGTGCATGGGTTAAATGCAGAAGTCCAATTTCATTATGGTTCACTGTGTGTTCTCACAATGATTATAATTTAGTCATTTTAATTTAAGTTTAGCTTTAAATCAGTTTCCTTTGACTTGTATGTATCTTCATATAGTCCAGATCTCCAGATATTTATTCAAAGTATTCAAAGTGACCTACTGTAAGGATCATTTTAAAGACTTTTTTATAGATATACAATTATAAACTGATAATCTTAAGAATCCCATAACATCATCTGTCTCAGAAGATACAGACCATCTCTCTGCTCATGCACCGGTCTCATAGGAGTGTTCAGGCTTAGGTCAGTATTGTGTTTGAGTTCAACATTTACAGTCTCAAACAGCAATTCATTTTAAATCGAATCCTAAAAAAAAATGTGTGCACTTTCCAAGAGAAATTCTTGAGCAAGCAAAGAGTGAATTATGTTATCAGGCTGCAGTTTCTCACTGTTTGAAGGGACAGGCTTTTGGCAATGAAGCCTGCTGGAGAGCAGAGCAGAGGACAGACTTCAGGCTTTTATTTACACCTAAAACGAATTAATCTACTACGTCATCTAGTCTTCATCAATCAGCTGAACTGATTTGGATCATGTTTTAAATTTAAGTGGGAAAACAGTTACTATTTACTCTTTGTAAGTTTATTTACATTTTATAGGTTAATATATGTAAATGCAAATATATGTGTATTTGTTTTTGTGAAATCAATTTATAACAGACTGTTCTCAAAACTTAATCTACAGGGTATGGATTATAGAGTAACTGGTAGGGTAGTTATCCACACTCACATGGGGTAAAACCATGGAGTAAATGTAATACATTTGGTGTATCTTTATATGGTTACATAAAGTTTAAATTATTTATCATGAGCTTATGACTTCATTTATTTACACCAGTTGAAAATAACCACTTTTTTTTTTTTTTGCCTTCGATGCCCCACAACCTCCTCCCACCCCAGCGGTACCAGTCTAGCTGGCCTATGCCTAGAAACGCCCCTGTAGATAAACTTTCAGCTAGCCATCTCTTTAATTCTTTGATAATCTGAAACCTGAGTGAAAATACTTTCACAATATAAGCATTTAAAAATAAATATGTTAATGAATAATAAATAAATAAATAATATGCTTATTTCATATTATATTGAAATACATGTACTGCCTCTTAACACTTTTTAATTGATTTTTCTTTATGAGTTACATTTCGTTGTCATATTTATTGGTAATTTTTTGCTTTTATTCACTCTTTTTTATTGTCATACTTTGAATCTGCATTTTTAAAATGGTGGAGCAGAAAAGAGAAGCCCCTGGACTCCCTCTCTCCCACACTCAGCAGATGAAGAAGCACGGAGGAGTGGCCGGCTGTTTGCAGGCATGCATTTGATAGGAGTGCTGTCTAATCATCTTCAGGATAAACATGGCAGGGGAAGGTAGTGGAATGCCTCTGCTGTGGGGGCGGCAGGGGGTCAGAGAAAGGCCAAGGCAGGTGGTCTGCATCAGTTCTTGGATGCCAGCCCCCCAGCACCCTGCAAACACAGGCAGACAGACGCTGTGGGACGGATTACAATGTGAAGAAGAGCTGGAGAGAAAAGTTTTCTGTGCAGCTTAGAGCTTCTTTTGAATGGAAATAACTTTTCCAATGTAATTAAGTAGTAAGTGCCTATTTATAAAATTAATTACATTTAAAATGGAATTTATATTCTGTATTAACATGTCCAAGAACAGCAGGTTTCAAAAAAGGTAAAAGAAAAAAAAAATTATTACAATTTAATTTAAATAATTGAAATTAAAATACATTTTCATGTGAGTGAAACACATTAAAACAGGCTAGATGTTTCTATTTTGCCATTTTGAAAAAGCTGCATGATTTCAATCCTGATATAAATCTCTTGGATTTTGCGGCTAACATGCAAACCTTTTTTTTTTCCTTTTTTTTCCCTTTTTTTATTGGGGGGGCGGAGGGGGGAGTAATTCTCAGTATGTGAGTGCAGCTGAATTTTTTCAGCTATCTGTGTGGAAATGTCTGATGCATTTTGCTTTTCGATATTCAACCAAAGCCTACACATTTTTTCTGTTTCTGACAACAGAAAATCACATATTCCTAAAAAATAAAGATGCCACACAACACCTGCACTTGGTACAGAGCTGATTTTTTGTGAACAAGATGCTTGAGTGTGAAGAACCTTAATTCAAAGAACCTCCACATGATGTAAAGGTTATACTCCAATAATAGGGTTTTCCTCAAATCATACATCCAAGCCATTTAAGAGGTTTTATTTGTAAGAGTGAAGAAGCCACGGTTAGGAGCGTAATGTAACACTAATGAACATTGCTCACATGAATCCTAACATGTGCCCTTTCTGAGAAACATGCATGTTGATTTACGCTAAGAGGGGAGTCAGATAATAGCGGGTTATTAATTCACTTTACATTCTCAGCAGAAGGCTTGTTTTGTTTTCGAGGCCTCCCCAGGGATGGTGACTCCCACAGTTCTGATGAGCAACACTCAGGGTGCAGAAGATCTTGGTGAAAAAGAAAGTTGAGAATCGCCATTTTGCCATTTGTTTCCTATTGTGATATATATATATATATATATATATATATATATATATATATATATATATATATATATATATATATATATATGTATATACTATATAACTACTCTCTATACACAGTACACAATGCAAAAGTTTTAGGCAGGTGTGAAAAAATGCTGTAAAAACACAGAACGCTTTCAGAAATGGAAGTGTTCATCATTTATTTTCATCATTCAACAAAATGCAGTGAATGAACAAAGAAATTCAATCAAATCAATGGCCCGGGTGTGACCACCTTTGCCTTCAAAAACAGCATCAGTTCTTCAACATCAAAACAGCATCAAGGTACACTTGCACACAGTTTTTGAAGGAACTCGGCTGGTCGGTTGTTCCAAACATGGAACATCATCAGCACCTGTTTGGTAAAATTGGTTGATCATGCACCGACTATAATCCTACAGAATCCCTGACTTGTTAAGTGTACCTAGAAAAGAACTGATGCTGGTTTGAAGAATATTATTTAGTAACACCAAATATTGATTTGATTTAGATTTTTCTTTTGTTAAGCTCACTGCACATTTTAGCAAGCTTAATAAAAATAAACAATCATTATTTATATTTCTCTTTGCTTACAGCATTTTTTCACACCTGCCTAAAAACTTTGCACAGTACTGTATATATATATATATATATGTATGTGTGTGTATATGCAAATAACTGTACTTTCTTCAGAAGTGTTAATGTGCCTAAATGGAAATATAAACTTTAACTAAATGTTTCATAGTAGTGTTTTTCTTCTCTGGTCTTCTCCTCTGCCTTTGCCAATGAGACTGCTGCCATGGACTCTGGGTCTCTGCCCTCCAGTGTCAATGAGGCTTTTGTTTTGGATTTAATTTTATGTTGAGCAGGCATCTAAACCACTTAGATAATTAGTGTAGGTGTAGACTATATCCCAACAACTGTCAGACACAGCCTGCTAACCACTCCATTAACCATCCATCTTTTGTTACTTTCTGACAAGAAGGCATCTGTTGGCCGCATGCTATTTAGCAGGGGGGCCATTTTCATAAAAAATGATGTTAACATTGGAGGTGCAGTAGTGTGGTGTTGATATGTGATTCTAAAAGAAACAGCTAGGTTTTAGGATGTTTCTGTGTGATTGTCTTTGCTTTGTTTCAAATGGTTCACCACCCCAAATTACACCGCTATCAGCGCTAAAGCCACCCCTCATGACTAAAGCAGTGTTTCCCAAGCCTTGTTCTGGGGCCTCGGTGCTATACATTTTTCCTGCTCTCAACACTTCATTATTAAAAAAGACGTTGAAAATATCATCAGATATTGCAAAGTTCTAAAGATGTGAAGCTCATGCTTAGTGCCTTGCCATTTCTTTGCACTAAAAATTTAGTAAGACCCACCATCCCAGCTGAGCTACTCTTTTATTAAAAGAATGAGGAGAGAGGCACAGCATGTGGTTGCTGAATTATGCAAACTGAAAGTTCCTCTTAAGAGCCTAGAAAGCCTGGTGTGCAGTTGTGGAGAGAAACAAGTTCCGACAGTACCACTCAAGGGGGAGGGTCCAAATGAAATATTCATTTTTCTTAGTGGTGGAGGCAAGTCTTGGTGGAGCTGATGCACAACAGGTCACTGCTCTGACCCTGTAGCCCCCCACACAGACTGGAACTCTTTATCATTTTCCTCCTTGAACACTGGTCCACTGTCTGGACAAAGAAAAACATACAAGCAAATGAGAAAGAAACTTCATTAGGAGGTTGCTGTTTTAATAACATTACAGAAACTGTACATTTAAACTGTACATAACTGTACATAAAATAAAATCTGATGGGCTACTGAAGCTCCAGAGATAATCTCTTTCAAAACTTGTGCACAGGATAAGAAAGGTTCTGTGCTCCAACAGTTTGGTGACTTTCCTGCAAATCACACCTGATTTATCTATTACCAGATGATCAACTTTAGTGTCAGAGTTAAAGATGCTGAGATTTTCATTGGGTGTGATGAGGATGGACAGGATTAGAAATGAATAAATTAGAAGGACAGCTCAGGATAGACATTTTGGAGACAAAATTAGAGAGGCAAGGTTACGTTGGTTTGGACATGTCCAGAGGAGAGGCGAGGATTATATTGGGAGGAGGATGTTGAAAGTGAAAAAAGTGACCAACCCTTGTCATTGTGAAATACAGCACAGCACAACAAAATTCAACCTCTGCATTTCACCCATGAAAGCACCCAGGGAGCAGTGACAGGGACAGTAACTCGCTTCAGGATACCTCAGTGCAACCTACTGGGCCACCGCTGCCCCACTGAAGATGGAGCTGCCAGGAAAGGGAAAAGAGGAAGACCAACGAGGAGGTTTATGGACATGGTGAAGGAGGACATGCAGTTGGTTTGAAGGAAGAAGATGCAGAAGTAATGGAAACAGATGATCCGCTGTGGCGACCCCTAAACAGGGAACAGCCGAAAGAAGAAGAAGTGACTGTTTAAGCAGAGAAGTCAACAAATTGTGCTGGACACTGGAGCTCAAGGCCTTCATCCTTTCATGGCGTTGCTCCAAAGAAACCTTTATTTTTGCACTTTACCTTAGTAGGTAGTAGGTGTTCTTGTTGTCAGCATAAAGTTTACTGCCCCAGTTATGCTCCATAATGTAGACGTTTCATCCAGTCCTTAGCAGCGCCATGCATCACTGAATCAATCTGCAAACTTCTGATTAATATTTGATGAGATTAGTTCTTCTTCACTGCCTTTGTTCTGTTTTTGTGGCTTTGCTTTGCAAGTCTGTAATGGGGCGGCATGGAACACGAGTAAGCAGTAATGCTATTTACTAGTAACAAAGTAGGTCTCAGTGTTTTAATCAGGGCTTAACTTTGGCACTGGTGAAGGAAATTTGCCTTAGAATATATGTACTGATCCTTATAAGATATATATATATATATATATATATATATATATATACTTGGGGCCTAAAAGTATCCTAGATGTTTAAGAGAGTGTCTGCAGTCCTGACTGACCTGATTGTTCCTACTATTCACTTAGTAGCACATAGTCCATCCATCACATGAGCCGATTATCCTTATCTCAGAGATGCTATAGCCTGGCCCGGTGCTCATTGGGCGAAAGGCAGAGAAATACCTGGACAGGTCACCAGTCCATCATTGGGGTAACACATAATCATGAATGTCCATTTCTACCATAAAAAAGACACTTGCCTTCAGAATCTGTTCCATTAATATCATTCATTGTGACCTCTTGGGTTGACATGTAGAAACCTGTTTTTTCCACAGAAACAAATACTTTGCATTAGCCCCGGCTAATTCATGATCACTTTATTGTGTCATTTATATTTATGCATTTGGCAGATTCTTTCTTCTGGCATGACATTCCAGATCATAATAAAGATGTAGGTGAATGTAGCATTAGGAGTTCTGCATGAGGGCTCCTATTAGTGTCATGTAGTGTGAGTGTCCAGACAGGGGTTCAAATCCCAGGTTGCTACACGGTCAGCTGTATTTAAGGGTTTTATTCACTTCTGTAACTACTAAACTAAGACACAGTAGCACAGTTCTCTTCAGTCGCTCTTTATCATGTTTGAGCCTGTCTTTCTGGGAATGTGTTGGCCTTTGCTTTAATAGCATAACTTTTTATTTCCATTCTTCACTTCTAAACAGGAAACCGGGGCTTGTTTAAGAAAATATGAGAGAGGATGTGAAAACAAATTTACTCTCAAACCAAGAATGCTGAGGAGTAGGCCTTTAAACCAAGATTAAGCCAAGCTTTGGAAAAACTTGTTTCCATATGGGTTTTACTTTAGTGTGCTTTCTTTTGAAGCAAATTATTAGAGTACTCTGAAACTTTTTTTCCATCACTGAGTATCCTGACATAAAATTAACTTGAAAGCTTGACGTGTGTGTTGACTCTCTTTCGGTAAGATGCTGGCAACAAACCTGATCACTCTGGTGCGTCGCTGGTCTAGCGGTTAGGGAATAAGCCCCAGGATCGGAAGGTTGTGGGTTAGAATCCCAGACCAGTAGGTTGCCCTGATGTCTCCTTGAGCAAGGTACCATCCCCATCATTGCTTCCCATGCACTTTGGCTGTATGGGTGTATGGGTGAAAAGCAGAGGTTACATTTCACTGTGTCTCACTGTGCTATGTAACACTTTCACTTTCTTTTTAACAGCTTGAGAGATTCCTAAGTAAAAATGAAGGAAAAGGCAGGTAATGTTCTAAGTGAATACTTTAGTAAGCACAATAATATTGCCAATGAAGTAATACTACTTGACTCATGACTTGAAGTGGTGCTTATCATATTTCAGTTTATGTTTGTTATATCGGGCTTCGTATTAACAACAAACACAGTCTAATTCTGGCAATGGACTTGTTTTTATTGGTCAAAGGGGGGAAAGAGTCCCTGAGAGTGAAGCAATGAACTCCAGTGACTTTTTTAGAGGTGTTTATGTGTCCTCGGTCGAGAGTGACAGGCTAAACTATAGGCGAGGCTGGAAGAAACAAGGATCTCAATACACAATTCAGCTGGGCCTCATGCATTAAAGCGAATGATTAAACGAGTGCTTGTTTGTATTTACTGGCCATTCGGTGGAGCCATAACAACATGATAGCACTTTGCAGACTATTAGCCACTTCTCAAACCCCGGTTGCAAAACTTATCTACTAATGACTTACATCACTCCAGCAAGCAGCTGTTTTTTTGCTTTTTTTTTTTTTTACCAATAAATCATCATCAGCTTATAAAGAATAAATAGGCATGATAGGTTCAGTCTTTGTTGAAACATTTTTGCAAATGGGATATGTGAGTGTGAGTGTTTTTTCAAAGGTACCTTCGCATAATGTAAATGTTCTTCATCAATATAATAGTTGTTCTTTTCTGAAAGCATCATTGGAAAGCTCTTTAAGGAACAAAGAATTGTTCTTCAATGGCATCACATAAGAAACCCTTCATTATGATCTGAATTTAAGAGTGTGCTTGCCTTTCCGTGGCGTTAAATTATGAAGCTTCTGTCTGTGGTGTCTTTTTATGTGGAAGCTTTCCACATAACACTTTACACTCTTAGAATAAAGGGTCTTTTTAGACGTTTGATAGTACATTTGGCTCTCACACGACCCTTTCAATGTATGATTCTTTAGAGAAGATGCATGATTGTGTTAAAATATAAGTATGGAGAAAAAGCTCCACATAAAGTAAAGAATCTGTAAAAATTGTGGGCTTTTTCATTTAACCAGGCATACAAACCAAGAACCATTTAGGAAATGTTTAATGAAAATGTTTCATTTGAAGGATGGCAAAAATGTGAATAAAATATTAAATACCTTATATAAAATGTATTAAAACTAACAATATATTTTTTTCATCAACCTCACGGATACACAAGCACAGACAAGTAGCAGAGGCTGCAGAGATGTGGTTCTTGATGAAGACAGCTGAAGATCAGAAAGTTGTGGTGGGGTGGATGGTGGATGTGCACTGAGGCACAGAGGACACTGGGAACACAAGCTAAGTGCTCTGGAGCTTAGTGACAGTGATGCGATGGGATGGATTCGGTGAGGCGGAGAGTGGAGGAGTGCAGGGCGAGGTGGCTTTTGGGACAATGGGCCTGCTCTTTTCGAATAAAACATGAAGGCCTCATCACAGGGTTCTGGCCTCACTGTATGGCCTTTGTGTGTCGGGGATTCAGCACCAGTAACAAGGAGACAACAAGAAATGAAAGCCTATCCAACAATGTACAGGGAACGTTGTAAACACTTTCACTGCAGCGCCCATAGAGGTGGCCACAGCTGAAATGATGGCGCTTTGATAAAAATATCAATTAAGTTCCTTTATCACTTGGAAGAGCTATAATTGGCTGGCAAGTCACACCTTTAGCAATCCAAAAAAAATAAGCTGTTCTTTTCTATAAGCCTATTCTGGCTAGTGTCAGATAGTAAACCTCATACATTGTCACGCTGCTATGCTAGTGTTATACACATGCCAGTTCCCTTCTCTCTGCCAGGTCAACTCCACTCTCCCAATCACTGTGAATGTCATTTTTCAAGAGCTTGGCACTGATAATGCTATCTACAACAGCATGATTATCTTTGGCTTGGAGGCTGTGCTTTATTTTTAAACCTCAGCAAAAACTACACAAGCATTAAAGAATCTAAAACATGTCCAAGATTACTAACACATACACAGTAAACTATACAGTAAACCGTTCAACAGTGTAGTTTAATTATGGCTGTCCCAGGCCACCAATCTAGTTTTTTAAATGTTTCCAAGAGACAGGACTTTCTTCAAAAACATGGTCATAAATAGTATTCTCGGAGGCCCCTAATGCACAATAAAACTTAACAAAATGAAATTAGCTAGAATGCACATAAATAGCAGTAAGTCAACAACTATAGAAAAACAAATGTCCTGAGAAGTTCCAGCCCTTCAGAAAAAAAAGAAAACTCAGCTTTGATTGTGTTTCCACACAATGTCAGGAAACAGTGTGCCCTTTAATACACAATCACCCTGACCGAACCAAAATGAAGCACATCCCCAAGTGAAATATGGCTGACTTACCAATACTGCATATGCTCTTTAATTTACAGCCCATATTACAGCTTAAACAGGTAACATGGGGACTTTACATGATTTTGGAATAAGTTTTTTTTTATCATTTCATAGTGAGAATTCTACATTTGGCTACTTAAACTTTCTCGCAGACTTTCAAAGTACTGTTCATAAATGTGAGCGCAGTCCCAGTGCATCGGAACTTCTCACTTCTATTTAAAAAAAATCAACCACAGCATCACACTGTCAGACATTTATTACAGCATAGCTGTACGAAGCTGCATGAAGACAACAAAGACGTTCAGAGTGGTCAGAATTGAAATGCTCTGACTTACTTTGTTAGGACTGTGATTTTTATAGGAAACAGACATGGCCTTTTAAAATATCCAACACAGGAACATATTTAAATCCGTTCATTGTGGAAGGCACATGCAGGGCATTGTGTGGCAAAACAGAAAATGCACCTCCTTCAAATTCAGCCCCGGCATTACCATTACATTTAAAACACAGAAGACACATTAGGTTCACTGGAGGACATGGATAGTAAATAAAATGGCTATATTTGTGTTTCTGATATCACGACCCCTGGTTGCATTCACTACTATTGTACTTAATGCCAGATATTCAGTGCTAAGATTTACACCCAACCATTACTGATTACTTTGCTTTTATGAATTAATTATGCAGAAATATTGGAAAAACAGTGGGACTGAGTACAGCTTTAACACCTCTGATCACAAAAAAAGGTATTCAGTTCACATGAAAAGAGTAGACACACCCTCATTCAGGATTAGTAAAAGCAGACTTACGAAAATTAATTAAAATATGCAGATTTTTTTTCCTTTAAACTTTTTTTTTTGTCTATTTATTCATTCAATTCTATTTAATGAAGCCAGAAGAGAGAAATCAAGCTTTAGAGCTGGTCTGTCCATTCAGCAATCCATCCATGATCGCTTTCCTATCAAAACTCTATTAAAATGATTTACTTAATCATTTAATCATCTGCCCTAATCTTAAACACTTTAAGACCAATGCATTAATAAAAGTGGTCTGCCAAATTTAAGTAAATAAATAAAAAAAAAGTTTGCAAGAGATTTATTAAACTCTTTAAACTCTTTAAATGTAATCTTCATTAAGATTAGAATGGTAAGTGAGTCCACCACTGAGCCTTCTATTCCTCTGTTTAATCTTTTATTTAGATATGAATCATGTTTTTTCATCTTTCTTGCAAGGTTGACATTTAAAAAGAAATTAAATTGAAAAAAAGTACAGATTACAGAGAGTACGGAGTACAGGAGTACAGCTTTTACACCACTCGTCACAAAAATTAAACGTATTGAGTATAAATGGGAAAAAGTTGGTAATTAATCAAGAATTATTGACAACAGCACTAACAAAAGAGACGTTACTTTTCCTGTTAATTATGGAGATGGAAAGTACTGTGTCAGTGCACACTGACCCCACGCATCATTTTGACCAATCAAATTGGACCGTGAAAATAGCTGCGACGTTCTGATTGGTGGAGGGTATTCCATGCGGCCAAGAGGGCGTGGTCGTCCCGCCAGCTGCAGCCTCTCTCGGCCCTGATTGCCACCTTGAGTCCGCGCTTGATGACCTGATTGGAGAGCAGGGCAGTGATGGGACCGCGGTCCCTTTATGTCGCCTTTCTCGACCAAACCCGACCCTTAAAGTAGGGTAGATGTGAGCAGAAGAGGGTCCGCCACCTCGTCCCCACAGTGCACTCCCCCTGTCCCCCCACAGCACCTCCAGCACCTCCACTCCCACTTCACCTCCCTTCTTCTTGTCCTCCTTCACCTGCTTTTCCAGGGCTTCGTTCTTGGTGGATCTGGCACTTTTCCACCTTCACCCGGCCAGCAGTCCGCCAACCACCGCAGGCGACGCACTTCTCCACTTTGCTGGACAGGAAAGTTTTTCTTTCTTTCTTTTTTTTTTTTGTTGTTGTTTCGTTGTTTGCCTGGTTTACCTTCACGATGAGCGTCAAGTCAGACTCCGAGCCAAACAACAACGTCTCCCTGGAAGAAGAGGTGGGTAAACTCAGCTTCAGATGAAGAACAGCAGTTCATGTTTGTGTGGAGTTTCTTGGGGGTTTTTTTTTATTTTTTTTATTTTTTTTATTTTTTTTTGGGTCTGAACTGTTCCTTTTGCTTTTAATGTAGCAACCTCCCTCCAGTTACTGTTTTCACTCTTCTCACCAAAAACCTTTTGCACTTTTCTTTAGAGGTGTTTGATTGCACACATTTTGCATTATAACTCCTTTTACACTAGCTGTAAATTGAACTTTTTTTGTTGTTTTGAAGACTTTGGTATAAAATGGTGTTGCTGGAGGTAAGAACTACAGCAGGTTTTCATTATATTCAGACTTTTTAAATATTTTTTCCTTGGCTGAAATCATTTTCTAGACTTGGAGAAATCAATCTTTAAAGCTGGTTAATAGTAACCAATATCTCCATTCAGGACTTCAGCCATCATCACGTTCCTGTTCATGCTTCTTTTAATATCATTACCGATGGATTAATAGAATTCTATACAAAAATGTCCTGCTTCCTTGAGATTAAGCCTAGTCCAGCCTAAGAGTCTTGTTAATCCAGTACTTGCACCATGTTTGCAGGAAATAGGCTATTTATTTATATTTCTCTCTCACATGCTGCAAATTTAATGCTGAGGTGTGTATCATATTTTATAAAAATACTTTATATGCACACTCGCTGCTTCTAGTTTCTAAGTGGGTACCTTTTTATTTAAAGCCTTGTTACCTCTTAACGATGACACGCCACCTTTCGCAGCACTTCATTGCTTTAGATGTGCCTTAATGTGTTCGTGAACTTGCCAATGAGACAGAAAATGTGATTAAGTCCAGGAGAGGTGTGGTGGACCAGTGGCTCGGCACTAGAGAACGCCTGAGCTCTGTGGGGCAGAGGAAGGAAATGCTGTCATGCTGTGCGCTGTGGTCTGTCGCTGTTCCACTTGCAGCCCATTGTATCTCAAAACCTCCCACTGAGCTCAAACAAGTGGATGTTTGCACTTTTGTTTATTTCTGTAGCCAGTAAAACAAACTGGGCTGCGTTCATGAGCGAAACCTGCACTGAATGCTGGTAAAGGAGGCTTGTTTTTTAAAAAAAAAAAAAGCTTGGTGGAGGACACAGAAGCGGAAGTGTCTTTAGGGTCTGCTTGCTAGATGTTCAGTTTTATTGGGTAGCCAGGGAAAATGTAAAGGCCCCAAATGTAGAAAATGTAAAATTTCAAAAACACTCTGCTGTATAGTGCTGTATGCTTCAGCAGCAGGAGTTTTGAAGTAAATCATCCAACTGCAAAGTGCTTATAGTAACTTGGAGTATTAATTTCTTGCTTCACCAATTTTGGTTATAAAGTAGTAAAAATGTCTCTTTAGCCTGAAAGATGTTAATGGTTAGTAAAATCTAAGTCTTTTAAATCTTAAATGTGTGTGGGGGTTTTTTGTATTTTTAGATCAAATTTTCAAATACTTGCATTTGTTGCAGCCCAGTCCTGAAATACGATTGTTTATTTGATCCTGTTTAATTGTGCCGTTTGATCTCCTGACATCTTACTTGCATATAGAAAGTTGTGATACAGGTTTTATTCTTTTTGGTTTTTTCCCCTTCCTCCCTCTCGTCATTCTGTGTCTCTCTAGGTACGAACGCTGTTTGTCAGCGGCCTGCCAACAGATATCAAGCCTCGTGAGCTGTATCTGTTGTTTAGACCGTTTAAGGTAAGGACTGACTGTAGGGAACTTGTTCTGCCCAAGCATAGTCGTTCCATCACTTATCTTGGGGTTTCTTCTAGCAGCTGTTTTTTGTCTCTGGCAATTGAGTTGTTTATAAATATACTAAGAGTGACTACTAGGGCATTGTAAAATTGGAATGCGTGAGTCATTTTATTGCTTAACTCTGTTGCAATTATGTCCCTGTTCATCTTAAACTTTTAATTTCCCACTACAGGAATGGGGGGGAGAAATTTATTATATATATATATATATATATATATTTTTTTTTTTTTTAAATTGGAAGGAAAAAAAATCCATAAAATCTTGATGCCTTTGTTTGGAGAGAATTGTTTAATTTGATCAGTGTTCAAATATTTCTTTAGGTTGGGAATTTATCCCGAGTGTGCTGGTTTGCTGCCCAAAGGCTAACTAACTTTAGGGAGCTTTGTCAGATTGGGTTGACTTCTTGTGGGGAATGCTGGATTTTTTTTTTTTTTTTTTTAAAACTCATCTGGGAGCATGTGACTTTGTGGCTGCTAATTGGATTTCTTTTTCCTTTTCAGGGTTATGAAGGTTCACTGATTAAATTAACATCAAAGCAGGTGAGACAGTAGTAGATCTCACAGCTGACCGCTGCTGCAGTGTGCATGTGCAGTATTTAATCTGACCTCACTGATTTGTTAAATATCTGTTTTTGCAGGTTTGAAATTCACCCCCCTGAAATTTGTATGCCTGTTTCTATGAACCCAATTTGCATTTAATTTTTTATTTTTCTCTCCTTTTCCAGCCAGTTGGTTTTGTGACTTTTGACAGCCGGTCTGGTGCAGAAGCTGCTAAAAACGCATTAAACGTAAGCACGCAGCCATTTGTAAGCAATGACTTGAATTATTGACGATCTGTCAGATGATTCGCAGCAGGGATTACACTTGTTTTGCTAGATGTTGCTGTTTCAGTGGTATTGTCAGGACTGACCATGTGAAATAGAAGGGTTTTACTTACTAACTCTTGCCTGTACTGTGTAAACGTGGTTGACGGGTTGAACAGCAAAGCATAACTTGTTAGTGTACATTGTTTCAGGCGATTCTGGCAGGGATTCCCTGGCTGAAGAATTTTGCCAAATGGCCCGGTTGAAATAACAGCACCCATCAACTAACGATAGTATACTTTCTCAACCCTAATATGTAGTACTGTGATGAGGGTGTAACGATGTATTTATTTTTTTAGAATCTTATTCCGGCCCCTTGAAGTTAACAAATTGTTAAAGAAATCCAGAGACCGGAGTAAAGTGACAAGGGTTTTAATGTCGTTCAGATGTTAAGTGTTGGAGGTGGCTGTGGGGTGGGCAATATGACTTGTAGTCATTTAATATGCAAATGATTAATATTTTTCTTTAAGCATAACCTGGATATCAGTGCTTCATGAATGCAGACCTAGTTCATTAAATGGTGTATAGTTTCAGGCTAAAGTGTCTAGTGGTTTGAGATTTTTGTTGTAACTAATCAGTTTTGATGCATATTTAAATCTTTTTGCCATATTGCCCACGCCTAAGCTTTAATTCTCAGTGCAGAAAACATATCGCTACACCCCTAATGTGTTGGTACTTTTATTTAGTCCACCGCTAGCTTTTCTGTGAAGCCACATAGACTCATTCACCTGCATGTGAGCACCAGCTTAGTGCACACTATTGCACATTCTACCAGAGTCTATCAGGCACAGGCCACTCCTATTACTGTATCCCCCACCTTGTGTCTCCAGGGGGTTCGATTTGACCCTGAAAACTCGCAGACCCTCCGGTTAGAGTTTGCTAAAGCCAACACGAAGATGGCAAAGAGTAAGCTGATGGGCACTCCGAACCCCACAAATATCCACCCAGCTCTAGGAGCACACTTCATAGCACGGGACCCATGTAAGTGTACGGCCACTTGGTAGCTTTCACTCTGCAGAGATAGATACACACTCTTTAGGCATGTGTAGAACTGTTGCCTATTACTGAGGAACAAACTAATTCACCTCCACCACATGCATGCCTCATTAGCGCAAATGGCTTTTTCAGTTCAGCTGTTTTCTACGCACACACAAACTGAACATTTCCACTTCAACACATTTATAACCTTTTCAGTGAAAACTGAAATGTTCCGGTGAAAGCTGTAGATGTGCACATAAAGGACCTACTGTTGCTCAAGAATAACCATACTCCACTGTAGTCTTGGCTGACTCACTCATTACTGTAATTTGGGCTTGATCAAGTTGCTGTGTTGGATGAAGACATTAAAGTTCAGTTCAGTAGGACTGTTTGGGTGTATGTGCTGTTTGCTGTGCTTCCTCAGATGACCTGACAGGGGCAGCATTGATTCCTGCATCTCCAGAGGCCTGGTCTCCATACCCCCTCTACACCACAGAGCTGAGCCCTGGTCTGCCCCATGCCGCCTTCACCTATCCTGCTGCTGCAGCTGCTGCGGCTGCACTCCATGCCCAGGTGAGCTGCGAACAGTAAGAAAAGGAAAGGCATGGGTCTGTCCTGTATATCTGCCGAATCCTCTGGAAAAATATATAACCATGAGTAGGGCCTGATTTGAAATTCATTTTCCATTCTTCAGGGAATGGTCCAGTGCTTAAATTTTGCTACTTTATTTTTTACTTTATGAATATATTTTTTAAAACGGTGTACCCTTCACAAATACTGCTATGGTATCTGCCGCAAAGACATTTGCTGTAATTTAAGAGGCCTCCAAGGAACTAGTTTGTTTAGCCCTTCCCACAGAACCTGTCTTGGCCACACTTGGGCAGTTGTGAGGTCAAGTCAATGCCATGTGGGGTGTGTGTAGGGGGGTGTCCTACCACCACCGTTCCTGGACAATTGCAGGGAACATTGCTCTGTACACGGCCACTAAAGGATACTTGCTGTGCAACAGTGTTGGGTGAATTTATGTAAGATTTTATTTTCAGAACATTGCTCAGAGCAGTAGTTCAGTTTGTGCTGCGGGCCAGTTTCATGTAACACTGAAATTATAACATTTTCAGACAGGCATAGAAATGGCTAAAAACAAAGTAAATATTTTTTTTTTTTTTTTTTTCAGAAAGTCTTTAGACTTTGAATCAATAATCTTTTAATCCTTTCTCTGTGGACACCAAATTACCCCTGTACTGGTCTGTGGCCTGGTTGTTGGGGACCACTGGCCTAGAGCATTGCACTGCCTGTGCTGGTTTGTTGTCTTCCAATGTTCAATTATAAATGCATTGTAGGCACTTTTGGCACTGGATGAGGGTCTGCATGGGCACTCTGGTCTGTGGATTTGAAGCTACAAGCAACAGGTGCACTGTTCGATGCCTTTCTATTACACCATTAATTTTTCCAGGAATTATTGCCACAGTAAATATTCTAGAGTAAGACCAGTTGGACTAGGCATTGCTCTCCTCATGAATCTGAACTTGTTCAAGGGGCTCAGATCACTTTTTAAATGAATTCTTAAATGAACTTTAAGAACTCAAACTGTTTACTTTCTGCATAATATATTGTCTTGATTAGTGCCATTGTAACACAATGTTATTAACTTGTCCGTGGCTTTAAAATGTCAGTGTGTTGATGCATATTTAGGCGCAATACTGCATTTTAACCAAACTGACAATACCCTGCATAAACCTTTCCTACCCAGCTGCTGAACTATTATGGAATGTGTTGTGATCTTACATTGGGAGTTCTCTTGTCTTGGGAACCTTATTTTCCAGTGCAGTTGGAAGAGTTTTCTACCCCATGCTTGATGACTCCTGCACTTTTCAAGCCCTTCTCTATGCTCTACTTGACTGACTGTACTTTTGTTGCTATGCAGTGTTTGTGCTGTGCCCAACCTCATTCGTTGAGAGCTATAGTGGTGCATTACGCTTAGCTGTACCCTTTTGGTTCTCGCCTCAGTCCAGCATCTGACATGTGGGTCCACTGGGTGTTGAGGCTGGAGTGTGACTTGATGCTTTTAAAGAAAAGAACTCCCAAGGTCTAACACCAGATAGTCAATATGCTCTCACACAGGGGCAGAGCTATGCATGCATTTACGTTTTTCCACGTCAGCCGCACATGGGGGCAGCAGTGGTTAGGGAGTTTGCCCCAGATCACAAGATTGTTTGATTCCCACACCAGTAGGCTACCCTGAGGTACCCTTGAGCAAGGTACCGTCCTTGTCACTGCTCCCAACTTTCAATAGCTGCTCCCTGCTGCATGTGTGTGGGTGAAACGCAGAGGTTGAATTTTGCATGTATGAAATTAGTCACTTTCACATGGGGGTTGTGTGTTTTCTCCCCATCTAAGCTTCTGTGATGTGCAGCTTTTAGAAATGACCAATGGCTTGAAAGTGATTTTTGTACACTGTTAAATAGTTTGTTCAAACCAAACATGGTGTAAATGAATGGGAAAAAATGTTGCCTTGTGTCGGTCTATCTGATCTGATAATGGCTGGCTTGGCATGCCTTTCAAATTAATGTGTTTCTGGCTGAAACTGAGCTGTACATGCCAATGCTGCATGCACAATTCCTTGGCCCTTGGCCCCCTGAAAAGTTATCATTCTAGAGAGGACTTTATGATGGTGATTAAAGTGTCGATGGACTTTCAGACACAATGAACAACCTATTTGACATGCTCAAGAGAGGAGTCGGTCAACACTATGAACACTGATTTACTAATGGCCTGCTGTCAATGTAATTGTGTGAAAATGACCAGGACAATAAGGGCATATCATCCTATTGATTGCCCTGAGATATGAAGATCTAGGTGTATGCGCATTATAGATGGGCAAAAATAAACATGGCTTAATTTTATCTTTTTTTTATAGATGCGTTGGTATCCATCGACATCAGAATCATCCCAGCCTGGATGGAAATCAAGGCAGTTCTGTTAAAATGTACGTCTACCATATGCATTAACCTCACTTTGCTTAATCTTTCAGTTCTTATCAGATTTTTTTTTTTTTTTTCCTTTCTACAGAAAGTTCACGGTCTCTTCAAATGGAGTGTGGCCCATATAAATCCAGCTCCTTTGGAGTTCTGCTGCATGAGTATATCGATTTCATTTGAAGGGTAATGCTGAAGGTGTGCAAAATGGATGCTAGCACCTGTATTGGAGTTCCTTTTTGGAGTATTGGAAAGGAATTTGATGGAGAATGAAACGGACAGCTTTTCATTCAGATTTGCTCTGAGTTTACAGGGTCTGAGCCAATCAGCAGACACCAGGTTTTTTTTTTTTTTTTTTTTTTTTTTTTTTTTGGCATGAACTAGAAGAAATGTATTCTGCGCACCCTTGTTGTAATATATTCCTCTTTGACTGGGTGTAGAAATTTTGTTTGGTAGCTTGGTCTTTTGTGTTAGATGTGAAGTAAAGGCTGACTCAATGTTTTGAGGCATTAGGTTACGGCCTTATTCAAGCTTTTTTTTTTTTTTTTTTTTTTTTTTCCTTCCCTCCCCTGCCCCCCCCTTACCCCAAGTCAATGTACTGAGCATGAGCTAAGGTTTTAAAGTGGCATTTTTGGTTAAGCTGGTTTTCCTATAACACAGCTTGGCCTTGCCAAAGCACAAGACAGTCCATATAGAATAAAGTAGGCCATATGGGGAGATGAGTGTGTGCAATGAAATAATCTAAGTTATTAATGTTTATGTTGGGTATTTACTGATTTGATTATATATCCTGTATAACAGCCACATGAACTGTTTCTTTGGTTAGTCTTGTGTCGGTGGGATGCAACTAACACCTTGTGAATGGCAAATTTGACTGTTAACATTAGATTGCTGTTAAAGGTATAAGCTCAATGTGCTGAACAATGCATGAAGGGGTTTTAATGTGGATTATAGTAATGGTTACTACAGACATTAGAAATTTATTTGTAAGGTGTTTGATGTTTAAAAAAAAAAAAAAAAAGTAATAAAGCTATTGTACGATCCCGTATTAAAACATGTTAATGCATTGCATTTTTGTCTGTCTGATTTTCTTAGTTTTGGAATGTGTCATGAACTAGGGCCCTATCCCCATTTTATTTAATATACACTTTTAGAGGGGGGCGGGGGATTGAGCTTAAATATGTAAACCTCCTGCTAGTCATGTACAGTCCTTTAGTGTAGAGCCTAATTTAAATTTGTGGCATGTAGCAGACGCTGTTATCCACAGCAACTTCCATGTCCTGATTACAGGGACAGCCCCCCCCCGGAGCAACTCAGGGTTAAGGGTCTTGCTCAGGGACCCAGTGGTGGTAGTGCCAGAGGTGGGATTTGAACCTGGGCCCTTTTGAAAAATGTCTTTAAAACTCTAGCTACTACTAAATCTAGCACCACCTAGTCACACATGGAGTTTTTATTGAGCCAGAGCTTGAACTAGGAAAACTGGTCTGTACCTATTGGCCATATTTGATTTTGGGCCATTATCTTGCCAAACTAAGGGTTCCTGCTTTTTGAACTCCCCTAGAGTGCCTATTTTAAAAAAGACCCTCTATGAAGCGGACAGTAATTTACAAATCAGTCTTTGGTTTTCCCTTGTGAATTATTCTGAGCACTAAACTAATTTAAGCTTCTGTGGGCATGGTCACATTGGGGGGTGTTGCTAAGAGCAGTCTATGCAAAGAATTTTTTTTTTTTTTTTTTTTTTTTTAAATCATCCTTTTACACTCGTGAGTGTGCCACAGTTCCTGTGAAGCTGAGCATTTTATAAAAAATGAAGGATGAATGATTAGTGTTGCTACATTATCTGTGAGTGGCCCCAGGTCTTTGGATATACTCAAGCCATGAAGGGGTTTACTTGATGGGTAACTTTTAAAATTACATCCCATTCAGTGCCAGATGCTCATTGCCAGGCCATCTCGCAGCTTTTACTGACTTGCTCTCGACAGTGCTGATACCATATCTTCCACAAGCAATGCACCTGCACCCGGCCCTCCGCATAATATAAAACGTGATTCATTAAACCAGTCCTTCCTTTCTTCAACGACCCAGTTCTGCTACTCACTGTATGCGGTTTCAGTGGTGGGTAGATGTCCGCATTGGCATATGTAGTCTAAAACAGTCATTTTATCTATCATCACTAGCTTTAACTTTTCCAGCAGCTTGTTACAGAGTAGCTCTTCTGTGGCATGAACAGACCCTGGGAGCCCATGATCCAGATGTTGGGTCCTGCTTTGGTTTGAAATGTTTGATTAAGGAAGACTATCATTAAGAATCAATATGGCTGCAGGTGGGCCTTTTGGACTGGAGATGGGGTTATATTGAGGACAGTGAAGAGATTTCTCTTGTAATTCAGGTCTGATAACTGTTTAAGAGGAAGACAAATCAAGCTGTTGCACTCTGGCCCTCCAGGACTGTCATTAGTTGCTCCTGGTCTAGGAAAACTGAATGAGATGGAAGTAATTAGGAAGGGAAAGTGCGCTCTCTGGAGGCAGAATGGAAAAGTGCTGGACTTGAATGGATGTAATTCATTAAGAGATGGTGGCCAGGGTTACTTCACAAGCAACTGAAATGTCCTGCAAGAGAAATGATCAAAGAGAGAACTGTCATGAAAGCCAGTTTTCTGGAGAAATGAGAACAAGTCTCTGCCATGAAAGGCCTCAATTCAATTTTTTCAATTTCAATTCAATTTATTCTTATATAGCGCCTTTTACAACACAGTTGCCCCAAGGCACTTTACAATGGTGGTGGATGGTGGAACATGTTACAGTGGTAGATGTTAAAGCCGGACGACTACGAAGGAGAGGAACCAAAAACTCCACTATGTGGAGAAAAAAAACCTCTGAGGGTCCAAGGTCCACCTTGGGTCTACTAACAGTACAAAGTTAGTTTGGTTTTAAACTCCAGGATCAGTGAGGAGTCCCAAGTTGCTTCCAGGTACCAATGAGCCGCCAGGGTCCCTTGGCGCATCAGATGCATCACACAGACCAGATGGTAGCTCGGCATTGGACTCAGGTGATGACCACAGCGGGCCCCCCCGGACATGTGGGGAGAGAAATGGAATGGGGATGGTCAGTAATGAGCCTCAATTCTTATAGAGTGGATTAAGAACACACAAAAAACCTCAAAGTTTAAACTCTACACTCCTCACCATAGCCAAACAGGATAAACAGCTTTAATAAACAAACAAATAAATAAACAAGCATTAGTTGTGAAATCACTTAGGTGCTGTATGATGCTCATGTGTGTATTACTATACAAAACTGAACTTGTTTTTGGCTTGTTTCCTTACAAGGGTAAATTTAATTGATCATTTACCAAAACTGATGTCCGTATGATTTATTAGCAAAACACAGTCTACAGGATGTAGTTTTATTTTTTTTCTAATAAACAAGTAAAGCCTCTATATAACAATAATAATAATAATTCATTTTGGTGGCACACATACTAAAAACAGTGAGCACTGAATTTGTAGTGGGTGGACAGAGAGCAACAATGCAGGGGTGCAGTGTGGGTCTAGTGTTTAGGGAGTAGGCCCCAGCATCGGAAGGTCATGGGTTCAAACCCCAGATGAGTAAGTTGCCCTGAAGTACCCTTGAGCAAAGTACCGTCCCCATCACTGCTTCCTGGGCAGCCTGCTGCAAAGTGTGTATGGATGAAATGCAGGGGTTGAATTTGGTTGTGGTTCACTGTGTGCTGTGCCGTGTTTCACAATGACAAACAGTCACTTTCACGTCAATGCCAGCGCCAATGGAGCAGTGTTGGGGACGATACCTTGTCATGGGTAACTCATGGCAACTTCTGATCATGAGGCCTATTCCCTAATTTCTCACCCACCTCTGTCTGATAGCAATAATAATAATAATAACACACTAACCACAAAACAAGGCTAAATTTAACAGCTGCCAAACTACATACCAACACACGACACTGAAAGTGATAACTTGCACACCACCCTTAGGTGCATTCACTCAGTAGTGTAGTGCGCGGATTGGGACGCAACCTCAGATGAAAGGAAGCGCGAAAGCTCACACGTGGGCATTAATGAGTTAATAAACACGTGCACCTCATACGCGGACAAATTGGCGGCGCTCTCTGATTGGTCAGTCGCTGAGGCGCTTGACAGATGTTCTCAATGAGAGTTGATTTGGAGTCAGAGGGCTTAAGTTGCTCTGCGCTCAGGGCCTTGTGGTGCTATTTTAGATCATTGTGTTTCATAGTTCTACCATGGCGTTTTCTCTGGTGAGTGTTTTCGGTGCTTTTGGGCCAGTTTGCCCCTTCCCCGGAAGGAACGCTCATGTCTGAGCACCTTTTTGGGCTCGACGCCATGTTCATGGCTGGTGACGGTTTTGCTCGGCGCTCTTCATGAGGAGCATCCTTGCAAGTGTTGCCTGCTTTGACGAGTTGATTCAAACTCCGCCGTTTGGGCTTTATGAGCCGGTTAAGCCCGTGTGTTTGAACAGTCCTCCTGTCTTGCTGTTTCCCAACAGAGAGACAATCCAAGAGCCCTAAACCGTTGGGACTCGGACACTCCTGCACTGTCCACATGCAGCAATGCAGACATCTTCCGCAGAATGAACACCATGCTGGGGAATTCTCTGGACCTCACTGGGGTTTGCACCACTCCAAGCGGCAAGACCAAGCGGGATTCCTTGATGGGTAACCTTCCTGACCTGCTGTGTTCCTGTGATGTAAAACTGATTCTTTTTCGTTGTGAACACAAGGCACCATGATGAAGTGCTTCCTCTGCAGCTGCTTCCCAGACTGCACCCTTCTGCAGATCCTTTTTGAGGCCCTCTCTTGGGCTTGAGTAAACTTATGGGCAGCGGTGGCCTGGTGGTTAAGGGAGTCGGCCACAGGATCGGAAGATTGTGGGTTCAAACCCCTTACCGGTAGGTTGCCCTAAGGTATGCTTGAGCAGGGTACTGTCCCCATCACTGCTCCCTGGGTGCTTTTCCTGCATGGTGTTTGAGTGCATAGGTTAAATGCGGCGGTCCAATTTCGTTGCGGTTTGCTGTGCTGTGACCTTGCAATGATGAGGATAGTCACTTTCACTTCATTTACATTTCAGTCTGCAAGTGAGGTAGACTGCAGCATTTGGGACGGTACCTTGATCAAGGGTACCTCAGGGTGTCCTACTGGTCTGTGGTCTCTGATCATGAGGTCAGATGCCCAACTGCTAGCCCCATCACTGACAGCTGAGTTAAGAAAGGAAGTTCTCCTAGGTTCAGCATGGTTTAATTAATGTTGGATCATATCTCTTTAGGCCTGGTCTCTCAGTTCACAAGTCAGTCTAAAGCCTCTTCTAGTGGTGGAACTGTTTCTTTGTTCTTAAGCATGTCTTCTAGAGTTCCTTTCTAATGGATTTGGCTAGCTTTATTACCAAGGGAAGTAAGGTAGTGTCTGTCTTATCAGCAAAGCAAAAGTAGTGTGTGTAGGTTTGATCCTGTCTGGCTTTCACAGCAAGGCCTTGGAATAACTCAGTTTAAATGTATTACTAAATGAGATGTTTCTCTTGTTTGGACAAGTGCTGCGATTTGCATAGCCCTTCCCCTCCTGTATTCAGGTTTCTTATGTGGGCTGCAGATATTTGGCCAGAGGGTGCTGAATCAGGCCTGGATCAAGCAGCTGGATTACGTCCAGTTTGGAGGAGTGGACTGGGGTTTTTTTTTCTCCTCTTCCTTCTTCCCTTCTCCCTTTTATTAGACAACCTCTGCCTGCTACTGTCTTGTGATTCGCTAGGGTTTTCTCCAGCCTGCAGCTCCCTCCTCGCTGCCTCTGTCAAGGGCAACAGCCTGTTTTTCAAGCAGCCTTGAGGGGCGAAGGCTACTCTAGTTGTTTGCCTGCAGGAGAATTTGACAGGAATTCATTAGTGTGGCAGTAGAGCAGGGCTGGGGGCTGATGTCATTTGCAGAGGGGTGCGAGGGCATCAGCGCCTGGGTCACATGCAGGGTGGGTCGCCTCTGCAGATGGAGCTGTATGGCAGCAGCCTCATGCTGTTCGGGCTTGCCAGCTTGCACATTTGTTCTTTGACAGGTCTTCAAGTCTTGGGACTGTATTTAGCGCTGTGCTTTGATATTGCTGTGGCTGATGCAGAGTGTACAAATCCTTATATTTCTGGACTGTAACAGACCGTTCAGACTCGGACCTGTCCACGGTTCGGAGCAGGATGCTTTTCCCCAGCAGTGGCCAGGACTCGTCGCGGGGTTTGCCTGACGTCAGTGAGCTGGGCCTGGGCCTGCAGTCCCTCAGCTTGTCTGGTTGGGAGAGACCATGGAGCAGCCAGGATACTGAACAGTCAGCCCCAAACAGCAACACTTCTAGTGAGTAACTTTTCTCAAACATTACATTTTCCGTTGGCATGTTTACCATGTGCTGCTTTTATCTGGAGTCAAAACTTTGAAAGGTGGAAAAGAGACGTTTAGCTTTTAAGCTTATTTTTCCCTGATTGGGGGGCTTTCACCTTTTATGTTTAATGGCTAATCTGAGGGTTTGGTTTTTAATCTGCTGGTTGATATCTTGACATTGTGCTGTGTAATGATCTGACTTGAGCTGATGACTAAACACTTTCTCAGTAAGCAGTGATTTTTAAAACGGGCCTGTACGGTGAGTCAGAGCTTAGTGAAGCTGCTGTGTCATAGATTGCCTGCCTGCTTCAAGTCTTGACTGCAGCTTCTCTCATTGTGCTGCTTTAACTTCACACCACCGTCTTGTTGACTTACCATTTTGCCCTTTTTCAGCAAATGGTGTCCCATTTCTGATTTCTTATGCTTTTTTTTTTTTTTTCTCTCCACCCCCTCTAGTGCTAGGGATGCTGGGAAGCCCTCTAGGCCAGCTTCTGAACAAGCCTCAAGGCTTTAGCTCAAGTGAGCCTACCAGTCGACCCACAGATTTCCTGGAGAAATTTCCAGCATTGGCACGCATGAATTCCCGCTCCTTGTTGAACTCTCATTCTAGCAGTCCTGTGGACTCTGAGACCAGTGGCTTTAGCTCTGGCTCTGATCATCTTTCTGACTTACTGGTGAGTGGTTTCTTTATTCAAGGAATATTCAGCTCCTCCAATTTGTTGTTCTTGATTTAAAAACTCCCTGAATTTTTAGGCTGAAATTTTCTGTTGCTTTAAGTGTGTAGTTGTATTTGGAAGTGCCTTTTTTCTCCCCATAAGGATCATTTAACTAATTGTAGGTAAAGATGTTGCTAGCTGCTTCTCATGAAGCAAATGAACTACCTTTCAGTCAAAGCTGAACGGACAAAGATGCTTGAAATCAAATGGGCACTCTTCCCCAATTAAAATATGCTCACTGATTTTAGCAGTTCTGAACCATGGTTTCTGCCACAAACTAATCTGTAAGGGTGTAATTTTTAATGTCATTAGTCAATCTACAGAGCTTAAAAGCTATGCTAGTAAGAAGATTAAGATGCTGCTTCTATGCAAACATGTGGCACCCTGGCTTAACTGTAGTTTAATTTATTTGATCTGATCCATTTTGTTGTATTAAGTCTGGTTTCTTCTTTCAGTCCTCTCTTAGGATCTCCCCCTCCGTACCTTTCCTCATGTCTGATGTGCAGAAAGATCCTCTGAAGCTTGGACTGGGTTCCCGTATGGATTACGACAGTTCTCCTCTGACCCCTCCACCCAGTGCCACCCCAGGCAGCAGCTTGTCTCGCCGTTGGCCTGGTGCATCGGTGTGGCCCAACTGGGACCTACTGGAGACCCCAGATGGCCCCTTCAGCATTGAGAGGGAGGCTCGTCTCCACAGACAGGCTGCATGTATGTTTTGCTACTGATGAAATTTGCACTGTTTAAAATGTACTCTTCTGGGTTCAGTCTTTGACATTAAGTGCTAAGTTTTTACCTAGTCATGTTCTTTTAAAACGATCTCAACTTCAAATAACAGCCACCAATGAAGCTACTTTTACATGGAGTGGCCAGCTTCCCTCCAGAAACTACAAAAACCCAGTTTACTCCTGCAAGGTCTTTCTTGGAGGAGTTCCATGGGACATTACAGAGGGTAGGTGACTTTCTTGTTCATGTAAAGTTTCTGATGTATGTCTTGAATTGCTGTTAACAGCTATTGCTTATTCTTTCCCAGCTGGCCTGATAAACACGTTTAACTGTTACGGCCCCCTGAGTGTGGAGTGGCCTGGTAAGGATGGCAAGCATCCTCGCTGCCCTCCTAAAGGTAATATGCCCAAAGGTAATGCAGTGGGTAGGTTATTGAGTTTATTCCAACTTTTCAAGGTGGTTGGCACAAGGTTGGGTGAGAATCACTGTGGTGTAGTGTAAAACTTCTACCATACACTGCACGGTTAGGTTGTGGAAACCCTGAAGTCTTGAAGGGTATTGGTGCCATTTAGTGTATACTTGGGAGAAACTGGCATGTTATGGTTTATAGGGAAAGCTCTTTATACAGAACTGCTAGTCCAGCAAAGAAATTAACTGTTAGCTACACCCCTCCCCTCTCCCTGCAGTCCTGTGGCTAACCCGTGTTTCTTGTAGGGTATGTGTACCTGGTGTTTGAGTCTGAGAAGTCAGTGCGTGCCCTGCTGCAGGCCTGCACCCAAGATCTTCTTCATCCTGAAGGTTACAGCGAGTACTACTTCAAAATGTCCAGCAGGAGGATGCGCTGTAAGGATGTAAGTAATTTCACTTTTTTTTTTTTTTTTGGGGACAAGCCTGTTGGAGCCCTATACAGTTCTGATCAAAAGTTTAAATGTTGCATGGTTGGAGCTTAACAAGGTTCAAAGTAGAGCTTCAACATGCTCCAAAACAGGCTGTTTTACAGCTGATCAAAAGTTTAGGACCACACCTCCAAAAAACCCATACCCCCCCCCCAAAAAAATAAAAACCAGGAATTAAAGTTCCAAACATGAACTCAGTCTTAGATGCTGTCTGATGGTTATGGGGCTGCAGTCGGCACCAGTAACAGCCTTAATTTAGGTCAAGGATCGTGCAGTGTCTTGATGGACAGCCAATTGGATCCTCCAACTCTGCTGGTGACTTTTTTTTTTTGGGTTCTTCCACTAGACTTTTTTTTGTTTGTTCCATAACCCTCAGGATCATTTAAGAAACTCCAAATGACTCTTACTGCATCCCACCTCAGCCACAATGATGCGCTGCAAGAGACCCTGCTTATGCAGTTCAGCAACCTGACCACTTTCCAAAAGGTTTTTTTTTGCCTTGGCCATCAGTGTCATGACGTCATGTGACTGCCTGACAAAATGAAAGTGAAAGTGAAAAAGTGAAAGTGACAACCCTTGTCATTGCGAGGTCATGGCACAGCACACAAGAACCACAACGAAATTGGACCTCTGCATTTAACCCATGCACACTCAAACCCGTGCAGCAGTGGGCAGCTATTGAAAGCGCCCGGGGAGCAGTGATGGGGACAGTACCTTGCTCAAGGGTACCTCAGGGCAACCTATTGGGAAGGGGTTTGAACCCCTGATCCGCCGATCATGCGGCTAACGCCCTAACCGCTAGGCCACCGCTGCCCCATGGCAATGGCAATGAATCCATTTTTGCTCACGTTTGGCCTTTTGTAGGTGGGTATCCTAAGATTTTGATCAGCTGTAAAACGGCCTGTTTCAGGTTGTTTCAATTAAATTGCATGCTCAAATGTTCTCACTCCCATTTCTTCTTGTAGCATGTAGCTCTACTTGGAACCTTGGGATCCAACCATGCAACGGGGGGTTGCCTTTTGTCAAGTGGTCTTAAACATTTGATCAGGACTGTACTATCAAATCAAAGTTGGTGTTTGGAATCCAAGAGCATTGTCAATATTGCGTCGCCTTACTTTGAGCTGTGTCTATCAACTGGATTCTGTCCTACAGGTGCAGGTGATCCCATGGGTGATCTCGGATAGTAACTATGTGCGCTGCCCCTCTCAGAGGCTGGATCCTAGTAATACTGTGTTTGTGGGAGCTCTGCATGGCATGCTAAATGCTGAGGCTCTGGCCAGCATCATGAATGACTTGTTTGGAGGAGTAATGTATGCAGGGATTGACACTGACAAGCACAAGTACCCTATTGGTGAGAGTTAATTTCTTACTCTTACCATCAGGTTTTTGGACAGGTATATAGATCAGCCAAAATGTTAATCAACTTGTCTTGTATTGTTTGATCGCACAACTTGGCCCTTGTTAAATCAGTGCATGTGTGTATATAATTTTTTTTTGCTTTGCATATCACCAACTTTTCCCTTTCTGTAATCTTGAGTTGCTCTTGTAAAGGCATAATCAGTGTTCACTTAAGAGGGATGTTTTTAATGTAGTGGATGATCACATGGTTCTAGACTGTTGTATTGAAACTGGTATTTTCTCTCTACCAGGGTCTGGGCGCGTTACCTTTAACAATCAACGCAGTTACTTGAAAGCTGTCAGTGCTGCATTTGTTGAAATAAAGACACCCAAATTTACCAAGAAGGTATGTTACAGAAGGAAACATTTCATAAATTTAGTTTATAATGGCCAAATGTCCCATTCAGTGTAACACTGCTTGATGCTTTGGTTACAGCCAACATTTCATTGTTCTCTCCTTGCTCACTGAATATTTGTGAAACCTGCTATATAGCCCACATAATCAAATGTACATAAATTGTAAAATCAAATGATGCCATATTTATGCAATTTGTATTGAACGTTCAATGGACTATTTGAGACTTTTCACCCCTTAGGTTCAGATTGACCCGTATCTAGAGGACTCCATGTGCCAAGTGTGCAGCCGCCAGCCAGGACCATTTTTCTGCAGAGACCAGGCAAGTCACGAAAAGACTCAACAAAAGACAAATTTGAGTGTTAACTTTAACTGGTGCTGCAAGCTGCTTAGAAAAGTATGGAATCAAAATTCTATTTTGCGGGGAGACAGACTTTTAGGGTAAGACGGGGTATGAACCAGAACTTGCTCTTGCACCCATTAAACTACTACGCAGTGTAAACGTAATCAGTGTGTTTATGGGTACTTTTCTTTAGCACTTGTTGTACAAAGCGTATGTTGGTTAGGAAACTTCTAATCAAACTAGATGTCACATCCAGGCCTGCTTCAAGTACTACTGTCGCTCCTGCTGGCACTGGCAACACTCGATGGATATTCTCAGCAACCACCGCCCTCTGATGCGCAACCAGAAAAACCGGGACTCCAGTTAACAGCCTCGTTTCTGCATGGCAGGGCAGAGCTTCAGCCTGGACCTCCACCACGCCTGCTGGGGCGCAGCACCAGCCCTGCTGGGGCATCCCGAGAAGTGCGGGTTTGCGGGAACACTGTAGAAAGTTCACTTTCACATTTAATTTCTTTTTGTTCACTTTGACACACTGCACAGTGAAATGATGGGTTTGCAGGGGCCCACACCTTTAAGTCCCCCTAAATTTCTTTGGGGGTGAGAAGAATAAGGCCATGGTCTTGGATTTTTTTTTTTGCTTTTTTTCTTAAGGGTTTACTAAGTTGCAGTTTTTTGAACATTCATGCAAGTTTCATCTTTAACTGACCGAAGCCGTACAGTGCCTTTTGAATTGGTTTCCTCTCCTCTAGCTGCTTTTCCCACTGCAGTTAGCTGGGGTTTTTACTTTAGAAACACAGCTACATAATGAAGCCATTTTCATCTTCCAGACATTTTACGCAGTTATTTTTACTGATTTTTTACATAAAACGGTTTTAAGTCCATGACATGAAAATTGAACAGAAATCTACCTACTAGCTTTTTAATTTTCTTTTTTTTCCCTCTGCCATTTTTCTGGAGCGTATTCCTCCCTTGTCTAGCGCTGTTCAGCAGCACAAGGGTTTTGCACATGTTGCCATCATAACCCAGATTAGTTTTAGTGCATGCCACCAAAAGGCATTGCTTTTTACTGGGTTGCATCAAGTTTTCAAATCAGCTTGTTAATCAGAAATGAATGGCCATTGATTGCACAGTTTTATTGTTGCACTTTTTAATTTGCACTTTGGGAAGGGGTAGGTTTTTAATCACTTATTTTGGACATCGGCAGGTATCGCTATGGGCTAGACCCCAGAGTAACAGCTGCTTGTTGAATGTAAACCTGTAAACTTCACATGAATGTAATTTAGGAGCATTAGTAGACCAAATGCAGAGGTCACTTTATTTCAAACTCCCAGACTGCTCATGGACCTAGGAATATCTAAACAACCAGGTTTTTCCACTTGCCCATATTTCTTGTTCCTCAAGCTCAACTGGATTTATCTTCTACCTCATTGTGGTCTCCTGAGTTAGTGTACCTAAAGATGTGAAGTTCAGTTTTGAGTGTGCACAATAAAGGTGTTTCAGCATCCATGGCTTTGTTCTGTTCAGTCAGTGTTTCTCTTAATTCTTCCAGGCGTGGTTTCTGCCCCACACAGGTTGTTCCAAGTTTGATTCTAATTTTATTGTCCACTAGATGGTGTTCTCAGCCATGCTATAACTTGCTCATCTCAGAACACAATGCTTTGGAGTCGTTTCCCCTCATCAGGAATATTGAGCAAAAAAAATCTCGACCTGTAACTTGGCTGTATGGAGTTTTACTGCCTTTGGCGGTGATTCCCAGGTGTGATCCAACCTTTAAACTGATCCTATGTTCATATTTGCTCTAAGCCAAGAAGCTGAGTTGCAAGATTCAGGCCCCCCAGGCCTCTTCGTGGCATTTTATAAGAGGAGTATTTGGTAAACTCTAGGCTTTTTCATTTATTCAGGGCTATGATCAGGCTTTTTGAGCCTACTTGATTAAGAAATCAATCCTAAAATCTATTCTCCTGAGATACTTATTCTGATCAGTATGAATGACTTTTCTGTTTTTCTGGAGTGTATCTAAACTTGGATCAGTCAGGCCTGTATTTACATCCTTGCCCCCAACAAAGTCTGCCCACATGGCCTGTGTGGGTGGATGTTGAGGGGGTTCTGGGAGGAAATGCCTGCAGCCTGAGATATTCTTGTTTGAAGTAGGCTTGCCAGCACTGGCCATGTTTATTGCATCAATGGCTCTAACACTTCCACACTTTTTTTTTTTTCCCCCTCCTCTCCTTCCACTAAGCTTTTCAGAAAAGGGTAGCTCACATGAGAATAGGGTAGGTAGAGGTAAACTAGGCTGAAGTGGTACAGACGTCGAGTCTGTGTTAATCACCCAGGATGTATCAGTGTGGAGGATGCTGTCTGCGTCATGGTTTATGTAAGCATTCTTGTTTTCTCATTTTTTATATATCCCATCTCTAGGTTTAGAATGGCAGTCCCCCCACACACTGTCTGAGCATCTCAACCCACTACCCATGTAGTCATGAAAGCATTGTGGAAAACTTTTAAATTGGTTCCAAACTGCTGCTCCAACTTTGTCCATGACTAACATCAGACTCTTCTTCCCACCTGTACTCCAGACCAGCTGAATCATTAAGCATCACTTGCATATGGTGTTGCCCATTAAATACAAACAACCAGAGCTGCACTGACTCCCATACAAACTGAACTGCTAGGCTAAGCTTAACACCATTCAGTGAATTCCTAATTACAGGCTTAAATTAACCTCATTTCAAATCTACAGCAGCGGTGGCCTAGTTGTTAGGGAGTTGTCCCCAGGATCAGAAGGTCATGGGATGGTACCCATGAGCAAGGTCCCCGTCCCTTTCACTGCTCTCCGAGCGCTTTCAATACCTGCTGCATGTGTGTGTATGGGTAAAATGCAGAGGTGTAATTTCATTGTGGGTCACTGTGTGTTGTGTGTTATGCGATGTATTCACATATAGTGAAAGTGACCATTTTCTCAGCCACTTATCCTAAGCTGATGTCTATCTACACAATACTAGTCAGAGGGTCCTTACCATACTGCTTCTTGATCCTGTTCCTACAGTTCTACTGCCTATTTTAGGATTAGCACTGGTCACACACCACTAACCGCTAGTTAAAAGCCCTGCACTCAGTTAAACCAGGGGTGAGTCCTGGTTCTTAGTATTTGAAGTGTCCAGTGTTGATCTGTGTTGACCTTTTTCAGTTTCCAACCAAACAGCTGAGGAATGGCTTTTACTAGGGTGCATTCGGAGCATGAAAAGTCTTTAATATCCTGGATTATAGTTGAACTGGCTTTTATACCTAAAGGTTTCTAACTGAGAAAAGTGCCTTGTATGGATCAAGTATTGTATTTTTATATGTATGTACAATTGTATGTACAATTTACTTGTATTGCTCATCGTTTTACCATGATAAGAGCTGGCCAAAATCTCTTAATGCTAAGGGAAGGTGCTTCTGTGCTTCCTTTATTTCCTTTAGAACTTAGTTCTACTTGGTACACTGAACCATCTTGAATTCAAAAACAAAACAGAACACCTTTAATGAAGAATATGTACATTTTAAAATGTATCAATCACATCAAATAACATACATCCATGGGGAAACAATTTAAGATGCACTTTTAGATGTTCATCTTTGGACCACACACCAGCTAGACAAAGAACATACATGCTGATCAGGTTTAGTTCCTGTCCTAATGTGCAACCTTTAACAGAAAACACAAAGTTGGGATTTGCTGATCTTTTGACATCCACTTGGTGTGGTGGACCCCATCAGAGCAAGAGAAGCACGCTTATGTGCAGGGCAAGGTAACACCAGGGCCAGGTTTGAGAACCACAAATAAGAGGGAAGTTATTTGAAATATTATTCACTCTAATTCAGGATAGCCTCCAGTGAACAATGTCCTATTTCTCATTCCTGGTCTATGTTCAAACAAAAAACCCTTCATGTTCTGTTTAAGGTCTCCCCTTTGCTGCCTCCTGAAGAATGGAGTGTGTGTTATTCCTGTTGCAGCCCAGGGCATGCTGTGTTCCTTGCTGGTGTATCTGTGGTCCGTGAAAGAGGCGGTGCAGCCACTCAATGGAGTCTCCCTGAAAAGCGTGAGCAGAATAGCCGCCAATGGGGGTCTCTCTATCCTACACTTACAAGGATACCTTTCATTTGGTCATTCCAATTATGTAACTGCCTGGTGATGCTGTTTCTGCCATGCTTGTTCCCTGTGCTAAATGTGTTGCATTGTGTTCCATTTTCTATAGCTGGATTTGCTCTGAGTCATGCTTCCTTTCTGCCTTGCGGTACAATTTCACTATAAGTCTGGTATAAAATGTAATACTCAGCATTGACATTAATTAAAAATATATGTTTTATCTTTTAAAAATCTTTTTAAATTAGAAGAGTTCAGGAGCTCATAGGAAGGCTTGGACTAGGCTTCACTACTCCTAATCAGTGGATTATCTTCTGTAGATATTCATGATCTGTTATGTCTAGGTGAATGATAGATGGGATGCAGTTGCATGTACATAATATTGGGCTATGCCACTGAATGGCTCAAATGGTTTGATGAAATAAAGCAAGTTTGTTTCCCCTTTAAACCTTGCTTCAGGGGGGGGCCCTGCTGTGAAGCTGAATTTGTGAAAGAGTAACTGAAAGAAACGGAAGTGAAGCTGAATCGTGGAAGTGACCCCAATTTACACCCCCCCTTCCCCTATATTTGTAAACTTTACCACTTCTAGGAAAAAGAGGGTTATGGGGTTAAAGATCACTTCTGCCTCTTGACTTAGAGTCTCTCCTTAGAATGGAGACCAGTTAAATGACCGTGGGAAAGAGGGAGGGCTAAGAAAGAAAGATGTTACAGCGTACTCCTTTCAGTTGTCAGGGTGGAGCAGTAGAAGAAAAGCACCAAATTCATGTCCAAGACTAGGCCCTGTACACATTTAACTATTTGGCATTTTTTAAATTTTGGCTGAAAACATAATAGGAAGCAAGCAGTGCATTATTACAATTTACATTTGTGGCATTTAGCAGACGCTCTTACCCAGAGTGACTTCCATGTCCTGATTGCAGGGACAGTCCCCCCTGGAGCAACTCAGGGTTAAGGGTCTGGCTCAGGGACCCAGTGGTGGTAGTGCCAGAGGTGGGATTCAAACCTGGGACCTCTTGAGCCATAGGTCCATAGGCAAGTACCCTACCACTAGACCCCCGCCACCCTTTTACAAGCACAAAATGTGCCACAACAGGTACTGTACAAATGAGTAAAACCTCAAACAAAGCTGGAGGCATCCAAGAGCGGGTGCTCACTGAAAAGGGGGAAGAGAAATAAATGGCTTAAAATGATTTCATTCTTGTTTTGTAAAAAAAATGTATTAAGAATGCAACACGCAAAAGTAACTGATATCTCTCATATATATATATATATGTTCTCAAGCCAGTCATCAGAAACCCTGCAGATATAATTTTGCTCTACCATTTGGTGGAGCCCTGAGGCAAGTTTCAAAAACCAGTGTAAAACAAACAATTTTACGCTCCAAAAATGGTACTGTTACTTCTGATTCCTTTCCCAATAACAGTGCTCCTGATTGTCCAGTGCAGGGACTATTTATGGTACTGTCTGGAACACAACCCTTCCTCTTCCTAAACATTTGATTTATGACTATCTGGGTTCTGATCCAAGCTCCAGTCCCAAGTAAAGGAACGGCATGCTGGCTCTTTTGAACCAGAGGACAAAAGGTACAATTTAAGGGAGCATCCCCTTTGAAAAAGTCTAAGCCTGGCCTTCCCCTGCCCCCAGAGCCCTCTGGGGTCATTCACAAGTACCAGAGTGCCAGGCCTCTGGCCTGGAAGCACAGATGGGATGTGGAGATATAGATATAAATAGCCACAGAACCCATCAGCAGTTATTCTTTTTACACAAAAAAGAGCAAATAAAGTTGACCATCTTTTATGAAAAAAACTCTTACGTCCTAGTTGGAGCCATTGCCTTGGATTAGTAAAGAAAACTGAGAATCTTCCTTTATTTCTGGTTGGAGTAAAATCCTTAAATGTATCTCTGCAGAATATGCATTTCCAAATCCTTTACCTGGACACCCAGAGACACTGGCATAGTGCTCAGTGCAGGGTTTTAAAAGGGCCAAGGCTAGGAAAATTACTAAATTGGCACCCACCTGTTTGATCACAAACTGTGTACTAGCATTCACAAAGCTAGTAACTAACTAAGGAAACGAGGCACTTCAGACCTCCGCTTTCTTATACACTTTTGTTAAACTGGATTAAAGAAAGCTCAGCTGACTACTGTGGCTCCACTTACTGAAACATACAGATTCACACAGGCCCCCCTCCACCCCACCTGTGTGTAACAGTGGTAGTATGAAGGAGATGTCTCTATTTTGAGGCTGATGAAGGGACCGATAGAAAGAAGGAGAGAAATGAGTGAAAGAGAGAGCAGCAGTGGAGATGTGGACAAGCATGCTGATGATGGGCCCAACATTCCAACCAGTTGTCATGGAGACTGCACAGCCTCCTTGGCCTGGTTGTTCTTGGGTGGATGTGTGTGTATGTGCATGGTTGTGTATTCAAACTGTGTGCCAAATGTAAGTGAGAGGGAAAGAAAATGTTATGATTTTGTGCTTGTTCAATGAAGAATCTAAATACAGGGCCATACTGTATACGGTGCTTCGGAACTCACTCGCTTACATTTAACAATATGCACAATGTTTGGCCACAAGGTGATGCAATCAAGCAAGTTTTGTTCTTCCTAAGGAGCAATAGTTCTTAAATCAGCCACTGAAGACCCCCATCGTTTTGCTAAGCTCAAAAATTAAGGATAGAGCTAAACCTTGGACCTTCTGGTCATCATGGGGACCACTTTGAAGTGAAAGTGACTATTTGTAATCGTGAAACCCAGAACAGCACACCGTGAACCATAAGATGCAACCTCTGCTTTTAAGTCATACACAGCATGCAGCAGGGGTCAGCTATATCCAGTGCCTGGGAAGCAATGATGGGGACAGTACCTTGTCCAAGGGTACCTCATGGCAACCTACTCGTCCAGAATTTGAACCCACGACCTTCTGAGCCTGGTGCCTTATCCCTAACCACTAGACCATCGCTGCCCACTTATAGGTGTCAAGCAGCCCTCAACCCACACCAACAAGAGTAGCCTTACCCCAGTAGAATTTAACTTTCTATGAGGAGCAGATTTCTGTGAATATCCTTTAAATAACGAGCATAATATTAGAGGAAATGAGTGAAACTGATGTGGATGGGGGATTGCAGATGTGACAGTAAGAGAGGTTAATAATGCATAGAGGAAATCCTGGCTTTACCACAGAATTTGCTTGGCCTCAGACCTCCTTCCTGTCTTCTTGGCTTCTCGACCATGTGTGGTGGTCTGCGGTTTGTCACGTCCCTACGAATGGGACATAGAGGATGGGATAGTGTGTGTGTGTTGCAACACTCCAGCGCCTGCTGGATTAAACCCCCATGTGAGGAAATATGAGCACAGAGAATGCAGAAGGAGTGCGGAAAAGGCAAAGTACCACAAACCACAACCATTGACCTAAACACAGCGACACTGCATACCCACTGAACAACAATGCCAATAACACAGGGAAAGCAAAGAAGCTGATTAGGCCCAGAAAAACAGAAATATGATCGCACCATGCATCGTACAGCCAAAACATCTCGCAACTACCAAAGCAGCAACAGACCACAGTCATAACAGAAGGGTCAATTTACACTTTAGCAGCATTTTGAAACAAAAGAGATGCGAACAGCTCATAAGGTGTCATAAAGAATGGAAGCATGTAAAGCTTTACTTAAACACAATCTTTAAGTATGACTAATGCCTGCCACAGAGCAACAGGACCTCAGAAAAAGACCACCGATCCATCTGTTTAACATTTCCTGCATCCAACAAAAATAGTAACAGTGATCAACAAAGAATTCAGCACCAAAGCCAGGAGGATTTCGGAAACTGATTAAAAGCTTTGTAATAACACTGGACAATAAAAGCTGTGGTCTGTCTGTGACTTGCAAAAGTGAGTAAACCATTCACTCATCGCTAACTCATGCTGGCATTTTGACAAAAAAGCCAAAGAAGGTGGCTTTGTTGTTATTAGTTCCTGCTGATAGCAAGGTTTAGTCTGACTCCTCAGTAGCGTGTCTGTCTGAGGTAATAGTGAGAAAAATACCCACCTCCACACTTCTGTTATAGAAGAAGAGATCTCAGCTTTGGCCACTTGAAACTGTTTGAATTGTGTGAATTTTCTCTCTGAATTATGTTTTTGTTGTTTTTTTTTAATCATTTGCATTCTTTCATGCATATATCAGGACTCCCCAATCATGTATATATATATATATATATATATATATATATATATATATATATATATATATATATGTATCATGTATATATATATATATACAGGCAGAGGACTGAACATGCCACGCTAACCACCAGGTGATTTTAAAAGCAACCAATTACAATCTGATTGATGATTGGTGTAAATTATTAAGTGAGAGAAAATCCACATTAATGGGTTTCAATAAAATGTTAGACAGTAAAATGTTAGACAGTGGTGCCCTTCTCCTTTACTGAAAAAAATCTCTCCTGAAATGCTACATAAAAGATGCAAAATATGCTTTTCTTTTTTTGTGCCAGTATTTAGATATTCATAAACCGATCTGAAGGTCTTATAAGCACAATTTGCCACTGATTCCAGCAGTCAATTGGAAGAAATATTTAACAATACAATATTGGGCCAAGTACAGAATGATCCAAATGACTGATTCTTAAGTTGAAAGTGACTATTGTTGTCATTGTGAGTTCACGACACAGCACACAGTGAACCACAATGAAATTACACCCCTGCCTTTAACCTTTAACCCACACACAAACACGTGCAGCGGGGGCCGCTATTGAAAGAGCCCGGGGAACAGTGATAGGGACGGTACTTTGCTCAAGGGTACCTACTGGTTTGGGATTCAAACCCACGATCTTCTGATCCTGGGGCCTCGTCCCTAAACACTAGGCCACCACTGCCCCTTACTGTACAGAATTTTAGCAAACATTCAGTTTAACTTTGTGATTTTTTTCTTTATTCATTTTTTAAAATGGTAAATCTTGTGTTTCAAGCAACATGAGTTTGGTGTAGAATTTGCCACCATACTAACATTATCATGCCTCTGCATTGTTCTGTCCCCGCTATCTAAGGGCATTCACATTTCTTAGACAGAAAACAGCTGGCAAAGAACGTCAGCCCAGGGTTGAAACTGAATATAATGATAAATAAAAGATGCTGGTGAAAAGAATACTTGCTTGCTACAGTTTCTCATTTGGTTAAACATGATTTTGCCAGTATTCTGTTATTAAGTTTCATAACAGCTGGGAAATAGGAACAAATCTTTTTGGCCCAGCATGAGTCTTTGTCAGTTCTCACCCACTCTTTGGATCTCTTCTCTTGTCTGGCAACAAGCAGTTTTGTGATTGTGAAGGCTAGTGTATACTTCTTTCGAGACACATGAAGGACGCCCTTGGAGGAAAGTGCTGACTGCCCACTAATAAAAAACACAGATGTCCATGGATGGCCACTAAGCCATCTTTATGAACCAGGGAGCATCAGGACTAAATGTTGGTTGAGATGCATCTGAATATTTACTCTGGAGATCTAGACAAAGGAATGCAAAAGAAACCCCCCAAAACAGTCCTTGTTTATTAAGACTCTTATGCCTCTAATTATAACATTTACAGCATTTAGCAGACGCTCTTATCCAAAGCAACTTCCATGTCCTGATTACAGGGACAGTCCCCCCTGGAGCAATTTAGGGTTAAGGGTCTTACTCAGGGACCCAGTGGTGGTAGTGCCAGAGGTGGGATTTGAACCTGGGACCTCTTGGGCCATAGATCCATAGGCAAGTACCCTACCACTAGACCACCACCACCCATTAATATCATAATTTTAATATTAACATGAGTCCAAAATGCAAAATACAGCATTCTCAGATGTTTGTGATCGACACTTTGTCATCTTCCTAGAATAAAATATGTAATAGTTTTTTTAAAGGCAAACAAACATATATTATGAAATTAAAAGTAGCACATTTAAAAATTTTAGAAAACCAACAGAACACGTAATTTGGTGATTTATTTGCACCAAAATAAAGCATAAAAAATATCTGTTAAATATACATTTTTAACTTTTAAATATATAAATTTTTTTACTTAAAAATGGGGAAAGTTGGACTTTTACTCAGGTACACTTCTTGCTCCACATTCTTGATTCAAAAAGATTTTGGCACAATTCTCATATTTTCATTTCAGTGAATTTTCACACTTTTTTTTTTTTTTTTTTTTTTTTTTTTTTTTACCTCACTGATTATAGCAATACCACCACACAAAATCACTCAATCTGAGAAAACACTGCGTTAATGCTTAGGCACTTGATTGGTCCCTGTTTAACTGATAAGTTCAAGAGGACTTATAAGATCTGATCTCATTTCATTACAATGAGCAAGGACAGTAAAGTCTTACCATCTACATCCTTTCCATTATCTCTCTTTCTAATGTCAGTGATTTCACTGTGAAATGTCACTGTAAATCTCAGTTTTCTCTCCTTAGATCACAGGGGAAAACAGGGAAAAGCCCCTGAACTCACTTCTAGGACATGGGTCCCAAGTGACCTTCTTAGTCTGGACTTCAAGATAGCATCATCTTCGCTAAAAGAGCATTTCTATTTCTATCGATCGAGTTCTGACAAAACAAAGCAAGAAGCTTTCTAAAATGAAGTGAGCAATGTTATGTAAACCCATACACACTCCTTCTTCTGTTGTTTTGGGGGCACCTCTGTTCCAGCAGGCAACTTCTGTTCTTCCAGCAGGAGGGTCATGACAGCTGAAGAAAATCTCCTCTAACCTCAACTTATCGATTTGCATGCACTAGAATTAGCAATTCACAGTTTGACTTTGAAATGACTGAAGACATGTAAGGATATCTTTACCCTTCCATAATTTAATTTACACACAGGTGTGCAAACTTGCACACATACATACCTGCACTCAGTAAAGCTGGTCTGAAAAGATGATGCTTTCCTCAGGTAGCTAAATAAAGTTCTTGCAAGCCAAGGTTATCCAAGGTTTCACCATGAAACAGGAGATTTCAATTCTTTAATGAGGGCTTTAATTAGACCATGGCAGCCTGAAACAGAAAAGAGACTGTTTAACAGGCCTGGAAGGATGATGGACCTTATTCTACTGCTCAGTATGTTTGAACTGAGGGATATTCTAATCTATTCTATTCTATTCTATTCTAATTTAGCTTCATAATGTTGACTTATTTGCTTTTTTCTAGATTGTAGATCACATCTTCAAGAAAAGTCTCTCTGCTTAAGAAGTGCAGTCCTTTTTAAGGATTCTTGTGTTGTCAGCAGGAAAGTTCAAATGTGAGAGTGATAAAGTGTAAATACTAAATTATTGTATTTTAGGTTTTAGCAGAAAAGTGCTCTGAAGTCATAAGTATATGGGAGTGAATGAAAATAATTAGGGGTATTCTTTCACTAACCTGCTGCATAAAGCAGTTTATTGACTGGTTCCAGGTTCAAGAGAGAGAGAATGAGAGAGAGAGAGAGAGAGAGAGACGGTTGTTGGTGCTTGGCTCCAGTACCTTAGCTCATTATCGCACAGACTCCCTCCTGCACAGTGAGAGAGTGAGAGAGTAGGGAAATGATTGAAACACTTCTCCTTTTCCATGTCCTTTTTTTCTCCTCTTGAGAGGTCCTTGAGGGTGCATCCACTAAACTCTCCATTCATCTGCATCCATCAAGGGTTTGGACCCAGATAGACACGACTGATGTGATACATTTCTCAGAAGAGCAAAAAAAAATTTTTTTCTTTTCCGTGCATTTCATCTTAAAGCCTCTTCTCTGTCTAGCTGCCTGTCCAACTGTGCTGTTTCTGTTTTGTGCTATTTTTCTTAGTCTGTTTTATTATGTCTGCATTCTTTCTACTTTGTGTGTCTGTTTATCTGTCTGTCTTTCTGTCTGTCTGACTCTGCACCACTTTGATCTGATTCTGTGAGCTCACACTCCAACACTCAAACTAGGCCATGATACACACACACCAATGAGAGCTGTTGGTTTTTCTCCTAAAGTTTTTCTCAATCAATTTAACGCATTTCTTACACCAAAAACACCATTTTCACAAGTAGTATTCCTTAAAGCAGCACCACAGATGTGCAAAAGTCTCTAGAACACAGAAAAATGACTACATACATCAAAACATCACTATAACACTGTGACCAAATAGTTTGAATGTGTGTGTCATTTACAGAGTCATACACCACAATATTCTTTTCCTGTTTAATAAAACATCCGAAATGCTTCTGTCATGACAAAGATGATGTAATCAAATATAATGACAGAACACATGCTGAGGGCATTTATTGTCAGTATATACATAAACATTCATATATCAAGTAAAGGTTGTAGTTGATCCTGCCCTCCATCTCCAACCCCAAATAAATAAAATATCACATGTAAATCTAAAAACTCATTTGGGCTGCAATTGTCAGATGAATCTCTGACAACAATACACCCATTGAAATATGCCACATAATGAAAAATATGATTGGACAATATGGCTCAGCCTTCGCAGTTTGTAAAATAGAAATTTGAGTGTGCTTGGACCACGTGCATTGCTTCTGTGAGAATTTGGTGAGAATTACATTTTTGGTGTGAGAAATGTGTCAGATCAGCGTCCAACTCAACTCAGTAAATAATAACTCAGAGTGTGTGTGAGTGTGTATGTGTGTTATACTACCACCCAAAGAAACTCCCCAGTACACATGTTCCAGTGCATACATACAATTCAATAATGTACACAAAATGTACGCCTCTCCCGTCAAGAGTAGGAGCACTATTATTGTAAATCTATATCTGAGATTACATCTGAGATTATATGGCAATAAATGGTTAAAGTTACATTGTAACTGTAAACAACCAGCCCATGTGCTTGACAATTCATTTCCTCAAAAGGAGCACATATGTGTGTTGTGCAAATGAGCAGGCTGAAAGCGTGTGTATTAAACACATACATGGTCTGCATCTCCTATGAAGAGAGTCCCAGCCCATGATTTATTTAACAGAGAGATTTCTAAAAACTGTAAAAACATACACAAGGTTGAGGTGTTGGGATAGATAGATAGATAGATAGATAGATAGATAGATAGATAGATAGAGACACACAGAGAGAGAGAGAGAGAGAGAGCGAGAGAGAGAGAGAGAGAGAGAGAGAGAGAGAGAGATAGCTGTCTTATCTCCCTAATCTGTCCCAGAGGGAGATGGTTAAAAGGGGTTTACCCATCAGAGAAGGTTCAACATCTGGGAATGCCACAGCCTTCCCTCCTGACACCCCTTGATGCCCCCACCACTCCTGAACCCTGACACCCATTCACCCCTACTCCCACTTCTGCAGGCTCTTTAAACCAATCCACTGAATCTCCAATAGATGATAAAGCAGCCAAGATGTGGATGGCAATGAAAGCTCGTTAGAATACTGAATAATTCAAAAATTAACAAAAGGTCCAAGCGGTATTTCAGCAAAAATAAAATGTGCAATGCTACAAATGTAATCAGTCCAACCATAACCTGTTTGGTGTTGTATTACTACATGGCTAATGGAGGCTTGTCCCTCATCAATAAGCAAACTGCAAATCATCACAAATTCTACTCAAACTGCATCATGTAATCATAAATATTGATCTAAATAACTTTATACTTACTTTTATGTGACACAGTGAACATTTTCCTGTTCACTAGTTGGTCATGTGCGCAAAATACCAAGAACTATACAAAGAAGTGGCAGAAAAGCAGCAGTCTACAGTCTAAAGCACATTAAATCGGAGCCACAAAACTTTCTTTTCTTCATTCCTTTTATAAATACCCCTTAAGAGCTTCCTTGCCTTCAGAACATAGTGCTATATTTGAATGTAAATGTCCCATTATACAAAAATTTAAAACAACAGCCATGCAACACATTGAAATATAGTACACTCCATTAATTAGCATAGTAATTAGGTGGGTAAGATTTTCTTATTAGTCTGCTGCATTAACCTAATAGCTTCAATGCAAAACCAAAACCAGCTTTTGACACCAAACGTATCTTATCATCCTCTCCTGGAACAAGGACCAAGTTTTTGAAGTGTGAAGTTTGATGAATTTGTTTGAAAACGTTAGCTCAGGAGAAGGCTAAAAATTAGAAGTGTGCAAATCGAAAAAAGCAGGAGACCTCAGGAGCTCATTTTTTTTTCAACTTTTGTCTTTTTCAGCAGATCAGTGCTTAAAGCTCAATACTAACTGGTGGGTGACAAGTGTTCCTTAATTGAAAATTGCTTAAATAAATGTAGAGTCTAAAGTTAAATGTAGAGTGTTTACATCTTCTTTCTAAAAACTGGGGAAAATAGGATTGGTTGGCACAATGTTAGCATTCTGAGTTAGTAGGGGGATGCTCAAGAATATATGGCCAACATTCAGCCATATTGCCAGGAGCTCTGTTATAATTTGTCAATGTGGACATTTACATTTACATTTATGGCCTTTAGCAAACACTTATCCCGAGTAACGTCCAGTTCCTGATTGCAGGGACAGTCCCCCTGGAGCAATTTGGGATTAAGGGTTTTGCTCAGGAAGGTGGAGGTGGAGGTCCATAGGCCACTGGCTCATAGGTCCAAAAGGTCCATCTTACCACTAGACCACTAGACCACCAAAATAGTCCCCCTGAACAAAATCATTGTAATAATACTTTCTAAAAATTCCATTCAGAGCTGACCAGTTAACACAAAGTAAATGAAATGGAAAAGAAATGCCTCCTGCAAGAAGAAAATATGGAGCTGATCCAAAAGCTCCATCTCCATTCCCCCAAAAATCCCCAGAAGAGTTGTGTAAGAAAGTACTTTCTAGGTGAATCATCAGGGGTAAATAGGGTTAGATTTTGCAGTTTGCAAATACTGCCATCAAATTTTTCAAACAAATAGCAGAAGCACTTACGACGTCCAGATTTATTCAAATAATTACATTCATTTTTCAGTCCATATTAATGTTAATTAAGAATCTATGCAAAGCTTTGTCTTGGATCTCTATATTCTGAAATACTTGCAAGTTTGTTTGTTTGTTTGTTTGTTTGAGAGCCAGCACTGCTGTATAGCCAGTCATGTACTATTTGTGGTTTGAAATGGTTGAACACTAAAGGCTCCTGTAGTGTCATCATAGCTCATCGCAGTAGTGGTTTACTGTCCTTACTGTTCTGTCTGTCTCAGTGCTCTTTATGACACCAGCATTTCAAGTAAATCAGGACAAATTATTCCTGACTAATGGTCTGTCACCATGACAGTAAAATGTAATTACCGCTTTCACTCTGATTATACAGTGTGCGTTTAAGTGTGCAGCCTCTGCTGTTAGTTCGGAACTTTTTTTTTTACTTAAAAGCTACATTCTAACATTGCTTTTTATTGTTGTTCACATGTTTCTGCTAAGCGATTGTTTGCTAAAGAACAATTTAATATTTATTCTGTTATTTGTGAATTTGTATCAAGAATCATGGACTTTCACTAGTATTGAAAGTGAAAGTGACAACCCTTGTCATTGTGAAGTCACAGCACAGCACACGTGAACCACAACGAAATTGGACCTCTGCATTTAACCCATGCAAACTACGTGCAGCAGTGCGTAGCTATTGAAAGTGCCCAGGGAGCAGTGACGGGGATGGTACCTTGCTCAAGGGTACCTCAGGGCAACCTACTGGTGAGGGAATTGAACCCACAATCTTCAGATGCGGGGCCAACTCCCTAACCACTAGGCCACCGCTGCCCCAAGTGCTGATTTTTGACATTGGTTTCGATTTTTGACATTTTTGGTACAATGATTTGACTAGTCTCCACAGCTAAAATGCAATTATTTCTACCTATCTTTGATTATCAAATGCTCATTGGAGCAATGCATGCTTGTTCAGAATGTGACATTGAGGAAAAGGCTTGTGAGCAATAGACGGGTCTCAGAGACACTGAAAGCTCGGCATGTCTGAGCCATTCAAACGAAACCCAGAATGCTCTTTGTTTCACTCGTAGCTCTGTTGACACTGAGACAACAGCTCTCTAGTGCAATGGCTTAGTCTTCTGAGTGCAGTTGAGAATCTGCCACAGAGGTGTGAGTGATGGGGCGAGTTAGAGAGGCTGAATCACTTCTTGTGCTGGGTGGATCTGGATGGTGCTTAAACACAAAGGCCAGGAAAATGTCATATTTTTATTTACCTTGTGCACACCTTGGCCTGTCGTTTGAGCTAGTTGCTTGGCGCAGGTTTGATTTTCTTGTGTGAAAAGCAGAATCTGAGACGAAAAGAACAAACATTTGTTACACTCAGCTCTTCCAAACCCCCAGGAGAAGATGAATGGATCAGTAGAAACAGTCCAAACTCATACAGTTGAGTAACACTCACTGACTTGAGGAGTTTGTCATAAAATAATTTCATACCTGATCTGAGATTTTTTTGGCTTCTTAGATCACAATGTCTGCTGTGAGGATATTGTTGCTAACAAACACTAGAAGTCAATAGTTACTCAAATAGCCCAGTTTTATAAAACCATCAGTAAAACCTTAAGTTGCAAGTGTAATGGTCTCGGAGGCCCTCCTCTGAGCCACAGTCAGTCACATGTTCTTCTTTATTCTTAATGATCAACACCACTGAAGCTGTGACTTTCTTTATAATTTTATTAAACTGAATATATAATTTTATTGTCAACACCAAATAGATTGATTTCAATGACCTTGAGATTCAATAACATTAAGCTGTGACTTTTATTATTATTGTATTATATTGTATAATATAATCTTTTTAAAATTTATTCATTCACAATTTTTTTTGTGATTCATTTACTTATTTTATGAAGGTAACTGTTGAAAATATCCTCATTAATATTCTAACATCAGGGGAAACCTAGATGCTGAAAATGAGTTTTGGTTTGATTGTGCATAACTTGTGACTGTGTATGTTCATGTGATCTGAGTGTGTGTTTCTGTGACGCCTCAGTAACTGGGGCAGAACTGATTGCTGCTGATGGCTGTAGGCGTGGAAAGACCTACATTCAGCAGACAGAGAGAGAGAGAGAGAGAGAGAGAGAGAGAGAGAGAGAGAGAGAGAGAGAGAGAGAAAGGGAGAAAAAGCGAGTGGGAAAGAGAGATAGGGTGAAAAAGAGAGAGGGCGAGAGAGCAACAGAGAGAATTCATGTTCCCAAGAAACTTTCAAACTTTTTTTTTGTATTGCAAAGGATAAAAAAAAAAAAAACATGTAAAATCAGCAGCTCTTGTCCATCAAAAAATGCTTTATGTAATGATATCATTTCATTCAAAAAACAGTTTTGCCTGTTTAAATTAAAAAGTCATCTGGGATAATCTCAAATTCCTGTAGCCTTCTAATGAGAAAGTTGTGTTGTTTATTTTAATTTTTTCATCTGAACCTTTGAACAAGATCCTATGTTGTGCAAAAGTTTTTTATGACATACAGAGCTGTTTGAGCTGTTTGAGCTGTTTGAGCATCTTCCAGTTTCAAAGGATGTAAAATATCTTTTCTGTGACACCAAATGCATGAATAAAGTTTTCCTGAAAACAACGTTAAAAAAGAAAAAAATCAATGTATGTGTTTTCATTATTTCAAGGCAGACAGACAGATTCAACAAATAGGAGGTACATACAAATAGGAGGTATAGGAGAGAGAAATAAAGAGAAACAGGGACTTATAGATAGATTGTTAAATAGATAGATAGATAGATAGATAGATAGATGGATAGATGTATAGATGGATAGATAGACAGACAGACAGACAGACAGACAGATAGAAAGACAGACAGATGGACAGCCAGACAGACAGACAGACAGACAGATAGATAGATAGATAGATAGATAGATAGATAGATAGAAAGACAGACAGACAGACAGACAGACAGACAGATGGACAGCCAGACAGACAGACAGATAGATAGATAGATAGATAGATAGACAGACAGACAGACAGACAGACAGACAGACAGACAGACAGACAGACAGATAGATAGATAGATAGATAGATAGATAGATTGACAGATAGATTGACAGATGGATCAATTGGCTTAGGCCAACACCTCCTCTATTAAATGGCTCAGTACAAATGAACAGAGAAGAGAACTGAAATAAAGGCATGACAGATGATCAGAAAAAGATTGAAATAGACAGAGTGTGGAAAATGGGGGAGAAAAATCGTGTTGCTCTGATAGGGCAATCACTGGGGACACAGGCGGACCCATCTGCTGGCCTTCTATAAGAGAAAATTATGCATGCAGATTTGTGGACTTACTCCAGAATCTCCTCCCTTAGCCCATAAACAGCTATGACTCAGAAATGCAGTCTCAAAGATGTGCTGACGAAAAGATGAAAAGGGGATGGCATAGGAATGAAAGAGAAAGCAGTAAGTGGTGTAACTGTATTCTGTATTAAAGTTGAAAAAGTAACAGTGACCATTATTGTCATCGTGAGTACACGGCACAGCACACAGTGAACCACAGCGAAATGACACCTCTGCATTTAACCCACACACAATGCAGGGGGCAGCTATTGAAAGTGCCCAGGGAGCAGTGATGGGGACGGTTCCTTGCTCAGGGGTATCTCAGGGCATCCTACTGTTCTGGGATTCGAACCCACCTAAGCTGCATCCAGCTCTTAATGAAATCGTTGCAGGCTAGTGGACATGGTTTAGGACACAGTATGATTAACTGTGAGCTATATATTGGAACAGAACTTTAGTTAGACTCGTATGAGTATCTGTTTTAGGCAACAGATTTAGAATTAGCTTTGGTCACAATGAACTTCAACTGATGTCTACTTATAAACGCCCTGGTTTTGTTTGATTGATTATAATGATGAAGTTTCCTGCATTTTTATATTGAACACTAAGTCATTAAACCACGTCAGCAAGTCTGCACCACCTAAATAAAGACGTGGAAGTGGTTTGAGTGTGTTTGGAAAGGCATTTAGATTTTGGTGATGTTCTTTTACAGAAATAATTTGGGTGACTACTGACTTCTAGTGTTAGTAAGTCACCCTGTCCTTGTTCTTCCCTTTATTAAATTTAGGGGACAATTTAGACCTCAAACATGCCTTGGCCCCATGTCAAGTGTGTAAAAGCAGCTTCCACAATGGCAGATGTGCTACTTGGACTGTCCTGAAAGTTCAGACTGTGAAGAAGATATATTAAATAATTTTCAGCTCAAAAAGTGATGACTTCTGTCCTAACTGGCCTGGCCTCAAGCATGCACACACACACACACACACACACACACACACACACGCAAACACTAGTTTCCTGTGTTCTGCTTCCCCTCTGAGTAAACCCTAAAGCTCCAGGAATTTCATGCAGGGTAAGTGGTCAGAGGGTAAAGGTGAGCAGTGTAATACTAGAGGGCAGGTGCTTCCTATGGGTTTAAAAGCAGGTTGCTCAAAGGCTGCTGCCATTGCAGAAAAGTAGGCCATGTGTTAATGTTCACATGCTAGCTGTGTAGAGGTTAAAGGGTATATTTCCTTTACTGTCCAGAGTCTTGATGAAATACAACAAAATCATACAATAAGAGGTTATTCTAAATGAAGTTTTACTGCCTGGCATTACTTTGTAATATTTTAATTGAAAAGGCTGCAGAGTAAGTGTCTTCTGGTTTTACTCAGAGATCTTTAAAGGGCTGAGTACAGTCATAGGTGCAGATGGACATGCCTGGCCACAAAACCTTTTTACGTCTGTCAGGTAGGATGATTAAAATGCTTTCTGTATTAAACATATAAACAATAATAACTCAGAATAATGATTGTGATTGAGAGGACAAAGGGGCCTAGTCGTTAGTTTGCAATGTAAATGATAAACAGGTTACCTTCAGGTCTTTATAAAGCTATGCTTAGCAGTCTGGATATTCTCTACAGGGGGAAACTGAATCTGACTTTGTGAACATCACTGGAAAAAAGGAAACCCAATGCCCAAAACCCAAGCTCTGGCAAAAAACAAAAAAAAGGTTTGAAAATTTGGAAATGCTTAGCCAGCTTTTTTACTTTGCTTTTTACATTTTTTGTTTAATAACTGAACATTCTGCCTTTGTGAAACATACCTTGAACAGATGAAATCAAATAATGTTATTTAATGAAATATTTTTCCAGATCAAGTAAAAATATATAATATTGGATAAATAATAGAATAACTCACTGTAAGAGAAAATTTGGAAGAACCTTCTAATTTGCATTGGTAAAAATATAAATCTAAAAATCAAATGAGTTTGCAGAGAGAATAAATAGAGTCCCTAATAATCTGATGGACTAAAGTTGATTGACTAGTTGCATAATCAATATCTAAAACTATAGCTGGTGCACTCAGTCTTGCTGTTACAAAGCAAGAAAAGCCAAGAAACAAAGCAACACCCCAAGAAATGTAATAGTATGTGCAACTAGTCCAGAATTGTGAGGTCTAAAATAGAACTCGGAGGAGAGCTGACTGGGATAAATACATTATCGGTCTCCTGCAGCATGCAATGAATTACAACTGAAGCTTTCCAAGGATCAGAGATAAACTCAGGACACCCGGAACTAGGGCAAAACGACAAAACGTAGGTAGTGGCAAATTAACCTGCTGAAGGTCTCATGAGCATTGGCATCATTATCCTTTAAGGGCACTGAGTTTTTAAAGAGGCAAGGGTTATTGCTTTACTCTTTACTGTTCAGTAGAGCTATTCTGAATGAAACAGTTGAGTTTTCACCTCACTTTGACCAGACACTGTTAATCTTAAAAGCTTATAGAGATGGCTTTGGATCAAGATAGCCCCACATTAATTCCTGACATGCACACTTCCTTGATTTTTTACTTTTCTTTTCTTTTCCCTGGCTACAGCACTCTATCCTGAAGCTCAATTAGCCATGTAAGAGTGTAAGATTGGGACATGTTCCACAGTCAGTTTTGTGTTGGAAGGCAGATGCATTATAGAACAAAGTGAATTTTTAAAAGATTATAGAACGCTGTCACAAAGCGTTGCATAATACTCTGTTGGTGAGGAGGGGCAGAGAAAATATTACTTACAGTACCCTTAAATATTGCAAGATGAGACGAGTTCAGAAGGCTTTGCTTATTGTGGTTAAAGGATGAATTTCTTCAAGTGATGGTGTACCACAGCAGCAAAACGATCTCAGCAAGTAGACGTATCTGATACAAACACAGTAAAAATGAAACATCTTTATGGTCGATATAGTTGCTCTTAAAGTTATATTTATGTTATCCTTATAATATCCTTATATTTATGATATCTTTATGATATTGAGGTACTGTATTTAACATTTCGAATGCTTTATCACCGTGGTACAACCCAAAATACCTTCTCCAAGGGATCTTTAGCAAAGGTACTGTTTCTTTATACCCATCATCATCTCAGCCACTTCACTTCAAACTCCACACAGAAAGGACCCAGATCTTGTGGCTGGGAATTAAACCCGGAATCAAAAGCTTGTGCTACAGCACAAACCTCTGCATCATTGTGCTGGTCAGTTTTATATAAAATCATGAGTAATTGAACCTTTTGAATGCATATTTTTTGCAGCGTTACTGGTTCTTTATTTACATTTACAGCATTTAGCAGACACTCTTATCCAGAGCGACTTACAGGTCCTAATTACTGGGACAGTCCCCCTGGTGCAACTCAGGGTTAAGGGTCTTGCTCAAGGACCCAATGGTGGTAGTGCTAGAGGTGGGATTCAAACCAGGGACCCCTGAATCCATTGGTCCGTAAGCAAGTACCCTACCACTAGACCACCACCACCCTTATTATGATGAAAACCTTTTTAAAATGACCTTTTTAACCTTTTGCTGCCCACTCTTGGTCACAGTTTTTGCCTTTTGGATGGTACGGCATAAGACATTTTCATGTCTGGTTTTCAGAAACTAATGCCATCTCTCACTATTCAGAATGCAGTAAGCGAATCCAAACATGAGCATGAAACATATAGGCAGCTTTGTGGTGTCTAGAACAGGCTGCTGCAGGAAACAGAGAGAAATAGAGAGGGAAAGTGTTGAATGACTCATCCTGACCCACTTTAAGGAGCGAGATGGGTAAGCAGGCATAAGGCAGAAATATGCTAATGAAAGCATTTCCTCTCCCACTCCCCCCAGTTCATTATAGAGCCATAAACATTTCAGTGGAGGTATGCCTTTCAGCTGTCATTTCTGCAGGTGGATAAACTTGTGTATTTAGTCTGCTGTCAGAACACATTGGCATCTTGGTTCATGGATTTAATATCTGGGGTGGTGATGGTGGTTTAGTGGAAGGATATTCATATACAGACCAAGAGGTTGCAGGTTCAAATCCCACCTCCAGCACTGCTATTATTATTATTAAAATAAATAAAGGATTATTATTATTATTGGGTTGCTGAGCAAAACCCTTAACCCCAAGTTGCTCCAGACAGAGTTTCCCTGTTATCAGGAATCATTAGAAGTCACCCTGGAGAAGAGTGTCTACTGAATGCCATAAATGTAAATATCAACCATATCTGGTGGAAATATAAACTGTCTCAATGTTTTCCCAAAATCACATTCATAAAAGTCTAGATTTTACATTTGTTTCTTTATAAGCTGGGTTAGCCGTCTATGCGACTGAAACATTTACAATACTCAAAACATGTAAATATCATGCACACATTAGCTTTAATATGGTCTTCTTATGTGGCATTAAATCAACTTAAAATGATAGTTTTGGGAAAACTCTAACTCACACAATTTATTAGTTATGCTAGATTTTGACTTGCAACAACTCTATATTTGGCTCATGATGGTACTTTATTTTTGAGCGGTGCACTGTCAGTACAAAAGTACAACAGTTGTACAAACTGCATGCTAAAATCATTACAAATGGTCCTCAAAGTAAATTGACATTACATTTCCTCAAATAGACTCCTGTTGTTTCTATTTTACAATGTTGCCTGGGAATGTAACTTTTTTTCTAGGGTGCTATGTGAAAGTGAAAAGTGAAAGTGACTATTCTTGTTACTGTGAAACACAGCACAGCACACAGTGAGCCACAATGAAATTCAACATCTGCAACATTTTACCCATACACACACACACACACACACACACACACACGTGCAGCAGGGGGCAGCAATTGAAAGCGCCTGGGGAGCAGTGACAGGGATGGTACCTTGTTCAAGTTTACCTCAGGGCAACTTACTGGTCTGGGATTCGAACCCACAACCTTCTGATCTTGTGGTCAACTCCCTAAACACTAGACTACCACTGCCTATGTGTCCAGGGCAATATGTGTCCAGGCTCCTATGTGTACAAGGCCCTAGTTTTGTAGGCTCCTATGATTCTATGCTCTTTGTTTCCAATGCCTATGAGTCCAGGGCCCTGTGTTTCCAGTGCTCTATGTTTCCAGTGCCTATGTGTCCAGGGCCCTATGTTTCCAGTGCTCTTTGTTTCCAGTGCCTATGTGTCCAGGGCCCTATGTTTCCAGTGCCTATTTGTCCAGGGTCCTATGTTTCCAGTGCCTATGTGTCCAGGGCCCTATGTGTCCAGGGCCCTATGTTTCCAGTGCCTATTTGTCCAGGGCCCTATGTTTCCAGTGCCTATTTGTCCAGGCCCTATGTTTCCAGTGCCTATGTGTCCCGGGCCCTGTTTCCAGTGCCTATGTGTCCCGGGCCCTGTTTCCAGTGCCTATGTGTCCAGGGCCTGATGTTTCCAGTGCCTATTTGTCCAGGGCCCTATGTTTCCAGTGCCTATTTGTCCAGGGCCCTATGTTTCCAGTGCCTATGTGTCCAGGGTCCTATGTTTTAAGGCTCTTATTTTTCCAGGGCTAAGTGTTTCTGTAGTCCTACATTCTCGGTATCCTATATTTTGAGCTTCCTACATTCCCGGTGTCCGATGTTCCCAAGGTTCTATGTTCCCAGTGTCTTATGTTTCCAAGGTCTAATGTTCCCATGAACTTGTTCTTGGCTGTACTAGTTTTAGTGAGATGATTGGCTTGCTAAGCAAACTTTTACTATCAGTCATAAATCCTGAATCATTTCTCTTTCTTGTCAGCTACATTCCTGTTCCTCTGCTGGTTCTAGCTGTGTATTACTTCAGAAACCTTGAAATAAAATGTATCATAAATATTAAGTTATGAACTGAATGTTACATCAGACAGAAAGGACTTCTTGATTTTAGAGTTTTGCCTCTAAAATCACTTGGTGGCTGTGATATCATTGTACGTTTTATTGCCTTACCTTCCATCCTTTCCTCATGTCTTAGCTTTTAGGATAAGCTTCACGATGAACCTACGTCACAAGCTACAACAAAACCTTCCATGCAGGATTCGCCCGTACTTCCTCATTCTGGAAGCCTGCACTTACCACACTGCTCAACTCCTCAGAGTGTGTTTCAAGAATTCATACGTCCTTTAACATGTTAAAGATCAAATGGTTTCCACTTCACAGACAAGAGGACAGAGGAGTTTAGGAGACATCATTTAGAGTTTTAAGATCCGCTGTTGACTTGCTAAAACAGTAACGGCCCTTAAGAAGCGGTGACGAGAGTTGTTGAAGGCATGGTAAAAACAGTATTTAAAAGAAGAGTGAATATTCCCATAGAAAATATGACATTTCAATTGTTAACAAGAGCACAAAATTTGGTAATTTTGTTAATATTGTGAAATTTGAATAGATTCCCATTCTTGGTTAATGAAATTTATAACCAAAGTGTTCAATATCAAACTGCATTTTCACATTTGGCACATGTATGGAAGGAATCATGACCGAGTAAAACATGGGACCGTGGGAACTCAAAGTTTTCTCTAAAAAAAATAAATACTTAAATATAGGGTCCTGAGAATATGGGGCTCTTTCCAAAATTACAAATGGAAAAATGTTTTCAGGGAAACACAGGGGCCTGGAGACCTACAATTGCATAAGCATCATCTTATGGATTCCATACCGAATAACTGAACGGCTCTCCACACTACAGTAATTCTGAATATAATGTGAAATTATTGAGAAACTAGTGAGTCATTACTGTACAATTGTGTCTGTATGTACATGAGAGGCCTATTAAAGCTTTAGGAGACCTGGTCACTGCAAGCCCTTTTACCCTCTTGTAGCAAGACATTATCAATATGTGCCAAAAGGAAAGCATTGCATATTAGACTGAACTATCAGGAAAAACTTTATATTAACTTCTTTAGTTCTGCCACATTTTTTATAGGCCTTGGCTTTGACAAAACAAACAGCAAACAAATTAGCCAAAAGTGCAAATGTTTGGCTTCAGTTGGGAATCAGCATGCCTAGAAGGCAACAAACGGCAGGTCTCGTCCAAAAATGGAAGGCAGTCACCTCTGCCTCAAAAAGCTGTCATTAGAGCTGTGGTTTATGTGTGTCTGTGACCCTGCCATATGCAGCTCAGGTCTATTTTGGAGCGAGTATCTCTCCAGCTCTGTAATATCACCCTCATGACTGCTCATAAAGCTGGAATTCAAACCTAAACACATGAGCAGGAATGGAGGTCAAACTGTCAGAATGTTCAGTGTTTAATTCAAGACCTAGTTAGTGGCTTGTGGTAAAAACTGAAAACTCCCCTTGGCATTCTGCAGAGAAGAAAACTAATATTAGCTCTATATAAAATGGAGAAGGATGGTGAACCAGGGGAGGTTTTAATTGTAGACAAAGAGTTATCGTATCTCAGAGCCTGACTTTTGAGTTAAGTGCAACAGTCTTAATCGCTATTATAACTGGCTTGTAAAAAAGGGCCCAGAATGAACAAGAGGTTTTCTTTGGCTCATGGTAGTTGAACTTTCTTCCATAAGTATTTGACTCATTAAATCTTTTTTATTTCTTTTTTTTGAAAAACCATCCATAATGTCATGTTCCCAGGAATGCAGCGTTTGGCCGTGATTTTTTACCCATTTTAGGAATGAAAGTCATGCAGTTGCACAACATAATTGGAATTTGATTTGGACTGTAAAAAAAGAGAGTAGAAAGAAAGACATAGATATCAACAGACGGAGAAAAGAGATGACCATTTAAGTTCCTGCTGCTACTGTTTAAGCCATGTCATTTACTTTTGTCAGTTTTAAAAAATTAAAGTGACTTTTAGTCATTGTGAGCACACAGCAAGATGTATTCTCTGCATTTGACACATACACACAGTTTAGCAGGGGTCATCCATATCCAGTAGACAGGGACGGTACCTTGCTCAAGAGCAACCTTCTGGTCTGGGACTCAAATCCAGGACCTTGCAGTTACAGGGCCTAGTCCCTAACCACTAGGGTGCTGCTGCAAGTCTGTCTGAGAACAGTTAACATCTTGAAACAAGTTTGTTACACTTAAATAGCTGGTTTGGATCATACAGAAAGTTACTGAAATGCTAACATGCTCTGAGCGATCAACACAGAAATACTCACTGATTGATTTAAGGATTTTTGCTTAAACTGTCTCTAGATGGCAGGATCCCATCTCTGCACAGTCAGTGGGTAAAATACAGACTCACACACACACACACACACACACACACACACACACACACACACACACACACACACACACACAGAGGAAATGGCAGTGTGACACACAGAGGGTCACATGGCATTCAAAAGCACTGAGGCTGAAAGTCAGGCTTCACCTTTGACCCACTATGGACTGAATGAACTCTTGGAAGCAGAGCAAGCAGGGAGGAGAGTTCACAGAACAGCCTGTACACAAATCATCTGGTCATCGCGTCACACAGCATGTAAACATCTTGAAGGAATTCTGACAACTAGCAAATGAAAGTACAAAATCACAGCTGCTTGACTGATTTTGAACACATTACTGATGCTCTTATGCAAACTTGAAATGGTTGAATGCTTGAAATGGTGCGTATTTACATGGTTTTGCATGTAAAAACTCACTATAACATTAAATACACATTCATGTAATTCAGTACAACATCTATTAATTTAATGTCTTAAACAAATCTCCATATATTAGATGAATAAAAGTGCATATAAGATGCTCATAAGTGCAGAAAGGTGAAAGAGGAACAAACAGGATGAGACAGCATTGAGTTAGGAGGAAGAGAGTGCTATGATAAGGAAATTTGCTGAAATGGATGAGAGAAGGCACATGTTGCAAATTATCCTTTTAAATAAATAAATGGCAACTTTATGAGGGAACTGCCTATTGGCCTCTAATATAGAGTTTTTTGTCCTGTTTAGAGCACCGTGTTAAAGTTATTTTCTGTGATGATCACCATATAAAATCGGCTAACGATGATTAGGATGAAAACGTGCTGGAGTACTACTTTAAGGACAGATCAAGGCTGGCAGAGTGAGTGGCAGGACTGGACATGTGGGAGTGCTCTGTGGAGACCAGTGGGATGCTGATGCCAGCAGCCTCCATCATGCTGAGTAATGCATGGCCTGGCAGGGAGAGAGAGAGAGAGAGAGAGAGAGAGAGAGAGAGAGAGAGAGAGAGAGAGAGGAGAGAGAGAGAGAGAGAGAGAATAACATTTAAAGACAAAAGTTTACATCTGGCTCAAGAAGGCTACACTGGACCTCCGTTCGAAAAGAGTCGTGTTTTGCATTTGCCTGACCTTTGATCTCTTCCCTGTGATCCTCAACTTCACTGTCGACTCGTCCTCACCCTCTTCAACCTCTAGCTCTTTCAAAAGTCATAACATGGAATCTCATTTGAATTTCATTATTCTTCCTTGATGCATAAAAAGGTCACTTCTGGAGCAAATGTATCATGCAGAATGGATCTTTTCATTAGGGACTGAAGCATAAGTCATTAATGTATTAATCCCTTGAACCCTAAAAACTGTAACTTGACCCATGCTTCAGTTCATGTGTAGTTACAGAGCCTACTTTTTCACACTCGTTACATAATTCAGAATGAACTATGTAACTGAGGAGCTGAAGACAAACCTTTTGTTCTCTTGCGAAGCTAAATTAGAAAAGTCAAGGTCAGTCAGTTCCAAAAATGTTGAAGTGTTGAATGTCTTCATCTGACCAGATAGAAATTGTTTATTAGAAATACTTCATTCAGATGTAACTAATTGGTTTTAAAGTTTAATGTAACGATATACTTTGAAAGTGCAATTAATGAATGTGAGTACAGCAGCACAGATTTGCAGCATCCTTTCTAGCAGCTTTTGGAAATAAGCAAGCAAACAGTTCTGTCTCATTTGCTGAAAGTTCATTTCAATGTTATCGGGCCAGTTCAATGGGGGAAACATCTGGACACTGAGGAGGCCAAGACATAACTCAAAGCTTTCGCTTTGTTGGACTGGATGCATTCATTTTGGCCCAACTCTGAGGAACGGTCGAGATAATTGTCCTGTTGGAGAATTCAAATTTGTTCAGTGATATGTAAACCAAATGTAATTATGTGATGCTAAAGGACGGCGTGATCATTTTTCTCTATCATGATCCCTTTATTTTGGACTAAGTCTCTGGATCTTCCTCTCTAAAACACACCATATAAAACACAAATCTTTAGACAAATTCTAAGCTCTGTCACATGTACATGCATGATTCATCCTGACATGCAGGGTTTAGATTTTAGAAAATGCTGTTACAGTTGCGTAAAGGTTAATTCATAGGCCAAGAGTTATATACAGACCCAGTGACCTTAGACTGTTTATACTCTACACATACATGAGCAAGTCCTTTTTATAATTTATACATAAATAAAACGGGTAAAACAGGTTCACCATAGCAAGGACACTACTGTTTCACCTTATCCACCTTAATACACAGATGTCTTCAGGTACACAAGCTCAATCTTTCCAATTTTTTTGATATATTCATTTAGGACTGGCTGCCTGATCTCTTTCTTTTTCCACATTTTACTGAGTATGTGGTCTTTATTTTAATCAGTATAATCATCCGCTTTCAGGAAATATGACATTCTGGGGACATTTTCAGGAAGAAATGTGCCATTTTTATTTGAAAATTGAAAAAAGAAGCTGAATATTTGCCCTTGAAATTTAAGGTTGGGTTTGGTAAAGCTGTGGATAAACCCAACTAAGGGAGGAATACAGTGCGTGTGTGTTTCTAGTCGTGTCCCTTCGTCTGTCCTCCCCCCTCTTCCATGTGACAGGAGAGCTGTCCTTTCCCCTTTCCATTCTCATGGATCAAATTACTGTCTGCTCTCTCCACGTTCCCAACCTGTACGCAACAAGCCCGCCCACTGGGGAAACTGATTGGCGGGTTATTTGCGCGTGCACCTACAAATAACGCGCAATGCATTATGGAAATTGTAGTTTTTGCCACGCCTCCTCAGCAACGACGGGGCAAAATGTGCCAGTTTTGAAACTACTCATTCAAAAAGTGGCAAAACTGCAAATAATACTAATAACACTAAAAACATCCAACGAAACTACTGCATCAGAACGTGTTCGCTCTTTTATTTAACAAGAAACCCTGGAATAAGGCAGGACCCTCGCGACCAATCTCCGCCTTAGTGGGCGGGGAAAAAATACACAACGCCCCCTCACACCGCAGCTGAGCTCACTGCATCTCCTCGCACCCCCCACACACACTCACACATCGCCTCCAGCCAGAGCCTGGCTTCACCTTCTGCCCGAAGATGACCGTGATCGCTGGGCTGTCTGAGTCTGAGTGCCCGCGGGAGTAGACCTGAGTTGGGAAGAAAGAGAGAGCCCCCCTCTCTCTTTCTCTCTTTCTTTCTCTCCCCCCTCTCTCTCTTTGCTCTTCTCACCATAGTTGCCCCAGATCGCCGGGCACTGGGGGGACAGCTTTGGCTCAGCGTTCTTTCCTCTCTCCATCACTGATCTCGGCTCACCTTTGGGGATTATAGCTGTACCCAGCTGCGGGGCCATCGTGGAAACCCCAGAGGGCTGCTTCCCCCTTTTTTCTCATCCATAAGCCTCCCAGGCTCCCTCCCAAACGGCAAAACTGGATCCTATAAGCATGGAGAGCGTGGAGAAGGAGTGCGGGGCGCTCGGTGGACTATTTCAGGCGATTGTCAATGACATGAAGGTAGGTGATGGGATGTAGATAAAATATTTGCATCTGCATGCTTTCCCCCCACGCAAATCCAAGCATCCTCATTACGGAGCGTCCGTATGCTCGCCTTACCTGTTCAAAGCCTGTGCAGATGGGATTTCCCCTCACTGCGTGCAGATCCAATGTGATTCAGTATGCAGGGTAGCCTGCTGCTTGGGTCTTGCTGCTTATGCACCATTGCATGGCTGCTGTGTCCATTCGCAGTTGCTCTGCTGTGGTTCCTCACCACTATGTGGCATACTGTCCTTTACATAAGCCCTGTGTTTCAGATACACAGTATGGAGTTCCAAATGATGCAAGACCTTAGAAGAAGGACCACCAATTAAATCTTTATGCACACAAAGAGCCAGGCATGCACACAGCATCCTCTCTCTCTCTCTCTCTCTCTCTGTCTGTCTGTCTGTCTGTCTGTCTGTCTCTTGTGCATAAGAGAAATACTGTCTCCATTGGTTTAGTGTGGAAAGCATTGATTTTGTGTCGTGGTTCATTCTTATTAAATACCCCAGCAGGGTGGATGCCTGGGATTTGGGACAGTCATTGGGATGTCCAGCTATGCTGCTGTATCTGTAGCCCAAATTGAGTTTCATTCCCCTAAAAAGACACTTGGGACATGTTAAGTTATTATAACAATTTGTTAGCTCTACATAGGATGTTGGTATCTTAAGCCATGCGCCCTTTTGCCCCGTGTGGCTGGAGTTGTTTCTGACCTTCCTTCATTTAGACAGACAGCTGAGGTGCTGAATAAGGAAGCTAGGAAGCTCATAACCCAAGCTGCTGCCCTGCACTACCATTCCGAGCCCTTTGACCATCAAGCCTCTTGATGCAATGAGCTTTTTGCCTCAAGCCTGCCAAACACAGTTTGCCAAAAAGCAATCTCATTTCTGCAGGCCTCTGTCTGTCTTTTCTCCGTACCTCCGTTTTCATTGCTTAGTGCAGTTTATTTTCCCCTGCTCTGGTGCTATATTTTGACACACGCACATGCTGATCTCATCATACTTAGAACCAGATCTCCAGGCGTGCCGATCACCGCGCATCGTGGAGGTTGCAAAATGTGGGTCAATGCATGACTCCCCACATTCAGCTCAGCATATCGACAAATGCTTGCCAGACTTAATCCAACAGCATAGCCAGTGTTCACATTGAAGGGACCCCTGTTGTCCAGACCAGTTAAGTCTAGTGGCCATTAATATACCTATTAAGTCCAGTCACATGTTATATCTTTTGAGCTGTCATTGAAATGCCCCAAAATGCTTTTGGTGGCCTGGTTACTGTCATTTATTGAAGTAGTTCTTTAAGGAACCATCCACTGAAAGGCTCTTTGAAGAACAAAAGATGGTTATTCTATGCCTTCACTCCAAAGAACTCTTCTTTGCTCCTTTGCTGCTTGACTAAAGGAGTGTAAAGCAGTGATACAACAAGCATGCATTGACCATGAAAGATTAAGATGATCTTTAACCAGTGATGTTTTTGGGAAACTGTCCCTGATCCCCAGATCTAACATGTCTCCCATTCTGCAGTGCCTGAGAATTCACAAATTCCACGCCTTATTAAAGTATCATTAGTGGGTGAATTCTCATTAGCGCGCATAGTGACATTTCAGTCCTCTTTGAAGCCAAAGAGGGAGATTATTATGATCAGATGGGTCCAGAGAATGTAGTATTACTCACTGTGGTCTTGCTCTTTCTTTACATCAATGCTGCGATTGCTTCTCAAACATTGAGATTTTGTTAAGCATCTTACAGGATGCTGCCAATTCTGGGAAATTTTTCACAAGACAGAATAATCGGCCATCTGTTTTCTGTGCACATACATACATTGGAACCAGTATTCCTTTCCTTTAAAAGATAAGTATGTATACTGTATATGTGTATGGTTAATGAGGTTAGATTTGTCTACATTAACCTCTGAGAGTCTCCTTCTCCATTCTTGGTTCTCCTTGTTGCTGGGGGTTGGCACCCTGAGGGCATTCCTGCTCATTTCTCCTATGGATCTGACAACCAGCATGCTGTTTGGGGGGTGCCTTTGTTTTGGAGGAGGAATACAGTATTCAGAACTCATGGTTCTTCTACAATGTTAAACAATGATACAATGATAAATGATTAATACATGATTATTGATTAATTAATGATTATACATACATACATATATACATATATATATATATATATATATATATATATATATATATATATATATATATATATATATATATATATATATATAATATAAAATTTAAGTAGGATTAATCTGTGGCACAGTTTTGGGTGAGCCTGAACATTATTTTAAACACCCTGTGCTATTTAAAATCATCTCTACACTTTACAATAGTCATATCATTGCCACAGTTTATTTCCTCCCATTGCAATGAAATTAAATACCCCATTTGGGAGCTCTGTCAGTTGCATGTGGTGGTCGCTCAGCTGCTACTTCTGACTTTGCTTGGCATCCATTTTGCTAGCATCAGGGCACAAAACCAGCGCACTAGAGGGACACATTGGCCAATAAAACCCACAAAACCCACATAAAGAATATACCCACAAAACAAACTTTTTGTTAAAGAGTGGAAACCTTTTCCATTTCCATAAACCGCTTTGGCAAACAACATGAAACTCACGCCCAAAAAGACTAATACATATACATTGGATGAGCATTAATCTATGGGTCATTCTGCATGTCCTTTTGATTTCTTCACTTTGAACTGGGCTGTTTTTGTAGTGAAAGCACTGTAATAATAGCATGACCTCAGTGTGGGGTGGGATTATAAGGGAGAATGATTGGATTTGAAGAGGCACATGGTGGGTCAGTCATCACCTTGCCTTATGCGCTTATTCCCTTAGGTCTGTGTTGGAGGGAGAAGTCAGGGGAAGTGTTGGGAGACTGAATGGAGGTCATGATGCAAGCTCTTGTGGTCATATGTTTGCCAGCTGGACTTGCCATATATCACTAATGTTTACTTTTAGTAGCCTCCTGCTGAGATGTGCATACCAGTGTATATAGGAGAGGCATTCCACATGCACACATAAAGGTTTAGGCCACAGTTTAGACATTAGTGTGCCTTTGGCTGTACCTAAGTGTGGGGAACGTGACAAAAATGTAATGATTTCACCTTGATGTTCATTTTGAGGAAGGTGGACTGGACATGATGTATTATGATGTATGCCATTGTTCATTGTTCTTCAAGTATTGGCCATATAGATGACCTTGATGAACCCAGAAAAGTTCACTGTGTCATAATTAAGTCAACAGTTGTCTTACTGGTCGTTTCTAATGTGCCCCGGGCCTTAGTTTAACCTCTGGACTCAGCTCTGGACCTTTATATCTTAACATTAACACAATTTAACACCCTGCACCTTTTCAGACTCTTCTCTGTAAACTAAGAAATGGCTCTGACTTCCTCAAGTTGTCCAAGTGAATTCTGAGTGGACAACAATATTCAGCTAATAAGCAGCAAGTTATTTGCAGGGCTATAGAGCATGTGAACGAAGCCACGTGTTCTCCTCTCTGTTCAGCTTTTTCCTCTTACCAATGAGGCTGAGAATCCTAGTGAGGCCACACTCCATGTTCCCCCCTTTTTAATTTTGTTTTTGTGGGCTGCCGAGGTTTGTGGTATTTAAATGAGTGTGTGTTTCCTGTGCCCATCGTTAGGCTCATTAAAGTTGAACAACCTCATTTTGGGACGCCAGAGCCCTTCCTGGACATGCGCCAGCTTGGCCAGGGCTTTGTTGAACCTGTCAGACTCATCTTGTCTCTTACGTCTGCTGACTCGAGGAAAAGCTCCTGAAGAGTGATTGTTCTGTGCAGTAGGCAGTGAAATATGGTGGATCAATGCATGTTTTTCAGATCTCGCCTGCTCCTTTCAGTGTTATGCAATGGAGCTATTTTTATTATCACTCAGTCTGTTGAATATTATTTGATTAATTGAGATTTGTCATCTACTGCTTTCTCTCCCTCCTGGCCAATCATAGTGCTCCTGTTATTCTGTTAAGTTCCAACTGTATTACAAAGCACTTGTTCTTTGTGATATAAACCAATTGAAGCTGTGTCGACCCCTACACTTCCTGCAGTATATTGCAATCTGTCAGCATGATGCTATAGAGCAGTGTTGCTCTTAAATCGATGACATCCACTTACTGAATTCAATCCACAATTATAGAGCTGCAGTAGTAAAAATGAAGTTGTTCTTGAAGCACAGCTGTTGAGCTTTGATTACAAACCCATCTATTTTATCCCATCCCCAGAACATAGCGTCACATTTCAGACATCTAACTAGATACAGTAAAAACACTGTAGTTTTTCCAGCTCTCATACAGTCAGGCTGGGTCAGGGCGCAGTGAATTAGCACGCCAGATATATGTGTGATGTTTGTAATTCACTTTTTGTGAGCTGAAACTTCATCGTTGTGAAATGAAATGGAAAAGAAAATGTCTCTCACCCTCTGTCCCCAAAATAAGTTTAACTGAGGTTGCTTTCCACAAGTTTCTGTGAAAAACAAATGCAGTTAAACATTGATTGCTGTGGTTGTCAGACTGTCATGGTGCAAAAACATGGACAGAGATTGATTTGAGATACAACTAAGAAGGATAACCCAAATATTGATCTGATTTAGATTTTTCTTTTGTTCGCTCACTTTGCATTTTGTAAATTGATCAAAATAAACAATCATTATTTATATTTCTGAAAGCATATATATATATAATTTTATTAGAGAGAGCGTGAGTGAGAAAGAGAGAGAGAGAGAGAGAGAGAGAGAGAGAGAGAGAGAGAGAGAGAGAGAGAGATGTCATGGTAAGTGCTTTCTATTATTGGTCTGAGCATGGCTGGAGGCTGCAGTGGTATGTAAAAGTTGGAGATGATTGCTTTTTTCATTCATTGCTTCCTTCCCTCCTTCATTCTTTCAGTCAGTCAGTCAATCAGTCAGTCATTCACATGAGTGCGTAAGACAGAGAGTAGGAGGTAGAAGTTCACTAAACTGCTCACAAAAGCAAGAGTCCAGATTGAAAGAAGCTCAGCGGAAGTGGCTCGGCCAGTTGTATCCAACCATCTTTTGAGTCCCTTCCCTCAAGCAAATCACATCGCTTTAGTTCTCCACTCATTTCTTTGTTCATTTGTGTAAATAATGGAGGAGGGGGTGTAGATGAGAGAACCCAAAACAGCTGTTTTTTTCCCACTCTGTTGTGTAATGTCTGCGTGCCACAGTGTCAAGTGCAGGAGATGTCCTTGTCAAGACATATGAAGGTTTCTGAAACAAATGGCGGAATCCTTCATTAGTCAATGATGAGGGACACGAAAAGAGAACAGAGCAGAGCAGAACCTGAAATAAATCAACGTGTTCCAACAGGGGAACCTTTTCATCAGAGCCCCTTGGCCAGACGGCATCAGTGTTGTGATTGGTTTTCATTAGCACAGAGAAATTGGTGCGCTTTCCTGCTCATAAATTATGCAGCGTACAATCGCTCCGTTTCATCTGACAACAACTTACTGCCTGTCTGCTAATGTAATTTGATTGTGGTGATTTGCCAAACACAGTGTTTAAGAAACCCAGGGCACACTGGATGCGCTGTTAGCACTGCGAGCTCAACTGTCTTCGTCCGTGCTACGCCTTTTGTCAGGGAGCAAAGGCCATCCCCAATGAGTTCCTGTTCGTGGAACTTCTAATGCTGCTAAGCTTTTATTCGTGTGCCATCTCTGTTGCTTTATGAGTTGGTGGCTGGGAAGGATTTCGGCAAGCAAAACAGCTGCAGGACCTTCAATGTGTTTTCAGTGCATTTCATCACCACCAACACCTGGAAGCAACCTAATATTGCAACTATAACTTGTGGGAATAATATTACATACCAAGGCATATGTAAAAATGTGCATTTGGAATAGTGAGCATATTAAATCATGTAGAAGCAATTGGTGATCAGTCTACACTGGGGCCACACATTCTCCATTCTTGTTCCATTGACACCGGCATACTGGTACATCTGGATATTCATTCTCAGCTTTAGAGGAACCGACAGATAACAAGCATTTTATTTTTGACAACAAACAGCCATAAAATACAACCTTTTAATTTTAGGTTCTGTTCTGTTTTGTGCAGAAAGCCTGGATTCATTATCTTTAAGGACTCATTTTGAAACACATACACATACATACATACATACATACATACATACATACATACATACATATATATATATATATTTTTTTTTAGTCTAAGACACAATTAACATCAAAATCTTACTTCTACTGCATTGATCAGGAGCTGCAATGGTGATGTTGCTTACTTTTCCTAAAACTGAGATTCTCTCAGTCTGCTAAAACTTAAACTTCATGGGTGTAATTAACATCAAAGTATGGCTGATAAAAAACTTCTACCACAAGGTCTGTTTTCACAAAACACGATCTTTTTGTCACAATGACCATCATAAATATGGAGGAATCTTGCCTAAGATCAGTACCAACTGGATGTTGTCATGATGTTGTCTTGTTAGTGTCACGAGGCGGTGTTGAGGAGTGGATGCCAACGCAGAGCCGAGCTTCGTACTGGACTTTAATGACGGATAACGTGCACAGAACTAAACATATTAACCAAAATAACAAGTGTAAACCATAACCCAAGTAAATTCACAGTGCGCACACAGGATGACCAGCGCCCTACTCCGATTCACTGGGGCTTATAACGCCAGCCCCCGATGAAGCACACCTGGCACCCAAGCTCAGGTGTGCACAATCAGAGCAGGGCGCCCTCTACTGGCACAGGACCGTTACAGTTAGTTCAGTTTTATAGCTCACAGTGTCGTACTGCGTCCTAAATCAAATCCAGAAATCTTCATCACCCGAATCAAGAGCTGGATGTAGTTTGAAATCAGGTTATTTCATTTATTTATTCATTTTTGGAAATAATTTGGCTGACTATTGATTCTAGTGTACGTATATGATCCTCGGAGCTCTAGTGATACCTGGAACCGGAATCAGAATTTGGCCACCAACCTGTCTTTGCTGATTTATTTCTTCATATGTAATTGTGTAAATTTGATTAGTTTTTTAGCCAAACCATCTAATACCATGGACCTGTGATATACTGGGAGAACATTGTGATATTGAGCTTCATCAGTACTTGCCAGAACTTGGTTCACCGTTGATCCTTAGGCTTCTAAACATCATCAGATTTTCATACTTTCGATCAAACTATGGCCACGATGGATAATTTGGAGGAGCGCATATCCATAGCACATTGTGTAAATTACAAAGCCCCCGTATTTTTTAATGGGTGCCTTTGTTTCAATGGCTGAATTGGTTCAGTTGTAAAATTGTGAAGATGGAATTAGCCTAATGCAGTTCTACCTTTGTCTCCGTGGGTCCCCACAGAAATCAATAGGGAAGAAGGGAGAAATTAAGCTGTATAGTGAGCTATTCATTTTAGTTGCAGAAATGAATATGACTCATTTAAACACTGACAGAATTTGTCTTTTAAGCTCCCAGACACTGGCTGCTCAATAGCTTTTCATTAATGGAGAAGAGGCTCTTTGTTTGGAAAGATGGGCGACTGTAAAATCAGTCTTTTCTGATGCTACGGACAGTTATGGGCAATTGGAGCTGGAGACGGATGGAAAGCAATAACACTGCAAAGGGAATGCCACTAAAAGGAGAACTATTCATAGTCAAATGTAAAAGCAAACTTGACATAAGGCTGACATTCATGCAGATCTGATAGCCTTTAGGATCACAGATCATGATTTAATGCCTTAACATTAAAGGGCCTATACTGTGGAACATTGGAGATTGATGTAGGAAATAAAGAGTGTTGTTTAAAAAGTGTCTTAACAGGAATACACTAAAACAAGACTGCAAAAATTTGTTTCAGTGTTTTTGTGATGTCACAAAACCGACATGTATCTGCCTTCGCAACCTACATTGCATTGTTGACCTCGGCCTGGAAAAGCTCTGAAATGCACCAGATTAAACCACAATGGGCTAATTTAATGAAAGTGTGCAGCGTATACTGTACTGTTCTATGGGTGATCAATAGAAGTATTGATTAAGCAGCCAACTGACTGTGTGCTTCTTAATATGGATTGTTGTGTTCTCCTCAACAATACAGTTTAATTTAGTTTAATTATAATCACTCTTATGTCCCGAGTCTCTGGCTCGTTGCCATGCTGGCATTCTCCACAATGCCTGTGTTTTCTTCTCTTGATGGGATGAGTGCTTTGTCTTTTTATCCTTTAATGCTTTTCTTCCACCTGGTTAGGCTAAACAGGAAATAGCCTGCTTCCTTACCCTGCATCCGAGCATCTTTCTCTCTGCGGAGTGTGCAAGTGATCCACAAACTATTATCCAATTGTTTGTGGATCATTTGGTGAGTCATGAAAGAAGGAGAGCAAGGAGGAGAAAAGAGCTGAGAGGAAGACTGGGAATAACAGGAGTGAAAATGAGCCGGCCGATACTCTTTGTATAATTGGGATTGCCCGGCTCCTATTGGATTAACTTGGTGAATATGCTAATGAGGCTTGAGAGAGAGTCCTGGGATGGAGGAGGGGGGTTGCCTCCCTCTTTCTCTCTCTTCTTATCTCTTCCCCACAAGCCCCCCCTTGGTGCGACGGACCTCAGGCCTGCACCCCAGATTAGGGCACTTCAAACAGTGCGAGGGGGTTCCACTGGGAATATCACGCTCCGGTTTCAGAGCGAATTAGCTGACATCAAACAGACTGAACGAGACTGCGGATCAAACAGGAGATGCTGCCTCTCTGCCCATGCATTCACTGCTCTTCATTGTGCCCTCTCTGTCCTGGGCTGGTTTACTGTATTGTCCCCTGTCATTCCCTTCTCTCCCATAAGACAGCTCCGATCCACCAGGGTAGCCTTTTCTGATAATGATAATAATTTAAAATCCGGGTGCTTGGTGGATGGGATGGCAAAAATATAATATATTGATATTTCAAGAAAATTATGTCTCATGAAATGTATCTGATAAGTTAGAATGGAAAAGGAAGCGTTAGTAATTTGCTGATTTGTTTCCCCAAATTTCATATGATCCTGAATGATGGGTACCAGAGGTTGTCAGGAAAACAGAAATGTCTAAGCAAAAGGATTAACGAATGCAATTAATGAGTTATGTTGATAAAAAAAATAAATTATTATATATATATATATATATTTTTTTTTAAATCAACATTTTACTTTTACCTTTATCAACATCATTAGTCAGATTCATAAACAAGCCCCTATCACCACCACTGATAGCAACTCTGATTCTGACTAACAGGTTTCATCTTTTTGGTGCTGGGTTCTGGTGTATCGGGTTGTCTTTTTTATCCTTCTTAGCCAGATCCTTCTCTATTTTGCTTCCCAATGTAAAAAAGCAAAAGTGACACTTATCTAGACCTGATAGTTATCCCACAGGATTATGAAAGTGAAAGTGACTACCCTTGTCATTGCGAGGTCACGGCACAGCACACATGAACCACAACGAAATTGGACCTCTGCATTACCCATGCACACTCAAACCCGTGCAGCAGTGGGCAGCTATTGAAAGCGCCCGGGGAGCAGTGATGGGGACGGTACCTTGCTCAAGGGTACCTCAGGGCAACCTATTGGGAAGGGGTTTGAACCCCCTATCCTCCGATCATGCGGCTAACGCCCTAACCGCTAGGCCACCACTGCCCCTTAAATCAGCAACATTAATTTCCTCAGCACCTCAAGAGAATCATTTTTTTTTACCTGATTTGCTCCTTGGACTCTCTCGTGCCCTCATTGTCTTGTGTCGGGGTACTGTCCATCCTATTATCCTTTATCGTCCTATTCTCTTCTTATTTTGCTTTTTGTCTCCACCCCCATGAGTCAGACCTTTTTGTTTTAAATCACTTTTACTTTCATTTACATGACCTCTTTGTTCCTCTCTTGTTCTGTTTCTCTCTCTGACCCCCCGCTTCTCCCCCACCAAACCCCATGGAGTGCTAACGGTGGTGCTGTATTGGGGTGAGGTTTCTGGGGGCGAGTCGGGAGAGGGTACAGTGGTGGTGAAGCAGTAGGGGGTGTGTATAGTGGCATTAGTGTGAGCAGCCCTGAACTGAAACTTGACCTCCAGCTGTGCTCTCAAGTGAGGATAATTTCACCCCTCACTACGCAGCCGTCTGATCTGCTGAGCTCAAAGCCTGACCGGGGCCTGAACACTAGCAATGCTAACAAAGAGGACCATGACCAAGCACACCTCCACTGTCCCTGCCTTGCAGGTACACAAGTCAGGGGCTCTGCATTTACAGTTCTAGGCTGAAGCCAAGCATGAAGGCTTTGGGTTGAAGCATTTTCTATTGTTGGGAACATATCATGGATTTATGGGAATTATGAAGCAGATATGCTCCTGCTGGTCGTTAAAAAAGGGAAAAATGAGCCAAATAAACATTGATGCCCATTAAGCATCGAAGCATGAGACAGTATCCTGAAAGTCTTGACAGTTCAATGTTATGTCTTGCATGCTATGCTTAGATATACGGTCTATACAACACCGTATGCTCTGAACAGAAGACATTTCACATGCAGTTTGGAAAAGCTGCTTTAAAAAGGCCAGCATTGTTGAAGGGGTCCATTCATATAATCAGTACATCATTACATCATGTCCATTTAAATGAAAGCCAACTTTCAGGAACATACACTATGAGATAATACTCGTTTACAGACAACAGGACTGCTGAATATTGTTATTAAATAATTGTCATTAAAAGACTATGACACATAGATGAGACTGTAGTAAATAACAACAAGAAAGTTTCAGATTTGCAAATACTGTCATCTGCAGTCATTAAAATGTGCTCAATTACCTTAATATGTATAGAAATAAATATTAATAAATGGATAAATGAATACTTTACTAAATAATACATGTTGATGCTAATGATTTCAGAACAACAATAACAATGGAAAACATTACGTGCAATATTTAAAACTGCAACATTGAGACACTACTTGGTCTCTTTGGTCTGCTCACCGGCTGTCTTTTTTGAAACCAATGTCAGTAATCATTATTTTAGAGTTTAAAAAAATATATATATTATATATAAATTAGCCAATGCATGGGTTTGAAAAATCTTGAAAATTAATGAAATGTGATGATTATTTATTGTAGCGCTAAAGCTTATGTGTATACCATACATTCCTCCTCACTACAATGAGATGTAATTACTGATGGTATTAGAGATCGTTGTTGTCTTGAGTAAGAAGCTAATCAACACAAGATGTTAATCACTAGGTTGTGTGTTCCTGTGATCATGCCTCGGCTTTGATTTTGTGTTTTGCTGATGGCTGTGTTAAGTCGAGCTGCTGCTGCCCTTTTTTTAAGTAGACATCACAGAAAGCACTGTTTCCGTGGTAACAAGGCAGAGAGCCTTGTACGTGGCTTGTCCCTTCGTCGTGGGACGACTCCCCTCTTCTTCCTGCAGGGCAACACCACTCCCCTCCTAAACACGCTCTCACATACACACACGTTGACACATCGCCCACAGTCGATGTACGTAAATTGCGTCTTGCATCACCATGCTTGAGTGTCAGTCATGTGAATTTATTTGCAGATTGGAAATGTTTGCTGGATTATATAATTTGTAGTCAATACAATTTAGTTATAATGTTTATCTTTGATTATATAATGGTTATTGAAACCACTAATCCTGAGTACTGCTACCCTATGCCAGTGGGTTGCAAATCATTGGTGGGTCACTGGATGGGGTGATTGGGTTATAAGGAACTTGCATCAGTGCATAGATTTTTTTGTTGGGTTTTTTATGAAGAGCTTAATGAAATGCATTTTAAACTAGAAAGAGGGAGCAAGCTGTTTCTGCATTGATTTCAAAGCATATCTATATCTTTTGCACAAATCTTGTGAGATTACGCTTTCTACATCAGATAGTGGTGCAGAGGCGTGGTTGCATTTATGTTTTGCTGTTTCCTGTTAGCTAAATACCCCCAGACATACATACCTGCCATTTAGTACCAGGTCTTATTTAACACAAACCTTCTTTAGATTAGATTAGATTAAACTTGAGCGAAAATGAAGTGAAAGTGACTATTTGTGTCGTTGTGAGTTCACAGCACAGCACCCAGTGAACCACAATGAAGTTACACCTCTGCATTTTACCCGCACACTCAAACACGTGCACCAACCCTGATCCCGGGTCCAACTCCCTAACCACTAGGCCACCGCTGCCCCCAGCCCCTTTATTGTCATTGCGTAGAGTACAGAAAAGGAGCCAATGAAATTGAGTCTTTAGGTCTACTCTCTAGGTTTACTTAAGAAACGACCAGATAGACTGATGGAATTGTAGGCCAATATCCAGCATCTTTATTCAACATTTTTCATGTACATTTGCTGATCCAGATGCTAAAGATATTGATATTGTTCAATGTGATGATAATGCTGTTATGATCAGTATTCTTTACTATTTGATTTGACTGGCGCTTTTTGGAATGCTTCTTGATAGACTTTATCCATCAATATCAATAATGTGCAAAAAATGAACATTATTTGTTGACACTAGTACTGTCACAGTGGTACAGATTATTACTCTTCTCAGCATTAACCCAAGTGTTTTCATCCATATCAGGATTACAGTCCACATTTAAAGATTACAATGTTATCAACAACAACCAGCGGAAAACCCGGTCCACACGCACTCATGTGTGCTTTGTTCTGTTGCAGTGCTCATATCCCGTCTGGGAGGACTTCAGTGCCAAGGCTACCAAGCTGCACGCCCAGCTCCGGTGAGACCATCTTCTGCCTCACATCAGCACCTGCCGTTATGAGAACTAACGTGAGTTTATTATTGCAGATTTTGAAAAGCTAACGTCATCTGCGCATTTATTTCTTAAACAGGACCACCGTGCTTGCTGCAGTGGCCTTTCTGGATGCCTTTCAAAAGGTGGCAGACATGGCAACCAACACACGAGGTAAGATGGGGAATGTGTGTGTGTGTGTGTGTGTGTGTGTGTGTGTGTGTGTGTGTGTGTGTGTGTGTGTTGTGTGTGTGTGTGTTGTGTGTGTGTGTGTGTGTGTGTGTGTGTGTGTGTGTGTGTGTGTGTATCAACTGGGATCAGGATCATTGCTGGGGAGGAGGGAATGGTTTTGGGTTTGCCAAAATCAGAGATTTTGTATTATACAGATTAGATTTTTCTGTGTGTGTGTGTGTGTGTGGCTATTGAATGGAACATTATGCAGTGGTGTCACATAAGATCAGTGCAGCTCTTTTGAAAATACTTACTTCACCCCTGATTGTCTTTGCCATCTGCTTTAGACGATTTTATCAGCTGCGGTAATTATATTCATTGATTAGAAAGCGCAGTCTGCTTGTTCAATCCTTTAGGTACTCTGCTTTGGCCTACGCTCATTTTGCTACTGGTAACAGGAGAAAAAGCTGTGTGTGAAGCAGAACAAAGCTTTAGTTCATAACTGGAGAAGGCCGAGAGAGATGGGTGGGTGTCAAGGTTATTTTTGGACCGTCTGGACGGCCGTTGTTGTGAGATGGAGTCAGATCCTTTATGGAAGCTGGCTGGTGGTAAAGAACTCATGTTAAAGGATCAAAAACGCTGTTATTATGACCTTAATTTCTTCTGTGTGTGGTGTGCCCTTGTTCTTTTTCTGTCGTCTCATTTTAGGCTGCCTCAGGTTATGATCATATCCCATCCTGGTGAGTGAGTTTGTGTGTGTGTGTGTGTGTACAAAATTGAGGAAGTGTGTGTGAGAGAGAGATGCAGACAGGCTCAGAGACTTTAATGAGCTGACAGGGCTTCAGAGCTTTCCTGTATGACCTCTTAAAGCAGCAAGGGGTTCCTCCTACCTCCCCGGCAGAAGGGGGGGCTGCAGATGAAGGCAAAGAAAAAAGCACAGGAGCTTTAAAGTGATAGTTTAAAAAAAAATCGAATTGACACAGTTTTATCCTTAACTTTGTAGTCAATCAGAGAAAAAGGGTTTCATGTGTAAAGTCTATTTCTTGGGTTTGCAGTGGAGCAATGAGGCTAATGTAGTGAGCAAATACTGGAAGATTATGGCTGTGGATTAATGCCGAGCATAAAACAAGCCTAAATTATTGCTGACTCATCTCTTAAAACTCTTACATTTTGTTAAGGGTGAATCGGACCGGTCTGATTTCAAGATTTCTGTAAAATTCTTCCGTAAAATCATAACCAGAGTCACTCCACGTGGGTTGATGTGAACAATTTGGTGAGTAAGAAATGCTCACTGCAGTCTGGATAGGAACCAGACGTCTGAATAAATAAGCTCTTTCTACAGGACCTTTCGATTTAGAACAATTTACTCTTCCGACTGTTTGAGCAAAGTCCACGTAGTGTCCGATCGAGTCCACGTAGTGTCCGATCGAGTCCATGTGTGAACAGAGAAGTTAATTTTCTGGAGAATTCGAATTTGTCCATTTACACAATAATGGCAAAGAAAGTGCCCAAATGGAGAGACAATGAAAGGTAAGGGCTGAAGCTGAAATTGTAAAAAAAAAAAATCAGGGAATTGTCTTCCCAACATCAAGAGCAATTACATCTTCAGTGGATATTGCTACATAAAAAAGAGCTACTTTTAATGATGTGCATACTTTTGATTGGGCAAAATTTGACTCTGATTAAGTGATTTCTGACATTGTCAGGAAGTTGAATTTTTGGGGACAGTGAAAGATGCTAAGCTTTAACCAGGCAGAATTGCAGAAGCGTAAAGGTTGATGGTTTGCTTTGCTCTCTGAGATTAATGTTGCTTACTGGAACAGAGTTTAACACTGAATTAGATGAGGGAACCCTGTCTTTATGTACTTTAAGCACAGCTTAATGGTGGGGTTGGCTCTATTGAGGCAACAGGCAAGGCAAAGAAGAGGCTGAGCAGTGGTTTACAGTGTAAAGGCAAAGCCACTGGCCAGTGACTCCTGCGATGTTCATCGCTCAGGTGGACAAAAAGAGTGTCGCAGATGCTCGCTGTGCTTCAGCCGATCTGTGTGTGGACAGTGTTCCCAGCTGGTCTCTTTAATGTAGGTCAGGGACACAAAGTAGAGGCAGTACTCCAGTGAAACATTTCTGTGCTTGAAATATATGGATGGCCGGGTTGAAAACAAGAACCGATTACACCCTTATGTAAATCTTATTCATTTGAAATAGTATTTTTGAAAATGGCTCATTTACAGATATCAAGACATCAAGACTACACAGCTGGTCTCTGCAGAGTGTCTGACTATCGGTCTGTGGCTAAATTATTAACAGAGTTCTGAATACTCAGATGGCATTTTCCAATGAAGAGCCTGAACTGTGTCAGCTCTGGTTTTTTTTCTGACTCAGATACAAGCCCTGGGGCTGTCCCGGGCCTCATCTTGTGCTTAGAATGGGCCAAAGACAGATGCGCTGTTGTTCCCTTATTGCCATGTACTTTCCCATATAGCCCTTGGAGCTTGAAATGGGCAAGAAACTGCATGACTTAACACAATTTCTTTACTGATGTTCCAGTGATCTCAGCCCTGCTCACAGACGTTTTCAGCCTGCCTCTTTTCAGCAACTCTAGCAGATCTCCACTGGTTCATCTGCATTCGTGCGAATGGCTCTGTTACCCTCTCGTGCCAAATGCAGCATAGGGACTGTAGCCTGCCTGTTGATTATGTGAGCTGATCAATTAACATGCTGGGTGCCAAAGGACAAGCCCTCGCCAACAGTACATGCACTCCCGAACCTGCCCAGGAACACCAGAGAGTGAGGAAGAAGCAGTCAGGCTTGGAATCAAATGGTCTGGTTTATATCACAGGGCAGCTGGAGGGGAAAGGTGGAGCGAACTTAAGAGATACAAAAGAGTAAGAATAAGTAGAAGTGATATCAGAATGGAATAGAATAGAGTTTGTTCGTCCAACTTTGGTTTAGAAAGAGTTCTTTGTTTTGCAGTGTGTTCAATCACTGGATTTTTTGTGCTCTCAGTTTTTGACAGACATGCTAAAATCTGCCCAAGTAATTGAAAAATTACTGGTAGTGATGCACTGATATGGGATTTCTAGTCTGAATTTGATTATTCTGAGCCATATATCCTACCCATAGGTTTAGGACGGGGGGGTGGAGCCTGTCCCCAGCGCTAGGTTTGGTGGTTGAGATTTGAAGATGGAAAAATGCCCTAAATTACAGGGCAGACTCACAGACAAACGATGACACACCATCATACTTAGGGGGCAAATTAACATCTGCACTTCACCTGACATGCATGTCTTTGGACTGTGGCAAGGAGTCAGAGCTCTCAGCAGAGACTCATATTGACAAGGGGAACAGAAAAGTGCCCTTGGCTGCTCCCTCTCATTGTGAGTCAGCAATGCCAACCTGTGTACCAACCAGGTCTTTCTTTCTTCTAACCCCTATATTGTAAAATAAAAAAGAAATTATATATGAAGTAATTTTTTATGACACATTTACTGCAATTCCTGTTTGAAGCTGATAATAATAACGACACCAGCCAACCCAATATTGTGCATCTTTAGTATTAAGCAGAAAAATGGTAGCTAATTAGCCCTTGTCATCTCACCTGTGTCCAGGGTGAAAGACCTTGACAGTTCTTTTCAGTAGCTTACACAGAGGCATAGAAGCAGAATAGAGGTGAGTGTGATGGAAATAAACACACAAACACATGCACGCACACACCAAGCCTTCATCCTCCCAGTGGGGGTCTGCTGTGGCGAGGAAGGAAACGAATGCTTCCTGCCATTAACTGCCTTTAATCTGCTTCTCATTTGCTATCGTTTTTCTGCTCTTCCTTTGCCTTAGTTCCGTTTTTCCTCCTCGCCTCTCCTTCGCTGGGCTGCTCTTCAAGCCATTTCTGTAAGAGAGAAGTACTTGTGTTATTGTGCCAATCAAGGAGAGGGGCTGTTGAGTTTCTAATGATGCTGACTGCATCCTGCCTTTAGTTTAAGTGGAACTTGGAAAATTACCTACTTAAGAGGTGTATAATACGTGCCAATGAGAGCGAGGAGCACTTGGGGGCTTGAGTTGCGGTCACATGTTCTGTGTTTATAATCTGGCTACATGTGTGCTCATTTATTTTTGAGAAGAAATAATATTAAAGATTCTTATCAAGAACAAAATGTCCAGACATTGTAGGAAACCAGAGAAAACTTTGTAGTGGGAGACCAAATAAGCTACACGTAAATCCTTAGCAACAGCTGACTCATATCAGTATCAGTAATTAGCTGAGAAAGGCCCGCTACCCATATCTGGTCAGTGGGTGGGTGACAAATTTAGCGGATTGGGCTACAGATGGGTTATAGTCTGCAAATGCAAACCTTCACTTTTAGGGTAGGTGTACACCCATCATCAGCTAGTGCATCCAATTAGACAATAGCTACCTAGGCCACTGCTATGCGGTGCCTCTGAGATCATGTTGTCTTTCTATAGTAAGCCTCGCAGCCTTTTTGGATTTGATGCTGATTTTTGTAATGAGAAAGGTGAAAAGTGCATTCAAAACTCAGTGTGATCTGATGTGCCTCACTGTACAGAGAGTTTTCCTGCGAATGTCTCCAGGTCCTCCACCTGCTCCTTTTGTCATTCGCAAGGTTCATATTCTGTGTGTTTAGGCTAAGAATGCATTTTCACAAATAAAGTGGACAGGATGCATCTGGATTGCGCCTGAAAGGATTAGGAATGTGGGCCCCCAGTGTATATTACATATGCTACATGATCCCATCATCCAGAAAAGGTAAGAAACAAACATGTTCACGTGTGCAAAAAACTATGAAATGCTTTCTCTTTTTTCTCGTTCCCTTGTTTTGTGTCAGCATCACACTGATGTGAGTTTCCATTTGGCAGCCTCTGCACTCACAGCTGTGCTAGGCGTGAATATTAAAAGTGCAGGGTCTAACCCAAGCAGCCTGGCACGGTGGCGCTCGTAAAAAGGAGAGCATGCAAATGTGTGCTGAGCGCCTCACCCGCCGCTTTACTGCCTGTCTGCGTGAGCCCAATCGCAGCCACCATAATGAACATCATAAATCTAATTCATACACCAGGGGGCAAAATGGCTTTCCTCCACAGACACAGAGAACAGAAGGGAAATAAATGTCCACCAACTTAGCAACTGGCACTGGGATAGGTTGTACTTTGTGTGTGTGCCTGTGTTTGTGTAGGCTGTTGGGTTACTTCTCCAGATGTGAGGAGCAGAGTGGTGTAGGTGGTTGGGTGTTACAGTTCACACAGACATGTAAGTAAACACAAGCCATGAAGGTCTAGAAGGAACCTGAGTGGGCCATGTGCTGGAGATTCACCCTAAGGGCTTCATACAGGACATTGAGGGAATCCGCCACTGCACAAACACTCTGTAAAAAGTAAATAATAGGGCTGGATAAAGGATTATTGTTTAGATGATTCTGCTTCATACTGGGACTGTGAAATTCTTCATGATTACATTTCCAAATCCAAATCAACTGGTGAACTGGTAATGGGACACTATTCTCTATTAAGACCAAAGTAATTTACTTTGGTAGAATTACATGCCTACATTATTTCATATCTCAAACTCCAACTGTGACTGTTCGGGTTGTGCGCATTTTAAAAAACACAGAATGTTCGGTTGATCTTCCGGCTGATCTTCTGTGGCACGGCCGTGTGCCTGACTGTGTATCTTTTATGACAGACTCATGGCTGACATGAAGGAGAATTTTAGCAAAAGTTTAAGAATAAGTATAAGGTAAATAAGATCCACTGCACAGCACTCGATTATAAAGAGTCGTGAGTTTGGTCATCCTTTTCCGAAGGCTTGTAGGGTCCTAGTGTTTCCTAGCACTAAAGCATGCAGTGTCTTTTCCACACATCCACTATTATGCTTCCTTTAGATGGAAGCGAGCTGTTTATGATTTTCTAAAGAGAAAGTGACTGACCGAGTGACTGACCGAGGGGACTGAAGTTTCTGTCTGAGGTGGTTTTGAAAAACAGTTTGGTTCAATTCTCAAATCACTGCAATGTATGGTACTGGTGTTGGATAAGCACAGAGGTAATGAAGGATGGAGAGAAGAAAGAGAGAGAGAGAGAGAGAGAGAGAGAACAGAACATTCTGTCAACTGGAGTCAAGGTCTGCCAAAGACCCTAGAGGTTAGCCCTGTTGATGCCAAAAACAAGAAAATAATAATAGGCTAAGCATGTCCGGCCTTGCGTTTTCCCCTTCAGCGCTTCTTCATTACAGGCATCAGGAGAGGAGGTAAAGCACTCTTTAATTCTGCTGGGTGGTGTAAGACTTTTGGACCTCCTGCTGGCAGAGGCCTCCTGACTGTGCTTTTTCCATGCCACCCCCTGTACTCCCCTTCCCCTGAGAGCACCTGTTTCTTAATGTGGGCTTATATGTGCAGATCAGCACTATTAGACACTCTCTTTCACACATGCACACACCACTGGTGCCATAATTATCATATCACTTTGAAGAACCAGGTCAAGCAAAACAAGTGAAAGTGACTATTTGTCGTTGTGAAACAACATATTGTGAAACAAGACATTTTACCCATACACAAATGTGTAGCACTGGTAGGGATGGTACCTTGCTCATGGGTACCTCAGGGCAAACCTATTGCTCTGGGATTCGAATCCATGAACTTCTGATCCAGAGGCTAACTCCCTATCCGCTAGGCTGCCGCTGCCCCAAAAGGATCAACTGCCCCGTGTGAATGTTAAATAATGTTAGATTCAGAATGCCTTTGAATCCTACCTCTTCAGGTTTGTTATGATGTCCCCATCGCTGTAAAATCATCACCCTTGTGCTGTTAATTAAACAGTATTTATAAAACCTTCTATATTTTTTATTGTCGGGCGACTTAAGCATATTCTTAATAAACAGCATGAATTAACAGAAAATTCATGCAATTAATCTCTACATTGATGAGTGCATTTATACACAGTGGTGTATTTACTGATTGTATTTTTTTCACTTTGGTAAATAACTAATTACAGTCAATACGTCACTCAGGGGTCTCTACTACAGTCAGGTTTTAGACTAGTTTAGTGTTGATGTGGTAACATTTCTGTAGCACACAGCCTGAAGCAGTTTATTGATCTAGTAGAGCACCGTAGGCCTCCAAATCCTCACATAAGGCACCAGTTGCAAAATAAAGTGAAATGTATTATCTTTTTGTTGTTTTAGGAGCAGAGAACAGCTAGACGTCCTGCTCCATTAAAAAGGAAGAGCGGCCTCATATTTGTCCCTCTCTTGCTATTTGATCATCATCACGTGCCAAAGTGGGGCAGTGGTGGCCTAGTGGTTTGGGCGTTGGCCTCGTGATCGGAGAATCGGGTTTCGAACCCCTTCCCAATGGGTTGCCCTGAGGTACCCTTGAGCAAGGTGCCGTCCCCGTCCCGCTCCTTCCTGCGATGGGCTGGCGACCTGTCCAGGTTGGACACCAGCATCCCCCCCGCGACCCCGTTTGGGACAAGTGGCAGAAAATGGATGGATGGATGGATGTGCCATTGTCCCTGATTGTTAATTAGAAGAGGGTAGATTTCCATTAGAATTGGTGGCTGCCGTGACCTTTGAACTTACATGACTGACAGGGTCATCCTTTATTACATCCTTTATTAGCTACTATTACTATTTGTGACATTTAGCAGACGCTCTTATCCAGAGTGACTTCCATGTCCTAATTACAGCGACAGTCCCCCTGGAGCAACTCAGGGTTAAGGGTCTTGCTCAGGGACTCAATGGTGGTAGTGCCAGAGGTGGAACCTTTTGAGCCATAGGTCCAAAGGCAAGTACCCTACCACTAGACCACCATCCAGAAGGGTAGTCTTGGCTGTTATACATGTATGTTTGGGCTTCCCAAACAGTCGGACAACCATTTTTCAAGGTTAACCATGTTTTGCTGTTGATTGACCTTTCCAGGAAGCCCGAATTCACATGAAGAATAATAAAAAAAATGCTGAGGCTCTGCAGCAAAGCGCTTTCATCTTATTGGATGAAATATTTACAGGGCTTTGGATTGCAGAATTATAGTTCTAATTAAGACGTCTGCCTTTGTAGCCCCTCCAGCAATCCCCCCTTGAGAGGCTGCTCTTTTGGGATGGGGAATGAAGCGCAGGACCAGAGCTGGCAGAGATATCAGGAATTCAATGAAAGACTCTGGTCCCTATAGGTAGACCATGTGGTTGCTGGCGTGTGTCTGGAATGCCTTAACTGTTCTGAAAGTGCTGATTGGAGGAATAGACTGTGTGTGCGTGCATGCATGTTTATGACAGAGTATTTCCTTGTTTCCATCCCACAAATGATGGAGGGTGATAATGTTGCAACCTCAGCCTCTTGGAAAAACCAGCACAAAAACAGTAAAGAATGGTGGGTTGTGTGGGGGCAAATGCAAGTCATGGTCACAGACATAGGATTTTGTCAGCCTCCCCCTCTGTCTGCACCATCTCTCTGGGTTTTATTTCATTCCATCTCTGCAATTGGTTTTGACAGCTCAATATGGCCAATGCCTACGTCGAGATAGACTAATCCATGTGGGGGGGGTATTTGAGCCGTGAACTTAACCTAGCTTATAAGTTGGCTTTCTGATGGGCTGGACTTAGTTCTGTTTCATTGTTGTCATATCTACACCTCACCAGCGCTACCTTTGTTAACATTTCAATGATAAGTAGACCAATAGAAATAGTCCAAAATGTACTTTCCATACATTAACATAAATTAACATTAAGAACGGTTTGCTAAAACTACCATTCACTGCAACAATTTACATTTACACACCCATATTTAGCTGGCACTTGCTTGGCCCATAGTGGATGGTGTATGAATAAGTCTTGTCCACTGATTCTTCTTGGTAGAGTTATTGCATTCTATTATACAATTATAAGAGAGTTAATTGTTGGGTTGTGTATCCTTCACATTGCTGTGACAGGTGTAATACATAATAATCAAATAGCTGAACAATATTACTAATAACATGCACAATAATGTGCTCATTAATGAAATGAGATTCTGCCTTATCTTGAGATTTTATCCAGTAATACAGATTAGATCTAGCGTTTTTAGTGGTTATTGTTAGAACTCTTGCTCAGGGTCCTCTGGTGACAAAATAAAAACTTAGGCCTCTGCCTGCTCAATCAGACAAAAAGCCACTAAGTTACACGGTTTGCTAAAAAGGACTTAGAAGATAAAAAAAAAAACAATGTGAAAAGGTTGTTTTTGTTGCTGTTGTTGTTGATGATGATGATGATGATGAAGATGATGGTTATTACTTTTATATTATTGTCATTATTTTTAATACACATACCAAGTGAGAGCAGTTCACAGCAGTGGCGACACTTCCTCTGAAATCGAACACTTTGAAAGTTTTGTGTGATGATTTGTACATGCCATTGGCCCAAAATATATTTGAGAAAACAATATTACATTTTTTCCCCCAGTTTTACTCTTCAGTGTTCAGTATTGCATTGACATAAAGGTTTCTAAAAATGGTTTACATAGTTAATAAAACTGTGGTTTTGCATAGTAAATAAAAAGACCATATTCTCACTCACTGATTTCTAAGCTGCTTGTCCTGATTAGGGCTGCGGGTGATGCTGGAACCACTCACTATATAGAGATATTTATTATTACCATATATGCTAATACAAGATTTATTGTAAATAAATGTCTATATCTCTATTTCACATCTATTTGCTCAGATGTGAACAACATCTCGCCATCTTCATTGCTTTTCCCGGGCTTTATAATCAAGCAACAGTTTCTCCAAGTATGTAAAATACTCAGTGTTGGAACATCTTTCAGGTAGAGACTGCACCAATCAGTTTTTGCACTGGGAGGCAGATCTGGACAGTGTTGCTTAGCAACAGTAACAGAGGTGTCCCAGCTGCTTGTAGTGTTGCTTAGTGACTGGGAAAAAATGTTGTGGTCATTTACAGTGTTTGGTGAGAGGGATGTGGAGCAAACGGATGTTGTCCCAAGCTGTTCCAGTGTTATTTAAAGCCTAGGTGATGATGGAGCTGGATGGAAGTCCAGTTCAGCCCTGCTGGAGGATATTCTGGTCATATTGCTTTAGAAGATTAGTCCCTTTAGTGTGGTTTCTCCCTTGACCTTGAGTGTCTTGCTAGGAAATGACACTTTTGTCTATAACACAAAGAGAGCTTGTATAATTCTAATGAGCTTTACAGACATATTTGCTTGGACCACCATTATTCTTCAACACAGCCTGAACTCTTTTAGGCGAGCTTTCTTGTAATTTCTTTAAGTTGCTTTCAGGAATAGTTCTCCAGGCTTCTTGAAGTAGATTCCAAAGCTCTACTTTGGCTGCCTTTTGTTCCATTCTCTGTCAAAACCATCCCGCACTGCTCCTGCCTCTAAGAGTGGTCAGGTAAAGGGACTGGACTGAAAATGAGAGCCAAAAACTTTAAAAGTCCTTTAGGAAGCCTGGAGATCTATTCCTCAACAATGCATAAAAATGCAAGAAAATCTGATTCTTAAAAAGCAAAATGTGAAGAAAAGAGGGGTTATATTTATGATATTCATATTTGCTTATTCATATTTGCAGTTTAGTGGTTAGGGAGTTGGCCCCAGGATCAGAAGGTCATGGGTTCGAATCACAGACCTTGAGCAAGGTATCATCCCCATCACTGCTCCCCGTGCACTTTAAATCGCTGCCCCCTGCTGCATGGTGTGTATGGGTGAAATGCAGAGGTGTAATTTCATTGTGGTTCTCTTGTGTGCTGTGCTGTGTTTCACAATGACAAGAATAGTCACTTTCACTTTAATGAGTTAAGTCAGAAATGACTTACATGTATGGTTCAGTAGAAGAATATCTTTCATGTAGAGTTTGTTAGCAGCATCATGACGATATTGAATCGTGACTCTGGTATGAATCTGAAACGAGTGCATTATTACACCCTTTGGGTTTAACAGCTGAATGCATATTTCTTTAGATAAGGTAGCATTAATCATAATATTGATATCATATTTCATCCATAGGGAAAGTCAGCTTCAACAACATCTCTTACAAACCTATTTCCTTTTGTAACCAGACCTTTCTGTATCAACAGGTTCTCTGTTTTTCTCTTTGGTTGCTTCAATGTCTGGAAATAAGTATAGAAAAGTGAATTATGTTTTTAATAAATATCTCCTTGTCTGCTCACAAATGAAGCATTAATTCAAAGTCACACACACACACTTATTTTGCATGTTGCAATGATCTACGCATGAGAAATATTTACTGACAACAGCTGTAACTTTTAAGGGTTAGTCTTTAGCAAGGTCACACTGCTGAATGACAAACAAACCACGTGTTCCAGTCATTTTGCAGGTCATGCCTTGGGTCATTTTGTGGTATTTTGTCCATAGTGAGAAGTCCCCACATGCATGCCACACACACACACACACACACACACACACACACACACACACACACACTCATTAAGAAGAGAGAAGACTTGGCCTTGGTGTTGGAGGCCAGCTTGTGCTCCTTCCCACGTACTTACTGCTGGCTCTAGACACAAAGAGAGCTTGTGACATGAGGAAGTGTCCTCATGGAGCGGAGAGAGAAAGAGAGATGGAGAGAGGGAGCGAAGCCAGTAGATGAACATTGTGACTGAGACTTAATTAAAGACAATAATGTTGTTTTTGTTGCACATTTTCAAAAACAAAGGACCCAAGTCAGGGAGCTGGACATGGCCTAGATACTCCACAGAGAGACAGACAGACAGACACAGAGACTATAAGTCCTTTAACAAACAAGGGCGATTGTGGATGAGATCCACAGGGGGAACTTCGGTACGTTGAGTTTAGCAGCTTTAATACTTTGTGCTGAAGTCTGAGTTTGTATATTCATCTGGTTTGAGGGATTCAGTCCATTGGATTTTATGATTTGAATAATTGTAAAAAATGTAGAGAGTGATATTAATTTATTTAAATAACTGCAAGGCAAGCCTGATCTAGTCTTGTACATAAAGCCAGCATGGGAATGCTGTGTAGAACCCTGTCAAGTGTCTGCTCCCATTGGCTATGCGACAGACACACAAGTGTGTGTGTGTGTGTGTGTGTGTGTGTGTGTGTGTGTGTGTGTCTGTGTGTGTGTGTAGAATGGCTGATGCCGATCAGACAGGCCAGGCGAGGCCAGGCTGGAGGTAATCCTCACTATTAAGTGTTAGTAATCAGGCGTGTTCTCCCTGCTGCTGCTACTACTGCTGGCTCAGCTACTGCTATCATCACACGTTTTTATTAACCCTGCTGTGCTCTCGCTCTCTCTCCCTCTCTTTTTCTTTTCCTCTCTCACTTGCTTTCTCTCTTTGTTGTGGATATGGCTTCATAAAACTGACACCACACCATGTTGTTCTACATACTGGGATTATCGACCCTTAGGAGTAGCACTTTCGGGCGGCAGTGGCGAAAGTGTGATTTGTATTTCTCACTCGTAGCTCAATGAAATGAGAAATCTTGCTGATTGAGCAAATTCTGGTCTCTCAGTCCGAATTGCATTTGGGTTTTTAATGAAAAATCATTGCTTTTAAGGTTTGCCTTTGTGGCAAAACAAATGGCGAAACTTGTGTTTACTATTTCCTTTTGATGAAATCTTACACGAGCAGTTATAGGTTTATGCAAAGGTTTGAATGCACACCAGTTAAATTATGTTTACAAATTTTTTTATGGGATGATCTCACCTTGATTAGGTAATACATTTTAAAGTCATTTTTGCAAATTAAAGAGCATGTTGGACTCAGTTTTTGCTAAGTGTATTGGGAAAAATATACAAACAAACCAGAAAAGCAACTTTTGGGACAGTAATTTATAATCATGCGTAAATAAAGTGAGGAGGTTCTGGATTCACTTCCCAACCATGTTGTGGGTTCTTTCTGTAGAGTTTGCCTGCTCTGCCACAACAAAATATAAGGAAATTAGGGCCTCAAGATTTTGCACAGTTTTGCAGATGATAGAGTGCTCTTTTAAATGATTTATGTTTGTTGGATCATGGGAATTTCACCTAGACATCAAGATCACAACTACAAAGGTGTATATTGGGATAATGATTAGTAACTGACAGGTTGTGCAGCTCAACACTCTTTCTCCCAGTCTCTCTGTCTGTCTTTATTTTACTCCCTTCTCTTCTATAGTCACTGGTGACTGACTCTCTCTCTCTCTGGCATGGTGTGTTGTTGCTTTGTGTCTGCTGCGTGGCCCAGACGCACTGTGACAGTCCAGGCTCTTTAATCTTTCGTCTCTTTGTTTGCCCTGCTCTCTTTGTCTCTCTCTCACCTTCTCAATGTGTTTTTCTTCATTCCGCTACATCTGTGGCACACCGGTGCCCTCATTTCACCCACCATTACTTACATTGCTCTCTCTCTCTCTCACACACACACACACACACACACACACACACACACACACACACACACACACACACACACAGATCTGCTGATCCAATGACGGAGACCAGTATTGTTGTCCTTCAGCCTGCCCTACACTGCAAGTGCACACACAGACAGGGTTGCCAGGTCTCACCAAAAATGCACAAAATGTAAGGATATCATGATAAAGCGATCAGTTGTAATGGCCCATAATTTACTTATAATAAACTTTATGGTGCTTTTTTCCTTGCTCATATGAATGTACAATTTTAGAGATGTGCAGAAATATCTCTCATATTTCTGTTGTTCGTTTTCAGACGTAAAGATTAATGTCTTTCACACCATGTGAAAATGATTTTCCTTATTGTTGTGCTAACCCTAAAAAAAAAACACTGCTCAACACATGATCTTGTTTCTGAACTAGCTCTGTTTGGAGGGAATACCACACACGTGGCCACCCTGGAGTAAAGATCATGCAGCATGACTCCACATAGAAGACTCCTGCTGCAGTGCCCACTGGAACAGACACTAAAATATTAGTGAGACAGATCCAATTGCTGTGAACTTATGGATGTGTGATATTAATCTTTTCATGCTGTTCCTGGCTCCCATCTCACACTCTATGTCTTTTTGTTCTTTAATTCTATGTTCCCTCCCGTTCTCACTGTCTCTTTCCCCCCAAGCAAAACCACTTTATTTATAGTGCCTTTATCTCCCTCTCTGGGAAATGGCTCCCTGTTTTCCCTCAGTTCTGTTCTTTTTTCCCCTCAGTCACTCCACCCCATTCTCTCTTCCACTTTTTCCTGTTTCCCGCTCACCCTCTTCTTGACCTTCTTCACTTCACTTGTCACTCCCACTGTTTCCCACTCTGTTTTCTTGTGTTTTTAAAGACTGACCCAGACTGGGTACCCAGTTTGTGTTGTTTGCTCCTCAGGGTGCGTTGGCATGGTGACCGATCTGTAAAGGTACACATATTGCGTGCCATTCTTTTTATATGGGTGGTTTGCTTATTGAGTGTGATTTTTAGTTGCTTTTTTAACATTGACTGGAAGATGTTTTTAGCCTTTTAATGTCTTCACATGTCTAGGAATAGATGCTCTCTTAAAGATATTGCATGGCTAATTGTAGCCTTTGTTTTTCCGGCTTTCCTGCAGAGAGCCAAAGACTGCATGTGTGCGTAGGAGGATTTATGCTCAATATACTGTAGCTGAAAGCTGGAAGATTAGTGCGAGAGTGAGAGTGGATGGGCTTTGGCAAACCCTCTCAACCACCCCCCTGTCAAGGCTTGTGGTGGAGGATTTGTGCTCCTCCCCTGGAGGTGTGAGGAGTGCACCAGGGTACAGATTTCAGCCCCTTCAGGTTTTCCTAAATGGCCTTCTTTGCTCTCATCCTGGTACACTGCCATTGTCCTGTCACTTTTGAATCGCTGAACACGGGAAAGGTCAGTGGGGGCTCAGGGTTTTCAGGCCTGATGAAACGATTACGAAGCTCTACTGTCCGGGGCGCTTTTCCCACACTCTGCACACTGAAGCAGGCTGGGCTTGGGCCAGACGGGCTCTTCTGAGCACTCCTATTCTCAGAGAGCTTCTTCCACTTAGCAAAACATGGGGATCTGCGGGCTGGGAAGATCTTGTGGAAGATGCTGATTATTCAACAACCTCTCCAGCATCTTTGAAGACCATGATCTGTTATAGTACTGCAGTCTGAAATTCCTTGTGCTGGCTCACATACACTGTGAGCAGTGAATTTAGCCCATCCAAAACAAACCGATAGTGAACACACCAGGAGCAGGAACAGTTGGCTACAAAGCCTGTGCTCAGGGAGCAGTGTTGGGGACAGGACCTTGCACAAGAGTCCCTCAGGGCAACCTACTGGAGCCCACGACCTTCAGATCATTTGGCCTAGACCCTAACTATTAGACCACTGCTGCCCAAAAGGCATTTATGCTTGCTTTTTAATTTTGTATCTGATTTTGACTTTGTAATGAGTATATTAGAGGGACGGCTCAGGTTGGATGTTTTGGAGACAAACAAGGTTGAGAGACGAAGAGGACCAAAGATGAGGTTTATGGACGTGGTGAGAGAGGACATGCAGGTGGTTGGTTTGAAGGTGGAGGATGCAGAGGACCGGAAGAAATGGAAATGGATGATCCGCTGTGGCGACCTAAATGGGAGCAGCCAATAGAAGAAGATACATACATACATATATGCAGTTATTTTTAAAGGTGTGCTGACTCTGTACTTTCCTGTTATATTTTAAAAGTTGATAAAAGGTATAGATCTGCCCCTTTTCTCTGGGAAAACAAGTTCAATGTCCAAAATTGGTCCTCAAAGACAATGTTTTACCTTTTAGGTTAAATTTACAGTTTGAAACAAAAAATTAAACCTCACAGTGCCTTTCTTCTGGGAGTGTAAGTATATCTTGCAAAAAAAAGTAGATTGCATAGCTTTTTAAGGATAATAATATATCTTTAAAAAGCCGGCAGTGGTGGCTTAGTGGTTAGGGACTAGGCCCCAGGATCGGAAAGTCATGGATTCGAGTCCCAGACCAGTAGGTTTCCCTGAGGTACTCTTGAGCAAGGTACCGTCCTCATCACTGCGGGCACTTTAGATAGCTGCTTCTGCTGCACAGCATGTGTATGGGTTAAATGCAGAGGCTGCATTTTGTTGTGGTTCATTGTGTGTTGTGTTGGGTTTCACAATGACAAATAATCACTTTCGCTGATATAATATCATGCTTGAAATCACAGTTGCAGCAAGCCTGTAAAAAATGTCTTAACTTGACATGGTTGGTTTAATCCTATGGGCTGTACAAAGCTAATTATTGGACTTTGACACACAGAAAATTGTGTTCATTTGATTTCCGTTTGATTACTCCTTTAAATGTCTACTCCTCAATATTGCCATGTCTGATTCGAATTCACTGTTTTTATTTCTTTTGCCCTGAAACCAGCGCATGGCCTACTGCTGACAGGACATTCACTAGCCTGCATTCCCTTAACCACCCTATAATCGTCCAGTGACCCCAGCAAGCTGTGCCAAAGTCCCTGCAGAGAGTTCTACATGCTCAGTGGGTTTCCCAACAGGTCAAAGGGGACGCAAGCCCTCTGGGAAGCCCTGGAGGGAAAGCTCTGAATGTTTAGAATGTAATGAACTTTGTTACAGCGATTCTTTGTTTATCAGTCATGGTTGAGTATATGATATTTCAGGATGTAATTGTTTTAATGACTTGCTCCGTGTTTGACTCCATCCGTTTGTAAAAACAAACAGATCCAGAGCTGTGTGACACAACAGGAAGCAATAATGGGGAGACATTTTTCCCTCTAGCTGAGGAAGAACATTGTTGTGGGTGATAGAAGACACTGGATAGAAAGGTGCTGCATGTTTGCAGATGCTTTTCCTTTATGCCAAATGGCTTTTAGTTGGCTTATATATATCTCTGTGTGTGTGTGTGTGTGTGTGTGTGTGTGTAGGAAGATGCTTGGCAAGCTGCCGGTTGTAGGAACTGACTCTGGCAGTCTTCACTTCCCCTGATTCTCCGAAGCGGCAGGGTGTGAGTGCATGGGGTCAGACAGCCTCGCACATCCATGTTGACCACACCCTGTGTGTGAAAAACAGAGAGAGCCAAATATTGAGGAAGATAGAGAAAGCAAAAAGGGTGTGTGTTAAGGGAGTTGAAGAGATTTTTCAAACTGCACTGGAAACCAATGGGCAACTGCTGAATTCCAGGAATACACGTTTGAAGTATGCAATTTAATAACACTTTCTGGAATAACAGCCCCTATGATCTAACTGTTAAGATCTTAGGGAAACTGAAAACTCCATTTATATGACTGCACAACTCTCTTCTTCTTATCCTGGCAAAGCAGTCTCATATCTAAAGGAACAAATTGGGCAGCGATTTCTTGTTTTGTAAATGAACAAGAATTCAAATAAATAGAGTTTACTGAGTGTAGTAAAACATGTTCGTTGTATTGTCAGTGATCTATGACTGTGTGCTACACATATGTAGAGGTTTGGCAAAAAAAAACCTCTTTTGACCCAAGCCTGTGGTAAACACTGTGATAGCGCTGCATACCAAAGATTAATATGTACATTAGCCTACAATTCTGCATACTGAAATATAGGTGTGTGTGTGTGTGTGTGTGTGCGCATGTGCGTGTGCGGTCATGCTTTTGAATCTCCATTCTGGGGGTTTCCTGGGCAGTGCACTTTAGAATTTCAGCCAGGATTATTGCAGGGTTAATGGGTGGATATTATATACACCGTGATGTGTGTTAGTGTGTGCATATGCGAGTGTAATCCTCTTTGCCATGTCGTGACACACAGACCGAGTTTTTCTGAAGACCCGGCGTGCCTCAGCAGATGTGTGTCTGTGTGTGTGTGTGTGTGTGTGTGTTTGTGTGCTGGTCGGGGCGGTGCCGCCATAAGCCACTCTCAGACCCCGGCTCTGCAGATGGCGCGTAACCACGGTAACCATTTGCCCGCAGCTAAGAAGGAGGCGGCACACGCGCAGTGTGCAGGTGGACACGCGTGTTCTGCAGCCATACCCGAACATCCAAACACACACAAATACACTTAACATGCAGAACAGGAAAGCACTGCACCATGGTGAACAATCAGCATGCGGGCACATCACATGTATAGGGAGAGCTGTGGACAGGAAGTAAGTCGGAGAGTCTAGAACTATTTAAAAGAATCGTTAGGAGGAAAATATAATGGTCGGTCAGCTGAGACATCTTTGTGGTCCCAGGTTTGCTTTTTTTGTCTAAGGTGCAAACAATGAATGGGAGCTTATGACCGCCACTTATCATCTGGAGGTTAAATCATCACATCTTTGTCTGCGCATCTTCCATAAGCTTTCGACACCTGACAGCTCCATTAGCCTTGCTGCTCTTTTGCAAAGTTTAGGCACCAAACAGCAACTGCATTTGGGGTGATGGAGGAGATCGTTTTAATGTTCTGAAGGCTTTGTATGATGTACAGACATTTTAATAGCAATATCTTTTATAGCATCTTTTACATGGCAACATTGTGTGGAGGTACTTTAAATCTTTGTTTCTTAAAAGACACACATATTGGAAATTATACTTTAAAGGTACTAAATGTAGCTCTCCTTTTTTCATCTTTATTTCTCTGAGGGTTAATGGATCGCTGTTTTTGGAGCGAGAGAGCTGCCAGAACCTCATCTCCACTGTATTTTCATGTTGATTGTAGACTGCTTTCAAACTAATCATGAAACATACTACAGTTCTCCCAGCCCAGACTGATAACAAGGGTTGGAAATCATCTTCAGACAGGTTAGGAATCCAGAAAGTTTTGACTGTTGGTAACCGTAACGACAGCAAACACAGAGTAGCATTAGTTCATCCTTCTGAAAAAAACCCAAACTACTGCTCTGCCTTCACAGGGGCAGCTGTGGCCTAGTGGATAGGGAGTCGGCCCCAGGATCAGAAGATCATGGGTTCGAATCCAAGACCAGTAGGTTGCCCTGAGGTACCCTTGAGCAAGGTACCGTCCCCATCACTGCTCCCCAGGCAATTTCAATAGCTGTCCCCTGCTGCACGTGTTTGTGTATATGGGTTAAATGCAGAAGTTTAATTTAGTTGAGGTTCACTGTGTGTTGTGGCGTGTTTCACAGTGACAAAGAAGTCACTTTCACTTTTTTTACATTCAATGTGAAGATGATGACAAAGATGTTTGGACCTCAGACCACACTATATAGCCTTGTGGGTTCTAAACTGGCCCAGAATCAGTTCATGTATCTGTGTTGCTTCCTGTGTTGTGTGTACTGACGCTCAGGGCTTCCCTGTGGTCAAAAGTCTTGAGCCACCCAACAGTTCTTTATATTTTGCTTCCAAATGGCCAGACGTTTGTTGTATTTTGAATGTCTTGTTGAGGTACAGTTCTCCAGGTTTCATGAAGGACAAATTTTTGATTCTCATTTTCAGTCCAGTCCCTGTACCTGAGCAGTTTTATTATTTATTTTTGGTTAAACCTAAGACATAAAGCAGTGAAGAAACAGGTGCAGTAGAGGCCAGTATACTATTGGTGCTGAATGCTGAGTGGGTGAAACCCCTTTATCTAGAACCTTTTGTACCTAGATGACATATTTAAGGCATGAAGGTTTTCTGCCAGAGTTATTTTTGTAAGGAGAAATGTTATTTGCCTTTGTTTTTCACAAAAGTCCAGAGGGTTCACCAATGGGGTTTGTCCTCCCTGACATGGAGATGATCAACACTTTCTTTCTACTTCAGCAGTTTTCACATCCTGCCAGGTGCTGACACAGACCAACCAATGATCCCCTCCCTCATCCAGCTACTCTCCAGTCTCATCTTTAAGCCTCTCAGTACCTGCATTAGTAAATTAATTCAAGTAGGAAATGTGGTCATAAATTCCCCCATTTAAAAACAGCAGGCCACCCACATCCTGTAAGCAGGTTGAAAAAGAACATTTCTTCCTGATACCTTCCTGTTCAAAAGTCAGCTGGCAAGGCTTATTACCTTATTAGCACATATATAGATTTTAAATGCATTTTCAACTGTCATTCCAGCTCATCAGCGCAGCTGTTTCTCTGCCATTAACATCATCATGTTTGCTAGTAGTGTACCCTGGATGATGCACACACATCTTCATGGTTCTCATGGTGCAGCTCTAGAGTACTATAAGAAATGTTGTTGGCCAGAAATATGAAATGAAGCAGTGTTTAACAGATTTACAATTGCACAGCAAGAGCATCACAACACAAGAAACTTGAGATTCTATTCAAAATATTCAGCTGCTTCACTACTGCAGGACCATCAGTCTCATCTGCATAGAGCCAATGTTTCTGCAGGTTTTCATTCCAAGAGAGCAGTAGCACACATTAGCAATTGTTTGTTGACTAAAAAGAACTCATTAAGCAGAAACAGACATACTCCAGCTTTAATGGATAATATGAGAAAAGCCTAAACACTTTTTCTTAACAACAGTAAGATTCATTTATCATTTTTTAAGCGATTTTAATAACAAACTCTTCATTTTTAAGAATTTTAAAAGCTATGATAGTTGATAGTTACATGCTAGTCCCAACAGGTAAAATTCAAGCAAAAGGCTAAGGCTGCTCCCGTTAGGAGTCGTCACAGCAGATCAACTGTCTCCATTTCTCCTGGTCCTCTGCATCTTCCTCCTTCTAGCCAACTGCCTGCATGTTCCTCTTTGACCTTCTTCTCCTCTTCCTGACAGCTCCATCCTCAACATCCCTCTCCCGATATACTCCTCATCTGTCTTCTGCACATGTCCAAACCACTACAGTCCTGCCTCTCTAACCTTGTCTCCAAACCGTCCAACCTGGGCTGTCCCTCCTAATCCTGTCCATCCTTGTCACTCCTAATGCACATCTCAGTATCTTTTTAGCTCTGACTCCTCCAGCTTCACCGCCTGACTTCATCGGTGCCACTGTCTCTAACCCATATAACGTAACTGGTCTCACTACTGTCCTGTAGACAAACCTAGCAGAAAACTGTCTGTATGTTCATGATTTGGAAGTGAGTATTGTTTCCACACTTTTCATATTGTATCCATGGCAACACTATGACCAGATGTAGAAAACACTCCCTAAGAATAGAATCCACAAGCTGAGGCCTGGGCACCTGAAACAGGGAAGTGAGTGGTGTGTGTGTGTGTGTGTGTGTGTGTGTGTGTTGATTGCTTTCATTCTACAGCTGGACATTCTGGGGTATTATACGACTCTCTCCACATGTGGTCCAAAACTGAAAACCACATTATGTTCTCTGGCCTTCACATTTGTGCTCTGACCTTTTCTGCTCTTGAAGCTGAAGAGTGTGTCAGGATAGCGTGATTAATTCCATGGTTTCACACACCACCCACACATACATCCTGGTGCGCACATACTTTTGGTATAGGTTACTCACCAATCAAATGTAGTGTGGGCCACAGTGCTCACCTGCTCTGTGAGGGAAGAAGAGCTTAGACAGTGTTATATAGAGATCATCTCAAAAGGGCTATCATGCTCAAAATGTGCAGTAATACTAATAGGACACAATGTGAGTATCACTCTGTATCAGGAGACCAACCAATGTTACAGTTTGTGCTTTGGATTTTAGAAATATGTTTATGAGAGTTGTGATTTCAATTCTAAGCTACAAAATAGGGTTCTAATTTAGAGATGAAATTCAGACAAAGAAATCAAAGGGGTTTTTAGTCCTGCACTGACTGAAACAGTCCACTGTGACTACATACACTGACCTTTCACTGGAAAAAGCTTCTTTCAATGGACGCGAGTCTTACATCCAGTTCTTTACGTCTCAGCTAGCCATTGTTTTGAAGAGGTGATATGAGGAGAACAGTCAGCCAACCTTTCAAAAAAAAAAAAAAAGTTGTTTTGTTGGTGAGCTCATGTCCTTTGCTGTTTCTACCTCCTACTGTACATGGCCTCTGCTGCACGCCAGCCATGAAGTCAGCATGTTTCCAGAAATACTGCAGAAATCCTAGAGAGAGAGAGAGAGAGAGTGTGAGTGAGAGTGAAAGAGAGGCCTAAGACCTATGAGCTAACTTTTTGGCTTCGTCTCTTTTTTTACCCTCTCTTTTTGTGCACAACTGGCCTGGGAAGTGGCATTTTTGGGTATTTTTAGCCACGTTAGTGTCCTTTGGCAGGAACTTCCTTTTGGGAGTAAAATATCTTTTGGCCTCTGTCTTTTTCGCTTCCCCCCACAAGCCCCAAGAGAGTCTGGTAACTGTGCACTAATCAAACCCATTCCCCATCGTGGCCCGGCGCCCAGCTGAGACTAATCTTCCTCTCTTACCAATGTAGTTTGTAACAGCTGTTCCCATTGGTCGGCTTATTTTCTTCATCCACCTGGGAACCAATCATCTTACAGAGGTGCTTATAGAGGTGAGCTGACTTTTTGAAGCGCATGCCTCAAGCTAACCTGACCGTCTTGGTTGCTTTTGAGTAGCCATTGGTAACCGCTTATACGGCAGAGTTCACGTAAAACAGAAGTAAAATGTGCCACACTGCCGGGTGGTGGTAGTCTAGTGGTAGGGTACTTGCTTATGGACTTATGGCTCAAGAGGTCCCAAGTTCAAATCTCACCTCTGGCACTACCACCACTGGGTCCCTGAGCAAGACCCTTAACCCGGAGTTGCTCCAGGGGGACTGTCCCTGTAATTAGGACATGGAAGTCGCTCTGGATAAGAGCATCTGCTAAATGCCGTAAATGTAAATGCAACATTAAAAGAAGAGTTAATCCCTTTTAATAAACTTCCAAAAGCATCTTCAGGTTTGCAGAGGCCATGAGTGGTGGATGAACTGAAGGGGTGGAGCTGAAAACTCCCAGCGTGAGAAACATGGCTCAGTGGGACGACATGTTTGTGTATTTTCTAAATGATCTGAGAATGTGCTGGGAGAGATGATGTGAGAGGAGGACATTGGCCCATTGGACTGAACTAATGTCCAGGAAGCCAGGCCTACTTATATGAGAGAAGGACGTTGGCCCAATGGATTAACTAATGCCTAGCGAGCAAGACCTGGTTATAGGAAATGAAGGACATTGGCTCTACTGAACTAACGTCCAGTATGTTGGACCTGGTGATAGAGGAGTTCATTGTCCCACTGGACTAAACTAATGTCCAGCTAACTGACCTAGTTATATGATGAGAGGACATCGGCTCACTGGACTGAATTAATATCTAGTGAGTCAGGTCTGGTTATATGAGGGCACAAGGACTTGTGGAACGTGTGTGAAGGGACATGATTGGCACATTAATGACTCTCTGGAGCTTAGTGTCCTCAATCAATTTGAGCATTGTGGATCGCAGACCTATTTTCTCTTTCCGTCTCTTAATTAGTGTGGGCCTACTGGTTAATGTAGGTACAGTGTAATGAACAGATTTGAAGACACCTGACCCCTTTCACAACCACATGACCCAGAATTTGTGGACTGAGATGACCAGTGTCAACGACACATTTGGGTCATTTCTAATGAACTCCTGTGGTGGAGTTACATGTGGAAGGCTAATGTCTAGATGGATTTACACACGTGATTATGTGTGTGTGTGTGTGTGTGTGTGTGTGTGTGTGTGTGTGCACACAACATATTGTTTATCATTGCTGCTGTATTAGGGACCATGTCCATTTTTTGTTATTGTGTTTTTAGGGCAATATTTTCTGATATTTGTGTGAAAGCTTGACATTTAGAAAAGCTTTTCAAAAGTAATCTGTCTGGGTTCAAACATTTATGATGACTTCAGTGTGAAGGGGCAAACTAACCTCTTGTATGCTGACACATACACACGCGCACACACACACACACACACGCACACATATATATTTGTGACATCACGGATATGAAAACAACAAATAAAAAAAGTGATTCAATAACATATAGACTACAGTGTGTGTGTGTGTGTGTGGGTGTATGTGTGTGTGTATGTGTATCTTTCTAGGCTTCCTGATATACCCTGGTTTAAAGAGCAGTTCTTATCTTTAACTAATCCAGTCTAGACATATGCGCTCATTCACAGGTCAGCTACAAACACAGCGGTTCACTGTTGGCCTCAAGGCGTGCAGATAGGAAAGGCTATATTCAGTTCGTATTAGGATGACCAGTTTGCATCAGGGTGACATGGCTGACCCATGTACGGGAAGGCAAAATGTGGTACAATATAAACAATATTTTGAATATCAGGGCGCCTAATAAGGCTCATACCTTAAATCTGTTCCAAAAAACTGCAGTCAGACACTTCATAGGCTTCCAGAAAACTAGGCCACCCACAAAGCAGAGCAGTTCATGAGGATTTTTCTTGAATTTTTAATCACTTTGTTTATAAATCCAGCCAGCGGTGTTGTTATTTTTATTTTGAGCTTTTTAGAAGAATAAAACCTTATTATTGATTATATTACTTATTGTGATATAGTATTAATATTAACTATAGATTTTTGATGTAACGCTTAAGTTGAAAAGATGCTGAGAATGCCGAATCATTGCCCATTATCTTATATCATCACCAAAGGATGTATAATAGATACTGATTATAGTATTATAACATAATATTACTGATTATTCTGGATTTACAGTATTTCCACTGGCTTTAGTACTACATGATGTTGATTTCATATTTCATTCCTCTCATTGTGAAGAGTTGTGTGTTTCTCTCCTGCTCATATGCAGAACACAGAGATCCATCAGTCATTCTCAGAGTTTCTTCATCTCATATGTGTCAGTGCGAGTCAGTGTAATCACAAACGCAGCCGCTGTGTTTTTTGGGGCACAGGCTTAGAGGCCTGGGTGCGTGCTGAGCTGGGAATAGAGCATTGCATGAATTATTCTATTTTATGTGCTGCTACGGTCTTTCTGTGTCTCTTTCTTTCCCTCATTTCCATCCTTCTGTTTTCTGTTGGATGGCTTCTGGTCTCTCCTCCTGTTTTGAGCTGCTTTCTCTATAAATCGAGCGCTATTGTCGTGTCATAGCTGGATCACTGCCTGGAGATGAAGGGGTCTACTTTTATATTAAAAAAAAAAAGCTCTCTATTGTCCTAAGTAGGGGAGTAGCTCTCTGACAGAAGGATTAGATTCGGGTAGTCTACTGAACAATTCGGTGCATTAAGAAGCATGAAAACTCATCATAATTTAATCAAATCGGTAAATTTGGTATGATTTTGTTAAATTGGATTCACAGACATGACTGGAGACTAGTTTATTATCTCATAATAAAATGTAATTTTATTGTAATTGCAAAGGTTGTAAACTGAACGCCTGTCATATTATATTTATATATCCATCCTCAAGTCTGGAAAAATTTACTTCTTGGTGAAAAAAGGACCTGATTGGAAAGAGATACATTAAAGAAAATTATAACTTTTATTATTTAGTAACGTTTTCATTCCTGCTCCTACTTTAGTACAAATAAATATAAATGCTGGAAAATATGTTGAGACTTTTATTTTGCTCGACATCACAATATAATAAAGATTGAGATACGTGATTATAATCAGTTGTAACATTTTGAGATCAATGCAGCTGAATCACCGTGGCCAGACTGATGCACTAATGTATTTTGACACTCCAGGATTTTACACTTTGCTCACACTTTTGTTCTCTGGAGAGCAGAAATCACACTTTTATCCCCTTCAGAGTGTGTGTACAGTGTGCATAAAGTGCTGTAATGCTGTTGAGGCAGAAGAGGTTTAGCTGTGGCTGCTTCTGGTACTGCTGAGTGGAGATAAGGGGGCTGGCCTAGTTAGGAGGCATACAGGAAGAAAACAAGCTGATGAATGGCTCCAGTGTAAACCTCTGGCTGTTGATCTCTTCATAAGATCTGTATCTGCAGTAACTGTGTGAAGTCCAGTTCTTCTGACCGCCATGTCAACTCTACATACACCCTATTGTGGGATAACAGTGACCTCCTGACCCATTCGAGCATGCATGCGTGCATGCGTGTGTGTGTGTGTGTGTGTGTGTGTGTGTGCATGTGTATGTATGAGTTTCTGATTGAAGAATAAAGGGAAAAAAGATTTTTTTGCATGCTTGCTCAATGATGGGAAATTTCTCAGGACTGATCCTGAGACAAAACATCATCTAAACTTAAGTGTTTCACATGTGACTAAACCTGTTGTTGTGTACAGTATGTGATGCTAGAATGGATAAATTCATGTAGATATAAAGACCATTTCTAAAATATGTTCTCTATTTTCATGTCTATTTCTCTTACTTCTATAAGCTTAAAGGTAAAATGAGCAGAGGTGGCAAAAGGGCACATTTTATCAACATACGATGCGATGCTGAATCACCCGTAAGGTGTGAGCGTGTGTGTGTGTGTGTGTCTGCCCTGCGATGGACTGTGATAGACTCCAGCAACCCCCACGACCCTAATTAGGACAAGCGGCTCAGAAAATCAGTGAGTGAATGAGAGAGGTTCAGATACTTGCATCAGAAATGAGTGGCAAAAACAGAAGTACTGAGTAAAAGTACTAAGTATTGTCCCAGAAATGTCCTCTGAGTGTAAAAGTAAAGATTAGCTCTTTTTAAAGGATATTTCAGCTGCTTATTTGTGTGCAACTGAACTTCACACCATTTTAATACAATTCAAACTCCAATAAACACAATCTGCAAAAAAATATTAAAATAACTGTTCTGCGATGGACTGGCGACCTGTCCGAGATGCTTTTCGCCCACTGGGTCACTGGGATATCCTCCAGCACCCTAGTCTTCATAGGAGATTGAGATGAGGAATGGATCAATGAATGAATGAACTTCACTGCTTCCTGTTCATCTATATCTTCATCGATATCGCCTTCATCGAGTCTTACTTTTTTTGTACATGAATAGAAAATACTGATATTTGTAGTTGTAGGGAGTTCAAGTGAAATGTCATCAGAAAAACAAATACTGAATAAAGAACAGATACCAAAAAACATTTCTAATGGTAAATTATTTTCTACTTCCTTACTCCCCTTCTCTCACAAATATGAATAAAAGCATATTAAAACCTGAACATGCTGCTCCATGTTGCAATGAATACGCATCATCAAACTTTTTGAAATAGCTTATATTTTTTCTGGCAAATCTGAACATCAATATAATTCTGATATCATTGTGCTCTGAAACTCCTTGTGCACGCTGAAAACACAAGGGCCCATTCATAGATGTGAAGAATTGATGATGATGTGAAAAATGTAACAGTTGTTCACGGCAAATGTGATTAGTCGATGTCGGGATGTGTTTAAGAAGTGATCATAAATGCAATAGACTGCTATGCTAAAATATTTCCTTTATGCAGGACCTCTTATCTGTATAAAGAAACGCTTTCCTATACCCCTTGCTGTGCTGAAAGGCTGCTGACCTGTTTGCCCTCAGGCCTCAGTGTCTGGGCTCAAATTTGGGTCAATGTTCTGTCTGGCCCAGCCATTGATAAGCGGCAAAAAGGAGATACATATACTCATGGTCAGGATTGTTACCATCCTGATTTTGCCCTAAAATAAACGCAAGCAAGTCATTTATTTAGTCTCTTAGTTCAAAACAGGGCAATTACAGTCAGAAATCAGGCAGAAATGAAAGGGTAACGTTCTTGGTTTTTGAAAAGTAGGGCTGCGCAGTGATGTCAACGTCAGCAGTATTGGATCAGTGTCAGTAGATTGCTGTAGAAAAGATATTGCTACACATGGACTGGACGGTTAATCGGTAGCAGTGTGTGATGACGTGCAACCGGCCGTAGTGCAAAAGTTTAAGCACCCTTGGTTCAGTTATATTTTGTTAGTTATATTTCAGTAAACTTCCTCTGTGAAAGACCTTGGAACTTTGCAGTTATAATCGACTTGCCAATTGTAGCATATTGGGGTGTTAAACCCTAGGGTTTCAGCAAATAAATAGAAAATACACCGTAAAACTCCCTCTACAGGGTGTGCACTTATTTTCACTTACAAAATCAACAAAACATGACATTCGACTAAAGCTGTTCAAACACGAAGTGCATGAAACATATTGAGTTACTTCCTTAATTCATAATGAATGACAGCTTAATGCAACCCTATATCTAAGAGCAGATTGCGCAAGACAAAACACAGTGTTTGCAGCACAAAAGGGTGAGGCACACTTCAGTGTGAAGGTGCAGCAAAGCTAATTTATGGGTCAAAGAAACATTTGGAGACAGCTGACCTTCTCCAGGCCTCACCCTGACTTTCTAAACAAAAAACACTGGCATTTTCCAAAATCTTCTTTTTTAAGCGGTCACTCGGAGCACCGTCGAGGCAGAATGTTGTGCTTATTTGAGCTTTTTTCAGACGATATGTTGAAAGTTCACTGGATGCCTATGAGTGAGCGTGTGCATGTTTTTGTTACTTGACTGCTTGTATATGAACAGTAAGTGCTGTTCATCGGTAGAGGGTGTGTGTGTGTGTGTGTGTGTGTGTGTGTGTGTGTGTGTGTGTGTGAAAGAGAGAGAGAGAGACTGAAAGTGTGCTGGTTGTTCAGTCACTTGTGTAAAGCATGAGCTGAGGGTTTAAAAACCCAATGGGCTGCTAAGGGGTACAGCGGACCCTGAGAACTAGGCCAGCCTGGTGGGTTACCAAGGCCTGTCGCCAACACATGCACACGCACACACACGCACACACACACACACACACACACACACACACACACACACACACTTGCATACCAACACCTACAAAGCAAGCAACAGTTCAGGGGTTGTGGTTCTCCCCTAAAACATGCCTATCACTTTGCTGCACTTTAGTTGATTTCAGTTTTCAGTATTTTGTATTTTGCATCTATAGAAGCTGTCCTGAAAACTGTGAGTGCTGCTTCATCCAGTACCCCTACTTTGTGAAGTTCAGCCCTGGTTTTTGCTTTCTGTACAGTCATGTGCAAAGAAAAACTACTTTTCTGTAAAGTCACACATATAGCCATCGCGAACTTTCTCTCTCTCACAAACCCATGTACAACCTCTATTGGCCACGTACGCGTGTCGGCAGGGATCCTCTATCTGCAGTGTCTGCTTAAGCTGTTGGTGTGCGTCAGCAAAAATCCCATGTGCTTCTCTCCCGTGCTTCTGTGTGTGGGAATGCAGGTCCAGTCTTGTATGTTCTTGCTGTATATATGTGTGTGTGTGTGTGTGTGTGTTATAGTACCACTGTAATCTTGTGTCTCCCAGCAGGAGACCAACCCATAAAATAGAGCTATTAAAACTCTCCTAATCCCCCAGAGGAACTATTGATAATAAGTACCAGCTTTCTCTCTGTCTCTTCCTCCCCCTCCCTCTCTCTCCAGATGTTGAAATGCTAAGAGCACTCAGTTACAGAGTGTAAATGCTAAATATTTTCACCAACTTACCTACTATTTTCATATTGATATATTGATATCAGTTCATACTGATCCATCTCTGATGGTCTGTTTCCCATGGCATTTTGACAGTTTGAACAATAAAACATTAAAAAAGGAGGTTCCGGGTTTTCTTCCAATGATATGCATGGAAATGAACCCTGATTCCTATACTGCTGTCCTAACCAAGCATTTATAAGTGCATTTGAAATGACCTTTATAGTATCCACCTGAATTTCTCTAAAACTATCCAGTACTTTACGCAATAGGTGTGCCTGATTTTCAGTTATCCAGGCTGCTGATTGGCTGTCTACATTGCATTTTAAATGCATGTTAATGACATCTGTTCTTAACTTAAAGCATCAAATAATCATCTCTGCCTTAAGTCACACCTGCCTTGTAAAAATAAAAAGACATTTTCAGAAAGGGAGTCAGTGTTGAAATAAAGAGATACGTATTGATATTAACGTCCAACAATAGAAAAAATACGCAGCTCTGCTTTTGACTTTTACGCCATATAGATCTTGCTGTTCCTAAATTGGACCAATAAAAACTGACCACAACTCTTCGGAATAAATTCCTGTTACATTAACAGTCTTTCCTTCTCCCACAGTGTCATAGTGACTAACGGGGTATGTTTATGATGGTCGAGATATATGTTTGTGTGTGTGTGTGTGTGTGTGTGTGTGTGTGTGTGTGTGTGTGTGTATGTATGGCGCAGCAGAAAGAGGAAAGGGAGCAGTCAAGTCTCTCTGTAGATCTCATCTCTGTCGTTGCCATGGAGATGTACTAGTGGGAAGGCCATGGGCCTGAGGTTCTAGCAAATGGGAAATGCTAGAAAGAGTGAGCGAGAGAGAAAGAGAGAGAAAAAGATTGGGGGAAAGTACATACTGTGCATAAACTACTAAAGAGTCTCATTGAAATTCACTGCAAAAGAAGCTCTGTGTTTATGTGGTAAATTACTTTCTGTCCTCTCTCTCTCTCTCTCTCTCTCTCTCTCTCTCTCTCTCTCTCTCTCTCTCTCTCAATGATTAGGTTTGTTTGAGGGTGATGGGACGTGTATCCCCTTTTCTGCATCACTGCATTGAAAGAGAGCCTCTTATTCAGATGAATGAACCCCAAGCCAACACTCTCCAAACACACACTCAATCAGAGCCCAACAAAAACGACCCATCTCCCTTTCTCCATAACCAACCAGGACAGACACTTTCAGGAAAGATGGGAAATACGGTCTAACATTTGAGTTAAATTCCAATTTTTGACACATTAGAGCTGGGTAATATGATGTGTTATCCCAGCACAGTGTTCCAAGCTGCTCTTACCAGAACACTGACCAGCCAGATGCTTCGTGCTTCCAGGGTGAACAAAATGGGGATGTTTTTTTGATAAGTGCATGTATTTGAACATTTACAAGATAAAGGTCAAGCATTGTATCTGTAAATGACGTTTACTTACTGTGCAGAAACATTATTTCTGTTTTTGTTACCCTGTGAATTTGATAAAGTGTCTTCCTTTGGTTGTCATCAGTAAGTTTTAGCTTTTGCTTTTCTCTGTCAGTGACATTAGTTGAGAGGTTATATCTGTTGTGTTTTAATGCACACTATTGACTAGTCTTTCCTTAAACTCTGTATTTATTTCTCTCAGAATTAAGCATTTATTTATGATTTAACAGGTTTAACATCTACCTTTGCCTTTGAAAGATACTGTGGCACCGTTTAATGTGTCTTTTTATTTGCCTTTGTCTCCAACTCTTTAAAAAAAGGTAAGATAATGATATTCTCACTAAAGGGAATTATGAAATACTCTTTTTCCATTAATAAGAACAGATCTCATTGCCTATTCCTGAGACCCTTTCTGTGACAAAAAGCTGTTTTAGTTTTGAAACGATGCTGCTTCTTCTGGCCCTAGTGCTTGTGGTAAAGCGGCTATTTTCTGCTCATGCTGTAATCACTAAATTATGTATGTTGAGTTCATTATACAAGATTCTGGATCACGCCATGGGCTCGTGTTGATGTCTGGTGCATGATGGACCATATTTAATAAAGTTTAAACAATAATAATTCTACATTAAGCTTTCCAATAAGGCTCTGACATATTTAGTGGACCCTAAGAACTTCTACAAAAGTCTTATTGCTTCTTGCTTTTGGTGTGTGTGTGTGTGTGTGTGTGTGTGTGTGTGTGTGTGTGTGTGTATTAAAGTGAGATACATCTTGTCTGACCTAGTTTTCCAGTTTCCCTTCACTGAGTGCTTGTTGACCCCTTCTTTCAGTGTATATGGACGCATGTGTGTGTCTCTGGGCGCTCTATCAGGTTAGTGTGTAAATGTGTGCTGGCTGCGTATAGAGATGAGGTCAGTCTTGACAACTGGCGAGGACTTAATCTGATTGTGTCATGCTCTTGTGGTTTGAGGGGAAGGTGCTCATATTATACTGTCACTACATTTTCAGATCGACTCTGTATTCTGTGCCATAACATCTAACAATGTGGAGAAAGCTCTCCAACATGCACAGTGGAGTGTGTTGAGTTCTTCTGTGCTATACACCAGCTCTGTGTGTAAAATGAGCCTTCACTTCCAGGAAGCTGAAATGGGATCATAATGCAGTTGAGTAAATGTCAATATGAGATCGATTCCATTCAAACTCTTTTCACCTTTATGGCATCAGTGGTGTTACAGGATGTTCATCCATCTATTCTCTGGGACGATTATACTGATCAGGGTCAAGGGGGGTGCAGGAGCCTATCCCGTAGGACGGAAAGCTGGGAAACACCCTGAAATGATTTGCCAGTCCATTACAGTGCATGTTAAAGGACGTTCGAGATCAAATCGCCCATTAAGCCTTGAAGTCTGAAGAGTTTCTTTCATTTAGTCTAAGCTCTGAGATCACATATTTGCAGGGTCACCCCTATGATTTCATAGTACCAAGCTGAGAAAGTGAAGACAAATGCTTCTTCTGAAGATGCCAGTGGAACTTTCTGAAGCATCAGCATCACTGGACAGTTCAGCACGCTTGGAGGAGAACATTAACCGCCAATTCTGTTTTGGTGATTTGGGCAGAGAGGGAAGGCCATATGTCCAGGGAGAACAAGGCCAACTATTGCCCTCCGTATCTCTGCAGTCTTCTGCTGATAGAGCTGAAATTTATATGACTGTGCCATTAAGGAGCTTCTTTCGTTTTCCCTGCTCTTGCACTTTAACTCAGGAAGGGGTTGCCAGTTAGCTGATCAGCAGGGCAAGAGACCAGGGTTGGAAATCTCTGCTACATCAAAGTGTAGGCTCCAGCCTCAGTCACGGCCAATCGTTTCTAAAGGCTCTATGCACAGTCATGGGACAGCACACATGCCGTATTGCCTGGTCTCATGACGGATAAAGAAAAGATCCCTGGAGAGAAAGAAAGCGAGAGAGAGAAATGTGAGTAGAAGGTCCTTAAAATACAGTGGCGATCTGTGACTCGGCCTTTAGTTTGAGTAATTTATCAAAATGCAAGAAAAATAAAACATCGTTTCTGCAAGTGCTCCTGTGCAACTGTACATTACCATTTTTAGATTAAAATGAACATGTGAAGCTTGTAAAAGCTTGTGTTTCTTTGAAGCTTATAATAAACATTGTATATTTTAGATTGTTCATGTCTTTTCTTGAGCTCTGTGGTGGAGTAGCAGTAACGACTGGAGTAGAGGGATAGGCTCCAGCTCCACCCACAGCCCTTGTCTGATTGTGCTCTTAAGATGATGGATAGATGGATGAATATCTGAAACGTTTCCAGTACCAAGTCGTGGCAGAGAGTTAATTTCATATATAGTGATTTATATAGAACTTCCAGGTTCCCTAGAGAAACATTTCCCCTCTTGAAATAGGCCACACCCATTGTAGACCAAAATGTGATCAATTGGTTGCACTTTATGTGGGTGGACACGTTAAGCCTTTAATCCAGCGCTTGATTGTGAGACTTTGCTTAGTTACGACCCCCTTGAATGACTTTTCATTGAGTGTTTTATGCATCCCCCTGTTTTTAACCAAAATGTACTGAAATAAGAGGAGTTATGCAATTCTTACCCAGTTTAAATAGAAATGTGATTGTATCAAATAAATCTAAACAATATTATTGGAGCTCTGAGAAATTATCATCAGGGCCTAGAAATCCCTGAGGGTGCCCAAAATGTTCTCTCCTTCCTCTGAGACATGTAAAGCCAACCAAGTAACATCACTGGACGACTCAGCATGCTTGGAGGAGAAAGCCACCTCTATCAAGCTGTTCCTTTAGCAGGAGCTTTAACATCATCTTGTGTGTGTTCATGCTTAGCAGATATGTAAGAGCCAGCCTCCAGGCGGCATTATGCAGCATCATGGCTGGCTCGGCCTGATTGATTTTTGCAGCGCTCGTTCTGCTCCGTTCTCTATCTCCGCACACCTTCGTCGCTCCTTCCATCTGTTGCCCTGGAAACGAGGCAGGAGCCTTGCTGAAGCCTTCCGATGGAGTGAATTTGCTGGGGGCGACAGCACTGACAGCTAATCAGTGCCAGTTTTGCGTATATTGAACGCTAGAAGTGTCTCCAGAAGTCTAGGTGGGTTCTGTACTGACGTAATCTCGGCACACGCAGCTGTAGCAGTTTTTATGGTGCTGTCTCAGAGCAGTTTTAAAGTGTTCAAGGGTATATTTTTAATATTTATCCAAAAAAATTGTTTAATATAGTATCAGTATATGTTGTCAGTGCTGATAATGTCACCATACAGCAGCATCCGCACACTACATTCCTCTCCAACCACACACAAACACAAACATACACACACACTCACCAACTCTTTCCGTCTGTTGGTGGGTCGCCAAACAGGAGTTTTCCTGCTTTTGTCTTTCTATTGGTTTCAGTCATCATGGCTAGAAGTCTCACCACACAGAGTCCTAGAACTGTCATCTTACATGAAGGAAGTACAAGGTGGGCGTCCACTATGGGTAATGTGGTATATGCCGCAATAATGTGGTGGGCTGGTATACATTGGGCAGTGATTATGAAGTACTTACTCTCTTCTTGTCTGTGATGTGCGTGCATGTTTTTATGTGGACACTCCTCACGGTTGGGTGTATATGTGTTGTCAACAGAGCTGGGTGTGTATGTCTTTTTCTGGTAATGTAAATGTTGGTGTCGAGAGAGAGAGAGAGAGAGAGAGAGAGAGTGATAGGATTAAAATAAATAGTAGCCTTTGTTATGACATCTGCACGCATGAGAGAAAGAAACTAAAAATAAGTGGTCTCTCTCTCTCTCTCTCTCTCTCACTCACTCTCTCACTCTCTGTGTTCAGCTGTGAGTAAGAGTTTAAAAAAATCATTAAGTGGCCAGTGAGATGGTGCTGATCTATGAACACAGGATGCAGATGAAGGTGGCAGAGAATCTGAACACCGCTCTGCTTTACAGTCTTACAGAAACCGAGCTGCTCTGGATGGGTCAGGCTGATCAGAGCCTGGGGACAAAGCCTGGACACAGATACTAAGTGCTACACAAAGCAAGATTAAGTAACTTGGATAATTTAAACCCAATGCAGGATTGCTTAATAGAAATAGCTTTTTTCGTGGACAGGCATACAGTTTTTGAAGAAAAATAGAAAAACCTAGGTCAGCTGGAGGGTTTTGATTGGCTTCTTCAGAAATGGACAAGACAGACAGATAGACAGAGACAGGCAAGCAGGCAGTCAATTGGCACAAGGGCAAAAGGAAATGTGCTGTGCAGATGTTAGCTGGATTTGTTGTGCTGTGATACAGTTTTAGGAAAGTCAGCAGCACCAAACAGGATGCAGTGAGTGATTTAAATGTTACAGATGCTTTTGTGCTATCGCTTTCTTTCTTTCACAGACTCACACACGCTTGAAAATAAATACAGATTTATGTTTATTTAGTTTTTAACATAATTTGGGAAAAAAAGGTCTAAAATACTTTTTCCTTTCGCTTTCATAGACGAGTGAAGAACCTTTTTCCTTCTCTGGTAAATTTAGGGTTTTTGAGATTGAAATATATATTAAACATTTGACGTCTTGACCATTTTTTTTTTTTACTTCTATTCATACTGTGCATGTCCCTACCTGTATTATTAACTATAAAGAAGAGCCACTTCATCAGGTATACCTACTTTTAACACACGTTTTTTCAGCTAAACAGGTGCAGTTTATAGTTCATAGTTACAGACCTTCTTAAATCTTCTGTTTATTTTGTTTATCGTTTTTTTTGTATCGTTTATTACCCCCTTTACAGTCCTTCATCAGTAGTAAGGTTTCCCAGAGGAACTCCCCAAAGCAGCTATTATTTGGGGGTGGGTCAGTCTCAGCACATATAATGTGGGTGTACCTGCTGAAGAAGTGACTTGTATTTTATGACATTATGAAAACTGAATTTAAAATGAGCTGACTTGGCAGTATGCAAAAAGTCATTAAACCTCTTTAAAATACATGAGGAAAATTCCATTTCCCAAGACGCAGGCTCTTTAAGAGTCATTTAAACACACACACATGCGCGCGCACACACACACAAATAAAGAACAAAAAAAAAATAGCAATTAACGTGTGAGATCTCTCCCTTGGCATTCTCTCTGAAAGTCCCAATGCAATTCATATTCTTCTCTTCTCTTCATTTTGTTTTCCCTCTCTCTATAGCTCTCTGTCTGTCTCCCTTGCTAATCTCGTGGTGCTAGAGTGTTGTGACTGTTTCAGCTTTCTGTGTGTGTGTGTGTGTGTGTGTGTGTGTGTGTGCGTGCGTGCGTGCGTGCGAGTGTGTGTGTGTGTGTATGTGCGCTCAGTGTTAATGAATGGTTGCTGGGTAGAACAGTAGGCACAAGGCAGGAATGTGTTAATTATGAATGGAGCTTCTTTCAGTGTGTGTGTGTGTGTGTGTGTGTGTGTGTGTGTGTGTGTTGTTCCTTGTATTTGTGCCTTGTGAGGGTATTTGCATGCATGCATATTTTACAGTGTGTGCCCAGAGCAGCCGAGCAGATTTTCTGCATGACGGTCAAGTTAATGCGTGTTGTGTAAAAAGTGCAAAAGAAATATCAGCAGTGGTAACAGGCAGCAGGTTGAGTACGTTTGGCACTGGACGGTCTGTTTGAGGCTTTGAAGTTCTAAACGCTAGCTGGTTTTTGATTCTCTCTAATTGTGCCTCATTGTGATGTCACAGAGGGAATGTTATGAGACAAAGGTCAGGTGACACAGATCCCTCATTATGACGCACAAGAGCATCTGCTGATTAATGTATTTGCTCAGCAGGGTGTGTGTGTGTGTGTGTGTGTGTGTGTGTGTGTGTATGTGTGTGGGGGGTCATTGCTCTTTCTATGTGAATGGGTATAATGATTTGATGATTTTCTCATCTTCAAGGTCGTTCAAAGGTTGTTCAGGTTGCAGCTTACCAAAAAAAAGTTTGAAAATAAAAGTTGAAAACGAAGAGCAGGACAGTCTGAGCATGTAAACATGTTAAAGTGATGCAATTACACAGTTTCCCTTTGCTTCCTTTGTCAGACAATCACCTAAGACATGTTGGTTGCCTGGTGGTCTGTTTTGTTTATTTTGCACCAGAACTATAAGGCTAATTTACATATCAAGTAAGCTTAAGTAATCTCACCGGTTAGCAGTGTGCCTTCAAAATTTATCCCACATTTGCACCAGACTGTGGTGAACTGTAAAGAATTCTCAATTAGGCTTATTTGCTTGTTTCAAACACAAACTGTGATCTATAAAACTGAATAAAAGAGGAGAATCCAGACTTCAAGGTCTTGTAGTAATATGATGTTCATTTGAGATTAAGAGCTCCACTAAAAAGCTAACGTTTACCTTAAATTTTCACAGATGAATCCTAATCAGGTCAGATGTAGCTGCATTGACACGCCAGTTGGTGTGGTCCAGAAACGTCTGGGCTTAACAAAGTGTTAGATCTATGCTGGGGTTTAAGACTGAACTGAAACTAAAAAGCTGGAATTGCTGAAGCAGCTGCAGACAATAGTCCATATATATATGTATGTATATGTGTGTGTGTGTGTGTGTATATATATATGTGTGTGGGCAAAATACACAGTAATGTATAGATTCATTCATTTATTCATTTTCTCAGCTACTCATCCAGCACACAAAGAGTGAGATGGGGAGAAACACCATAGAGCTCATTGCAGATAGTTATATATGATTAAAATAAAATGTTGTCCATCTTTGGCCAGTAATGACCATACTTTACTGAATGTTGACAAACTAGATTAAACTAAAATATTTAATTCAATGTCATCACACCCCAGATCATTAAAATCTGTAGTTTGTTATGTAGTCAGCGTGCTCTCTTAGAGCAGCTGCCCTGTTTAAACTGCAGATTGGTCCCAGGAATGACACCAGACAAGGCTTTTGTTATATATTACTCGCTCGGTTCAACAAGTGGAGAGTCTTATAAACACAGGAGAAAACAATAGCTTCACAGGGCACCTTCTAAGGAAGAGAGAGCACTACTTCTCTCAAATACTGAGGTCAGGAGTTTCCAAGCGCTCAGCTGCTGCTAAAAATAGCTTGATATATGTCACCACTACAGGTTTTACTCTCTCTCTTTCTCTCTCTCTCTCTCTCTCTCTCTCTCTCTCTCTCTCTCTCTCTCTCTCTATCACTCTGTCTCACGTTCACACACGCAAATAGCAGCACTATTTGGACTGCAGCTTGGACTGTGTACATTACTACTAAATGGCTGGACCATGAGGATGATAAATATTTGACTGACTTTGGGGGGCACCCATGAGGGTCTTCTTAAAAGAAGGTGATTAGTGTTGCAGCCTATAGCCATGGTATGGCATGCAAATGTAAACATTTACTTCTGTTTTTGTGTGAATCCTCTGGTATGTCTTCATCAAGTCTGTTCTCATATGTGTGACCTCAGGGTTTATTTAATGTTCTTCTTCTAAACTTTTTGCCTGTTGGTTTTCTCGCAGGTGCCACCCGGGACATCGGATCAGCGCTGACCCGGATGTGCATGCGGCACCGCAGCATTGAGGCCAAACTACGCCACTTTACCAAGTATGGCCTGAAGTGAAAGTGACTATTGTCAGAGTGAAAATGCTTCCTCTGCTTTTAACCCACACACAAATGTGCAAACAGGGGGCAGCTACTTAAAGTGCCTGGGGAGCTGTGATGGGGACGATACCTTGCTCAAGAGTACCTCAGGGTAACCTACTGGACTTGGCTTTGAACCCATGATCTTCCGACCCTATCTGCAAAAATGTTTTTTTCATTTACTGAAGGAAAAGCTCCCAAAATCTTCCCTTTTTGGCTTACAAAGAACCTTTCTTAATTTTTTTTTTTTTATTGTAGCTTTGAGTTCTTAACATTGACCGATGTATAAAACATTCAAGCAGAAACCTTAAGACATGAAGCAGTGAAGAAACAGGAGTAGATGATTCCAGATAATCAGGTGATTAGTTTACTGCTGATGCTGAACGCTGAGCGATTGGAACCCCTTTATCTAGAACCTTTTATCTTTTCTCACTTTGCAGCCTATCACACTGAAACAAATGTTCCCTTTTATTTCATCTAATCTACTCAGTGTGACAAAGATAAGACAGATTGACGGGTATAAAATAATATTTTTGCACCAACAATGTGATTACGTAGCAAAATATGAAGAAATGAGGGTTGGCTCAATACTAAGGCATGAATAAAAATGAAGATACAAGCTTTTGTTCTGACAGTGAATTATCATTTACGTGCATTATCGAACTATAATGACTAAGCCTAATTTAAATAATCAAAAGAAGTGGTTTACACTTTCAATTTAATCCTTTAAAGGAGCATTTTACTTTTTATGAATAAAGTCAGAAAAACAGATTTTACTCCAGCATGGTTAACACTGAGTCTTTAGAGCAGTGGCTTAAAACACACACACACACACACACACACACACACACACACACACACACACACACACACACACACACACACGTTAACATTAACATTAACATTCTCTCACCTCATTAGAAGACATCTGTTGATAATTTCCATCAACAATCTAATGAATAGAAGCCTCACTACCTCCAAAGGCTCTCAGGAAACCTCACAGAGGCCCAACAACTTTCACTGGCATGCACACAAACACTTTCAGAGTGATGATGGGGATGATGATGATGGTAAAGTTAATGAGGGTTAATTTTTTATCTTTCGTTTCTCAGTTTGAACCTACCCTTAGGAGTGGAAAGTTCTCATAATCTTACCTTTAATACATAATCTCACATTTATAGATTCAAGATACTTTATTTATGACATGCTCAATTATACAGGTACTACCAGCAGTGGAACAAGGCACACTCCATAGACTGTAACACTAATCACAATATAATAAACACTATACGAGTAGTAAGACATAAAAAAGTGAAAGTGACTATTTTATCATCGTGAAACACAGCACAGCCCACAGTGAAATTCAACCTCTTGCTTTTTACCCACACACACACAGCAGTGATTGAGACAGTACCTTGCTCAATGGTACCTCAGGACAAGCTACTGGTCTGGGATTTGAACCCACAACCTTCCAGACCTGGGGCCAACAGCCTGACCACTAGGCCACTGCTGCCCCAAAATGTTTAAGTAAAAAAATGAATAATAATGATTAAGTATAAGTATATTTCCAAGTATTTCATTAGTTTTGCAGTGAACCCAAAATTTTGATGTTTTGTTCCCTGAGCCGCTTTTGTTTCATGGCACGGTGCTCCACCCAACAAAGACATTGTTCTTCAGAAGACTGTTCTTGGATGCTTAGGAGAAGTTGCTTTCAGAGGATATTTTGGTTCCATCCTTTATTCATGGCTGTGTTGTTTGGCAAAACTGTGAGTGAGTCCACCTCCTTTAGCTGAGAAGCAACCACACAGTAGAATGGTCTCAGGAAGCTTTACTGTTGGCAGGACACAGGAGTGATGGTAGTGCTCACCTTCTCCAGACAATCTTTTTTCCAGATGCCCCAAACAATCAGAAAAGGGATTCACCAGAGAAAATGATGTTCCTCAGTCCTCAGCAGTCCAGTTCCTGTCCCTTTTGCAGAATATCAGTCTGTCCCTGATGTTCTTCATGGAGAGAAGTGGCCTCTTTGCTGCCCTTCTTGACACCAGGACATCCTCCAAAAGTCTTCTCCTCACTGTGCGTGCAGATGGACTCTCACCTGCCTGCTGCCATTCCTGAACAAGCTCTGCACTTTTGGTGCCCTGATCCCACAGCTGAATGTACTTTAGGAGATGGTCCTGTCGCTTGCGGGACTTTCTTGTAGCCTCTTCACAACAACTGAACATCTCTCCTTGAAGTTCTTGATGATCTGAAAAATGGTTTATTTAGGTGCAATCTTACTTGCAATATTCTTGCTTTGTACAAAGATATTTAGCAATATTTCTTGTGCAAAGCAATGATGACAGCATGGGTTTCCTTGCAGGAAATCACAATTACCAGGAAGAGCAATGATTTGAAGCACCGCTCTCCTTTTACAACATCCAGTCAGCTGTTCTCATTCAGTCAGCATGTCAGAGTGATCTCCAGCCTCCTGCTCAACTCTCTCACCTGTGTTAATGAGAGGATCATTGAAATTAGGTCAGCAGGTCCTTTTGTGGCTGAAATCCAGTGGAAATGTGCTTTTTGGGATTGAGTTCATTTTCATGGAAAAGAGAGTCTTTACAAATAATTGCAATTCAACTGATCACTCTTCAGAACGTTCTTGAGTTTATGCAAATTGTCATCATAAAAACTGAAGCAGCTAACTTTGTGAAAATGAATATTTGTGTCATTCTCTAAACTATTATATGGATTACATACACTTTCCTGCATTGTGAGGTTAGAATTGTCACCATTTGTTTAGACAAGATAATGAAAAACTGTTCAGCTTATGCATGTAAATGTTATGACTTGTGACTTTTGAGGGTTAACTGGAGAGAGTTGTGGAATTTTGGCCAGAGTCTGCTGTGAAATCATCTTGGGAAATGTGACAAAGTAAAGTCTGTATCATTTGATCTCCCTCTCTCTCTCTCTCTCTCTCCTAGTGCTTTGATGGAAAGCCTGATCAACCCTCTTCAGGAGCGAATTGAGGACTGGAAGAAAACAGCCAATCAACTGGACAAAGACCATGCCAAAGGTCCCTCATAATGTGCCCTACATAAACATTTGAAATATGAGATTTTAAATCATTGAGTTGTTTGATAAAGCACATGCCAGGAACTGACATATTCTGCATATTTCTCCTTGGGTTTGTTGTAGAGTATAAGCGGTCTCGCCATGAGATAAAGAAGAAATCTTCAGACACTATGAAACTGCAGAAGAAAGCAAGAAAAGGTACATGACTAACTGTTACAGAGCTACATATAAAACAGTATTTGCATGAATTATCAATTGATCTAATGAATTTAATCAGTTGTTTATGTTTTTGCTATCTATTGCTGAATTGCCTGCCCATTGGCTTCAATTATAAATACGTTTTAAGTCTCTACAGGCAGAAAATTCTTCTTCATAGTGATCTGCCATGTGCTGCGGATGCCACGGATAGATTAGGCTGAAAGATGCAGCAGTGTTTTTATAAATGGTTGGCCTTTGAATGGAATAAACCTAATGTAGAAGTAGTCACCTGAGACAAGCCGTTGTAAGGACAGGACGTGGGTCGAAACAGCTGGACCTGCCACAAAAAAGGTCCCGCTGTAGCTTTACACTGAGGCGTCTAATCCGCCATAGTAACAGCAGGAACTATACAGTTGCTATAACGACAGGTAAAGCTGAATGATCTGTGTTATGCAACTGTCTCCGGGCGTCTAGAGGAAATATCAGCCTGCTGAAGGAACTCAAGGACATCACCTCAAGGTGAAATCCATGGAGTGGCCCAAGTCACGTGCCAAATGATTGACGTCCATGCTTTATAGACTGATTGGACTTTGGTGTCCATGACCTTTGAAGGATTGTCTAAAATGCTTGAAATCTGTTTTCTTAAAGCTGTGGACAGACATTAACCTCATGGAGCCCTGATGTGAAACCACTGAGTGAGACTTTGTAATGTAATACCTCCCTCTAGTGGTTGTTTTAAGTAACCACCACTCATACGTCATTTGTTGAGCTGTTCCCTTTCGCATCTCAGCAGCCAATAATTTCTGCTCTTGAAGACCAAGTGAGAAGTGGGCATGTTACTAGGAAGACTAGATGATGCTACAGCTTTAAATGAATGTACATTCAGTTAATTGCTATGCCATAAATATAATTCTCAATGAAGTCCATAGTCTAAAATATATCTTTAACACATAAAATATAACTAAAATACATACTTTTAGTAAATGTATTAACAAAGCAAAACAAATCCTATGTCTGGATTGATAACTTTATACATACTTTAACAATTTAAATAATTTTTCATGAATACGTTTCATTAAATGAATGAAATTTGTCTCTAAAAAATAATTGTTCACATTATCAGCAGTACATTTTGTTTAGTGATATATAATCGGAAAGAAAGGGAATTAGTTTTAATGTTGGCGGCATGGTGGTGCAGTGTGTAACGCTGTTGTTTCAGAGTGGGACAGTCCTGGGTTCGATTCCCAGGCGGGACGGTCCAGGTCCTTTCAGTCTGGAGTTTGCGTGTTCTCCTCGTGACTGTGTGGGAGCTCTGTTTTCCTCCCACCATCCAAAGACATATGTGTCAGGTGGATTGGAGATGCTACATTGGCTGTAGGTGTGAGTGAGAGTGTGTGTGTCTGAGTCTGCCTTATGATGGACTAGTGACCTGTCCAGGGTTTTCCTCGCCTTTCACCCTGTGAGAGCTGGGAAAGGCTCCTGCACCCCCCCGTGATGCTAATTAGGATGAGCAGCTATGAAAATTAGTAATGTAGTTTCAATGGATTAATAGTCTTTCCATTTTGTGAAGGAGGGGTGGGCAATTATATCTTAGCACTTCATAAAATTTAAATGGAGAAAAAGGACCCAGTTGTTTTTCATCTTCCACTCGCATCAGTAAACCAGGATTAATTCTGCTCTCTTTGTAAAGAAACATGCAATTGATCAGTGTAGTTGGTCACTGGTCATATTATGATGTCATTTATCACCATTATAATTACCATTATGATGTCCATACAGCCCAGCCTAACTGAATACAGTGAGTCTCGAGCTCTCTCTCATTTCGTTTTTATTTCAGAGTGAAAGTGACTATTCTTGTCATTGTGAAACAGCATAGCAGTGAACCACAACGAAATTACACCTCTGCATTTTACCCATACACACACATGCAGCAGGGGGCAGCTATTGAAAGTGCCTGGGGAGCAGTGATGGGGACAGTACCTTGTTCAAGGGCACCTTGGGGCAACCTACTGTTCTAATAAAAACAATCCTCTGAAATTGGTCAGGTAAAGAGACTGCACTGAAAATGAGAGCCAAACTTTGTCTCTCGTCTAGAGAACTGTTCCTCAACAATACATTAAACAAAACAAGGACGTCTGGCTCTTTGGAAGCAAAATATGAAGAACTGAGGGATGTCTCAAGACTTCTGCAAAGTACTGTATGTATCATATGTGCAGTTTATGGTTACATCTCCTCTGTAATTGGATCTCCTCCATGATTGGCTCTCCTCCATGATGGGATCTTCTCCATGATTGGCTCTCCTCCATGATGGGATCTCCTCCATGATTGGATCTCCTCCACGATGGGATCTTCTCCACGATTGTATCTCCTCCATGATTGGATCTCCTCCATGATTGGATCTCCTCCATGATTGTTGCTTTTCACTCTAGTTCATACAATGCATAGATTCATGTTACAGCGGAGTCTCTCAAGGAAAACTTCACTTCACTCTTGTTATTTCGCTGCATAATTTATCCACAGTTCTTAAATGTTTAGTGTAGCCTGCTGAGGACATTGTTTTAAAAAGTTCTGGATCGAAAATCTGTGTTTGAGAGTAATAATTATTATTCCAAGTAATATTTGATTATTTTCACATTCTTAATGAAACAGTATAAAGGGCTTCTGTCATCTGTCATCAATCTGTAATTCTTAGATGTGGTGGAGTGGAAGAAGCTTGGTTGTGTGATCGGGGTTTTAAGTTTAGGGTTCTTGGTTGCTGCAGTGGTTTTGCTCTAACAGTCCCCGTGCACTTTGGCCATGAAATGAGCTGTGATGGCTTCTTCATACTAACCCTAACATGGAGCTTCCCCCTCTCTCTTTTTCTCTGTCTTTCACATCCCTCACCTTCTTCACCTTTTCTTGAATGCTGCTACCTCTGTCTCACTCTCTCTCTCCTCCTCCTCTTCTCTCTCTTTCTCTCCCTCTCCCTTTATACATCTCCCATTTCTCCCTGTAGAGCTGCAGGGTAAGTATGGTGTTCCCCAAAAAGCTACTGCTCCTTCTTAACGTCTTATTCAGGCTTAAAATAAAAGGTGGCAAAAGGTTCTTCGTAAAGATGCCATATAGGAGCCACGGATTAGAACCTTTTCTGTACTTCACGTGGAGATTCTTTAAACTGCAAAATGGTTCTTCTGATGCACATAAGGTCACCTCCAAGTAGGGAAGTTTTTATATTCAAATGTGAAAAGGTGCAATTTTCAATTAGCAACAGCTGCAGATTTAATTATAATTTACATTCTCCAATATTAGCAAGTTTTAACTGGAGACATTTAATAATGAAATTAAGCAAATGCAATTTTATTGCATTTTATTTTTTATTGCATTTTATTTTATTAAACTGCAAATGCAGTTTAAATACTGCTAAACCCAAATCGATCAACCCTAATTTCGAGTGGAGTAGAACCACCAGTTAAATGATTTTTCTGTATCCTTTCCCTACAGAAACTTCTTGGCACCTTTATTTTAAGACTATAGTCTCTCTGCATGTCTCTTGTCTTTGCTTCTAGCTCAGAACACAGAGAGTTGGCCCTAACAGAGATCTCAGCTTGTCGCTATGGCCTATTGAATCACACTGCATGACATCATACTCTAGATGCTGTCTTTCCCACCCTTTACCACAAAGCCTGAGGCCTTAGATTTTTTTTGCACAATTAACTGACACTCTCTCAGCATGTTAGCTGTTTGTAAAAATGCTGTTCTTGCAGATAACCAACTTTGCACCCTCAAAAGAGGATCAGTACCACTAACATTGCAATTTGCATGACTTAATGTTGTTAACGTCCTCGGGGTGATTTCATTTCGTTTTTTGAGAGTAGAAAGCATTTGCGGCTATGTAGTCCATCTGTTTGTCCTTCATCAGTTGTGTAGATGCCAGCCAGAGTCGAATAGCTGTTTGTTGTTCACTGTGTGTTTTGAGAAGTCACAAAATAATTGGATTCTAACGTTGACTCTCGTTTTTTTCCTCCCTTGCCCGCTCCCTTACTTTGTTTTTTTTTCCCCTTTGATATTCCTGCCCTGTTTAACTCATTCTTTTATCCTTTTACCTTCCCTCTGACCCCAATCCATAAAATCCAATTCCTTAACTTTCTCACACCTGATCTCGATCATTGTCCTCCTGTACCCCCTTTTTTTTCGTACCATCCCGTCTCCACTTCTCCCTTTTGTGCCTTGCAATCCGTCATTCCTGTAGGCAGAGGGGATCTGCAGCCTCAGCTGGACAGCGCCATGCAGGATGTGAACGACATGTACCTGCTGATGGAAGAGACCGAAAAACAAGCTGTTCGGCGCGCCCTGGTGGAGGAGAGAGGGCGCTTCTGCACCTTCATCAGCTTTCTGCAACCTGTAGTGGTGAGATGTCTACATAGTATTCGTGATCAATTTACATTTCTTGTTGAGTACTTATTTAACGTAAAGTCGATTCATTTTGCACATAGTCTGATGTAATCATTTGATGCTTATTTCATTCAAGAGGCCAAATGCAATGAATGTGAAAGCCATCAACACTCAGTGTTTTCATTTAAAACCTAAATTGTAGTGTTTTATTTGTCGAGAAGGACGTAACCTCTAAATCTGTCATAACTGATGCTGTCAGAATGGAGAAATTGCCATGCTGGGAGAGATCACACATCTACAGGCCATTATTGATGACCTCACTGTGCTGACCACTGATCCCCACAAGTTGCCGCCGGCCAGCGAGCAGGTAAACTAATATGGGCCTCTTTAGACCAACAGTTCAACACATTAAAGCTCTTTCTTTTCATAATAACATGCACAAGACACTGCTTGAATCAGAAGTTTTACCATTTGCCATACATTTTACCAATAATACCAGTAACCCTGACTCAAGATGTGCTACCCTTGAATGCACATACAATAAGTTATTGTTAGGCCTTATTTAGAACTTATTTTAAGCCTATAAGCTTGTCTTATATCAGGTTTGGAGAACTGAGAGCTTGGTGTGTTCCCTGCTCTGCTGTTCCAACTATACCTGGCAGTTAATGGAAAAATTGGGTGTGTCAGATGGAAAATCCCTTCTACACAGATCAAACCTAACTGCCATTGCCAAGTGTATTATACGATTTATTTATTTATTTATTTATTTAGGTTTAACATATAAAACACAATTTGTAAATAACTCACTTTCTTCAATATGTAGTTCAATTCAGTAAACAATCATAAATTATTATAATTACATGCAGGAAAGTTCCCTGAAGTGGATCTGTAGTTATTTTTACTCAAAGAATCAGCAGAACACACCATTTAGACTTTTGCACACAACTAGAGCTCCAGTTCAGAACTAAAGAACTTTTTATGACAAAAGTGTCTTAGGCGGTCTTCTACCACTGAATGATGTCCCACTGAATTATTATAATTGCTTTAAGTATCTTACTCAAACAAGTATTCTCCTGTCTGTCTGCGTGTCTGTCTGGCTTTCCTAGGTAATAAAGGACCTGAAGGGGTCGGACTACAGCTGGTCTTACCAAACCCCTCCTTCCTCTCCAAGCAGCTCTGGCTCGAGGAAAAGCAGCATGTGCAGGTGAGGCTTATTTTCAGTGTTACTGCTGTGTATTTATACTTTCTTTGTGCAACAAGAAGTGTATTTAACCCATTTAAAGAGTTTCGCAGCCTTTTACTCTGTGAGTGTGGCGTTAGGCTACTGACCTCTGATTAGGATAAAAAGCTTGGATGGATGGATGGATGTATGGATGGATGGATGGATGGATGGACTGATGGGTGGACGAACCGATGGACAGGTGGATGGGTGATATTTTCCATCATTATATCAGAATCCTGTAGCATACTGAATATTATCTTATTTCTGGTGTAATTTGGACTCTTGATTATATAATCAACTCTTTCTTCCACTGTGCACAATAGAAGATAAAAGAGCCATAAAATAACTTTGCCATTTTCTAAAAATTTGACATGGCTGTTCAGGTAATAAACTGATCTGTCCACATAGCTGTGAAAAAAATCTGTTAAATGGGTTAATTTTGCTTCATTTATGCCTCCTGTTGTGTGTGTGTGTGTGTGTGTATGTGTGTGTGTGTGTATGTGTGTGTGTGTGTGTGTGTGTATGTGTGCGTGTGTGTGTGTGTATGTGTGTGTGTGTATCTGTGTGTGTGTATGTGTATGTGTGTGTGTGTGTGAGAGAGGATTTCTGCTAAAGTGGTGCTTACACGTCTGCTTACCTGCTGCTCTGGCCGCTCCTTGTCTTTGTATTTCTGAAGTGTGTGAACATGTCAGTGTGTGATCCTGTGTTTTTCGTGCCTGTAACAAACCCAAAGTGCATTAATGACCCAGCATGAGTGCTGCTCTCTGGCCATATCAAACCATAATTATCAGTGAGGGCATGTCACTGAGCTGTGGGCTATTCAAATGAAATAATGGGTTACTTGGAATATAATCTGCTATGGGTTACGTCTGCAGGTTCTGAGACATATTATTCTGCCTTCATGCCATTAGATAAGTGCTTTATTAACTACATTTTAAAGACCTTTAGTAAGGTCAGTGCCATTCGTCCCCTTAGGACCAATTTGCCTTTTAGCCAGTGGGTGTCTAAAAGCAGGAGAGCTCAAATAATTTAAAATCAAAATAAGATATACTGTGTAAACCGTACTTTTCATTCTTCAGCCTTTACAACTGGTCAAGTGTTAGAAGTGCTGCTTCTAAATCAACTCATTTTAAATTTATCGAGGTTGTGACACAACTAATAAATCACATTCTCATCTGTTTGGTCTGCAGCAGTTCAGCCCTTCAGTTCATGTTTAATTGATATGAAATATTGCAAAGAGTGTATCCCAGAGTTAAAAGAATGGAAGATATAAGGAGTATGAGACAGGAGGTAGTGTTGGCCCTTTCCCAGTTATTATGATGCAGATGCGTCAGTGCAGCCTTCCAGTGGATTCATACATTTATTAAGAGTTGGCCATTCGAGACAATTTTGGAAGTCTACACTCACTCAAATCGTTTCCATAAATACATCCTCAAAAGGAAGCTCAGACCACAGCTTGCTCTTCATTCTTCAAAGGGCCAGTGGTGGCCTAGTGGTTAGGGACTAGGCTCCATGATCAGAAGATCGTGGGTTTGAATCCCAAACCACTAGGTTTCAGATTTACCGTTGAGCAAGGTACCGTCCCCATCATTGCTCCCTGGTGCTTTCAATAGCTGCCCCCTGCTGCACGTATGTCTATGGGTAAAATGCAGAGGTTGAATTTTGTTGTGTCTCACTGTGTGCTGTGCTGTATCTCACAATGACGAGAATAATCACTTTCACTTTCATTACAGACTTGTACACTTGAACACTTCTGCTGAATTCTGATTGTGCCTGCACTGTGCACAGACATGAGCTCACTACAGACGATGCTCTGTTTCTTTTTGGATGTCGGTTTTGATAAATAACTGAACAGAAGATGTATGTTTCAAAACAGAAACAAAAGAAATTGCACTTGTCAGAGTTGGATTGGTCGTGCTGTATTCTAAAGTACATTGATAAACTGCAGATGTGCCTTGAGAGGATTTTTTTTTTGACGTGTTCAAAACACTTATTTGGGTGAATAGTATTAGTATTAGTAGCAATATTAGGCTTGTAGTTAAAGGTTTTGACCAAAGAATCCAAATTAATAGGGGAAACGTGGCTTGGATGATGGACAATGTCTGAGATAAATTGTGTACCTTTGATATTTTGCAGAATCATCCTTTAAAAGTCTGCCTTTTCATTATACAGGCAGACCAGAAGTCATTTAAATAAAAAAGACTTTAAATGCATAAAAACAAAATAGCTTTTTCAAATGTTAAAAGAAAGATAGAGCAAGAAATGTTTTGGTGCATAAACTGCATGAACAATATGGAACAATAAGTGGATTTAAAGAAAAAAAACAGCTTAAAAATATATTTAAAATGCAGAAGTTAAAAAAAAAACGCTAATCATGTCTGAGAAACACTTGTCTGGTTTGATCAGCCCCTTTGGAAAGCACTAAAAGCTCTCCAGCCAGCTGGGCTCTGTGGATCTGCTGTGTTGTGTGTGTGTGTGTGTGTATGTACATGTGTGCTGTGTGTAAGGATGTGTGTTAATAACCTTGCATGGATGCTGGGACATGTTCCCTGCTCTCCATGCCAGTTCCCCCTGTCGTATTCAGTGTCAGCCCATGCCTGGATGTCTCGTTCTCACACTCTTTTCAACCTGTGTCTTCCATCTGCTTCTCCCTCCTGCCCCAAACCCCTGCTCTAACCCCAAACCCATCGTCCCCTCATGATTTGTGTCCATCTTTGAATTCTGACCATTCCTTCCTCATGATTTTTGGGCTTTCATCTCACTTTCATCCCACTCTTCATTTCTACATCACTGTAAATGAACATCCACTGCATTATAATCATTTTTTCACTTACTCCATTTCTCCTCTTGAATATAATTCACCTCCATGCTTTTTTTCGCTTAACCTTATAAAACTCATCCTTTTTCATCCTCCATTCCATTTTAAATCGTTTAACTTGGCTTTGTGGATCACATGTCCTTCCTCTAACCTCTCTACATCACTTCTTCTCTTCATATCCATCCTTCATGCATTTGGACCCACATCTCTTGCCTCTAAACTTTCCATCCCCCCCACCGCCCCACCCCCACATACACCCTCCATGTCCTTGTTGTCCTCCCGGCCCTGCAGCAGTGTGAACAGTGCCCACAGTAGCGCCTCTCGCTCCTCGGGAGGCTCTCAGACTCACTCACCCAGTTCATCCTGTCGCTACCGCAGCCTGGCCCAGCCACCACCGGGGGGTGCTCATCGTCTCAGCAGCGTCTCCTCTCACGACTCTGGCTTCATCTCTCAGGACACCAACGTCTATTCCAAGCCC
>CM029391.1:13990525-14078025 GCA_017165825.1 Hepsetus odoe | reverse complement strand
CGATCTTGTCTCTCCGTTCCGCAGTTTGGCTCGTCCTTCGCTACCTTCCGCCCTGCTCTCTCACACACTGGCTCCATCAGGCCTTTCTCTGTCATACTTCCTGCGTCCCCACCCTATAACCGCTCTCCCGGATCCAACACTTCCTCTCCCACATCAAAGGTTCCTTGCTGGAAGGTTTGTTTCCATTGGCACTTTTTCTTTGCAAAGACTTATTTTCATTATTTTTTTTTGTTTGTTTCATTAATCGTTTGCCTGTGTGTGTGTGTGTGTGTGCCCTAATTTTTTGCTGGTCCTAAAAATTGCATATTTAGAGTTGTTCTGCTTTAATTTCATTTCCTGCTTAACTTCATCCATTACCCCATTTTGCTCCTTAACACCAACCTTTTCCCTTTGCTGGATCCTGGTTTCAAATCTCTGCCTTAGAGATTTGCTAAACTGAGCAGGCCAAGGACGATACCTTTCTTTCTGAGTCTTTTCAGCTCAGAGTGACACATACCACCGCACTGGCCGGTACAAGATGCACACATCTGAGATATTTGCAATAAAAGGATGCTCAAACTGCTGAAGAGTGGACAGGTCTTCTCTCATCTCCTGTGTTAATTATTTAGACCTGGAATAATCATGCCCATTTCTCCAGGATTGGTCCAAGGCAGGTCCACATGAGCAGCCACTGGCTAACACGCTCCAGAGGAGAAAGGAGCCTTTGGATAGGCTGAGGGAGGCTGAGGCATCGCCCCAGTCACAAGGCTATGCTGGGGTGCATCCTGAAGATCCTCAGAGGCCAAGGATGACCCCTGCTACCATAGCAGCAAAGGTAATGACTAAAAATGATGCATTTATTTATTAAAACGTTTTATATTATTGTTTTAAGAATTGAATAATTCCTTATTGTTGACAATGGACTGTGGCTGCCAAGCAACATAATGGTCAATAAATGATTATCCCATAAACAACATATGTTTTGAATAATTCAGCTTATTGATATTAAAATCCATCTGCTGGTTTGTCCTATTTGTATTCTCACTGACAGAACCAGATATCTCCAAAAAGGTTGCTTAATAAGAGAACAAAAAGCGGCACGTTTGTCATGAAAACTGGACACATTGTAAATGGCAGCGAATAAAACTAAACTAATAAAAAGTCAAAAGTAATAAACAGTCAAGAAATTAAGAATCAAGGTTTTGATCTGACAGCAATGGAGTACCTATCAGTCGTTTTGAATGTACATGTGGCTCAACCAATCAGATCTTGGCTGGAACTATCCATCTGGTCCAGGTCATCCAATTCATCCAGTTCGTCCGGTCTTATATGGACAGGCTGTTTAGTCAGTGTGGCCATTGGTGGGTGTGTGTCTGTCTGTGTCCCAGCATGGTGAGGAAGTGTCTCCGGCAGCCAGTGACCTGGCCATGGTGCTGACGCGAGGCCTCAGTATGGAGCAGCAGAAAAGCAGCAGAGATTCGCTTCAGTACTCCAGCGGATACAGCACTCAAACGACCACACCGTCATGCTCTGAGGACACTATCCCCTCCCAGGGTAACATAAAAACTCACACACGCCCCGTTCTGACAGGATACATTTATATACTGATCTCTGATCATTTAACGTTCGACGAACAATAATCAACAAGAATTCAAACTTGTGTTTAAACTGATGCTTCAGACAAAAGGGCCTTAGACAAAATTTCATCTGAAGTAGACTTGCTTATGTGGTTTCTGACACTGTTATCTATACAAATGGAGTAAAGGAGGATAAGTATATTACTGGTTTTAATTATGCAAACAACTCACACAGCAGTGATCCCCAACCTGCTCTTGCAGACCTGCTTTCAGGTGTTTCAGCTTTAGTTTAAAGGTGACACTGTAAAGGAATGTAAACTGTTAAATAATAATTGGTTGTAACTTTTTTGACTATAACAAAGCAAAAAGCTAGGCTTGACATTCTTTATACTTCTTTAAAGTTCAGTAAGATCAAAAATTTAGCCTGGTATGTTTAGATAACGCCATGGTTCATAAAGCCTGAGGACAATAACGTTGTGTTGATTTTCAAAGTGAAGACGAGTACACCTGCACGAATGCAAAAATGAATTTTCAGAGCAAAGTTTATATTTGTTTGTTTGAAAATAAAATAAAATCTAAATCTGAGTTGTACAGGCTTTTTGTGTCCAAAATGAATGAATTTCTGTGTTTATGCAGTGCTTGTGCAGAAGAGTGTTCTATGTAGAGAATGTGTGCTTGCTTTCAATGAGTAAATCAAACTAGGTGACCAGTGTGAAGAACCGTTTTCACACGATTATTTTCCTCCACCCTTCAGGCTCTGACTATGACTGCTATTCTGTTAATGGCGACGCCGAAGCTGACGGTCAAGCTGATTTCGACAAATCCTCCACCATCCCTCGCCACAGCAACATCGCTCAGAACTACCGCCGCATGATCCAGACCAAGCGTCCTGCTAGCACGGCCGGCCTTCCCAGTGGTGCGGGCGTTCAAGGTGGCCCTCCAGGTGCCAGCGGTGGTGGTGGTGGGGGAGGTGGGGGACCGGGCACTCCAGGTACTGCCACCATCCGGCGGACGCCTTCGACCAAACCTGGTGTAAGACGCACACTGTCAAATGCAGGCCCTATCCCCATACGTCCACCCATTGTGCCGGTTAAGACCCCCACTGTGCCCGACTCGCCAGGCGGTGCTTATCCAGGGCCGCCAGCCCGTGTGGGGAGCGAGGAGTGTGTGTTCTACGTGGCAGATGATTCCTCTCCTGGCGCTCTGGACTATGTGAAGGCTTCGCCTAAGCGCCTGAGCCTGCCCAACACAGCTTGGGGCGCAGGGGCTGTAGAGATGAGCGTGTATGGTCAGCCTGGAGAAGAGGACCAACTGCTAGCTGCCAACCGGCACAGCCTGGTTGAAAAAATTGGTGAGCTTGTGGCCAGCGCCCATGCCTTGGGTGAAGGTCAGTTCCCCTTCCCTTCCCTTCCTGACCGGCCGCCTCCTGGACCGGAGGCCCAGGCTGATTCACAGGAGCCCCAGGAGGGTGAGGACATGCTGGTGTCCATCCGTCGCGGCGTAAGGCTGCGCAAGACCGTCTCCAACGACCGCTCTGCGCCACGCATTTTGTGATGGTTTGGTGGGGGAAATCAAGGCAAACTTGAGGTGCCCTGAAAAAAAGAAATAAAAAAAAAAAATTAAGTACACATTGCCGATTCTGTAGAGAATGACCTATGATAAAGTGGATTAAAAAAATCTAAAGTAAATGTTTAAAGAAGTTGTTAGAATTAAATACGTAATGAAACAGTAAATAACAATAACAAGAAAAAAAAGAAGTAAATGCTAAATAACAACTGGCTCAGGCCACTATAACTCTTTAGCGTGTCTGGACGCATGTTTGTCTTATTAACATCACCCAATCATGGCGGGATGTAGTTAGACTGTAGCGAGACGCTGGGCGGCTGAAAGAAGGTGGGACAGGGACCTAAAATGAAGGGGACTGATTGGTCCTGTGCAACACCAACCCTCTAACTCTGGACCCCAGGAATCAGTGCTGGAAAAGCGCATGTAGGGAGAGGAGGTTGCTGAGAAACCCCGCTGTACGCCCGACTCCCACCTCCAGCTCTCTGACGTTACACTGCCAGCTGAAAGTGATGATGACGGAGCTGTGACTGTACGTTTATCTGTTTTACGATTGATCAGTGTGGCTGTCAGTCAGGCTGAAGGTGAGCGGGGCTCTGCTGCAGGTCAGCTTGTGGTTCTGTAAGGGGGTGGGGCTTGTCTTATTTACGTTATACTGTTTGCTCTCTTTTCTTTCTACGCAATTAATCTTAATCTCACATCCTGATCCAGAACGCGTGTGTGTGTGTGTGTGTGTGTGTGTGTGTGTGTGTGTGTGTGTGTGTGTCAGGTGTATGTATTTTGTAGACAAAAAAATGCCAATATAATGTGGAGCAATAATGTGGAGCAAAAATGTTCTTTCTTTTTGTCAGTCAAAGAAAGGAGGGATTGTGAGAGTATCTGTTATCATGTGGAATGCTGTAGATTTCCTTGCCGTAGGTGCTGAAATTGACAGCAGATGAGCCTGAGCTTTGTCTAATTTAGTCCTGGCCTTAATAAGAGGGGAGCAAAATGAGGAGGAGGAAGAGAGCTTGAAGATGCAATGTTAACACTGAACACAAGGTGTCACTGTGGTTGCTCTGTGTGCAGTAAGTATAGAAAGGAAAGGAGGTAGGGCTGTCCCACTGTGGTCCTGATGTCCTGCACAGTTTGAAAGGTCCCCTCAAACACACTCACTACACCTGACAAATAACAGGTGAGTTGGACCAGGTGAGTTTGAGCAGGAAAACCAAACTGGATCAGACTGGACTGGATATGGGACCACGTACCCTAAGGGAAGGAAAAACATGAGGGGCAAGACAGTGAAAGTAGAGAATAGAAGGGAGAAAAAGAAAGTGTTTTGTAAAATAAGGAATGAGGTGGGGTGGTGTGTGATTGGTATTTTTAATGTCATTTTATTTTTACCTGTTGAATATTTACGTACAAATATTTTTCATGAATCTCACATTTTGAATCTGAGCCTCAAACCACTGCCCCCTGACTTGACTTTACCTGAAGCAGGCAGGTCAGTGAGCGAAGATGAAGGCGCAAATCTGGTTGTCATGTAAAGGGAAGAGGGACATGGTGTGGAAAAGGAAAGAAAGATACAGGGAGGTGGAGAGAATGATCTCTGGCAAAGGAAAGCAGTCCATTTCTTTATAATGCGTTCCACTGCCTGATATAGACCTTAGGACACCTTCTGCAGTACAACACTTTGGCATTTATCAAGTATCGTGTGGAGACATCCTGTGAGTACCCATTTTGAAGTGTAAGAAAAAGGACGATCATTGGTGACTCTGGATTTGGAGTAGTGTATAGGTGGCCAAAAAGCACTGTTTTAGTCCTGTAGTATCTGTCTGTGAGTGACTTTCTGTGCTCCCATGATTCATTATAACCCCTGCCGTCTCGCATAGCTCCGTCGCTCGGAAAATGACCACTACGTGTGTGACTAAATGGACACTTAATACTTAATATTTTTCTTTTGTTTTATTCGTTTTTTGGGATTATTTATTTTGCATAAATAGAGCACTCTGTTTTAGGAATGCCTGTAGCTAATTAAAAAAAAGAAAGAAAAAAAAGAAAATGTGTACCTGCTTTGCAAAAGTGTGTAAGACTGTGCCAGAGTGTTCCTTTGCTAGGAAAGAGTGAGGAGGGGGAGCACAGCCTAGTATTACTTGCCAGCTGCAGTGACTCTGGCCACAAGGTCAGCCAAAAGTCATCTGGAGATCCTTCCAAAAAGCACAGGTCATAACTTTGTACATATATGCACATATATACATATGTGTAGTGTAAAAAAACAAAAAAGGGTGGACAGTGTTGTCCAACACAGATACTGGGTAATTGTCCTGGGGAAAAGCAAAGGTCAAGTGGCACATATGACAGCAATATGGCAGAGCAAAAGATCATGATTAGATATCCGGTACTTGTATACTTTGTCCTCAATGTGCAATGTGCTAATATAATAAGGTTTATTTTCATGTTCGACTGGACAGTTTTCACCCTGACTTGGTGAGAGAAAGGCAGGGGGCCAGAAGATGTAAATGAGAGAGACAGGACGGCCTGCAGGACGATTGATACAGGGGGGATGCTAATTATACCTGTCAGTGAGAACATCTGAGCGTGAGACATGTAGCCAACAGAGGGAGTGGGACTGGTAGAGAGAAGAGGAGAAATAAGTGCAGACCACCATCCCAGGATTCCTCACTCTGTATCTTAAGTTTCAGAGTCCATCCAGTACCACAGCTCTGCACACTTGTAAGTTTTCTCTTCATAAGTAATTCAGTTTGACCTATCCATGCTCTGCTCACAAAAGTGTTCTTCATGTCTACTCCTGAGAGGTTGGGCGATCTGAACCCCAGATGCCCCCAAATCCCTTTCAGTCTGATGAATTTAGGTTGGCATTGAGATTTGAAATGTTGATCTACGTTGAGTGTTAAAATAGCACTGCTAAGTTGCTTGACTGTTGGTTGGTTGGTTTTAATAATGGCTGAGGGTATTTCATATTTTCCGGGTGGGTTAGTATCACCATGTACCAACAGGTGAAGCGTAACTGATTCAAGACACATTTGGTTTGGTTTCTAATGGGAAATCAAGGTCTTCTACAGAGAAGGAGTGCTTTCTAATAGTAAAGCCAATTCCCATTAGAAAACAAACCATTAGGTTTTAATCCTAACAGCAGAATTCCACCAGGTGCACCTGTTAGAGAGTTGTTGTCTTTTTTTTACTTGCTTTTTCTATTAATTTTTGCCTAGATGGTAATCTGTTTAGTGTGTTTATTGATGCTATTTACCACGTTTTAGTCAGTCATTTTCTGCTGCTTGTCCCAAACGGGGTCGCGGGGGGGTGCTGGAGTCCAACCCAGCTCACACGGGGCGAAGGACAGGTCACCAGCCCATCGCAGGGAGGAGTGTGACGGGGACGCCACCTTGCTCAAGGGTACCTCAGGGCAACCCACTGGGAACGGGTTCGAACCCCTGATCCTCCGATCATGTGGCCAATGCCCTAACCACTAAGCCACCGCTGCCCCCATGTTTTTTCACTATAACTTAATACAGCTATGCCCACTTTTGAGGACGCAGGGAAATGGTGTGCGGCTGTGTTTTTATTATCCATCCTCTTGGATCTTTATTTCAAACACAGTGCCTGTTAGCAGGGGAAGCAGACTCATATTTCTTCTCCTACTGGAAAGATTACAGCAGATATTAGTGCATTTAAAAAAATAAATAGAGCAGATCGGAGAGAGACGCTTCTTGTGGAATCAAAAGTGTTGTCATGAATAGTTATGATCAGCCCCAGTGCAAGTGTAGTGAAAGTGACTATTCTTGTCATTGTGAGTATACACAGCACAGCACACCACAATGAAATTGGATCTCTGCATTTAACCCATGCACAAACACACACCGAGCTATGAAAGTGCCCGGGGAGCAGTGACGGGGACAGTACCTTGCTTAAGGGTACCTCAGGGCAACCTACTGGTAAGGGGTGTGAACGTACAATCTTCTGATTTTGTGGCCAACTCCCTAACCACTAGGCCACCGAGCACCAAGTGTGTTGCTGTAACCACATAAGCTTAGTAGTACGATCCTGCTAGTTTGGGTTTCCTCCTTTTCAACAGAATGTGAGGGAATCATCTTAAATCCAGTCAATATATATGTCATTATAAGGTTGTTGTAAAGACATAAAAAAAAGATTACTCAAAAATACGTTTATAATTTTATGTCACATATATGTATGTATATTTGTTTTTTGTATTTTGTTCATATTGTTTCTTATTGGTGAACATTTTACTTAAAAAAATACTTTCAAATAGAAATAGGTTGAATTGTCTTATATTCCTACAATCTTATAAGGTAAATTGACTAGATTTCAAATGTTTTCACTCGCAAAGATATCATTTTTCAATGTCTAGGTTCTTTGGTTTTGTAAGCAGAGTGTGCTGCAGTTTCTCATTAGGTTTAATTTACAACTTGGCATCAAAAAGAATACTCGTGTGAGCAAAGCATGGATAGATCTCCACTATCTGATGAGCTAAATAAGGCAGGTTAAACACCACATTTCACTTTTAAAAGTGACTTTTGGAGCCCATTCTTCCATTTCATTGCCCTAAATACCAGTTTTGTCATTTTCAATGATACTTTTTAAAGGCATAAAGAAACTCCACACAGCAGACATCAGATCGAAATGGAATACATCTAAACCTGAAAAGCTGCCAGTTTGCTGCTTATTGACTTATTTAAGGGACAAGGATGCAAAAAGGAATTTTCCTTAACTGAAAAATTGAAGCCTTGATAAATAAAATGATCCATTTAATTTGTAGAACATATCAAATACTTCAAATATTTTGATTCGGTTGGCTTTTTAAAAGATCACAGAATATATTTTTCAGCATAATACATTCGTTTCTATACTTTCTATGCATTTATTTACATCGAACATGGAAACAAATGCCTGGAACTTAGTAAAATTGTATTTTAATGTGCTCGCAACAGAGATATGATGCAAATTGCAAATAGATATAATTACAGACAATTTGGCTTGCCAAAGTATCATTTTCCCAGTGTTTAATATTGGCTCGTATCATTTGGACAGTATCAGAGTCTAGGGCTTATGTGCAAGTGCGCAGATCTGGATGCAGTGTTTATGAAAGTTTGGTGCATCAGTATTCCAACAAATTGGATGGAAAGATAACGTTTAACACTTTTGAGATACATTTTATTCATGGGACACTCCCAGGCACACACACAAACACCGATCTGTCTCACTTCTTATGGACGAATATGCCATATTTTGTATCATTTCAGTCATACCCATGCTACTGTGTGCTTGTTGAAATTCCTACTTCATTCATTATTCATTCTCTGCAGTCTAACGCCAAAATAAGGACCGGAAGTGTGACTGGGCTCGGATGCAATTTCTTTCAAAAAAAAAAAAACGGCCCTGTACCCTGTACATGACTATACCCAGGAGGCCGACATTCGGGACGGCGACACTGTTTCCCAGAGAGAGGATAATGTAGCTTATGAATTCACTCTCATTAATATTGATGTTTACATGATGATGAATTTGTTCTTGTCTCCTGTTTGCACATGCTCCTACTGCGCTAGTTGAAATAAGCAAAGCTCAGGCTGAGCGCTGGGAGCTCTGTGAAGGAGTGCATGTTTTGTTCTCTGCCTTGCTGGTCAGTTTGAACCGTAAAGCATCTTTAGCAGAGAGTGCAGCCATTTAACTTCCTCTGTAAGGTCAGGCATTCTTGCCTGCTCTTTACTAACTCCATAAGAAGGATGGTGACTTTCACTGCCTCAGTAGAAACTTTACCAAGCCTTCTTCCTGTACATAAACCTAGTAAAGCACAGCTCATGAACAGTTTGGTCAGCAAACTAAGACTATTCATTTTCAAAGGCCCAAATCGCTTTAGGCTTCCAGTTTTCTTGTGCTGTCATGCTTCTGTAGATGTTGTCCATGTTAGCCCATCAAAATTGTTTTCTTCATTCTAGCATCTGGACTTTAGGTTGCTCCACAAATCAAGTCATTTTATCATTTCGCAATGTCTTTTGGGTTTATGTTCGTTCGTTCGTGTTAATGATTAAAAGATGGGGAAAAAAAAAACAAAAAACAAAACAAAAAAAAAACATATTTCACAGCCTTTAGCAGTAATTGCAAAAATAATTGCATCATCTCTACATCTAAACCCCCACGCAGCTGCTCATATGTTCATATTAGATCCATTTTAGACTTCGTTGTAGAATGAGAAGAAAAGCCAAGCTGAAAATAACAATTACCATACAGCAGGAACCCTTCGTAAGAGCTGCACTTTCGTTTATTGCTAAATGAAAATGCCCGTTGACAAAATTAGGTGCATAAATCCTGCAATTTACCACTTATTTAGTGTAAAAAAGCTGAACAACAGGGCCGGCATGGCCGAGGCTATTGTTCTGGATCCTGATTTAAGCGAGCAGGTAGTGAGTGTATTGAGCCCACTGGCTTATAAGGGGCTGTTTACTTTCACATACGAACCTCCGCTGAACAGCTGGATGCCCTGTATCAGAATAACGAGGTGCACAAAATTCGTCTTGAGTTCAGACCAGAGTCATAGTGTATCCTCAGCCCTGCCTTTCAACTCGCTGGCCTGACATTGTTCTTAAAGTGGCTAAAACACACACTAGGCTGTGAAATTTTGGGCCTGGTTCTGCTGACGGGCTCCATTCTGGCCTGGAACACATGCGGCACCCACTCAGTCTCACCCACACACACTCTGTTGCTTAGAGGCCCTGAATTCTCGCCCAGCAGTGGAACCTCTGCTTCCTTTCTGCTCACACACACACACACACACACACACACACACACACACACACACTCTCTCTTCCCAGCCACACACACTAGTCGAGATTGATGCTCGGCAACCAGGCGCCATGGTAACTCTGCTGAATGTCTTAATGGCGCTCTCTTCTCCTGCACTAAAGTCTCTCGTTCACGCTCTCGGGCCCTGAACAATAGGTCCCGCCGCTTTTCTGAACCACTTTTCTGATTTCTCATTCTTGTGAAGAGAAAATGTGTGCTTTTGTTTTTGTACACCCCTCCTCCCCCCTCACTTCCCTTCCCTTCTCTCTCCAATGGAGTCAAGTAAAGCTACAGGTGCTGTCGTCTGTCCTCCTTCTTCTTACCTCTCTCTCTCTCTTTCTCTTCCTTCACTTTAATTTATTGTGTTCTCTCTTTCCCCCCCCAGAAAGGCTAATTTGCCTCTGTTGCTGATGAGTTTCTCTCTTTTTTTTTTTGTAATATTTATCCTCTTCATTTTGTTAACTTTAGTCACTGCTAATGTAACAAAACGCACTGTGATGATTCCAGTATTAATAAAAGTCGTATTTAAACCGTGTGTTTCTAACTCGCGTGTCATTTAAAGTTTGTGTGGGAAGCGAGAAGGCACGTGTCGCGACAGAGCAGGGCATGCGGAAACTTTCAAGAGTCCGTTGAATCACAAATTAATTGCAGTGAAAGAAATAAAGCTCATTGTTCTACCTAGACTGATAAACAATGAAGCTTTAAAGTGGTAGAAAAGGCTCCCACCTGTGGCGACCCCCCCCCCCCCCCCCCCCCTCACAGCACTGTGTGAAAATAAACACACTTAACCTGTACATTTATTCTCCCCCTCTCACTCTGGCATCAGCAGCAGGATGAATCACCAATGTGAGAAGTAAAATCCTGAACTAAAGGTCTCATATTATGGAAAATGGTCGTTCCTCCATGTAACTTTTTTTTACCTGCTTATCCTAACCAGTGTCAAAGATGCTGGTGGACATCCCAACACTTAATGGGCAAATGGCAGATAAACACCTGGGACAGGTCTAGTTTAAATTGCAGGTCAATACAGTTCCTTTATGGATATTAAGCTCTGAATCGCATGCCTTAAACTGAACCGTTCTGAGTGCATTGTTTATGTGATGTCACAAAGATCAAGCAGGCTTCCATAAATCTTAATGCTGGTTATTCAGCCCAGTGTGGCTCCATCTCTTCACATTTTGCTACGAGGAGCGTTTTACCCAGGACTGCCTTTTGAATTAGTCACTATACAGACCAGCCAATCAGAACAGATTTCATACATATGCAACAACAAGTCTATGTGTAAAAGAGAATGGAAACTATATATATATATATATATATATATGACTTAAAAATAAAAAATAAATGCCACATTTCGACCAGAAGGTTTGTGCATTTCCACTCAGGTTTGTAAAACAATGATCCTTCAAGAGGGCAGCCAGTACCTGCAGCAGCAATTGTCCTGTCATTTTTCACCATTTATGAAGCATGATTAGGATGCGGCTTAATGTAAAATAAAGAAAAGCACTTGTATTATGTCTCCCACATCACTTTAGCATTGAAAAGTATGTTTTGGAGCCCACATTGACTATCCAATATTGGTTGGCTGATTTAATTTTTTTCTTTTTTTTGTCCCAGTAGGAGCATATGAGTGAATCCCAACAGTCCAATAAACTTCTGAGCTCAAGTGTGTGTCTTTAATGATAGTAGAGTCTTTCTGTCTTCATATAATGCACTAACTTAATGAGGACAGATCCTCTACCCGGATCATCTCTCCTGTGACTTTTTAAACCACACAAAGGCAACTTTAATTAAAATTAAAGTAGGCAACATCAAATTCGAAATAGTTCACAATGAAATTCAGTTTGAGAGCGAAACCACACATAAGGCACCCAGGGTGCGAAACAGAGAGACATTTCCACGCTGCTTTGCGTTAGTGTGCTATTCTGTAAAACTAATTAAATGTTTTAAAGAACATGTCCAGCTGTGTTTACTAAGGCACAGTGCATAAAACGCTGAACTGAGCTATTACTCAATGATTGGACTTACTGAAAGCTATCAAATATATATAGAGCCTCAAATGTATTTGCATCTGTATAAGAGTTTGATTTTTAGTCTATAGTGTCATCTGCACTATTTTAGCTTCAACTTGGTTGACTACGCAGTAAAGCTGAAGTTAGCATTTAAAAAGACAGACAAAATGTGCTTTGCAGCAACTACGTTGTTTCCTAAAAAAATTATTTAACTTATAGTTATTTAAAGCAGCATTCTTGCTTTTTACACCCTTATTACTACTGAACTCATCTTCAGCATAAGGGCAGTTTCCATGGACATAAATCTGGACACAATTTTCACGTATTTAGTAAAAGAATAGGAAATTATGGCTGCTAATTAGCTTCTATTATATTTATAATTTTGTTTTAAATGGTAATTTGCAGCAAAAAAACAATATATATATATATATATATATATAATATATATATATATATATGTTTTCATGAAATATAATAGAAAAAAAGCTTTTCAAGCAATTTTAAACCATTTCTTTTGGCCCACTCATCGCATTTTAAAAGAATGTGAAAGAAAAATGATGCCAATGTAAAGAACCTTCATTTTCAACTGTGGTGTAAATATATCTCACTTGACACAGTTTTGAAAACTTTCTTGATAAACACAAATGAAGTGCTGACTTTTCCTTTAGTAAAACAAAGCAGAAACAACTGGCCAGCTTGCCCTTTTAGACAGCCTACCAGCCTGAAACCAGTCATAAAGCTCAAATTTCCCATTTCCAGCCAAGCGCTTAGTTTGCGTCATCCCCATCGACCTGTTGCCCATCACAGTGATCCACTGGGAACTTCTGGGGAAATGACCACCCTTCATCTACACCATTTGAGCACTTCAGTCCACAGCATGAGCAATTTGGCATTCTAGAAAGAAAGAGCGAGAGAGGGCTTTGAAGAGACAGGTAGTGTCTCATAATTTCTGCTGTCTACCAACTGCTGCAGCGTTGTTATTTGGGATGTCATAAAACCTCCCAGATAAGTCATAAAAATGCAGTGTTTAAGAAGTGTTTTTTTATTTTTTTTACTAAGCTGAGAAAGAGTTTTTCCTTCAGAAAGCCTGGAGAACTGCTCCTCAACAGTCAAAAATACAAGAAAGTCTTACTCTGCGGTAAAATATGAAGAAATACGGGCTGTCTCAAGACTTTTGCACAAGACTTTATCATGGGCCGGGGATAAATTGTGGTGGATAGATGACTGGTTCAGAACATTATTTCCAAAAGCAGGTCTTTATGTTCCAAATGGGTTGTCCAAGAAAGCACTAACGATGAACAAGATCGTGGGGAGCAACACGGGACCATCATGAGCTAATCTGTTGAATTACATTTACTTTTTGGCATCTGTGTTGATGCTACTTTTAAACGTCTCATACCTAAAGACCGATGCAGATTAAGTGCATGCTATTATGGCATCAGTATTTCCTAATGGCATCCGGAGAATGCTTCGTTCTTCTTTTTTTTCTTGCTCCCATTCAGGGTTCGCCACAGCGGGTCATCCGTTTCCATTTCTTCCTGTCCTCTGCATCTTCCTTCTACAAACCGACCACCTGCATGTCCTCTCACACCACATCCATAAACCTCCTCTTTGGTCTTTCCTGGCAGCTCCATCTTCAACATCCTCCCAATATAATCCTTGTCTCTCCTCTGGATGGAGAGACAAGGTCCAAACCAACGTGACCTTGCTTCTCTAACTTTGTATCCAAGACGTCTAACTTGAGCTGTCCCTCTAATATACTCATTTCTAATCCTGTCCATCCTCATCACACCCAGTGAAAATCTCAGCATCTTTAACTCTGAAGGAGAATGTTTCCTGCCTCACTGCCTCACAGGGCACTGGTGGACTAGTGTTTAGGGACTAGGCCCCAGGATTGAAAGGTTGTAGGTTCAAATCTCAGACCAGTAGGTTGCCCTGAGGTAATGCTGAGCAAATTATCGTCCCTTTCACTGCTCCCTGGCCATTTTAAGTAGCTGCACCCTGCTGTGAACCACAATAAAATGCTTTCTCTGGATTTAACTCCTAAATACCATGCAGCAGCAAACAGCCATTCGCACATGGGAAGCAGTGGTGGGGACAGTACCTTGCTTAAGTGTTCCTCAGAGTAACCTACTGGTCTGGGACTCAAACCCAAAATGTACTGATTATGGGACCTAGACCCTCAGCACTTTAACTTTATAATCCCTAGCTCATGCTACAATCCCATGCACTACAGCGGGTGTGCGTCAATGTACATTCTATGCAATCTGATAAATGCATTTCTAAAACAGCCACAATCATTTGCTGGTCAAATCATTCACAGTAAATTCAGTGATGCAATAAGACTGTAGTGTAGTGGTGACTTGCAGCACTACATTTATAAAATTATACATAAAAAACAGTATAAAAACTAGTAAACCTTCGGCTTCAACCATGTGATTGTTCGTAAAAATTCTTTAATGATTTGACAAATAATCCATCCAATCTCCCCATACAGTGTTGCCTTACGAAATAGCATTCATTTGAAACTAAAGGATTGTTGCATATTTTCATACATTTTCTTGTTAAGTTGAATGGGATTTTTTATTTTTTTTTGCAAGGGTTCCATAAAGGGTGTCCAATTTTTCACTGTGAAAGAATGCAGGGCATGAATAGGTCAAGTGTTTTCAATGCATTTCTGAAATAACCATAGAAAATTACTTTACTGTGAACATTCTCATTTCGAAAGTAACCTATGTAAGATGTGGTTATGCTACTTGGTCCAAACTGCTAATCATTTCACAGGAGTCCTTCATCTACCCCTAGACTCTAAAGTTCAATTTTTCTTTTGTGTTCAGACTTTCTGACTCACATCAGAGTTTTGAAGGTCTGAATAAGTGCGCTTTCTTTAAAAAGTGAGGAAGTGTTTGCAGCAACCTACAACCCACAAGGCTGAGACTGGCTAGGTGCTTACCAGGCATAGGATAGTGGTGTGACTCTGAACAAGTCATGCTTTATTGAGTCACTCTGGCATGTAGATAAAGTATGTGTAGATTTTTAACTCCATTCCACAGAAAGAGGTCAAAAATAGGCTTTGGAATGAAGAATGTTTTTGGTAGGGCTGCATAGTCCTTCATTTCTTATTCGATTCGCTGCATTGTTTTGTGTGTCCTGTCTGGCCTTGGTTGCTTCTGTTGAGCGATTCTATGTGGATGTTTTGATGAATCATTAATGTGATCCAATATTTATGAATCAACTTGTTGAAAATAGCTTAAAGACTACCTCTTATGCTCCTTTTAGGGTTAACCATTTTCTTTGCATCTCCTGAAATGCACACTTCAAAGTTCTAAAAACCTTTGTTTTTTTAATAATGTACATCTTTTTCTGTATTGTTTTTATCCTCATTATGATACCATGTCTTAAAGGCCTCCTTCTTTAACATGAAGCTGACCAATCACAGCCCAGTGTCCTCTGAGTGGGCCGCTTGTTTGCACTTGCGTTCCATCTTTTTTCTCTCCCTTGCTTTAAACAAATGCATTTGCTTATAAACTCAACCAGAAATTGCCACTTGTCCACACAGAGCCTGAAGCTGATTATCAAAACCACTAGCACAAGATTAGAGGTTGGCAAGTTAGCATTGTTAGCCTGCACCTCGGCTTGTGTCTGAAGCTTTCCTACTACCAGTTCCGCAACAAAACACTCCTAGTAATAGTGTTTTTTTAAATATATTATTTTCCATGAACCATAATGTTTATGTACTGCTTGTGAGTATCATTTGGGCCAACGCATAGTTAGCATTGCTCTGTCTAACAACAGAAAGCATTGTGAAAATCATATTTAAAATTGCTCAGTGTACTGTTTTTTTTTTTTTTTTTTTTTTTTTTTTTTACATTACTTTTACATTATGACCTTATGTTAACATGGTACAGGTACATTTAGGATCCAGATCCACTTCTGCTAGTTTAACAGTAGGGAAACATGTTATCTGTTGTAAAGTCGGAATAGATTATATGGTTCAAATAGGCTGTACCAAGTCTCTTAATAAATCACTGGACGTGGCATGCAATAAACCAATCAGATTTCTATCTCTGAATCCCTTTAAAAGCCTGACGCTTGCAGCATAACTGAATGCTTTAATAACAGTGGATGTTACTGGAAGAAAGGAAGCAACTGATCTTATAATGACAAGTATTTTATATTTTGATGTACCCCATAATAATCTTTCACATTGTAATTCTTTTGATTGTGTATGTTTGTGTGCTGCTGTGCAAAAAGCAGTGCAAATGATAAATTTGTAACATTATTATCTTGATAATGTATCCTTAAGATAACAGTGAAGCACTGCACCACTGACTTCAGATCCGCTTTTGCTTGTAATTTGCTGCTGTATCTAGATAGCAAAACACCAATGATCCGTTTCATCCACACCAGCATGCCCACTGGTGCATTTATGTAGTCTCTGGATGGGACAAAGTCTGCTGTTGGTCTGAAAATGGCAAATGATTTTACTTCACTTTGTATTTATACAGATGAACAAAAAAGTTGAAATTGAAAAAATGTTAAAATTCATTGTTGGGGGAAAAAGTATTCAGAATGCTCAAATTAACATCTTTTTTGCGAAGCTTTCATAGCAAATTGCAACTTCTACATCTATAGTAAGACATGTTTTTTGCAGAATTGCACAAAATAAAATAAATCTATTATATTCATTCAGCATTTTTATTATTATTGTTGTTATTTCAATAACAACAACAACAACAACAACAATAATACTAATTATTATCTCACACTCACTCATTTTCTTAATTTCTTTGCAGTCTTAGTAGTTGTTCATTATATCTCTATTCTCTTTTTCCCCCTTTTCATCATTAGCTATTAACTGATGTCAAAAAGGCTTAAATCTAGTTGCATCGTACACGTATCCTGGGTTCTATCTTTTGGCCATTCATCTGTTGTGCAGGACGATCGGTAAAGTACAGGAGCTATTTACCATTGTCACTGAATTAAAGTCTGTGCTGTTGTCATCTCTGTGATCATCCATTGCTGTCATCACCCTATAGCACTCCTGCTCAATATAGGTGATATTTTTAGTTGGCTTTTGTATCATGGGAGATGCTGAAAGGAGTTAAAACTCCAGACACTATTGTTCTCTTCCCCAGAGCTGGCCCTGACCAATTTGGTGCCCTTGGCAAGATCTAAGCTGGTATCCCTTGCATCACAGCAAATTCCACCACCAGTCATTGTGTTCAAGCACTGCATGGCTTTATGTCTTTGAGATTTTCTTTAGAAACAAAACAGATACAAAATAGTACAGTATTAAGAAGCAAGTTACAAATTATAAATATAAATAAGCATTGCACAAATATGAGAGTAAAAGATGTTTAATGTAATTTAATCTAGAGTACCGCTCAATTACTACATTTACATTTACTCATTTAGCAGACGCTTTAATCCAAAGTGACTTACAAGCAAAGATGCTACAGTGCAGTGAGAGCTTCACATGAACATTAAATGCCACTTACAGTAAATAAAATAAAATTAAAATAAAAAAATGCATTATATAACAGGTATTTAAAATGTTAACATGTACTATTATGCAGTATAAAATGCATAAAACAATACTGCAAAAATGTACAGCCTTGCTTGCCGTGCCTTTCTTGCAGCAACGTTTGTCAATGATATCATTAGATGTGTTTATTCACTAATGACTTATGATGGAAAGTCCACTGAGACAACCGTAGTGGATCTCGGGTAGATCTGAAGGAGTCTGAGCTTAGTAAAGCTACATTTCTGCTGCAGTCACCATAACAAGAAGAGTAGGAGAGATTCGACTTGCTTTCATGCAGGTCATGGTCAAGAGTTTCATGTTTATCATGTTTTCTGATGGCAAAATTTCCTTGCCATCAATTTCTGGCAATCTGTCATGAGTTAGAGCAATGCTCTGGGTTTCACAGTTCTCTAGCAACTCTTCTTTTGTCCTGTTGGGAAGGCTGAAGAGCACTCCAGATTGATCATTCATCTCTTCCAAGTTCTGAAATCTCTCATCATATGAAGAGAGGGCTGTATCCACTACCACATAAAAAAATGTAGTTTCCATTTTTCAAAGTGCATCACCAACAGGCCTTTGTTCAAGTGCAGGCTCCACATCCATCTCCTCCGACAACTTATTTGGAGTAGTCCGTGCATCAGAATCAGATGGAATCTCTGGTTACCTTCAGCAAGTCCACAGGCTCATCTAGCTGCATTGAAAGTGGCTGCATCCCTTTACTCATGTGCTGGATCTTGTTGAGCGTGTCATACCACATGACTGTGCAAATAGAAAAGCAGTAGGATCCAATCCCTCCAGCCAAAGACAAGGCTTTAACTTTCATCACATGGTCTTCAGTAGTTTCCCTCAGCTCCCACTCTCTGGCTTGCCCAACCTGGTACCTTACTGCCTCAATCCTTTTTTTCTAAACACCTTTATTCTTTCCTTTCATGTTGGCAGTGGTGTAATAGGTGTCTTCTTTAAGGTCCTCAAAGAGACAAATGTGGAGATAATGTGTGTGTCTGCCTGCTTCACACTCTACAGTACCATTACACGGCTTCTTTACTGGATCACGCTTGGTCAGGAGATCCATCTCTTGGAGAAAATGTTGGTTCTTTGGTTTGTTACAGTGTTTGTGAACTCCCTTAAAGCTGTTCTTTCAATTCAGAACTGAATTATGGCCACCAACCTACTAAGAACTTCTTTGCCACGTCTTTCTCACAGTCTTGCTGAATCTCTTGCTCCATCTATTGTTAGCCTCTTTCCATGATGGATCCCCAGTGCTTTCCATGTTACCATGTCTGTTGTGCATCTGTCTAGCCTCATGGGCCTTGAGCAAGTGACTTGCATTTTTCCATTTCCTTACTCCTTCTGTGTTCAGTTTGAAAGAATTGAGAAAACATCTTTCAGCAGACGCAGTAACAGCAAATGTATACATATATGGCTCTTATACTTAGCAAATTTTTTGATGGTTTCCTCCCCATAAATGATAAATTTAAAAAGGTTTTTTTTGTACAAACTCTGCAAAGTTTTTCTCTGGGGCAGCGGTGGCCTAGTGCCCTGACGTACCCTTGAGTAAAGTACCGTCATCACTGCTCTCTGGGCACTTTGAAAAGCTGCCCTCTGCTGCACGGTGTGTACGGGTGAAAAGCAGAGGTTGAATTCCGTTGTGTACTGTGCTGTGCTTCACAGTGACAAAATAGTCACTTTCACTTTCACAGAAGCAGATGGCCTTCAGTAGGGTCTATTGGTGCTGCCTTTTTTGAACCAAAACAAAAGTGTCCATTCAACAATAATGATCATTTTTAATTATAGCAAACAATCTACCTTGCTGGACACAAGGTGGAACACAAGGTGTTTCATTATCATCCTCCATACTGACTGTAATTTTAACTGCACTTCCTAAAATTTGATTTGTATTTTGTTGTACACAGTCTCTGTTTTGTAGTATAGGTTAGAGAACTCATGACCTAAATACGCTGAACAGTTGAAAGCATCCACATTTGCCTATCACTCATGTTACTGAAGCACAATTCAGGTCTCCACAGCTAAATCTATGCAGTGAAATTTGTGTCCACTTGAATAACGCGCAGCACTCAGTGTGCTGATTACTCTACCCTGGCACAGCTCAGAAACCTTGGGGATGTTTTTCCTGCCTCTCTGTTCCACCTACACGACTGAATGCAGTTAAAGGCAAAGGAAGCGAGAGAATGACATTGTTTGTTTTCTTTAACGTGCCAGTCTCCTCAGTATTCAATGCCTGTGTTTAACAGCCTGCACTTCACAGAAATTCTCCATATACAGTACTGTGCATAAGTTTTAGGCAGGTGTGGAAAAAAACAAAGAACGATTTCAGAAATGGAAGTGTTCATCATTTACTTTCATCAATCAACAAAATGCAGTGAATGAACAAAAGAGAATCTAAATCAAATCAATATTTGGTGTGACCACCCTTTGCCTTCAAAACAGCATCAGTTCTTCTAGGTACACTTGCACACAGTTTTTGAAGGAACTCAGCTGGTAGGTCATTCCAAACATCTTGGAGAACGAACCACAGATCTTCTGTGGATGTAGCTTCCTCACATCCTTCTGTCTCTTCATGTGATCCAGACACACTGGATGATGTTGAGATCAGGGCTCTGTGGGGCCAGAAGAACTGATGCTGGTCTGAAGGCAAAAGGTAGTAACACCAAATATTGATCTGATTTAGATTTTTCTTTTGTTCGCTCACTTTGCATTTTGTAAATTGATCAAAATAAACAATCATTATTTATATTTCTGAAAGCATTCTTTGTTTACAGCATTTTTTCACACCTGCCTAAAACGTTTGCACAGTTCTGTAATTTAAGCAGTTTCAGTGCTTAATGATAGTCCCCCTGTATACACCAATGAAATAACCTACAACTGAATCCATCCATCCATTATCTGGGAGATGACCTGAAACATTTTCTTAATTGCTACTCAAGACTCATAGAAACGTTAGTTAATGGTACTGATCACAAGCAATGACACACTTGATATTTTATCTAGAATAGCCAAAGAAAAGTGTCACTGTGCCACTTTTATGTCCTTTTTGCCTTTTTTGAGTGTAATCACAACCTTCACTTTCACTTTCACTTTCACTTTCACTTTCACTTTCACAACCTGTACTTAAATATTAATTAATCCCTAAATAGTATATGGCTTGGGCGTGAGATTTCTCGTACATCTCTGTCCTTTCGGTAGTCTGGAAAACTATGGGGTCTGTTACACAAGGTGTTATGTTCTGTGTCTAGATGTAGAAAAAGAAAGTAGAAAATCTCTCAAACTCCATTTCTCTATTGCATAAGAAAAAAAATGCATTGGCCTTGCTGTTCCAATACTTTTGGAGGGTCCTGCTTATCGGTGCTGAGTTTTTTTGGGAAGCTATTCTAAATGGAATTTTGTGAACACGAATGAGCTGAAGACTCCATCGAGGTCAGTCTAAAAGAATGCTGTTCTCAGTTGATGCCTTCGTAACAGAGAAGCTCAGCTTCTCAGAACAATATCAAATGGGCAGGAATGTGAAGGACTGCAGTTTATGTGAGTTTTTCTTTTTGCAGAGCTAAAAGCTTTCCTTCTGTTGTGGCCATTATTGCTAGTGCTGTGAAGGTGGGCTACTTTAAACGCAGCATAATATGTGCATTGAAAATAGGTAAATAAAAGATTACTAAAGCTCTGATGGAATCTCTATTTTTCCATTACGTTTTTGTGATTCGCTTCATGTTCATGCCTCTGGGCAAGACAACAGATAGTTCTTATATAACAAAACAATCGAATCTGCTCATGGAGTAATGAAGCCAAGTGCTGAATGGTCTTCTGCAGGATTGCTAATGAATTCACCTGTTGCGTTCTGTTGAAAACATGTCATGTGGAAAAACACAGAGGAAATAAACTGACAGCCAAACACAAAGGCATGTTGGCCCGACACGTTCATATTGCTTTGCGTTGCTTTCGCATTTCTTTGGAGCTACGTGTTCTAACACTGTTGTTAAATGCACATGCATGCACAAGCTCATGCACTCACATGTGCACTCACACACACACACCACCACACAAAATAGTCTGATAAAACAGAATTCCAATTACAGTGGTGCAGGGGCGCTGAGTGACAAGGCCTGATTATCGCTCTGATAGGGTCGGACTTGACACGTTCAAATGAGCCAGTGGAAAACCGTGTATAAATGTATATGTCTGTGGATGGACAAAGAAGGAATGGGGATGAAAGGGGAGCCTTGGGTTTGGACAAATGAAAAGATGACAAAAAAAAAAAAGAAACCAAGCGCTTATCTTCTTTTTGCGCCGCCAGCAATGGGAGAGAAAAATGGTCCAAAAGGAAAAGGAACATCGAGGAAGGAGAGGCTGATAGAGAGTGGCGGGGAGATGGGAATGCAAAGCGATGTGATGAAAAGTCTGAGAAATGGAAATGGATGGGATGAGGACAAACAGAAGATGGAGAGAGAAAGCATGGGGACACATTACAGGACTTATTGGTCAATGCAGATTTTTCGCTCAGATCCAATCTGTCTGCCTTGACATGTTATCATGGAGTTAGCTGCCACTGCTGACCGCCTGCCAACACTGGATGATGACCACAGTGACTGTGCGGTGAATCATAACTTACTGGTCCAGGACTCGAAACCTCGATTGTCTGATCATGGGGCCAGTTTTCTAACCACGTGGTCACCACTACCTCTAAATACATACACAATATAAAAATATAGCAATGCATATATATCACTGCCCTGTGATGGACTGGAGACCTATCCAGGGTGTGAGAGTTGGGATAGGCTCCAGCACCCCTAATGACTCTAGTTAGGGTAAGGGGATGGCTTCTAGTTTCACTCCATTCGCATCAGGGGTGTAATGTGAATGCAGCCTAAGAACATACTTGTTTTCAGTCACATTATCTTTTGTCAAGTGCCTTATAAAGTGTAAATCTTGAAGTGTTAACTGTAATTGGAGCACCCTTGGTGATTGCATCTGTTACCTTTAGGCAAAACATTGCATTTGTGCTGCTCCAAACCTGTAAATGCTGTTACTTTGGAGAGAGCGCAGAGTGGAGTGGTTCAGAGAATGAATGTGCTCCGGTTGAAGCAAATGGAAGAGGAAGCCTTTAGGGTGCGGCTGCCTGTCTGCCGTGCTGGGATTTGTGACTGTGACAGCCTCTGTCATCATCACCTGCATCTCTCTGATCCAGGACCAGTCTCCTGGCTCAATCTCAGCGTTCCCACATCTCTCACTCGCGCTCTCTCACTTGCTGTTTCTCTCTCAACTTCTCTTTGCATGTTTCTGCTCTCACCATTCATTCTTCACTGCGGATCTGAGACCTGCAAAATTGTTCAGGCTGTCTATATCACAGACGTTCTTCTGATCTGTGCTCAGCTGATTGCTAGAGAACAAGGAAGTTTTGCTCTCCAGAAAGTTCTGTGGAGAACCTGTCATTTTCACAGGTTACATGAAGTCAGTGCTGTCACGTTGCTATTGTTCTTTAGCAGTAAGGTATTTGCATGTGTGTGTGTGTGTGTGTGTGTGTGTGTGTGTGTGTGTGTGTGGGGTGGGCGGGTCACATCAGTGTGAGTCACAACATCTCATCTCATGTGTGCTCCCTTCTTTGTTTTTCTCCTCTCGTAATGTACTTTATTTTAAATTGAAAAGACAAAATTAAATGCTTATTTTGGCGCTGGAAGATTACCTTTCTTTTCACAGATTTCACAATCATCCAGTGTTTGCTTTAATCTAGTGCATTTCATGCCTTATAAAAATAGGACATTTGAAGAGCTCAAAGCATTTAGTCCTCATTCACTAAACACCTTTTTTTCATTTAAACAGTGACATAATGTCTGTTGAGAGTAGGGGACTTTATTGAGAACTCACAGGGAAAGGGAAAAAAGAATCTGACTCTGAATACATGACGACTGAATTTGAATTGAGTAGGATGGGTTCAGCTAAAGCACTATTCAAGCGGGATTGAAGGCGGGGTCATGAAATGTTACCACCAATTCTCAGTGGAGAAGTCCCATCCGAATTCCCATCTGTCAGTCATTTTTATGGGCGGTGTGCTTCCATGTCTGACAAGATTCCAGAGTCTCTTTCCTACAACAAAACGAGCCTTGTTTTATAGAAATAACCTCAGGTTATATTAATCCCAAGTGAGTCAGTAAAAATCTTATTGATTTGGTGGAAAAGGTGTTTGGAGAGCCTCAAAGCATTTACTTGTGTTTGTGGCTCAGATTAAGTCAATATATACTGTCCTACCTCAGCTGTACGACCCTGAACATTAAAAACGTATAAAATAATAAAAGATTGAATTTTTGAGGCGATCGTGAAGGTAAGTTCCCATGCTAATGATACCCCGCCTTCCCTTAAATCAGGATGGTAGATAATGTGAGCAAGAAAACTATGGTTAAATCAAACAGTTTGTGATTTTTTTACTCTTTTTTTTTTGGATAATTAGATTTTTAATTGGATTAGAATTAGATTAGAAATAGATTAATAATTAGATTAGATTAATAATTAGATTATGTCCATCCAGATTGGACATAGTTTTTTTTTTTTTTAATAAACCAACAGCATCATATATAGACAGCCTACAAAATTTAATGACACTTTCATATAAAATACTGTCAACTACAAAATCAAGTAGCCTTCCGTACAAGAGTTTCGGCAAGAGTTTAAGGGGATGAAACAAAGTTCTTGACTAGGAAATTCTGTCCACTTTGTAGCCATTCTGGAAAAGTGTTCCAGAAAGGTTTGGAAAAGTCCAAAACTGAAAGCTACTCTCGTGTCCAAAAATGATTGAAATCCCTTTAAAGTCTGACAAAAATTAAAATGAAAAAAAAAAAAACCCACTACAACTGAGATTAAGTCGGAAAGTCTGAGAAAAATGAGTTTCAGCAAATCTATATTGGGCTGCTGTGTACCAAACTGCAAGGGACGACTCTTGTCTTGGCTACGTGAATATATGTGGCCATGTGGAACTGACCTCCAAGGACTTTACTGTAGCCTCATAAAGCAGCTTCATAAGGCCATTGCAATGCAGATCTGATAATAAACAACAGTGTCTGAGCATACATCGCCTGTGTGACAAATAAAACGTCCCAGATGCATCTTCCCCTGGTTTGTTTGTCGTATGTATCACTCATTTTGAATGTGCGTCTGGCGTATATCATCTTTCTTCTTCCGAATTGCAAACCCCCTCCTTCCATTCGGCCCAGCTGTAGCGTATCACGGCGCATGCTGCTCGTTTCCTGATAAACAGGTCGGCCTGCATGTGCATTAACACGCCAGCACCCAGTTGCCTAACTAATTAATTGCAGCTAATGAGGAGTAACATTAGCATATCAATGCTTCTTCCCTGTCTGCTCTCTCCAAACCTGGACAACACAAACTCACCTCGCTTTACAGCCTCCCACAAGCCATCCTTCATTAAAAGACATCCACTTCCCTCATGAGGAAAGACCCCTCCACCGCTTCCTCACTTTCTTGCTTGCCGCTCTTCAGTTTCTCATTCTATCCTTTATTCATTCTCACCAACTTGCAGAAGAGAAGAATGCACAGGGCTGCATTTTTCTTGTCTGTGTCTTTTCTGCCCCTGCTAAGAATGAACAATGGAAATCAATGTCATTTTTTTTTTGCCTCTCTAGATTCCCACTATCAATACCAAACCCTGTAGAAAACGGTGTACAGTCTTCAGGAGTGTGCTACAGTCATTGTTCCCCAGATGTATTAAAAGGTTCAAGAGCACTTCCTATCAGTGCCAGGCCGAGTCACCCAGAGATAAAGATGTAATAACAGCAGGGCTGCTTAGTCCGGCGAGAGTGATGCATTTCAGCCTGTCCTGGGAAGCTAGTGTGCATGTGTGTGCGTTGTGATTTTACAGTTTGTGACGAGTCAAGATTCCTCACTGCCATGTAAGCAAGTAAGGTTTGTGTTCTCTTGACAGAATGAAAATAAGTGCTTAATAACAGTGCTTGCTGATGTAAACTAATCATCCAATAAATATTCAGTGCAAAAGTATACCGGGGCGCTGGTGGTCCAGTGGTAGGATACTTGCCTATGGACCTGTGGCTCAAGAGGTCCCAGGTTCAAATCCCACCTCTGGCACTACCAACACTGGGTCCCTGAGCAAGACCCTTAACCCTGAGTGTCTCCAGGGGGACTGTCCCAGTAATTAGGACACGGAAGTCGCTCTGGATAAGAGCGTCTGCTAAATGCCGCAAATGTAAATGTAAGTATTCTTCCCCCTTGGCATTTTTCATGTTCTGTTGCCTCACAACCTGGAATGAAAATGGATTGTTTGAGAGTTTGCACCATTTCATTTACAGAACATACCTACAACTTTGAAGATGTTTTTTTTTTTTATTGTGAAGCAAACAACAAATAACACAAAATAACAGAAAACTTCAGCATGCATAACTGTTCACCCCCCTAAAGTCAATACCAGAGCCACCTTTTGCGGCAATTACAGCTGCAAGTCTGTAAACTGTAAGTCTCTATGAGTTTGCCACATCTTGCCGCTGGGATTTTTGTCCGTTCCTCAAGGCAAAACTGCTCCAGCTCCTTCATGTTGGATGGTTTTCACTTGTGAACAACAATCTTCAAGTCTGACCACAGATTCTCAACTGGATTGAGGTCTGGACTTTGACTAGGCCATTCCAACACATTTAAATGTTTCCCCTTAAACCACTCGAGTGTCGCTTTAGCAGGATGCTTCGGGTCATTGTCTTGCTGGAAGGTGAACCTCCGTCGCAGTCTCAAATCACAGGTATTGCTCAAGAATTTCCCTGTATTTAGCACCATCCATCTTTCCCTTGACTCGGACCAGTTTCCCAGTCCCTGCTGCTGAAAAACATCCCCACAGCACGATACTGCCACCAGCATGTTTCACTGTGGTGATGGTGTTCTTGGGGTGATGGAATGTGTTGGGTTTGTGCCAGATATAGCATTTTCCTTGGTGGCCGAAAAAAATCTGACCAGAGCACCTTCCTCCATACATTTGGGGAGTCGCCCACAAGCCTTTTGGCAAACTCAAAACGTGCCTTCTTATCTCTAACATTAAGTAATGTCTTGTTTCTGGCCACTCTTCCATAAAGCCCAGCTCTATGAAGTGTACGGCTTATTGTGGTCCTGTGGACAGATACTCCAGTCTCTGCTGTGGAACTCTGAAACTCCGAAACTCCTTCAGGGTTACCTTTAGTCTCAGTGCTGCCTCTCTGATTAATGCCCTCCTCCGGTCTGTGAGTTTTGGGGGGTGACCCTCTCTTGGCAGGTTTGTTGTGGTACCATGTTCTTTCCATTTGAAGATGATGGATTTGATGGTGCTCCGGGGGATCATCAAAGATTTGGATATTTACTTATAACCCAACCCTGACTTGTACTTCTCAACAACTGACTTGTTTGGAGCTCCTTGGTCTTCATGGTGTGATGCCTCTTGCTCAGTGATGTTGCAGCCTCTGGGGCCTTTCAGAAAAGGTGTGCTTATACTGACAGATCATGTGACACTTAGACTGTGCACAGGTGGACTTCATTTCACTAATTATGTGACTATTGAAGGTAATTGGTTGCACCAGGTATTTTTAGGGGCTTCATGGCATACATATGCACATGCCAATTTGTAAAAATTTTTTATTATTTATATTTTTCTCATTTCACTTCACCAACCAGACTATTTTGTACAGATCCATCACATAAAATGTAAAACTATATATTTCTCTTGAGAAAGTAAAAGTTATAGTAAAATGTATTCATTTTGCAGCATTATATCTAATTTAAAATATGTCACACTGCTGAACATTTTAAAAATAGCAAAATAATTTTCCAGTTAACATTCAGATGCACTTTTACACTCAAGAACAAGTGCTTTGTTACTTGTCTCTACCTGGAGCAGTTGCTTACAGCACAGTTTTACATGGTCTGAGCTCAAGTACAAATGCTTCCTTTTTCGTGATTTCACCCTTTTATCAGGTTATAGACGCATGATGTCTTTCAGAGAATTTTTTTCTGCTTTCTCTGTTTGTTGGCCTCGTAGTGTCACTAGTAGAGTAGGAGAGCAGCATTTAATGACGCACAGCAATTTTTACATGTTGCATGTTGCAAGTCACATTTGTTGAAACCGTGGCTTTCAAGAGTAGCTTCTGTAACGTTTTCACTTAAAGGTTAATATTAAGTGCAGAGTGTTTGGACTTGGATGTGGCAGAGTAGTTTTGAGGGCTTAATTACTTAATTTTATTTTAGCTTATCTCCACATACTATGCACAGGAAGCTCAGAGCACAGCTCCAAGTGATGGTGCTCATGTTTCTTTCCATGCAGCTTGGTAGTGAATGTGCCATGGCCTGGTACCAGTACAGAGACCACTAGTGTAAAGGGCCCAGCTGCATGTTTCTGGAGAAGCTTGGACATACACACTCCAACAGTCAATCAGTGTGTTTGCCAGAGACTCAGTAATAAACATCAACTGCAGGTCGGTTCAGCAATTGTTGCCCAAAGGCTTATTGTACAACATTGTCTCAAACATCAGAAAGTGATTTCACAGCCCTTTTATGTAATAGGTGATACATGATTGAGCATTTAAGAAGCTCTGAGCATGGTAGCTGTGTACCAAGTAAAAGTGAAAGTGACTGTTTGTCTTTGTGAGACACAGCAAAGCACACAGTGAAACACAACCTCTGCTTTTCACCCATACACACCGTGCAGAAGGGGGCAGCTATTTAAAGCACCTGGAGAGCAGTGATGGGGATGGTACCTTGGTTAAGGGTACCTCAGGGCAACTTACTGGGATTTGAACCCATGACCGTCAGATCCTGAGGCTTATTTCTGAACTGCACTGCACATTGAAATGTACTGTGTAATCCAGAATGAACACAATGGTGAGAAAACATGTCTTAAATGGGAAAGCTGTTGGATATATGCTATAAATCTGACTCTCTTGATGTTTTTTTTTTTCTAAATGTATGACTCATACAGTATCTAAGTGTGGATGGAGTCTTTCTGGAAAACTACTGTCAGCATGACTTCCATGGAAAGACTTTATTATTTTTGTTGTAGCTATTTATTTTTTTCATGCAGTCCTGATAAACTGTTTGATAATGGTGTCGGTCCGTTCATTTTTAACTTCTTCACTAACACAAGCTTGAGCACAGCCAACAGGAACTTACCTGGACTCACAAGGCCAATCAAAAAGACGATGTTTAAAGTGTATATATAGCATTAAAATTATATTTATTACATTTCCAAGAACAATAAAATGGATTTAAGCTGTTGGGCGGCTCAATAGTACATAAATGTGACCCCCAGATCAAATGATCAACCCAGCAGGGAAACTCTGCTGTAAAGAAACCTTCAACTTCTCGAGGTTGCAAGTGTGGAGAAAAACTTTACAATATCCAGTTCTGCATGATTTTACATTTTGCAACCAGAAAGATTGCAAAACAACCTCTCCCAGCACATCATCACTTCACTCCATCTTTTCAGCAGTTTTTATACAAAGCTGCTTAAAGGACTTGAACTCATGTGAAATGTGTCACAAATGATATCAAGGTTTGAAACAAGGAAAAAGCTCAAATCGAAATAGAATGAATATTTAAATCACCTAAGATAATATATAAGCTTAGTTTGCTATAAGCTTAGTTTGCTATTAGTACTCTTGGTACTTCATTAAAACATATGTGAAACAGACATGGCCATACCTTTTTTAAAAGTCTGGCAATAAGTTCACAGGATGATACTGAAAACTGAAATCAACTGGCTGCCCTCACTGCTCTGAAGAATACCAACTTGGCGGCCAGTGCCCACTGAAGCACCAGCACACCAGTCCCACAAGTATCGGCCTCTTCAGCAGAAAAAAAAAAAAGAGGTCAAGCGATCCCATGCTGCTCATTTTGTTGCTTAAGAGTGATGAGACCTTTTTTTCATTGGGATGTTTATTTAATACTCAGTTTAAATATCCAGATCCAATGTCCTTCCTATCCTAAACACTCCGGGGACAGAGATGCTAACAGGAGGCTGATTAAATCTTGAAAGACTGACCTTGTACTTTTTTTAAACAAATGCCATTTTTGATGGCTTTGGCAACATTGAAGAGATTCCTTCCCAAATCCACTTGAAGGGAGAGTTTTTCTGGTGTGCTTTCTACATCCTTGAAAGGAGAAGAAGCAAAAAATGATGAAAAAGCTGAATTAATTAGCGTCTTTAATTACCAGTTATCCAAGATGTATTCTCTGTGGGTGTAATTAACAAGTATTTATTTGGACACAGTTTTCTCTTGAAGGAGGTAATGCTGCTAATTGGAATTATATTTATGTGCTCTTTTCCAGCTCCATAACACCAGGAGAAAGTTGCCGTCTCCAATTACAGATTTAAAAGATAAAATTACAAAGCGTTTAATGGAATAGCGCTTAAAAGACCACTTGAGAAGTGAATCATGGAGACATGCCTCTGGGGAAAGTGATTCAGTTGCCTCTACCTAGTTCAAGAACCTGTCACACTTATTTACCATCAAATAGAAGAAAGGAAACAGGATATAGGGTTTTGAACATATAAGAAAAGATATGTAAGTTTTGTTTAATGATAAATCTCACCTTCTACCCTCAAGTTTAAGAAAAACCATTATAAGGTGAAATAAAGATTTAAGTCTTGCCAGCTGTTTGTCAGAAATTTTTTTTGGATAATTTGCTTCTGCAAGATTGTTATCATTAATAAAATCAATACAATTTTAAAATCCTAAAATTGTAATTCTAGAGCTAGAGAGTGTATAATTTGCATAATTAAAAATGTATATTTATGTGAAACTATTTAAAAATAAAATGAATTAACTGGATAATAATTTCTATTAATATTATTATAATATTAATATTATTATTTTAGAGTAATAATTATATCTATTATTTAAAATAAAATTCTATAGTGCATTGAATACTAAAAATAAATAAATTGTCCTGCTTATTTCTAGATTTCTAGGAAAAATAAAAGTAATACAGCACAAATGAGAGCTTGCTGGGGAAGCTAAGCACCATTTTATATGAGCATCAATAAAAGACAAATAAAATACAATAAAAGTTTCTGTGGTGGATAGCTCATCCTTTATGTAGTTGAAGTGGATATATACAAACACAGTATCACTAATCTTCATAAACATATATACACTAAAAGACACGATCTCAGAGTCAAAAGAGTCAAACTACTGGCATTTTACAATTAATGGACTACAAAGCTCTGTAAGTGTTAGAATATTGATATTTTAAGGTCCATTACCTTTATCACAAAATGTTACAGTGTTACCTTCTTTTCCTCTTATTTAATCTCAGTTCAAGGATGGAATGTAACAAGTTATGTAGTGCATATTGTACTGACATAACAACAGTGGTATATTAAGATGTGATCTGTAGTGACACTGCAAAGCAGTCCTTCAAGCAACCATAAAATATATTAAAATCGAGATATAATAGTTTAAACTGAGCACAAAAAACTGTGCCAGTGCAGTAGGCTTGATAAAAAACACATCTTTAAAGTAGTCAAAAAAGATATTCATTTAGCATTTGAATCATATGTTGTAGTTTTCCTGTTCAGTATCTATACAGCGAATAAGTCCCAGTATATTTTCAAATCTCTTAGCAAGACCATTTTTAGTAATAAATCTGAATTTGAAATTTCATATTCTGAGATTTTTATCACTGTTTTAGGCCATTATTCAAGGAGACGTAATATGTGTTATTGCTTATTTTCTGTTTAGGTAAATTTGGCTTTATATAACCCTTTAAATCTCATTTTTTAGAAAGAGTAACAGTGGTGTAATGGGGTGAAATGAAAGAGACTAGCATTTAAGAAAAAAAAAGATATATATACACATATACATATATACGTTTTGAGTTTTAAATAAAAATTAGAGGCCTTTGAAAGAAAATACACTGTTTTTAATGCTTATTTTTAAATATTTTCAACACTGTTTTGAAACCTTTTATTAGAAAGACCTATTTATTAGGGCAGTGGTGGCCTATTGGTTAGGGAGTTGGCCCCAGGATCAGAAAGTCATAGATTTGAGCCCCAGACCAGTAGGGTGCCCTGAGGTACCCTTAAGCAAGGTACCATCCCCATCACTGCTCCCACTTTCAATAGCTGCGCCTGCTGCATGTGTTTGTGTGTATGGGTAAAAAGCAGAGGTGTGCTGAGCTGCGTTTCACAATGACAAGAATAGTCACTTTCACTTATTAGAGGCCTGTGTTAGTGGTCTTTTCTATATTTCATCCAAATATTTATCCCCATCCATCCCCCTAGAGGACAGCCAGTCTTCGACACCATATGAATACACATGAAGAGGTCATAAACAAGAGGTCATGTTCGATTTTCACGGTCAGGGTGGTGAGTTCAGAGTTAGCGAAAGAGGAGCAATCATCTGGGACTTCACCTGCCACTGCCTGAGTCCTGCACGAGTTTCCTTTGGATGTGCGAGGCTTTCTTTTTTTTGCATTAACTCTGCACATGTGAACTAGGCAGCCCCAGTTCTAACTGAGTGTGAGAACATTCTTCAGACTGTTGAAGAAACTCTGCTGTTTTTAAAGCCACAGAATTTCTCGCTTCTGAAAAAGCTGTGCAACCAGGATGGAAAAGTATTGACGTTTTGACAACCAAACCTTTAATTTAACCTAATATGGAAATCAGTATGACTTTCCAGACTGATCCGATGATCACGGCGACTGTTAAACCCAGAAAAAATCCATTTAAAAATGGTAATCAGGCTTTCTCTCCCAAAGTTGCTTTATTTTCTTCACAGCCTTTCTTTTTTGTTTCTCACTCCCCTTTTTTCAGTCGCTTTGAACGCTTATCGCTCCATCCGATCTGTTGCTCTGATAAGTTGGGAGCTTTGCTGGGATGAAACTTTATTCTTTAATGAGGAGCTGTGCTCACACGAGATAGCAGGTTCCATTAACTCATCGCCACACAAATGGCTGTTTTTTTTTTTTCCTTTAAAAAAAAACAAAACAAACAATCACAGAAACAGATTTTGAAAGAGATGGGGGAGAGCAAAAAAGATGGAGTGGAGAAAATTTGCAAAAGAGTTTAATTCCATTGAATCTCTGACTCCTTTATATTTTATGTATGGGATTTCATAAAGTATCCGGCGATCTGACAGCTTGTGATTAATTGCAGCTAATTGGGGGAAACTGAAGAGCTTTCGTTAAAGTCCTCGTTAAAAAGTGGTGAGCATGCTGTACATGCAATCAATTCCTAATTTTTCTCACTCACTTTCTCCTCCTTCCTGCCTCTGCTTCAAACAGCCTGACATCTCTAACAATAGCTTCTGCCTTCACTTGTTTCATTCGTTTCCAGAGCTCCCCTCTGCCCGGCTTGTTTATTTCACCTCATTCTTCTCTTCTTTTTGGACTCGTTTTACCTTTACCCTTGCTCCATCTTTTTTACAATATAGAAAAGTTTGTTCTTTGAGTTTAATAAAGTAGATAAAAGCCTTAACATTCAGAGTAAGTTCAACACAATGTAATCTTTGACCTACAGCAGTCATTTTTGACAGCTGAGATGAACTTGCTTTTATTCCAATAAAAGTTTATTCCAATAAGCATCCATTGTTGTTACCACGTCTGGGGTGAAACCACCTTTGTGACAAGTGAGGTATCAGAATAAAATCTTTATAAATGACTCCTGTATGTTTATTTCAGTTTTCATAAAAGAAACATGTAGGTGTTTATGGCCTTATGGATGAAAAAAGTCGCATTCTTTAAAAAAGGAAATCAGGGCCACAGTCTGTGTAACGTAAGTATAACCATTTTATTTGTTATTCAAAATGACCAGTGAGCCTACAGATGTGGCCAGAGTTTTTGAATGTGACGTTGGTACTGTTTAAATTGGGCTCAGTAATAAGTCCATGCCCTGCATGAACATCTCTGCCATGAGGTGATTAATGTTTTCGGGTGGAAGCTCAAACTGTCATAAAATAAAATCTCAGACATCAGAAAACCACAGCTTTCTTTAACAAGCAACATCCCCATCACTGTGTTGTTTAACGGGTTTATGTGAGGGAGTAAAAACTTTAGATGTCTAGTTCCTATCATCAAAAAATGGTAAAGTTCTCTTGAGCTGCACATTTTATATCAAATGATGTAATTAAGAAATGACTTGATGGTCTTTAATGTCATTAATGCACAAAATTTGACAGAACATTGGAATTTCTATTATTTAATAAAACACTATTATAAAGCCCTGCATCCTGTTAAAAGGGTCACAGAATCCGAAGATGGTTCAAACCCCTTACCACTAGGTTGCCCTGAGGTACCCTTGAGCAAGGTACTGTCCCCGTCACTGCTCCCTGGGCACTTTCATAGCTGCCCCCTGCTGCACGGTGTGTGTTTGTGCATGGGTTAAATGCAGAGGTGCGAATTTCGTTTTGGTTCACTGTGTGCTGTGCTGTGTGTACTCACAATGACGAAAACAGTCACTTTCATAATACTTTCAATTAAATCATTAAGATTTTAACTTTAACATTGTGACTTTTTATTGTAATAGTAAACAGCGAAAGTAAATCTCTCTCTCTCTCTCGCTCTCGCTCTCTCTACATATATATATATATATATTCTTTATTAAGAAATGTTCACATATCGGTTTCTTATTTATCTCTGGAGAAGAAAGTGATTTAATTGCAGGTAAATAACAAAAATTAACCTTGATTTATTCATTAACAAAAAAGATATCAACAAAAATGTATTTTCTAACTGAGGAAAACGTTAGGACACCCTACCCCCTAATAGCTAGTGTTGCCCCCTTTGGCTGAAATAACTGCAGTGAGACACTTCTTGTAGCATCCACCAGGCTCTGACGGTCTGAGGAACATTTGATCCACTCCTCAATGCAGAACTCTTTAAGCTGTGAGATGTTTGAGGGGTTTCCTACACCGGCCTCTCCATTTCTTAGTTTTCAGCCAGTCCTTGGAGGATTTATTGGTATGTTTTGGGTTATGGTCATTTTGCAGGTCCCAGTTCCGCTTCAGCTTTTATGTTCCTACAGATGGTCTCACATGTTCCTCAAGCACCCTCTGATACAAGGTAGAATTCATAGTGGGTTCTGTGATGGTGAGCTGGCCAGGTCCTGCTGCATATCAAAGCATCCACAAACCATGACACATCCACGTTCATGCTTCATAGCTGGTATGAGGTTCTTTTCCTGGAACACTGTATTTGGTTTACGCCAGACATGTCCTCTGATCTGAAGTCCAAATAGTTCCATTTTAGACTCGTCTGTCCATAGAACATTATTCCAGAAGTCCTGGTCTTTGTCTGTGCTCTCTCTGACAAACTTCAGCCTGGCCTTGATGTTTCCTCCTTGCACACCAACCATGCAAGTTAAAGTTGTGCAGTCTTGTTCTGATTGTAGAGACACTTTCAGGATTTAATAATAAATAAAATGGCTGTTGTTGATGTAATAATAAATAAAAAGGCTGATATGATGTTATAACCTCTGGTTCCTATGGTAGCACCAACTATCTAGAACTTTGAGTTTAAACTTCAAATCATGTTCATAGTGCCCTGTTGCTGTTAATTCTTTATCTTCTTCTCCTTTGGTGTCATGTTTTTCTATCACCTTTCTTCCTTTATCTTCTTTGTCCTCTCAATCCTTTCAGTTCTATCTTTCTCTTTTTTCTGCGTTTTCTGATCTTTTCCTTCAGCATCTCATCCCCTCCCTCTCTCACCCCTCTCCCCTTGTCTTAAGCCCCATTCTACTTGAACAACACCCCCCCACTCATCTTTCTAATCTTCTTATATTATTTGCATATTTTCACTGTAATTTTATTTGCCAATGTTTTTTTTATTCCACCCCTCTTATCCCAAGTTGCATTTAAATAATACAAATCTGTTCTATATATGTCAGCTGTGATGATCTTATATTTATGAATATAATTGAATACGTTCCAGTCTTTGGAAGCTGGAGCCAGGAGGCTTGCAAACAACAGAGAGGCATCTGGAGCCCCACTTTTTAGATCTAGATTCAAGTCATTATAAGAGATGTTCAGCATGTTAGCCTTGAAACCCACATCCTTGGGCAGTGTTCTTGACCACTGGCCATGGTAGCAATGAACTGGGTCATATTTCAAAGACAAGTCAAAGAGACAAACTAGTGGACTTAAGTATTAACCTTAGCTTACTTAACATATTGCCAGTGAACCATCCAGCCTCTTTGTCCCCTTTGCATCATTTAATTTGCCAACCCAGCCACTATGGATGCACAAGCCAGTGTTTTTTTTCATGCCAGTCCCAAGCCCGGATAAATGGGGAGGTTTTTGACAGGAAGGGATTTTGCCAAATCAATATGCGGACAATGAAACAGATTTCCACACCGGATCGGTCGAGGCCCTGGTTAACAACGACTGCCACCAGTTCTGTTAGCCAAAAGGGTGCAGGTGGAAACTGGGCTACTGGAGAAGAAGAAGAAGAGGATTAAGGCATGTCCGGAGGGAGGAGGAGAGAAGAGAGTAGAGGCGAGTGGAAGTGAGAGTAGGAACTTTAAATGCTGGCAGCATGACTGGTAATGGTAGAGAATTAGCTGATATGATAGAAAGGAGGAAGGCTGATATTTTGTGAGAGATGGAAGGGTAGGTGTTTTGGAGGAGGGTTTAAATTGTTCTACTGTTTGTTCTAATTGGTGTGACTGGAAGGAGGAATGGGGTAGGTGTTATCCTGAAGGAAGAGTATGTGAATGTGTTTTGGAGATAAAGAGGGTGTCAGATAAGTTGAAGCTGGAAGCTGAAGGTGTGAAGAAGAATTTTGGAGTTTTCTAGATGAAGTGATAGAGAGTGTACAGAGAGTGTTACAAACTTTAATGGGCATGTTGGTGAAGGGAACAGTGGTGATGAGGAGGTGATGAGGAGGTGATGGATCAAGGAGAGGAATGCAGAAGGTCAGATGTAGATGTAGATTTTGCTGAAAGGATATAAATGGCTTTAGTTAATACTTACTTTACTATCAAAGATCACTCCAAGAGCAAGATGTGTAATCTTAGTAAGATCCCAGTGTTCTTCCAGCTGAACATTTACATTTACGGCATTTAGCAGACGCTCTTATCCAGAGCAGTCCCCCTGGAGCAATTCAGGGTTAAGGGTCTTGCCCAGGGACCCAGTGGTGGTAGTGCCAGAGGTGGGATTCAAACCGGGGACCTCTTGATCCAGAGGTCCGTAGCCAAGTACCCTACCACTAGACCACCGCCACCCACATTAACGTGTGCATGGCAGGGTTGCGAAGAGCAAACCAACACTCCATGAGAGAAAACGTGTACCAGAGTTATATGGAGGTCATGCCAATTAATGTAGAAAGCAAATCTTCACATACTTGATTAATTCAAACAAATATTGGATCATTTCCCACAGTTAATAAATACGTAAATATAATATTTTTGGCTTAAAGCCTTAATTTGACATTTGACTTATTTTCTAAAACTTGTTTGAAAATCTGATGATGTAGGACACATTTATGACAAAATATAAAATAAATCTAAACTCTCAACCAGATTCACAAACTTTCAAACATCATTGGAATTCTAAAAACTAATTTTAAAAAGATGCTTTCCATCAAATAGAACCATAATTGCTTTGTTTTACTTTCATACAAACATTTCCTGTGTATCAGTGTCAGCTCTGGCAGCTGCAGAGACTGACAGGCATGCAATATTTGTTAGAGTTTTCTATCCTGCTTATAAATAATACATATGTTTAATTGGGATCAGATACATTGGCTGTCAACATCTATTAGGTGCACTTTCGATTACCTTCATGCAGATTCTCCTGCAGTTCGGCTGTAGCACATCACTGTGCCTTTTCAAACTATCAGCCATCATTGAAAGCTTTAGAAACCATTAAGACTTATTAAGAACTATTAAAACTACTCATAGTTGATGGGAAAGAGAGGACCTTTTTGTTTTTTACTTTTCAGGGTCAGCATACTCAGACGGCAGATGGCGAACCTGGGTCCCAGCTGGAAGGCATAACCAAAGATGAATAAAACCACAGCAAATGGCCTACTCATCCAATTTTATAAGCTTTAATAATGAATAAAAGAAAGAGGTTCTGGGAAAACTATGGAAAGATTCTGGGAAGAGTGAATAAAGCAGAAGTATTCACATATACAGGTCTTGCTGTTTTGGCGCATGCTTGATGATATGAATCTTAGGCTTAATAGTATTTATAATGTGGAAAATAGCAATGACTGTATTGACATGCTATATTTTAGCTTCTAAATGAACAAAAGTTCCCCTCAGCTATCCACAATACCTTCCAACAGCTCATAATTTTTATTCGCCACAGAGATGCTAATTCAATTCTGTGGATATTTTTGAGATTGTCGCTCTGGTGTTAGCAGCGATTTGTTAAGTGTCCATTCCTATTGATGAGCTTTTGGCTTCTATTCCTCTGTGCAGTTTGCCTGTTTTTCAGCAACACTGTCATTATTTTCAAAATGTTTACTGGAACAAATGATGAGGCTGATCATGTGAATGAATGAGTATGATCGTTTTTTAATTTAAATATTTTATTATTTCGTTAGAGACACGCCATACCGTCTATGGAACACAGAAGTGCTCATTCAGTCCTGCTTTCACTTTCAGTTAAAAAAAGGACTATTTCCATTCATACGCGCTCATTTACTGCATGTTGAACGTTCTCCTTAAGTAACTTCTGGTGGTTTGTAATAATGATGATCTGTGTGAAGGACTCCGCATTTTAAATGAGGGGTTCTTCACATCAAATAAAATGTCGAGTTTCTTTAACTGTAAACACTGCAGATCATTTTACAGATCATTTAAGTAAATGATATGTGTTTCTAATGTACTTATAACAATTACTACAATATGTACAAAATGCAAGCATGTAAAATATGCTAGTTAAAATAGAATTACCTTTTTTTTATTTAAAAAAAAGGAAAGTTCATTTCTCAAAATGTTCAACATTTACAAATGGAACATACGTTATTTTTGCACTGAGCAACAGAATTTTACAACTTTTTTTTAAACTGCTAATTAACCCAAGCAACAAACTATTACAGTTCAACTTTTTAAAATGATACATTTTTTCATTTATTCTATTATTTTTATATATTTTCTTTAAAGACATGGATTCTTAATGATGCTGACCCTTCAGCGAGTTCAGCCTTGATGATGAGCTTGTGACTAATGTGTCTCTAATAAAGCTGCATGTCTGGCATATGTCGTCTTGATTTCTAAGACCATTTAGCTTGACTTGTTACCTAATGCTCACCATTTTTCTGACAAATATTGCTGCAAATTAGACGTTGCCCATTAGGCCTCATTGGAGCTCTGTTGGTTGTTGCGTGGCTCTTTGAAAACATATTAAATAGTTGATCGTTGGGCCTCTTTCACAGCTGACAAAAAAACCAATTGGCATTCAACCTAATATGACTCGGCTCTGTAGCTGTCTGCATGAATGTGATTTAGTTACTGCGGAGTTAATCCTTTTAAATGTGTTTTTTATTATTTTTTGTCCACCCTCTGTGTATGCATCATGTTCCCTGGGGGTGGAGACTTGAAGTGCTATTTAAATGCATGTCTGTCACAGAAAAGCAGGCTTTAAAGACCATTGTTTTGTTGCTGAGTTTGCTATTGATGCAAAAGAAAGCAATAAAAAAGAGACTGCTAATACTGACAGCTGGGAAGCCAAAATGGTACGACTGGGAAGTGTAACATATGTCATATGTAGGCTTGTCTGTGTTTACTGCTGAAGCCCCATATTTTTCCAATACTTTCATCTTTTCTGGGATTTTGATGTTTCATTCTGTTTCATAGGCTTCATTGAGCACATTACACTTGATGCCTTGTTTTCTCTTTTGATGTTGCAAAGCCGTTAAATATCTATGTTCAGTAATAAGAGGAATGATGCTGTTCGCATTGATATTTTGTATTTTTTCACACACTCCATTCTCAGTCTATCATCCATTGATTCTTTGTGTCTTCCCAGCACTTATTAGAAGCTTGAGAATTGGAGGTGTGAAAGAGCAGACCAACTATTCTTCCTGGCATTGATGTTAACAAAGATTTTATGATAAAGGTCTGTGAACCTACATTGTACAACACAATAAAGACATTGAAGATTAGACTAGGTTATTGTCTAAGTGAACACATTTCAAAGAATAGCCAAAACATCTGCGAATTCAGAGAGTGTTCGGCCATTTGTCAGCACTAAGACTGATGTGCTATCAGGCTGCATGCAGTTAACAAGGCTGCTGCATCTTCAAAATAAAGAACTATGAGAAATTTTTTGTTAAGCTGATGAAATGGGTAGAACTTTTTTTTTTGTTTTACCAAACCTGCAATATTCAACCTGATCTACTGTAACCGAATAATGAATTTGCCAAGTGTTCGCAAACACAGAGGACTATATAGAAATCAATTGGCCTTCACACCTTTCTGACAAGTTCTTTATGAAGAGTGTAAAGATTCATTCAAGATTGTGAATGATGAGGCATACAGTTTCCTGCATGCATTCAGCAAGTTTGAGTTCAAGGCTCATTAAAAAGAAGGCCATAGAAAAGCAATGCTGATGGAATGAGACTCTCCACCAAGCATCAGATAAAGGGGCATTAAGCCCCTCCCCAGTACTGGGCTTGGAACGAGAGCTGGGAAACCGTATACTGTCAAGCTCCATTCAATACACTCGGGTGTGAAGTGGCTTTTTTGATCCAGAATGAATCATTTAACGTCAGTACTTGACCATATTCATTTTACTATGGCTAAATGCATTCAATCCTGACAGCAGTGCAAATATCTACTAGGAAAGTAGACATCTACTGCAGCAGAAGTGGAAGGGGCAACCCTTCATTTTAGGGGAAGAAAGTATGACATACTATTTAAATACTCATCTAATCCAAAGAATCATGTTTCAGATTGAAACATGATCAGAAATGAAAGGACCACAAATGGTTCCAGCATCCAAAGAACAGAACGTTTCCCTGAGGATCTGATTCTTCACCAAAGAGTGGGCACCCTGCCCCATCAGTATACTCTGAAGAAATGCTGGGCAAAAAGGATTCTACAAACTTTAGTTAGTGTAATATGACCGACATTCTTTCACAAAATATTTCACATTTTTAACAAAATACACATTTTTTACAGAGATTAACAATTTTTTAGATATTTGTTAAAAATCCTGGCTGATTAAAACCACAGCCTGATACATTTTACAAATATAAAGGCACCTCCATGGTTTTGTCAGACCTCTCTGGTTAATGGATGTGTGTGTTCCTTGTTCATGGATGTGTGCGTTCCTTGTCTTTACATCAGTCATGTGCTTGTTTATTTTGGCTTTTGGCCGCGCCTAATCCTGCCCTTTCACACCTGATTCACGTTCATGTCTCCTTGCCTCAAATGTTATGTGTTTGTTCTGCCATATATACCCCTGTGTTTGTCATAGTCTTAGCTGATTCTGTGACATTGCTATCATCTATGTTGATGTTCTTCGTTGTCATTATTTGTTGTTGTTCTTCATTGTCATTCTTGGTTGTTCTTGGTTGTTGTTCTTGTTGTCGTTCTTGTTGCCATTCTTAACTGTCATACTTGGTCGTCATTCTTGTTGTTCTTGGTTGTTCTTAACTGTCATTCTTGGTTGATGTTCTTGGTTTTCGTTCTTGGTTTTTGTTCTTGGTTGATGTTCTTAATTGTTGTTCTTGTTATTCTTGGTTGTCGTTTTTAACTGTCATTCTTGGTTGTCATTCTTTACTATTGTTCTTGGTTGATGTTTTGGTTGTTGATCTTAACTGTCGTTCATGGTTGTTGTTCTTAACTGTCTTGGTTGATGTTCTTGGTTGTTGTTTTTAACTGTCGTTCTTGGTTGTTGTTCTTGGTTGATGTTTTGGTTGTTGTTCTTAACTGTCGTTCTTGGTTGTTGATCTTAACTGTCGTTCTTGGTTGTTGATCTTGGTTGTTGATCTTAACTGTCGTTCTTGGTTGTTGTTACATTTATGGCATTTAGCAGACGCTCTTATCCAGAGCGACTTACATGTCCAAATTACAGGGACAGTCCCCTGGTAGTGCCAGAGGTGGGAACCTGGGACCTCTTGAGCCATAGGTCCATAGGCAAGTACCCTACCACTAGACCAGCAGCACAGTTGTTCTTAACTGTCAGTCTTGGTTGTCGTTCTTAACTGTCATTCTTGATTGTTGTTCTTGGTTGTTGATCTTAACTGTCGTTCTTGGTTGTCGCTCATAGCTGATGTTCTTGGTTGTCTTTGTTGCATCACCACTGTAGTTGCCTTACTTGCTTCTATTTGGTTTTATCACACAGTTCTTTGTACATGTATAGTGAAGTTGTTAGTTTGGTTCATGTGTTGTTATTTGTTTAATAAAGGTACTACTCATGCCTACATCCTGTTCCAGACACTGACAGGTTCCTAACTTGGTTCTAGGGAAAATTTCAATGGCTGTAAACCTTGAATTTTGTGTGAATATTCTTCAAACACTGTAAAGGTTCTTTGTACTCACCTTTCCCATTAACAAAAATGTTTCTTCAAAGAGCCGTCTACTCAAATGCTCTTAATGGATTCCAAAGAACGCCTTTTGGCATCTGTGTATTAACAGGTCCAGAGCTTCTTCAAAGTAAAGGAACCAAAAGAAAACAAAATGCCAGTTGACAAGCTGTCATATGTTTAATTTAGCATATGTTAGTTTAGCCTCCGTGGCAGCAGAAACAATCTTTATGCATCTTTTTGCCTTCACACTCTGGCTGGCTGTTAAAACTGTACTAGCTCTGACAGGTCTTCACAAATGCAAGGTGGTTTTAAACTTTAAAAATTCTTGCTACTTTAGTTCTCAATTCAGATCTTGATTTATTCATGGTCATTTATGAATTTGCCTTTTCCAGGTCCTTTAATGTTGAAAACTTGAATATTTAATTTACTCTCAATATTAAATCATTGTGCATTATATTCTATGTCTGAAAAGAATATGTGGTTTATGCATCCTTTTTAGACACAAAAAATGTAATCAATTTTTCAGACCCATTAAGTAGTCTGTGTTCAGACTTGCACAAGGATTAACAATTGAAGCCCTCAGATGTGATTGTTCACATAATTCTTAATATATCTAATACAACCTGGATATCATTACATGGGATGAAAATATGATATTTAAAAATCTGACCATTCTTCAACCAAAAAATGTCAATATATTATAAGGCAGCCATATTTAAAATTGATTTTCTCTCTTCTTGAATTTATTTCGATACCTAGGAAAGAATAAAGCTTTTTTGCCTCAAAGCCACAAAGGCCTACTTTAGAAAAAAGACTTGCTTATTGACTTTACATCAATGAAAAATCCAGACAGCAATCTCATGTTCAGTTTATCCCTTTATATATAACATCCATTTAGATTCACCTTGAGCTGAAAAAGTTAATTGGAACAGAGCTTCAACTTAGCTGAAGTCTTTTACATATACACCACCCCGATGACATCACTACAGTGTGAAAGGACCTTCGAAAGAAGATGGTGAAGGTTTCACAACCATCTCTAAAGAGTTTGGATTCCAGGAATTAACAGTCTGATAGACAAAAGGAGGAAAATCAAAACCATACTCAAATAGCTAAGGAGTGGCCGATCAATAAAGAAACAATGCAGAAGCAAGGCGTGTAATAACGAGGTTCCAAAGAAGTGAAGAGTAAATTGTAAGCAACCAAAGTCGTCTCTCACACAAGTTAATGTTCATGATCAACAGAACACTGTACAATATTTGCAAGACGAGAGAAATCGTACTTTAAAAACATTATTTGCTAGATATAGAGTGTACTACAGCTTGCGAATGAAAGGGAGGAAAGTGGAGTGGTTAGGATGCAGGGAGTGGAGGTAACAAAGGTGGAGGAGTTTAAATACTTGGGATCAACAGTTCAGAGTAATGGCGAGTGTGGAAGAGAGGTGAAGAAGAGAGTGCAGGCAGGTTGGAATGGGTGGAGAAGAGTGGCTGGAGTGATTTGTGACAGACGCGTACCAGCTAGAGTAAAAGGGAAGGTTTACAGGACAGTAGTGAGACCAGCTATGTTGTATGGGTTGGAGACGGTGGCACTGATGAAAAGGCAGGAGGCGGAGCTGGAGGTGTCAGAGTTAAAGATGCTGAGATTTTCGTTGGGTGTGACGAGGATGGACAGGATTAGAAATGAGTATATTAGAGGGACAGATCAGGTTAGACGTCTTGGAGACAAAGTTAGAGAAGCAAAGTTGCGTTACCTTGGACATGTGCAGAGGAGAGACGAGGATTATATCGGGAGGAGGATGTTGGAGATGGAGCTGCCAGGAAAGAGAAGAAGAGGAAGACCAAAGAGGAGGTTTATGGATGTGGTGAGAGAGGACATGCAGGTGGTCGGTTTGAAGCAGGAAGATGCAAAAGACAGGAAGAAATGGAGACAGTTGATCCACTGTGGCGACCCCTAAACGGGAGCAGCCGAAAGACAAAGAAGAAGTGTACCACAGCTGTGGCAAAAGGCTTTGAGAATGACACAAGCGTGTTTTTTCACAAAGTTTGCTGCATCGGTGTTTTCAGATCTTTTTTTTCAGATGTGTTTATAGTAACTGAAGTATAATTACAAGAATTTCATAAGTTTCAAAATCTTTTATTGACAATTACATTACGTTTATGCAACAACCGCTGCAATTCACCCTGGCATGCTATCAATCAATTTGTGGGCCAAATCCTGACTGATGGAGTCCATTCTTTATTAAACGATGCTTTTTTTTGTCTGAGTTTTGTCCGAATTTGTGAGTTTCTGTTTGTCCACCTACCTCTTGGAAGTTCTCAATGAGATTAATGGGAGTTCTCTGGGGAGTTTCTCGTTTGATCTACCAAAAATGTAGATTTTTTAGTCTTGAAGCCACTTAGTTACCACTTTTGCCTTATGGTATGGTGTTCCATTATGCTCATGTTCTTCTCCAACCTGTTCTTGGATGGTCGGTAGAAGTTGCTCTGTTCATGGCTGTGCTGTTCAGCAAAATTTTTCCTAAGTTCCAAAATTCCTTGGCTGATGTCTCCACTTTAGGAGACATCCTGTAGCTTGCTGGACTTTCTTGGGTGCCCTGAAGCCACAACAACCGAACCTATCTCCTTGAAGTTCTTGATGATTCGATAAATGGCTGATGTAGGTGGAATCTTTCCAGCAGTAATATCTTCACCTGTAAAGCGATTTTTGTGTAAAGCAATGATGACTCCACGTGTTTCCTTGCAGGTTACCACTGATCTCCAGCCATGTCCTCCTCAACTCTCTCAGCTGTGTTAAGAAGAGGATCACTGAAGTTATGTCAGCAGGTCCTTTTGTGGCTGAAATGCAGTAGAAATGGGCTTTTTGGGATTAAGTTCTTTTTCAGGGCAAAGCAGGACGTTGCAAATAATTGCAATTCATCGGATCATTCTTCATAACATTTTGGAGCCATCATAAAAACCTGTGAAGTATAATGGTGGTAGTATGAAAATGGAATTATGTTATTAGATAAAGGAAGGGGAAGACAATGAGAAATCTTTACAGCAAACATTTGATCAAAGATAAACTCAAGTAAATATGGAGAATTTTAATGGTTGTATTTAAGTCTTGTCTTTCCTACATCATTCAGTTCATTCAATTTTGTTAACAGTCAATTATATCTAAATAATAAGATGCATGTAAGGTCAATAAACAGCTGATTGGAGAAAAGAAGATGATAGCTAACTAGCATTATCACTCACTTTTACCTTGGCAATAAATCATTTATTGCATTTCTGTCTGTAATAACATTTGTTAACAATCCACACTTGAAAATATCCACATCTGTCTGTACTTCTGTTCCATCATGAAAGAACTCTAAAAGATGCAGTGTGAAGGGGGATTCTCCACAAGTTGGGTGGACATTGCCAAAGTGGAGCTCTGCCAGAGACTTCTCAGTGACTGAGAATCTGTGGCAGGTGCTGTATAGGGATGGCAAGTGTCCAGAACTTAGTTTGTTCTTATATTTTTATTTTTCTTCTGTTGATAAATGATCTAAACACCGGTTGCTTGGAACAGATGGAAAATATATTAAATTATGACTGAAATCAAAATCTACAGAGCAAATCAACCACATTTGTGTATTACTAAAAAAAAAAACCTGTGTTATTAATAAAAAAAATGCATGACAAACGAATTTATTTTTCTATTCATATGAAATATGACTCAATATTTCATAGAGATGGCTGTATAGTTTTCTTGTGTTAACTTACAGAGCAATTAACACATTTACTGTCAAAAATGTTATATCTGCACATAGTTTGTGAATATTCTCAGTCTACATAAGAAAAAAGCCCTTTAGAACTAAGAGAATTTTTCAGTTTTGTTTCTCATTTTTAAAAACATACTCATAAATATCGTTTATTTCTCAGAAAACCTTTTCTAATGCTTAAGTAATGCTGATCTATGGCTGAACTTCACATGAAGCATTTAAGAGACTGATGGTTAGATCTACTGGCTGTGAAGAGACAGTCAGACACACAGTTGGGCAGTAGCTGCGCATTGCAGAAGCACCAGAACATGATCTGACATGACCAGAACATCATTCAGAGGTCAGGAGTGCTGATTGTGTTCATTACCAAAGAAACACATCCAGATTAACATGGATTGTAACTCTGTGGCAGGATTCCAATTACACATATACACTTTACTGCTGACCTCAGCCTGCTCTTATTGCCTTTTTCTTCAGGAGACAGACCAAACACATCTGAGAGAGAGAGAGAGAGAGAGAGAGAGAGAGAGAGAGAGAGAGAGAGAGAGAGAGAGAGAGAGAGAGAGAGAGAGAGAGAGAACGAATAGAATGAGAGAAGACAGCAGAGAGAGAAGAGAAATAGAGAGAAATAATAAGAGACAATGTGGGTGTGTGTGAGTGTGAGTGTGGGTATGGGTGTGGGTAAGTGTGTGAGACAGAGATAGGGAGAAAGAAGCTAGAGGAAAAAGAGGATAGCAACAGAGAGAAAAGAGAAAAAGATGGTAACAAGCAAATGGGGCAGGACAGCAGAAATAAAAGAGAGAGAGAGAGAGAGAGAGAGAGAGAGAGAGAGAGAGAGAGAGAGGATGCTGAGCTTTGTCACTGCTGTAAATGTGGAGTGTGAGCTAAGCCACTGACTGTGCCTCGGTTTGGCCGTGTGGAATGTGAGAAGCTTTAAGAGGATTGCAGCGGTTTCCTGCTGGCTGGCTGGCCTTAATCAGTACAGAAGTGCAAATGACTGTGTTTAATGGCACAGGGATAACCGCCAAAGCCCCGCCGTGCAGTGCTGCAGATTACACTGGGATAACATGACAAAGACCCAGTCCTGCCAGATAGTACAGATAACAGGGGGCACCACTACATTAACTTCAACTCCGCCTGCTTGTGTGTGCACAGGATGTCAGACATCTTGCATTCTGACTAGGTTAATGCGCTCATGAGTCTAATAAAAAAGGCTCACACAGAAAATGCAGTTATTAAGTGCCTAAATTCTAAAAATAAATCCTAATTTAGTCTCAAATAATAAACAGTCCCTATTTGCTCCATGTGTCTCTGTAGGCATGTATGCCCGCGTATGAGTCCGAGTTTTTGAATTGCTGTGGGATACAAATAACATTGAGGCTGACATGGCAGTGACCCTTATAAAAGCTACTGCCAGCCAGTGGAGGCTTAGCCAGGCAGAAACACAATGCTGATCTCTCAGCACTGTCCTCAGGTTACAGACTACCAAGCAACCTCTAACTGGTGTACAAATGGTTGTGCATCCTAGTCACCTGAATGGATACGAGTTGTCAGCTCAACACTGTGTTCTGTACATTGATTTATGTCCAGAATTGAGCTCACATAATCTACACTGAGTTTACCACTTAGTGCACTCATTGGCTGTTTAATCAGAAGTACATGCTTTGGTTAATGTACTGTCTATGTATTGGTGCACATTGTATCAGCCTCCCTCTACCATGTCTATCATTGTCATGACACAGCTGTAGGCCCAGCTTTTACCAATATTATTTCTCAGCACAGCAGTAACACTTACATTGTGCTGGCAAGGCAATGTGTGTGTGTGTGTGTGTGTGTGTGTGTATTGCAGTGGCAGCTAATGCCAGGTGGTGATGATCTAATGGCAAATTAATAGCTCATAATTAACTGTTAACGTGTTACAACACAATTTTATGCTCCATAGTAACTAAAAAAGTGATAACAAGAAAAAAAGGCATTTGTAGTTTAACCCAATGATTAAAATATTTTTTATAACAACGGGATAATACATTTATGAAATGATAAACAACTCAGATTCATCTCTTAAGAGTCATTTTCTGAAAAGTTATCACCCTCGAGATTTCATTATAGTTTCGTACTTGATGACATTGCGATTTATCAGTTTAGATCTCTGTTCATTATTCTATAAACAACTAATGCTGGCTTTCTCTTTTTTATTCTGCTGCCAGTCAAAAAAAGAAGAAGAAGAATACTGCAACCAAATGGGATTTATATTATTAAAATAATTCATTCTAAACTTTGGTATGTCTAGTTTCTTACTAATCATCCAGAATAAGGTTGACAGCATTAGACGTGTGTGTCATGCTGCTTCGATGTGTGCCCTGCAGCGATAAATGCTAAAATACACAATAAATGCTTCAATGTTAACTTAGCAGCAGTCTGTTGCTTGTTTTTAGACCATGTGAGTTTTACATAATTGGCAGTTTGTTTGGAGAGCCAGCCTCTTTGAGCGCTCATAGTCAGGACTAGCCCCCATAGTGGTTGTGGTTTTGAGTCCCGGACCAGTAGGTTACACTGAGTTACCAATGAGCATGGTACTGACCCCAACACTGCTCCCTGTGAGCTGCATATCGCTGCTCACATCGATGTACGTGATACATGCTAAGAATGCATTTCGTTGTGTCTCACAATCACAAGTCATCACTTTCAGTGTCCGGTCGTTCCACTGCTCAAACGCTTAAATCAGAAGCCAAACTGTGCTGGATCCACCCCTCACGCTCTCATTTTCATTAGGGTCACGGGTGGGGTGACTGTTCTTGTCATTGTGAGGTCACAACGAAATTGGACCTCTGCATTTAACCCATGCGAACACCATGTAGCAGGGGGCAGTTATGAAAGCGCACAGCGAATGGTGAGGAAATACCCTGGACAGATCACCAGTCCATCGCAGGACAGACACACAGACAAACACACACACCTACAGCCAATTTAGCATCTCCAGCATGCATAATGTGCATGTTTTTGGTCAGTGGGAGGAAACCAGAGCTCCCGGAGGAAACCCACACGGACACCAGGAGAACATGCAAACTCCACACAAATCACACAAATGACCCACACTGTCCCACCTGGAATCAAACCCAGGACCTTCTCGCTGTGAGGCACCAGAACTACCCAATGTGCCACCATTCTCCCCGGCTCCACCCCTGTGTGGTCTAAAGAAACCTGCATTAATGTGTTGAGCCGGTAAGAGTGTTAAGGGTCCAGCAACACTGTTCTCTGCTCGTCAGTGTTACTGAAAATAGTCCTTCTGTGGTCAGAGGCTGACTGCTAATAGAGGGTTAGGTGATGACTAAGTTCAGTTGTGGTTGAAAATAAATGTATAGCCTGTAACTGCAATCTAGGCCTGCCAGCAGCATAGAGTGTCTAATAAGGCAGGCAGTAAATGCATAATGTGGTCACTGCAGTCAGACTAATAGCACTGGACTGAATGCAGCCGGTTACATCATAGGCTGTGTGCACTACTTCTGAGAGAGTGATGAATTTGACTCATTTTAGTACTCAGTGTTAAACGTCAGCTTTGGATTGACTGCTTCATCGCTCTATGCACGGGGGTCCGACGGGTACAATGTGGCTGATAGTGTTGTAGAAACCTTTTGTGGAAACAATTACTTAGCATCAATAAAATGGGTGCACATACAGTAGTGAAATAGAGGCGTAATGGATATGGTGCGGGGGAAAATTAAACAGCTCAGCCTGACTTTGCCAATGCAACCTCCTGACTAAGCAAACTACATTAGGCCACCACTCATTGATTTATTATTTAAGCGTCTGTTGTGAAAAATTACTGCACCGCTAAACCGGATCTGCTTATTGTGGCGAGTGTGCTTAATTCAATTTTTGTAATTTCGCTCCTAAATTAGACAGACCCTGTGGGACGTTTCCACTGGGCTGGAGAAAATAAGAGAAAGAAACTTTCGCTGCTTCTATTGAATCATCCCACTGAATCAAGATAGACTGTCCGTCTAAAGTTTTAAGACACGTGCTCTTCTAACTTTCTTTCTGAAAATGCACCAGTGTTTCAAAGTGTCCCAATAATTAAAAGATTAACATGTGAATAAAGTCATTCAGAGTGGTCTGAGGCAAACTGTGCCTCTCAAGTCAGAGTTGATCATTGGGGTGGAACCAGATGTCTAAAACCTCTCTCAGAGAAATCTATTACATGAAAAATGGGCTGCCAGATTCTGGAGACGTTTCTTTATAATATTTTTAAGTTTTAAGTTAAGATTTTGGCCCAGTTTAATGCATTCACAACACCACGATCCCTGGTTAATATCAGCACCTCTGTAAAAACATGTTAAGATTCTCTACAATTAACAAGCTGCTTCTTCTTCTCCTTTCAGCTGCTTCTGCCACAGTGGATCATCTGACTCCATTTCTTCCGGTCTTCTGCATCTTCCTTCTTCAAACCAACCACTTGCTTGTCCTCTCTTAACACACCCATAAACCTTCTCTTTGGCTTTGCTCTTCACCTCTTGCCTCGCAGCTCCATCCGTCTTTCTCCAAATACACTCCTCGTCTCTCCTCTGCACGTCCAAACCAATGCTCTTAATTTATCCCCAGACTGTCCAACGTGAACTGTCCCTCTAATAAACTCATTCCTAATGCTGTCCATCCTTGTCACTCCCAATGCAAATCTCAGCATCTTTAACTCTGCCACCTTTAGCTCCACTGCTCTATTTCACCAGTGACAACTGTCTCCAACCCATCAAACATAGCTGTTTATTTAAATGGTATACATGTATACATAATCTTTTTTTGCAAATGACTTTACTTATAACTAAACCATTAAAAATAGCAACTAATTAACTATCCCAGAAGGCTTCACACCAGATGTAAAGCATTCAGTCTCAAGAGTATCTGTTAGGTCAGGTACTGATGTTGGTTGATTAGTTCTGGATCAGAAACACCGCTCCAGTATATCCCAAAGGTATTCGATGGAGCTCCATCGCCCCAGAGAATGCTGCTCCACTGCTTCACCGTCTAGCGATGAGGGGATTTAATCTCCTCTAGCAGATGCTTGGCTTACGGCATGGTGACCTTAGGCTCATGGGCTACTGCTCCAGAGTGCTCCATCTATTGGCAATGCTGTATGGAGGAAGTCGTGTGGGTGCAACTGAACACTCGTCTGCAGCGCACTAATTAGAAGAGGAGTGCAGATGTCTTTAAAAACATGGTATTTGTTTCCTTTTTTTGCCGCAAAAATGGTTCTCGTTAAACAAGAGTAAAGCTGTAAAGAGCTTGGTCGAACTCAACAATGCATTAATTAAGTGAAACATTGAGATGGGTATGTGAATGTTTTTTAAACTGGTATTTTGTAAGGAGATTAATAGCTGCTGTAATTTCCCAGTCACTATTAGTACCATTAGAAACTAATTGACTCATTAAGACAATTTACCTGGAGGCAATTAATACATTCAGCAAGCTATTGTGCTAATGCTAGGAAGTGAGTCAGAGTGTGAAGGAGAATTAACTGTGGAAGAGAAGGGAAGGAAAGGAGAGGAAAGGGAGGGTGAGGAGAGTGAAATGTGTGCCTGTGTTGGTGTGCTGGAATGTAGAAATTAAAACGCATTGATTTTCTAGATGTCATCTGGGGCTCTCTTCGCACAGTTAATGAAGTTAGCCTTGCATTCGTGTTGGGAGTGCATCTCTATCCATCCATAGATAGCAACATTGTTAGAAGTTTGAATTTATTTTCTGCTCTCTGGTGCATGTATGCGTACAAATGTGTGTGTGTGTGTGTGTGTGTGTGTGTGTGTGTGTGTGTGTGTGTAGGAAGGTGAGGAAGTGTAGATCTGTGTACATCAGTGTATGTGGGTGTGCTTGGAGGTTGTCTGTGTGGGGCTGTGTGCGCAGTCCTTTTAAAGAGGCAATGGGGATTGAGACTGAGGCTGCGCTTTGATCATATTGGATATGACACACATACACACACACACACGCACACACACACACACAAACACACAAACACACACACACACACACACACACACACACATACACATGAACGGTTCAAATGAGTTTTGTAGTGCCTCTATGCACGGTGTGTGTGTGTGTTTGTGTGTGTGTGTGTGTGTGTGTGTGTGTGTGTGTATGTGAGTGAGTGATCAAAAAGACACACAAAATGTAATCTAGCGGAGAACCTACTTGTGCACTGACCCCAAGGTTAGACCTGGCCTTGTGTGTTTACTTGTTAAATGTTAGATACCAGTTCAAGGATTCTTCACAGAACCTTAAACATAATGTAAGGTTTTCTGCCTTTGAAAGGTTTCTCACACTTTTTTGGAATGATTCTCCAAAGTTGCATCAGGCACCAGTTTTGACAGCTTTTGCTTTTAAAAGGCTAGCATAAGTGTAATGGTATACCACCGATTGCTCACATTTATACATATTTTTAAAGTGGCTCTAGGGAAAAAAAAACATTTGGGTTAGGCCTAAGTGATTAGGATTTTCAGACTTTAAAAAGGTTCTTCACACTTTCACGTCTCATTCACAATATGAGGACCATCCATTGTAAGTTTTTTCAAAGAACCGGAAATGGATTCTCTGTAACATCACAGCCTTAGAATCTTTTTTGTCGCCTTTTTTTTGTAGGTAGCGTTGTGCAGTTCACATTCTTTGTTCTTATTCAAATTCTGATGATTGGAATTAGTTGTGTGTCTTATTGCAGTATTTATTTCATCCCCAAAGTGCATCCTCTCTGTGTAATGTGTGTATTTGATCTGGACAGGCTTATCTATAGAGACGTATGCATGAAAGCAATAATTTAACAATGCCTCAGTCATTTAGTTCAACATTATTTACATATCAGAAACGGGCTTTGATCTGTGCTTCAAAGATGAAACTGTTCTTTGTGTTCTCATCAATGAAAGGAAAGTATTATTACACAAGAAGAAAAAGCATGACAGAAATAAAGTTGTAGGAACAGGATAGGATGAAGAGAGGTAAACAGAAACGGTTAGAATGGAACAATGATCCTTGTAGTAAGAAGCTGTAATGTTCCAGAATTTGCACCAAATTTGAACAGACATTTTGGACGATCTTGAGAAGATAATTGGGTTCAAAAGCTGCCTTGATGTCCAAAATGATGCCTTTGCCTATTTTTCTACGTTTTACTGAGGATTTATCAGCCTAGAAACCAGCTTTTGTCATCTGGACTGAGATCTTCCCGGAATGGAAACCTTCTAAGCCGTTCATGAGACGACTCTTCCTTAAGGAGCTTGGTAGAGCGCTTGTGACATCCCCCACCTGCCAAGTGCCACAGTCACTGAAGCCTTGCTGAGGAGAATCCAGGAGCTGGATGCACAAACCCCACTTACCAGTGCTTGAGGTAAGAGTGTGAATCAGGCATCAGGGTGTGTAAGAAAGAAAAGAAAAGACATTTTCTTCATATGTTGCTACTCTGGAAGTGGAGCCAAATGTGCAAGAGATGGAAGCAAGCATAACACGTCATGTTTCAAGTTCAGAGAATTAATTTACACAAAACAGAAATGGAATTTTACCCCTCATGTGCTTCATAGTCCCACAATGTGCCTGTGAAAGAAACTAAAGAAATCTGTTGATTAATTAAAGATAATTAATACAGACTGATCCTGGATATTCATGTTCCTTTCAGGTAGACATTAAACATGGGCTTTTAAGTCATTGAAGTCCTTACAGATAAATGAGTGTTACTTTCTCTTTTTTAGATCATACTGCACTACATTTCTGTAAACATATACTGGCCAGACAGTCCGACCAGTTCACTGTTTGCAAAAGAATGAGACCCCTCACCACACTCACAACTGGTGGCTGTTGTGTAATGAGTCTCTTTCATTAAAACAAAAATCATATTGTTGTTAAAGGCATAAAGGCAAAAGCCCCCATGGCTGTCCATAGTTGTTGTTTTTTTTTTTGAACCGGCCAAGAAGATAGGATGACTTCTACGGCTGGAAAAGACTTTCCGAGATGTTGCTTAGACTAGTGCCAAGTAGACAGACTTTCTTATAGGGCCCTTGAACTTGCTCAGCCATCTCATCTTGAATGTGTTCAAACACTTTTTGTAGAGAAGACAAAGGGAATAGAGCTGGAGAGCTTGATGTTAACAGCACTGAGCAGAATGAGGGAAGCACCAGGCTTGTGGCAGGCTGCTTTGGGGTGTTGTTCATAATGATGCCCTCTGGCTACGATGGAGCTTCCAAACCACAGCATGGTGGCAGTGTTGTGGTGAGGGAGTTGCGCTGATCTGACATGCATGAGAACAAATCTGAATGCTAATGCCCTTAGTATTCAGACAATCGGGTATTTTACAAATGCATTCAAAAACCCGCAATTAGCAATAAAGCTTCCTAAGTGGTTTTTGGTTTGTATGCAATGAAATGGTAAACCCCTTAATGAGTACAGAATACAGAACCTTCTTCATACTTGCAAATCACACACAGACATATATATATATATATAAGTCACGTTTTTCTGGGACACTAAATGTGAAAAAAACCTTTTGTGACCAATATTTCTAAAACTTTGCTTAAAAGAGAAACAGAATTCTCCACTAAACCCAGATGCAGTTTCATATATATTATCAGTCCATTTAACATCTTGTAAAAATAAGTGCTTTGGATCCTTTTAAAATCTTGTACAATAAATAATCATGTTGGATATTTTGGTACCTAGGGTGGCGGTGGTCTAGCAGTAGGGTACTTGGCTACGGACCTCTGGATCAAGAGGTTCCCGGTTTGAATCCCACCTCTGGGTCCACCACTGGGTCCCTGAGCAAGACCCTTAACCCTGAGTTGCTCCAGGGGGGACTGTCTCTGTAATTAGGACATGTAAGTCACTCTGGATAGTGTCTGCTAAATGCCGTAAATGTAAATGTAATCAATAGATTGTTTTTAGGAAATAAATCCCTCCAAACTTTTCTAAGTGTTGTCAAGCTTTTTGTGACTAGCCAAATGGTGAGGAGAGTTTTTTTATTTTAACAAAAGGCTCTGTATTCACAACCCTTTCAGGAGCGCTGATCCATTTTAATGACTATAACTGTCATAAAAACAGGGGAATCTGATTCAAGGTCAATACTCTTCAGTCCTGGCGTTGTCAGACGTGGCTGCCTGTTATAAAGTGGAATTTAAATTGTGTGTGTGACTCACATTAAGTGATTGCGTCCTAAAGTTAATCCACAAGTCTTCATCACCTTCATGAAGAGCTGGATGCATTCTGTGTGGGTTGAGTGAACTTTTGGTGATATATTTTAATGAAACCAATTTGGATGGCAATCAAGTTATACTGTTAACAAAATAGCTACAATTCCAAAATAAAGATGCAAAATTTGGACTCAAAATATGTCTTGGCTGACCGACAATATCTGGTGGAAAATTCTGTAAATTACATTTTTTGTCTAACCATCTATTTTAGTTACACTTGGTTTATGGCCTACCAAGTTCTCTTTCTCCTTGCTCTCGACCCCCTACCTCATCTTCAGCGGGCAATACCCTTGTCCTGTCGCACTAATGGAGAAACATGTATGTCTGGTCGCAGATTTAGCTAATTTATGCGATTGGGCAGACATGCGCTTTAGCATCCACTTACATTCTGCACTCTGGTGAAGATAATTTGAGTCTCATGACAGACAGGGGGCATGCAGTTCACCATCTTTTTCTAAAGTTTGGCCCATTCTCCTCTAAGTTGTTCTGGAGGCAGGTGACCCCTATAGACCCCCTTCAGTGGTTCTGTACTCTTTCCTCATGTCCTTGTACCTAATTGGGTATATTTATGTCCAGGATGACTGCTAGGCCCCTCCATAAAGTCAGCCGCTGTCCACTAAACAGGCCCTTTGCATCTGCACTGCGGTCACTGCTCATGGAGGTTGAACAGTGCTGTATGTGTGTAGAATGGGTGAGCATCTTTGAAGGATGATGCAGAAAGCATGCTTTTCTTCTCCTGTCTGGCCTTAAGTTTCCATAGTTATCCAGAATTGACTCAAGCTGGTGACATTTAGATGAAATATAGTGTTGGAACTTAGTTGGAACAATTTAGTTCCTTAATTGGCGATGAACCTGACTTCTGTTGTTGGCCAGTGCTAATAATACACTTTCTCTGAATTCTCATCAGGGAACTTTGCCTCGCTAAAAAAGCGTGGGCTAGGTTCATTCCAAATTGACATTTCTTTTCTTCTGAAATGGAATCAAGCCAGAAAACTGCCTATATCTTATTAGCTTGTCATGAAAGATTTGTCTTCTTCATCTCCAGCTACTACAATCCAGGCAGCTTTTTTTTATTCCTCTTGCTCTCAGAAACTCAGGGATTTAACACGCACATGCACACACACACACACACACACTGAACAATAGCAGAGCATGTTCTTTGCCATTGGTTATTAGTGGAAGTTAAGGAGTCGCTATTGAGGACATGACACATTTTGCCGCGGGGCTCTGTCCTTGCTCTCCTGTTCATGCTAGAGGTAGAAGGAGGGGCAGAGAGGAAGAAATGAGGAAGAACTTCTGTGTGCTGCTTTGATATGTTTGATGGCTGTCTAGATTTTATAGTTTTCCTTTTTCCGCAGCGTCTGATTGAATGACTGGCCTTGGCAGGCTTTGTGTGAACCAGCATTCTGCGCTGAAAGGAAAACAGAACAATGTGTTGAGTTAAAAGGCTGAAAGACACTGGTAGGGGAGAAGAAGAAAACAAGGAAATTAAGAAAGGTCCTCCTTTTGATAAGATTAGTTTGTCATTTTCTTGCATTAGGTGCACAGAATAAAACATGCAAAAATATAAACACTTATTGGCCTGCATTTGGATTATATCAGTTACAGTCTACTGTCCAAAAGCATTTTCAGAGTTTGTGACCCAGCCGTGCTAAAGAATAACAGTGCTATTCAACACAATAAGCTACCAGGATTATGTTTTTTCTCACTTCCTTGAAAGACCCCTGAAGGAGCATTTCAGAGATGTTGCGTAACAGACAGATGGGCTTCTTGGAATTTGTGTTCCAAGATTTGCAGTAATGGGCACTTAACTGACTACAATGGATCCTCAGCTTTGGTCTGCGGTATTTAGTGCAGGTACAGTTCTCCATCCAAACATGCTCCAAAGACAGAGCTGGCCACATTCAGACTTGATGTTTTATTTAATGCACAGGACTGTTATTCTGACAATATCCTCTAGAAAAGGTTAGCAAGCATGTGTTACATAAGGACCAGTGGGCCAGTTCTGGACATGGACATTAAGTGAGATGCTCCAAGTAAATTGTTTTTTTTTTTTTTAAATAACATCAGATATCAATGAATCTTGGCGAGCTGGACACTGACAATACATGTTTATGTATTGGAGGTTTCATTAAAGATGACATTTAGATATGCAAATGAGAAGTTACCAAGAGAAGGACCAAACCTACTGAAATAAACACATTTCCTCAGAGTTTTGACATTTTTATGATCACAGTTCAAAAGCTATATAATATGGATACATTCATCCAGACACCTGAAAAATAGTTCACAAGATTTACTTTTTCTTTTTTTTTTGCATTAAGTGTCTTGCTTTGCATCCACAGGAACAAATAGCAGAGTAGTACGGGAAAAACCAAGAGTATCTTAAATGAATGTTAATCATTTGAAAATCATCGGGCGGCACGGTGGCGCAGTGGGTTGTGCTGTTGAATCACAGTGAGAAGGTCCTGGGTTCCATGGTGGGACGGTCTGGGTCTTTTCTGTGTGGAATTTGCATGTTCTCCCCATGTCTGTGTAGATTTTACTCTGAGAGCTCTGGTTTCCTCCCATCGCCCAAAATCATGCACATCAGATGGATTGGACATGCAGAATTTTTCCCCAGGTGTGAGTGTGTATATGTGTGTTTGTCTGTATGTCTGCCCTGTAATCGACTGGCGTCCTGTCCCAACCTTTTGCCCACAAGCCTAACTGGCACTAGGCACCTGAAAATGAGTGAGAGACTGAGTGGTTCACCCTTTGAACAGTTTTCTTCAGTCCTCGTTTTTGCTGCTGATTTGGTTTGGATCATAGTTCATTAAGGAAAACATTTTACCAACATGTATTTTATTAAAAAAATATTTTCTATAAATTTAATTTGGGCCTTTTCAAGAAATTATCAAAGTCTCTTGCATTATAAGTTGAGGCAGGAATGGTGACCTTTCCATCCAGCAACAGCCTCCTTCAGTTCATCAGCAGATTATTCACTCTTGTGTGATTTTTCCTTCTGTAAAACGACCATTTTGAGATACAAGGTTTACTTAGAACAGTATTAGTCTAAGAACTGCTGCACAAATATGCAGAGCATTACAAGGCCGACAGTAACAAAGTGCAGAGTGCACAGCGATTGTTATTAATTGGAGCTCGGCAGATTACAGGAGTGAGCCAGGAAGATTCATCAATATCAAGCTGGCTCATGACTCTTGCTTGATATTGGCTACGGGGTGCAGAATATAAAAAAAAATTGATGAATACTCTAAAAAGGCTTTTTTTACCTCCCACACATATGCAGAGAAGTAAACAAGTTCTGACCAGAACTTTGCTGCGACAGCTGTTCATTTTCTCCATGTTTGTGGCCGTTTCTTGTACCAAGCCCGCAGTTCTTGGGAGAGGCTTCATATCTTAGGCAGAGGTTCACATTTATCAGTAGTAGATCACTAATGCTGGGGACTACATACAAAACGATGAATCTAGTTGGATTTTCTTCAGGACTGTTTAGATGTTCTCAGTATCAAAGTGCTCAAAAGGTCCGGGACCACAACAGCTGAATGCACTAATCGCTTTGCTATGAATGGACTTTGAATGGACGCACATGGACCACTGAGTGTTTCTCTCTACTTATTGAAGGACTGCTTAAACTTTTATTCTCGTGCAAGCCTTGCTAAGAACCAGGCTAAACGTGCTAAAAGATACCATTGTTGTATGTCTACAGGCACTCATTCTCCAGTGATGCCCTAGCCATCCATTGGTTGGATTCCAAGAGAGGACATCTGGCAATCTGTTTTGGGGTTGGAGTGGGGTGTCTTTTTTCCCCTTAGTCACTGAGGTGAGAGTCACTTGACATTCAAGAACATCACTGTTCTTGGTTAGAGGTCCGTGGTGCTTTTCTTGCAGCTGCACTGAACTGAGATGATGCCAGTTCCTGGGTAAACTGCTAACAGCTGCTAACATCCTGGGATCAGATACACAGCTTCTGTATTTTTATTCTAGTCTGTCTTCACACTTAACGTTCAGAAAGCTTCAGCACTGATTCATCCAGTTCACTCTGATCTTCTGAACTTCCTAAGTAAGAAGATCAAAGCAGAAAATCACCTCCAGCAAGTTGTCCATTTCAGTCTCACTGTTATGACCTCCATTGTTTGTGGGAGTTTTTGATGACCTCCTCTGGCATGAACTGTTGCAACAGTGCAGGGCTTTTCCAACATTTGTGTTTAGAAGTCAGTAGTACATCTCCTCTGGACTCTTTATAAAAACATTCTTTAAGCAGAGGCAACGATTATGAACTGAGCAAAAATGACTCGAGGCAACACGATTGACTAAACGGTTCTTTACTGTTCCAGATTGTCTTTTACTATCATTCTATTTGTAGTAAAATTTGTCTCTGCAAATTTCACTTTCTTTGATTTCTCATTTATTTCCTTCTTCCTCTTCTGTATTTTCTTCTTCATCTTTGCTTTTTTTTTTCTTTGTCCTGTGCTTCGTTTTTCTTCTATTCAATTCTATTGAATTCTTTTGTCTTCTTCTTCTGTGTTTTCTTTTTTTAAATTATTTTTTTACTTTTTTCTTTATTTTCTCATACTGTTATTTTAAATTGTGATTTCTAATTATTTTCCTTCTTCCTCTTCTTATTTTTTGTTTGTTTCTTATTCTCCCCAGATATCCGTTATCTACTCTGTAGGATCTTCTTCCTACATATTCTTTGTCTTCCATTTCCTTTCTTGTCCTCTTAGGGAACCTGTTGCCTATAAGTCCTTAAACATGCACAAAAGTTCATCTTCTATTGTCAAAATATAGAACCACAAATATGATCTGTATGCCTCCCGCTGAAGAATGTTAATGGTCCTTCGGACCTGTGTAATCAGAGCCTTTATAACTCTCTTTAGTAGCTCTCTCTCCTGCACTTTGATGTGACAAGACTGGCAATAATCTGACTTAATAGCTTAGGCTGTGCACTGACCAGTGTATGCTGGCTAGCTGCTGCTTCGTTAATCAATCGCCACTACTCGCTAATGAATCCAAACACAGGAGAAGCAGTGACCATACTGTTCCAACCGTTGGTTAGGGACATTGGGATATTGGCACTTTATAGTCTAACAGCCTCTCTCCCAGCATGTATGTTCAGTGAATATGAGAGCCTCCATTAGGACGCCCATTATCAGCCTTTACCACATCAGCATGAAGCACTTAATGCTTCCAGCTGGTGTCAGTGCGGCCTGCTACTGCTGGATCCCTCATCGTGTGTGGTTTCTTCTACTGTGTCAGGCATTAGGGGACCGATCTTTAGACTCTGTGACAGACTTCTATCAGTGGGTGCGTGGGCACAGACCAGATAAATATATTCATACTTTTTTTAGTGCTGAGCAATAGGCCAGTCTGCAGGACACACTGGTGATAATTGTTTTTACTTATCTACCGTTTGATTATGGCTCTTTTTGCTCAGATATCGGTGCTTTGATCAATTTAGTAGTTTGCGATAACATTGGAAAGGAAGATTTAAAGGATGCAAGACTATCATTGCTTTTATTCTTCTGAGATTTTCTTTCTGACTATAGACTTTTTAGAGTTCTGACTCAAGTGAAAGTGACTATTCTTGTCATTGCTAGGTCACAGCACAGCGAACCACAATGAAATTGGACCTCTGTATTTAACCCATGCACTCAGACACCGTGCAGCAGGGGGCAGCTATTGAAAGCACCCGGGGAGCAGTGATGGGGAGGGTACCTTGCTCAAGGGTACCTCAGGGCAACCTACTGGTAGCAGGGGTTTGAACAATCTTCCAATCTTGTGGTCAACTCCCTAACCACTAGGCCAACTGCCCCTAACTCAAGATACAGGGACTTGAATTTACAGAGGAGAAAAGATAATGAATATGTGTATTCAGAGGAAAATATTGTACCTTTAGTGAGGAAGAAACAATGTCATGTTAGCTGAAGTGTGAGGACCGTGGAAAAAAGAATGAAAATTAATGACAAGATGTCAGATGTTGCACTTGGATTCTACACGGAATTTATTATTCTTAAAGCTGAAATCTTAGAGGAGGTTCATAGACATTCTAGAACATTTGTAGACGTTCTCATATAAAGATGTTAAACACAATACAAATTCAACAGCTCATACATCCCTGGTTTGTATGTTTTTTGTAGAGGTTGTGTTAATATATATAGCAAAGACCACTGGGTCTGTTGAAGACAGCACTATCGAAGCATGGCATTATCTTGCCAGATTAGACTATTGATTCTAATTATTTTGCAGCTGAAAACAGTAATTGCTCTTGATTTTACACTAACTGCCTAGAAGTGCTGATTTGAGATAAATATTTGAATCTGACACCACCTTCCTACCTATAGGAGTGTGAGCTGAGGGGGTTGTCATTTGATTATTCACCTTTTCTGTAAGGTTATATTCAGTGTTTCTCACTTTTAGCTCATTAAAGTGGAGCAATTTGGAGAATCCAAAACCTGCAGTCATTAATTTTAATTATTTTATAACTATTTGAATTAGAATTTTCCTTAATGAAAGAAATAAAAGATACAGCTTTGGCCATGTTTTGGCAATTTTTTCCAGCAAAAGTCATTCACACAGGAAATTACAGTCTAATTAATTTTGTAACACTTTGTGTTACAACCAAAGATGCATCGAAAGGCAAAGAGGTCCTTAAAGAAAGCTATTTTTTTCTCATTTTATTTCATCATATTTTATTTTCATCATAAACCTGACATAAAAGCACTTCTATGAAATGTGTAACACTCATATTTCAGCAATTTCATAAGATGTCACAACACTGCTGCTGCTGAACTTGAAAATAGGTTCACTAGTGGGTTCGGTAAGAAAAAAAAAGGTTATTATTGACATCACGATCACTGGTTCCTCATCTAAGCTGGTAATTTTTCCAAAGCTGTTACATCGAGCCATTACAGTGGACATTCATTACATTTCAGCGATGAAACCAGACAGAAATAGTGAAAAAACTCTCTTTGAAATGGAACAAATCTTAAAAAATTCCACTGTTGTAGATGCAAATTCATCCGTTTAAAGGGTGTGTAGATAGTTTAGGGATTATGGACTGTCAGAATAAAAACTGACCTCTTATATTATCATGGAACAGTAACATTATTAAGCAAAAGAAGAATAACACTATACGTCTGGACGTTAAACAGGAAGTTTTTTTCTAGAACTCAGTTTGGCATGATGTGCACACATTTTCCCTCAAAGATGTTTACTAGTCTGAGTGTGAGTGTCTATGGGGATTACTGCTCTTCACTTTCTTATTTATTCATCACTGTTTAATTTTAATCTGTGGATCTGCCATTCGGGTGAGCACAAGCTATGGGCTATGAGCCTATTGATGTGCATATACACAATCTCAGCATAAACTCTGGGTGAAGATTAGAAGAAAGTGGAGATTCAGCACTACGTGATTGGAGTTGACTAACGTCAACAGATATAGAGCAGTTTCAGCCGATGGGAAATACAAGCAAATACATTGTGCACATACATTCTTTGTCGTTTTTTTCTTTGTTTGCACTCTCTTATTGCTTCAGCCCCTCCCTCCCTCCCTCTGTTTCACATGTGCACACTCGTTTTACATGCTAGTCTCTACAGTTAGAAGAACACAGGTTTGGTTCTTGACTTCTCCATGCGCTCCAAGCTTCGTACCATGGAAGTAAAGCAACCTTAACTTTGGATGGACGTTAATGTAAACAGACGAATACTTTTGGTGAATTCCAATTGGTTGGTCCAGGCTGTCATGTCATACAGTACAACTGTTTTTCCTGAGTTTTTCTAAAATCTGAGTATTTTTCTCAAAACTTCTACATTTACTCATATTTTCTGCTGCAATGAGAGAGTCCAGCCTGCAGCCCAGAATGTTTTTATGTTAAATGTCCATCATGACAGTTAATGAGCTACAAACAAGTGGTAACTAAATTCTCATCATTTTTTTTCTCCCTGCCCACTCTTGAACATTGGTTCTTTTTTTTTTTTCTTCTTTTCTCAGCAACACCTTGGTTCGGTCATTTTTTGCCACTGTTGCTTATTTTTAAATGGTCCGTATAAAGAAACTGGTGAGCAGTGAGTCATAGAAGACTGTCCTTAGGGTCAATCAGCACCGGTTTCACACTGAATTTGATCAATCAACCTGCTCCGCTTCTCATTACTGCCTAAACCCTGATTTAAACCTTGAATCAAAATGACTGAGATTCACCCTTTTTTCATAACTATGTATTTCTTGCCTTCCTAGTGATGTCATTGCTGCAGTTTAAAGTAAAAGTAGTAAAGAGTAAAGACGTATTTATTTATTGATTGAGTCGCAGTTCTGTTTTTACGTTTATTTATTTCTTTATTTTTCTAGTATGCTGTGTTGGTTTTACTTTTTTTTACTTCTTAATGGGGTCTCTGGGAACCTTAAAAGCTACTTCTGACAGCATGTATGTTAGATCTTGTATGTTAATCATGTTTTAATCTTTTATTCCAGAAGCCCACCTCACACACACCACACCATTGCTCACTATAATATCACTTCATTATACGTTTGCCAGGATTTGACATGACATAGTTTAACATCTATATCTTGTAATCCCTCGTGTAGACCAGTTGACATATCTGTACAAATTTATCTGGCTGGGTCTACAACTACCATCTCGTAATGGCAGCATTTTAAAGTTTAAATTGTACATATTCCTTCATACCGAAGAAAAAAAATAGATGCCGCTAGACCTAGCTGTAGTTAGATATTCCAGTATTGCATAGCGCTTGCTCAAGACTCAAGACTCGATTATCTGTGATTACTTCTAATTCTAATGTTAATGAGTGCAGCATCCTGCAGAATGCTGTTGCGTTGTACTTTCCGTCACACTTTGTTGTTACTTGGTTTTGTGCAAGGAACAATATTCAAATGGGATCATTTCTTCAGAGCGGGTCATCCATTTTATGCTGGCAGATACACTATCTACCTTGAGAAGTAAATAGCTTTTTCAATCTCGTACAACCGAGGCCATTGCGTGTGCTGCGCTTTGAATAAGAGATTATTGAGGCCGGTGCTACAGGCTAGAGATAGCATTATTATCAACTACAGCAGGAGGCTCTCTCCCCAGGTCTCTTCACAAAACATGTCATAAATCAGTTTCCACAAGGCCCCACTGGAAGTTGACTGATAGCCTGACTGAAGAGCTAGTTACCTAGAGATGATGTGCACCCTGATGAAATCACCCACAGATACGAAGGCCAGTTTCTTCGCTGTGAAAATGATGAGGTTTGGCCGTCGTCCAATCCTTAATGATTCGCATTTGGACTTTCAGCAGTTTTGATTACGGATGAAATACTTCCAGGGCATGCTAAATGGAAGCCTTTCTTGACATATTAGTCAGTTATTAGCTTTCAGAAAGGAAACGGTGCGTTAAAGCGAGTGAGGTGACCTCTTTCGGATGAACATTCAATGAGAGGCAGAGCGTTGTGATGGCAAAAATATGCCACTTTATTTGGTGCCATGATGGCTGTATTGGCTTTCATTCAGATATATCATTGGCTCTATCTGCATATTTCATCCAGCCGTCCCTAAAAGAGCTCTGGAGTGATGGATGTCATGGTGTGCGTCAGATGCACCTTCTCTGATCGACATCCAAGGAGCACTCCATCTGAGAAATTCAATGAGATCGATGACAGTCGCTCTCCAGTGCCATTAAACTGGCCAGGCTGGGGCTCCCTCCTTTCTGCCGCTCCATGACGGAGGGATTTTTCTTTCCCTCTGCATTATTCAGTCTTTCATCTTGGAGTGCTTGATGGTTCCTGATTATTCCCTGTACTGAGACCCTATCCCAGTGCCAGTCTCAAAGCCATGTGATTCATCTCCGCCTTCGCAATAAACAAAATCACCAAGATATGGACCTGAACAACAGGACGTGGCTGTGAAGTGTGTATACATGTTGATTGCATTGATTTCGACTCCACTTAGCCCATGACTGTCATACATCCTGGCTTCAGTGAATTCATATTTCATCAGTATTGTGCATTTGTAATGAAGCTAGTTGTTTTCAGGCCTTACTTTGACAGAATTGTAAAGCTGGCCCCCGGATTAAAAAAAAAGACTCAGTTGAGAGAATCTGTAATGAACCGGTAGACAACCGTCCTGGCACATTTCGCAAAATAAGATATGTTTGGAGAAATAACACCCAAAAAGTCAATGATGTAATTCAGAATATGTGGTGATATTTTTTTTAGTTTTTAATTTATTTATTTAAGAACAACGGGAACAGACAGCTTGTTACAAAAATGGCCTTAATTCTGAGAAATCTTTTAACGGCTGCAGGTATCATGTTTATTTTAATGGGAAAGATTACTATGATGATGTGTGTGTGTGCATGTCTGTATATATAAGCTTTCTAGCTTTCTTCTCCCCTTTAAGATATGAAATTAGAAGGTTTTTTCATAAACAAATGATTATTATGATGCTTCTATAGGTTGTGAACAGGCATGTTTCATTTTAATTTCGCTCAAAGTGCCATTTTATGCATTGTATTTTATGGATTATCGAAAATGTGTGCTGATTTTATAGTAAATAAGACACGTAATACATTATGAAACCCTCATTATTGGGGGGTGAAGAGGTGGGGCCACTTTTGAGGTGGATTTCCTGTTTAATAGTGAGTAATAATACTGTGGCTTGTCAAAGATTAGTAGCCGACAGGGAAGGATTCAACCTCTGCACTAAACTTGTGCTTAATAATGTGTCTTGTCATATAAAGATCTGCACCACAATAGTGTTTCCACTTTCCCAAGCTCTCTGAGATGAAGGAAGCCCTCTTTGTAATCAATAATTGAGTGCTTCTATAAATGTACTGAAGAACCTGTACCGTTATTTGATATTTCCGTTTAAGCACCAGCAGTTTTGAGCAAGCTCGTACTAGAAGATAACAGACAATAAAAAGCTTCTAAAATACTGGCAGATTCTTGGCTCTAGCTTAAAACTCATCTCTTAGACCTTTTAACTCCAAGAGGTTGTGGAAGGGAAAACGCTTCTCCGTTATACAACAGCATGACTGTTAATAAATAGAAACTGTTTTCATGAAAGTCATTTCTTGCTGAGCTGAACGTCAGTGCTATTGAGAAAATAAAGTCTTCTTAGAAGAAGAACTCACCTGGTCCCTCATCTTTTGGTTTTTGATGACCACCTCATTACTGATGGAGAACTGAAATGGCTCTGTTTTCTCTCCTTATTGATTCTTGATTCTTTTTTTTGTTTTTCATTTGAACTACAGTGGAGAGTAGCTGGTGTAGCTTAAGAACTTGAATCAAGGATGGATGACCACAGATCAATTCAGATCTTCAAGTGAATCATTTCCAAGTTTTAATCAAAGCACTCGATTTTCTTGAGCTTGTTTTATCATCTTCAAAGAGCCGTCAATAGAAATTCAAGGACTTTTTTTTTTTTTTTTTTCTTTTGGAATACCAGCTACCAAGCAGAGGAAAAAAAAATAAAACACCTGGTATGTATGATATGATTTACATCGCTGATCGATTGGACCCAGAACTGAATGGGGTTAGTTTGGTCAGTTGTGGAGAGCGCTGTGGTCAGAATATCTGTGGAGGTATCTTACATTCATTATTTATGTCAGACATACCCTGCTCAATTGTGGATTGAAAACTCACATCTCAAGCCTGACAACCCCCCCGCCTGCTCCTTCTGTACGCCTCTGAGACACTACAGCTCCTTGATTCAAGACCAAGGTCAGGCAGATCATTAGGAATATTGCATTTCATAAGTTTGCAATATCTTTGTCATGGAAAGACATGGACTGATGACGTAATGGTGTGCTGTTAGAGAAAAAGAAGTCCCCCGAGGTAAAAATTACACTTTTGTACCTTTTTTGGGAACATCACGGTGCTTGTCTGATTATGCATCTTTAACAAGATTCAACAGTAAATCCACTCTGCAGCGGTGGCCTAGTGGTTAGGGACAAGGCCCCAGGATCAGGAGGTCATGGACCAATTCCAGACCAATAGGTTGTGCTAAGGTACCCTCGAGCAAGGTACCATCCCCGTCACTGCTCCCCGGGCACTTTTAATAGCTGTCCCCTGCTGCACGGTGTGCATTCTTTCCTGAAGAATATGTGCATATTTCCATAACTTTACTGTTTTGATAAGAAAGTTAAAGTGAAACGTCTGGAGTCAAGTCAGGACGATGCGTAGTTAATACAATTTAAAATAAAAAAAAATTCAAATACCAAAAAGGATGTAACGTCCTAAAAACGTAACCCTGAGGGTAATGTCTTCTGCAATTTCTCCTGACAATGTTAATGATGAACTGAGTAACGGATGTTTTAAGGGACCTGGAGGTCTTTCGTTTTGTTAACATAAAGCTTTTCTTTCTCCATTATCTGCAAAATTTGTTCGTCATCTTTGAGACGGCACCCAATTTCAACTTGGCAGTATGTTTTTCTGTCCTGTTTTGCCATGGGCTGCAATAGGCACAGAGCTCTATCTCACCTCCCTCTTGGGCGCCAGTGATTGCACAGTTAAAACAAACCTCCAGAATATTATTCTGTGCTGTCATCCCTCAACGCTCTTCCATTTTCGTCATTTGATGGCTCCCTCTCTAGGCTAATCTCCCACAGATGCTGGGGACTTTGAGCGCTCAGGTAATCGGCTGCCTCTGTCGACGACGCCCCCCGAGCACTCGGCGACGCCCGCTGCTAATTACAAACAAAACGTGGCTAAGCCGTGTTAATTCACTGCCTCCAGTCGGGAGCACTGAGGCACCAAAATAAAACATTTAGAATGGAACTGCTGCTGGCGCTTTGGTGGAGTCTCCTACAGTGGATACAGAGCTGAGGCCGCCTTGGAATCAGACAAACACAAATATATTGATTGAGGGTGGATTGCAGGCTCTGTTGGTGCATGGTGGATAGTGGTGGGTTGCTCTTTTCACTGAAACAACCTCAAAAAATAAACGAAAAAAAATAAGCCTAATGCATTTGGACTGCCTGTCCCGGGAGCGAGGGGAGGCATTTTGAATAATGCAATCCTTTCGGCTTGTGTCAGGGTGCACCACCAAACCCTGATCCTCAGAGGTCTATCTCTGTTTCTTAGCTTATCTCTTTTTCTCTCTGCCTGCTTTTCTATCTACACCTATTTTGCTTGCTCACTCTCTCACTCTTTCTCTCCCTACCTCCCTTGCTCTCTCTCTATCTGTGCCTTGGCACAACGCACAGTGGCAGCTTTTGAAGCGTTTCCATGGTAATTAAAGTCCTTAGGCATAGAAGCATAGGAGAGCTCCTGTCAGCATGCAGTGTTGATCAGCGGGTGCCACAGATTGGACGCGTTCTCAGACACATGCGAGTTCTTCGCGTCTGAACCCACAAGCCAGCCCCCATCATTATTGATCTGGTTTACCATCATCTAATCTTTGCTCAAAAATGGATTTTTCAGAATAGAGGCCAGGATGAGTGAATAGCTTGTGTATTAATTCAATCATAGTGGTAATCCTGACAATCGCTAATCCTTGAAGATTGATCAAAAAAAAAAGAGAAGAAGAATAATCCTGAGCGCTACTTGCTCTTTTCCAATCTGTCATGAAGGGAATTGCAGCAAAGGCTAAGCTAGAGGAGTGTCCCCTAGGCTCAGACCAAGTTCTTTAACGGCCTCTGACACGATCAAGTGCGATTCTTAGAATAGTTCGCTTCCATATGGAGATGACGGTTCAGCCATGTGTTCTGATTATGGATGAGATTACTAGATTAGTGGGTAATCTGTGATGGGAGATGAGTATCTGAGGAGTGTTTTCTGAAAGGCAGAGGGAAGAACAAGGCGGGTAGCTGCAGTGATTGCAGAGCAGAGCACATGAAAGCTCTTTTCCTGCACCAAAAGGGATCATACGCAATAAGCATCTCACTGCACAGCAGGCTTTCCATGTTTATTTGCATTTTTATTTAAACCAAAAGACCTATTGACCCTGCTTCCTGTTTTTAATGATTTATTTGAAAAGTGACCATTTAAAATTTATCTGTCTGACTTTACTTGAAAAATGCATGTCTCTGTATTTGAAAAAAAAAGAAAAAAAAAAACTCCAGTTCTACCCCTTTTGACAGGTTCCCAGTCTCATGTGTAGTTTAAATCAGTAATAGAACAGCCTGCGGTTGTGCAATGGATCTAACAGAGTGCCATGGAAAGTATGAGCTATTCAAAAGATCAAGGTTTTGAGAGCTTCTAGTTGTTTTCATTCAAATGGACTATTATTGTGCTTTTCCAAATGTATTTAATCACTTCTGCAATTTTTGCTTTATACTTTGAGTGGCAATCTGTGCATTATTGCTCATTTTTAACTTTAACGTTAAAGAAATGGAAAGAGTAGCTGTTGGACAGTAGAACTGTTCAAGGATGGGATGCTCTGCTGGCAATTCAATAGAGGAAAAAAAATGACAGAGCACTTTAGTCTCTTTTTGAAATAAATATTGGGCCATGGGCCAAAGCTAAGTGTGTTTTGTCAAAGAACAAAGAAAAAAAGTGTGTGTGCCTGTGGAAGAGATTAGAACCTCACCTCTATGGCAATGCTCACAATTAGTCATTATATTATAAAAGTTCAGAGCCTCTCCTCAATTACATGGCCTGACATACCAGGGCCTGGTTCTGCAGTGAAATTTTAATTTGTCTCATTAATATTAAAGTGCTGGAGGAGCTGGGGATATTAAATGGGAACAACTGTGCATGTGTGTTGTCAAAAGGCCAACCCCCCCAACCATGGGATGGTAGCTTATTGAAACAGTGATGTTTTTAATCAACTTTGCTTAAAGCTATGGTGATCATAAAAGAGTAATCTCACTCTGTTTCAATAGGAGGTTACTTTGTAAAGCCAACAGAAAAGATGGAGAGTTTTCGGCTGTAGACGTGGGAGTGCCGAGTTGGATGAGAGATCAAAGTGGATGGCCTAGCAGGAAACAGAGAGAGGGAGAGAGGAAGGGAGTAGGACCTCAGGTGAAACATTAGATAAAGGAGAGAGATGAGGCATGTACATTAGTCAAGCTGCAGTTCCACGTCGCCAAGCTCGAGAGAAGCACCACGGAAAAAAGACAGACTTATCGGAAGCGGCACAATTAGTTTCGCATTAAAGTCCACTCCTCTAACCTTTGCACATTCACCTCTACACCGCCCGACACATTACAAGGGCTGGTGAGTTTTTGATTTTTTGACCTTATGAATTCCAAGTTCATAAGTGGATATTTTAAATATTCTTTTGCAGATAAGTTCCTTTTAGCAATATAGCTGGCAAATGTCTTGTAGCTCCCTGTGAGATTTTGGATATGTTGTAGGTTAATGTCCAATTTATCCATCTGAGTACAGAAATGAGGAGGTTTTTAGGAGGATTAGGGTCTGAGTTATACAGTACACTGTGTGCGCAATTATTGGGCAAGTGAGTAATTTGAGGATTCATTTTAATCTGGAACAAATCCAGTGCTATCAGTCAATCCAAAATGTTAAAACGGAATGCTTTACAAAGGAAATGTGAATGTGAACAATCTCAGGGGATACATCACATTTATTAGGAAACTATCAGTGCAGAATTATTACATTTATTTTCATCTGTTCAAGTGAGAATAATCAGCATACAACTCAAAACGTACAAATAAACATTTTTTGAAAAGAAAAAAAGTCAGTGTTCAATACAGCCACCCTTCTTTTCAGGAACAGTCATAATCCTTCCATTCTTGTAGTCGGTCAGTTCCTTTATCTGTTGATCAACTTTTTTGTGCAGCAGCAACCACAGCTTCCCAGACACTGTTCAGAGAGGTGGACTGTTTTCCTTCCCTGTAAAATCTCCTGTTTAAGAAGGTCCACAAGTTCTCAGTAGGGTTTAGGTCAGATGAGGAAGGAGGCCATGCTGTTATTCTTTCATCTTTAAGGCCTCTACTGGCCATGCAGTTGAGAACTTCCATGCATGTGATGGAACATCATCCTGCAGAAAAATCAGCATCTTCTTGAAAGATTCAGATACCAGAACCACTGCTTGAAGAAAGTATCTTCTAAAAACTGGCAGTAGGTTTGAGTTGATTTTGAGTCCATCATGAAACCAAAAAGTTCCAACTAGCTCCAGTAATTCCAGCCTGTACCAGTACCCCACATTCATACCAGTACCACCTCTACCTTGAGTCTTCTGAGTGAATGTGGAGCTCTGCGCCCGTTACTGTTCCAGCCATGGGCTCATCCATCTGGTCCATTAAGAGTCACTCTCATCTGTTCAGTCCATAAAACCTTTGAAGAATCTGTCTTGAGATGTTTCTTGGTCCAGTCTTGACGTTTCAGCTGATATGTCTTGTTCAGTGGTGGTGGGTGGTGGTTCCATCCTTCCTTACCTTGGCCATGTCTCTGAGCATGACACTCCGGGTAGTTTCAGTTCTGGAATATGACAGCACTGGAGGATCATGGGTTCTCTCTTTTTTGGCCTTTTGCCTGAGGAGGAAAAGAAACTGCCTAATAATTCTGCCCCCCCTTGATATAGGGTATTGACCTCCACACTCTCCCTCATTACACAGATACATCAGCTGAAATGATTAATCCAATTAGCATTCAAGTTTTTACAGCATGGAGTTGGAATATCTGCATAAAAATGATAATATGGTCCAAATGCTCACCTAATAGTTGTGCTCACAGTGTATATATAATCTTTTATGTGCAATGTTATATTAAATAAAACAAGTATGGCAAATTTTGTTCTTTTATGACCCATAAAAATATGGCCCATGGTCCCATGGTCCTGGTTTGGAAGCTTGATGATAACTGTTCTAGAATAATCTACAGTAATGCCCTGGGAAAAAGGAGATGTTCTCTACCTAGTTTCATGATTCAAAAACTGATGTTGATGCTACTCCAGAGGACTAAATGGATTTTGCTCAATAATTCATGCTGGACTTTTAGTTCCATGCATCTGATGTTTTCTATATTTCTAGAGGCCGGTGATGGCCTGGGGATTGGTGTCCTTTCTGAAGTAGGAGGACTCAAGGAAGCAACAAAATGGCAATGAAAAAAGGTCAACTCTGTGTTAGATTAGGGTAATTTACTTTGAAATTGAAGTGAAAATGTCATTTAAATCCACTTCAATCCACTAGAATTCAAAGGCAAACTATGATGATTAGCGCTAAATCTTCAGTTTGACATTGGAAAGCCCAATATAGATGCTTTTGTTAACTTGTTTTTCGCAATGTTCAACTAAATCTCTCCAAAAGGCATCTTAACTGTTAAACGATTATAAAAGAGTCTATTAAATCCAACCCCAAGCCTTACATGTATCCCTAACCCCAAACTTAACCTTAACCTGAAATATAATCCTAATCCTAAACCTGAACCTAACCTTAATGGTGTTGATAATGCAGCTGATCCAGAACTTCCAGAAGATGTAAAGAGATCTCAAAAAAGATGTTCCACCCATCGAATCATGGTCAGCCATTACTATTAGAGCTTTCCCTTTAGTCTGTGTCAAAAACTAAAAGTCAGCATGGAGAAGACCCAGCCTCTACAATTACTTTAATTTCTTCCCAATTGGTTATGTAATACTGTAATATGTGAAACAAAAAAGCTTCATCTGAAGTTTGTAACAGACGTATTAACAGATTTGACTGTTGGCTGCTGCTAATTTCCCCCCTTTTTTAACAACAGACAGAAAGCTGGTTTTCCTATGGCTTGTATTCACAGTCAGTGATGTTTCTCTCTCTTGAAATTGGTACCAACCTGTGTTGTGCAATACCCTGTGTCAGCCGGGGGTGGAGTTATCGACAACAATTATGTCGGCGGTTGGTGGAGAGTTGCCTCCTACACTAGAATGCACATCACAATGATTTGTTGGTTCATGCAGTGCTGTTCCTTACTCACAAAGGTTTTTTTCCTAAACCCCCATTATTTTGGTCACTGGCTTTCAGGGGATTTCAAGCATCAATCAAGAGCTCTTGAACTTCCCAAGACCTCTTTTTTTGTGCACACAGGTCCCATTCTTTGTTTACATTTACGGGATTTAGCAGACACTATTACCCAGAGTGACATCCGTTTCCTGATTACAGGGACAGTCTCCCTGGAGCAGCTTGGCTTTTAAGGATCTTGCTCTGGAGCCCAATAGTGGTAGTACTGCTGGTAGGATCTTAACCTGTGACCTCTTGGTCCACGGGTGAGGATCCTACCCCTAGACCCCCACCATTTGATTTGTAAATGAAAAGGTGATTGGTTAATTCTGCTGTCAGTACACCGATTTGTTAAGTAGTTCACACGAATCAAAGGGCTTCCTGTCCAGCTCCTGAAGACCTACTAAGTGGCAGTGCTAAACTGCCTGTATCTACCCTGATAATAAAGCTGGACTGGACAGTTATGGATCTGACTCAGTTTAATCCATTCAAACTAAAAATAATTTTTAAAAAAGTGCCATACAACAATATTTCAAACACAACATCAATAACGCTATCAAATACAAACATGTCATTTTTAGTTGAGAAAAATTAACAGGCCCTCACTAAAGCCCTAGAAGGCATTAACCCTTTATGCTGGAATTGTGTAAGATTAACCAATGAACATCAGTTAAGTTTTTTTTTAAATACACCACTTTACACAATTGTCATATACTAGCTTTGGGAGATCTGAACCCAGATCACTCATGGACAAGCTAAAGGACAACACTGGCATAGGACATCCCAAAAAGAAATGAAGATCATCTGAGGCACAGGATGAATATTGTCTTAGGAACACTGGCCTAAAAACGACATGGAGAAGGAATCCTGTGAAGATGCAAGACGCCAGAGGGGATGAAATTTGCATAAGCAGGATTTAAAAATACAAGATGTTCAGATTCTGCAGAAGAATTTGAATGTTACCTGAATGAATGTCTAGAAGTTAGTACATTCAGCATCCCTTACCCTTCTATGCCTAAGCATTGACGTTCATACAAACGTGCAAAACATTTCAGTTTCATGAGTGATTCATTAGTGTTAGTGACGTTTTCATGGGTGTGTATGAGAACCTCTGAAAATAATCCTCATTTAACATTCATTTGGGAGAACTTATAAGGGAACGCAGTGATGCGGCAGGAGACAGGATCTCTCCAAGAGGTACAAACAATGTAAAGATCTCTTGTAAGGACCTCATAATTTGAGGTTATATGCCAGTGGTAAACTCCAACACTGTGTAATGTCCACACTGAAAGTGTTTTTTTATCAGATGATGACTGCATGTTCGCGTTTGTTCCTCTTCTGGAGGTTTGATCATGGGGTTTGTGAGGAGAGAACGAGGAGATACATCACAGCAGGATGAGAGATGAAAGAAGGTTTATATGTTGTTTACTTCCACCAGTGGGTGGGACCTTTCTCCTCCAGTAGGGCATCATACTCTTCCTCACATCCTCACTCGTCCACACGTAACAAAAAATGAACTCTTTGCAACTGACAATAAATACAGCACATATATAGAGGGTGGAAAGTCATTTTAAACAACTGGAGAAAGCAAAAATGAGATTCTAATACTTTTTAATGTTTTGAGGAAGAATACTTCCAAATGTTTTTGCCCTCATTCGCTCACCAGTTTCAGAAGATAGTTTTTTTGTTGTTGTTGGTTAATTCATACAGTGAGCTACACATGAATCATTCAAGAGGGACAAAGCATCTTATTTAAGACATGAAGCAGTGAAAAACAGGAGCTCATGATTCCAGATCAGGTGATTAGTTTAGTGCTGATGCGGAATGCTGAGTGGTTGGAACCCCCTTATCTAGAACCATGTATGTTCAGGCACTTTGTAGCCTGTCACTGTAAAACATTTGTTCCCACTTCTTTAATTGAATTGACTCAATACTCCAAATATAAGATTACATGGCTTTAAAGCAGATCATTTTGATTGCTAAGATGTCATGGGCAGTGGTGGGCTAGTGGTTAGGGAGCTGGCCCCAAGATCAGAAGGTTGTGGGTTCCAGTACCCATCCAGTACCTTCCAGTACCCAGACCAGTACCCTCAGGTACCCTTAAGCAAGGTATTGTCCCCATCACTGCAGCCCCCTGCTGCATGGTCTGTATGGGTAAAAGGTTGAATGCTATGACAAGAAAAGTCACTTTCACTTTAGATGTTTTTGTTTATTTTGCTTGTTTTATATAATTATTGCTAAAACAATATTTTGTGCTTTACTAACTATACACATCTACATCTAATTTTCAAGAGGTTTCAACTTTTCTAAGTCTATATGTTTTCTGTTCTGATAACCCCAGTAACTGGAAGTTTATTAAAAATGTCTGTCGTCTGCATCTTGAAATCAACATTCTCAAACAGTCTCATTGTTTTCATGATTATAAATACTTTTATAAAAGCATTTCAACAGCATGAACCATGTTCCTTGCTCGGTGACATGCTAGCAATGAAACGACCTACTGCTTCTTCAGCATTGGTTGACTCTCCAGAGCACGATCTGCTCTCGGAACTAAAGAGGTGAGTGAGGACAAGCAGATGGTGCAAACAGAGCAAGCTGTGATTCATGTTCTACACCCAAGAAGACATGATGACCTCTTTTGATTATTAATATCATCATTACAGACGCAGCTAGAGAAGCCTCTGCGTGATGAAATACACAAATAAATAAATAAATAAAACAGATTCTTCATTTTGGCTTTCCATTCTGCATCTCCAAACACAGATGCTCCTGAAACACATCCTGCACTGGGATTTGTATTCTCTAATTTGCACAGTCTGAGCCCTTAAGCCCTATTACCAACAAGATTTGTGATTTTAAGTATGGTCTTGAATAGTTCATAACTTTTTCAAAAGTAAAAACTCATTCGGTAATCCTAGTCTTGTTGGAACTGACCTCACGCTAATATAATTACTTGCCTGGGAACACATTCATTCATGCATGGAGTTAATGAGAGTGGTATTCTTTGTGTAGCATTAATATGAACATCTTGGGTCTGCCATGTTAAAAGTGTCTCGCTTAGCCAGATTGGCAGAACCCTGGGTTTTCTACCCACAGTACACCACTGTTTACTAGACTACACCACAATGACAGCTTCTGCTGTACAGTCATGTGAAAAAATTAGAACACCCTATGAAAGTCTGTGTGTTTTTGTAACATTCTTGGACATATGGATATTTAATCTCAATTTTAACAGTACTGGGAAATTCAATTAACACAGCTAAACTATTAAAACTGAAGAAAAGACTTTTCAAAATCTTCTATAAATTGTAATTCTATTTTCTGTTCTATTTTTGGTGAGGAATACATTAGGACACCCCCCACCTTTATTCTCTTAAAAGGGCTTAAATCACACACAGGTGTAGCACATCAGGGGCACATGATTAGAACATCGTTACTCAGCATTTTGAAGGAGGTTTGCCCTTTTAAACCTCAGACATTTAGTTTGGTGTGCTCCTGATTGTTGAGGTGAGAGTGAACACTATGGTGAGCTCAAAAGAGCTGTCTGAGGCCTTCGGAAAGAAGACTGTAGCAGCTTATAAGTCGGATGAGGGATTTAAAAGATCTCAAAAGAGTTTGCAATCCGCCGTTCCACTGTCTGGAATATAGTCTACAAGTGGAGGACTTCCAGAGCAACTGCCAACATACTCAGGTCTGGCTGTCCAAGCAAGTTCACCCAGAGAGCTCACTGCGGGATTCTAAATGTAATTCTAAAATGGAATCACGGGACTGACAGCAGGCTCTCGCTACTATTAATGTGAAAGTGCCTCTACAATCAAAACGAGAATGTATAACTTTAACTTGCATGGTTGGTGTGCAAGGAGGAAATCTTTTCTTTCTAAGAGAAACATCAAGGCCAGACTGCAGTTTGCCAGAGAGAAAATAGACAAAGGCCAGGACTTCTGGAATGATGTTCTTTGGACAGATGAATTCAATTTTAGAGGACACGTCTGGCAAAAACCAAATACTGCATTCCAGGAGAAGAATCTCATACCAGCTATGAAGCATGGAGGTGGAAATGTCATGGTTTGGAGATGCAGGACCTGGCCAGCTCACCATCACAGAATCCAGCATGAATTCTATTGTGTATCAGAGGGTGCTTAAGGAACATGTGAGACCATCTGTAAGAACATTAAATCTGAAGCAGAACTGGACCCTGCAAGATGACAATGACCCAAAACATACCAGTAAATCCACCAAGGACTGAGAGAAATGGAGAGTCCTGGAGTGGCCGAGTCAAAGCCCAGATCTTTATCCCATTGAGATGCTGTGGGGTGACTTGAAAGGGGACTGTACCTGCAAGAAACCCCTCAAACATCTCACTTTCCTCAGACCGATGCAAGAGACTGGTAGATGCTACAAGAAAGGTCTCGCTGCAGTTATTTCAGCCAAAGGGGGAAACACTAGCTATTAGGAGTAGGGTGTCTACTAACTCTTCTACCTGAGGAAAAAAAGTAAACACATTTTTGTTTATCTTTTGTTTTTTTATTATTTACCTGCAATTAAATAATTTTCTTTTCCAGAGATAAATAAAAACAAGATCAGACATCGATATGTGAACATTTCCTAATAAAGAACTGAATATTTAATGGGGTATCCTAATTTTTATTCACATGACTGTAAGTCTTATCTGCTTGTTTTCAATCAGTTTTAAAGCAGTTGTTAGTACAAGAGCTTTCACAAGAGAGTATAGTCTTGTTTTAAATGCTTTATTTCCTACAGAGTTCTATTTCTGTGCTCTACATCTTTCAATGGTTAGGATGGTTTTTATTTACCCCCAAAATACAACCATAAAAATCAATGATTCAGCAATGAAGTTTATGTTTAAAACTTGTGTTTTAAGCCAACTAATAACAAAGAAATATATTAATGAAAGCAGAAACCAAACAATTATTTAGGGGTTTTCCCAAACCAAACAAAATGAAAATCAACTCAACAAACTAGCAAAATACAAAAACACCCCTGTGCAGTTGCAGCACATGGTTTGGCCTAATGAGCTGGCTCCAGGATTTAAGAGCCCTCAATCCTCAGCCACACCTTTCGCTCCCCCAGGACGGTCTTTCTCACAGTGGTCTCAGCAACTCGAAAAGGAACGCATGACCTGGGTAATTAGGTACGTTTGATCAAATATGGGGCAATGGTGGCCTAGTGGTTAGCCCCAGGATCAGAAGGTCATGGGTTTGAATCCCAGAGTAGTAGGTTGCCCTGAGCAAGGTACCGTCCCTGTCACTACTTCCCGGGCACCTTCAGTAGCTGTTCACCATGAGCTGTGCTGTCTCACAATGACAAGAATAGTTACTCTTCAATCTAAAGTAAAATATTAAGCACTCTTAGCACTTGTGATATTTGTGATCTTGGCTAGTGTGGTGTAAGTCATCACAACAACTGGTATATGGCATACGCTGAGCAGTGGACCACCTGGATTCTGGAGCAGTGAACATCCAGCATTCACTACTAAGTTTTGTGGTGGAAGAAAAATTCCACTTAATGGTTTTGTTATGACACAACAGGCAATACATGTTTCCAGATATGTGCCAACCATTTGGTTAAAATCCTTTCTCAGCATGACAAGTCCTAAAGCTTTGATGAGTTTGGGGTGAAGGTACTGTGACCTGCACAGGGCCCTGACATCAACCTAGCTGAACACATTTAAGTGAGGCTGAAGTAGAGAGGCTGATTGCAATTCATGCCTGCAGCATCAGTACCTGACCTCTTGGATCCTCTTTTGACTGAATGGGCACATGTTCAAAGACGTTCTTCAAAATCTTGAAAAATACTTCCTATAAAAGTGGAGGCTGTAATGGCTGTAAGCATTTCGTATTAATGGCTATGCTTTAAAAATGGAAGGTGTGCATGCTTATGGTATGATGGTCTGCTATCTACAAGGCCAAATAGTGTGCATTATCTACTACAGTGAAAGGATTTGCTTACTGTTCACCATTGTAAATGTTGACAATAGTTGTGCATGTGATGTTCGGCAATGTCCCTGACTGAGTTTGAGTCAAGTGGGAATGATGACTTTAGTACCATTCCGTTAGACATCGCAAAGGGGGACATCAGTGCTGCGTAAAGCGCCCAGTAAAAAACTACTTACTATCCAGGCAAACATGATGTTCCTGAGATTTCAGCTGGCATTTTTTGACACATGACTTTTGTGACTATTCCATTCATCATCGGAGATGGTCCTGAGTAAAGGCAGCATCAGTTCTGTACGTGTCAGACAGTAAATCACTCCTCAGTACAACTACAAAACTTCAGCTGCAAAACTTGCTCAAACAGTGCTTTAGGCCACTTTGAATATGAGTGTAAGAGACAGCCGACGGCAGCCACACACATCGGAGCAGATGTTACTGCTCTTGTGCCATGATGCTGGGTTTAAAGCCATGGATTACAATGAAAGGTTATCACTGTCACTCAGCACTCGTGTGTGATAGAGAATGGCAAGGTCCTGAGCCTTTTATCTCCACGAGTGGAAGAGACTCAATTAAAGAGGTTAAGTAGGAGTGCCAGGGTGGGCATGATGAGCCCATCCACTCAGGGCTAATGATAGCAGATCCAGTCCTGATTAATCATTGATCTCTATATTGCTCGCCTGCTCTCCTTCGAGACGGACGTCCCCTTGGGCTGTGCTCATTACTGCGCAGACTCACGAGCGCACGCTTGCCTCATATTATAAACTTCACCCAGTGCAACCTCTCCCTCTGTCCCGTCACTCAAGTGCCTAATGAGCTTAAATAGCATTTGCAATAGAGCTTTATATAGAAAGCGGCAATGCTAACCAGTGATTCATAGAGGCCCACTCGTATCCATTTGCATGCAGATCACTGTAAAATATACTTTAAAAGGTGCAGAGCTATTTGTTGCAAGCTTTCAAGTACTGAGACATTTGGACTTCTACAGGCAATAGAAAGGCTACTGTGTTCCAGATGCAAATGAATATCTGAGTTTTTTCTACGTGAATCTCTAGTTTTACCTGAATTTTGAGGTATTGAGGATTTTTCTTCCTTTCCAAAGACCCCAGATAGGCCACTTTGGTCCACACCAACAGGAGATTTATTTATTTTTTTTAGGTCCTCTAAAGAGTTTAAGAGCCAAAGGGCTGTGATGGCCACTGGATAAATAGTTTCAAACATGCAGCATTTGATCCTGGTCTATTGACTTACGAGTGGTACAAGCCCCTGCCTTTGGATGACAACAAATTCATGTCTTGAATGCATAATCGAAATTAGAGTTCCTGGTTGCAATTAGAACATTCAGTTGTCAAAACCGATTTGTTAAGGGATCAACTTGAATGACGGCTATAGTCATTAATGTTGTTGTGTAATAGTCCTTCTAGCCAATTATTAGTTCTCCGTCTAGGCACATATTGAGCCATCAAACTTTTTCACAGTATGGATTCGACACGCTCATCTCGGGGCCAGATCGGTAAAAATGGAATACAGTATATAAGAGAAAGTCTCGTGTGCAGGCCTTCTACTTCTGCTACTGTTCGTATGACATCTCATTATGCTTTTAATGGTCAGGCAGAGATGGAAGGGTTGCTAGACCGTCCTGTACTGACAAGGTGCGCAAATGATTAGCAAGTATTATTAGCAAATATGGTTAGGATTAAAACTAGGTCTGTTCGGATTATTTTTTGGGTGCAGGAAGGTCAGGCTGAGGTTAAGGGTGATGGATCAGTGTGTTTAATATAACTGAAAACCCAGCTGGGCATCCACAGCAGATCACCTATAATATCCACAGTCCTCGCTGGTCTTCTGTGTCCTTTCTACCTGTTATTCTCAGTTAAGTCCTTTAATCCCACATTGGGACTTCCCTGTGTGGCTGTGAGGGCATGTGAGAGGGGCATTATCGTACTCTCTCAGCTGTTCTCTTGCGCAAATGCTCGGCCCGATTGCACAGGCAGATTGGGCGCGGTTCGACTGCTGCTTCCAGGAGAGCTCAGGAATCAAAGCGTCAATTCTGCTTTTTATCTACTGGTGCCACCTGTTTGGCATCAGCGGCAGGGAGCACAGTGCTTCTGGCCAGAAGCCCGCTAGAAGAGATCTAAGGGACGAGCCTCCATGTGATGGAGGGTCTGCTGTAGGCTGAACAGGGCTGTGAAACCGAGAGTGATGCTGGAGATTGATGGTTCAGTCTTGGTCCTGGAGTAGCCTTGTCTGACAGATTTTTGAATTTTTTATTTTTTTTCTCTCTGCTTCAACAATCCTTAATGTCTTCTGATTCCTGTCTGGAAAATTCCATCTTTTTTTCTGAAATCCTCCTTTTTTTCCTTCCTGTAGCCTTCAGTGTTGTTCAAACACAAGAACAGTTGCTACAGTTTCAACTGTGTTATCAAGGCCACAGCTAAGAATATTATCGAATAAAAATTAATAAATAGTAGATATTATGACTACCTACACTTTTTGTGCCACAGGAGAACCATATTTGGTTCTCTTAATTCCCTTTAAATGGAAGGTTCTTGCGAGAGCTGTTTTTCTGCATGCGAATAATCATTTCAAAGGTAGAACTGCATCAAATTTAGGATCAAATGATGTAAAACCTCTTGAAATAACCAGAGAATAAGTGGACCTTCTATGGCAGGGATGTCTATGCCTTTTTAAGAGCTGGTGTTCCTGAAGGTTATTACAAATAAACAGGTTTACAACAGATTCTACTGGTTTACTCAGTTGATTTATGTGAATTTCTGCAGTGTTTGAATAAAGTCTTAAAGCCACACCAGTTTTTGAACACCCTACTTTCATGACATTACATTCATTCATGTACCTCTGAACAAAATCAAATGCCAGGACAGTAATGCAGTTCAAGGTTAAATAGTATAGGACCGTCTATGAGCATCCATAGTGTCGCTCACATGGCATGTAATGGTGATGCTTATTATTGCTATTAGAACAAAATGTTGCACCTCAAACAGTTAAATTCCCTGGAAAATATTTTTAACTTGTCAATTAAAGTTGAAGCAAGTTTTTTTTTAAATGGAGCATTTCAAAAGTGAATTCCCAGTATAACACAGTTATGTGGAATTTTCACATGAAAGAGGGCAAAAGAATTTAATAGTTATTGACTTCCTCTGCTGTTCGGTTAAGCAAAAATTACTAGGTATTCAGATTTTATTTGAAAAGACCCAGGGTGCCCTGTGATTTCTACATTTGAAGTTTGTTTGATCAAATATGGATGTTGGGCTTTTTCAACACTATAATAAAAGTTAACGCTTTCCAATTCTCTGAGTACAATTACTTAAGTGTAGACAGATAGAAGGCTTTTTGTCTCTTGGGGTATATTTTGAATCTGTACTATAAATGGAATCCAGCTAAAGTACAGTCCTGTGCAAAAGTCTTAATGTTCTATATTTTGCTACAGAATCAGCTCGCTGGTGCAAAAACTACTGTATAATGCACGTCAAACTGAGTAGAATGATAGAAATGGGGAGCAAATTTTTTACTTTTTAAGGCTGCAGTGTGCCTAAAGATACAAGGTTCTAGATAAAGAGGTTCCAACCACTCAGTGTACAGCATCAGCAATAAACTAAGCAATGGCCTGATCATCTGCTAGCATTTCTTCTGCTTCATGTCTGAAGTGGGCTTTGTTCTGAAACTGGTCAGGTACAGGGCAAACCCCACAACCACTCCTGTGATACCCCCTAAAAGAAAGGGAAGGTGGAGGTTTTCTTTAAATTTTCCTAGATGCATGACTGGCCACCTGTCCTGGGAAAATATCTTGAGAGGAAGTGCTGCCCACCTGTTCAGTTTGATCAGTCATCAGTGAGGTTTACTTCTGATCCAGCAACATTGGAGTCTTTTTCCACATTTGCTCTCTCCAGATCAGGTGCAGCATTTTTAGATCACTTGCATTTGCTTGCCCACCTCTTATACAAGGCAATTTGACTCACAGTCGTAAACAGAAGCTGCTTCTTTTAATTATAGTAACAGGTACAATATAGATCTGGCAAGACGAACCACTCTACAGGCCTTCAGTGGTTTATTGTTAGAAATCTATTTATTGATAGATACTCTATTATTTTGTCATCCAGTCTTGAGGAAAATGATTCACCTTTTAAGTCATGGTTCCTTCCATGATTTCTCCTCCAGCTTTTCTGGAGGGTTTTCTATCTCTATGGTCTTTGGCTTGGATATCAAACCTTGATTCTATAAAGCCCAAACAGCACCAGATGTAAAGAAAGTGCTACATAAATGAAATTGACTTGACTTGACTCTACCATAGATCAATGATGGTATTGGAGGAAAGACAGGAAAGGAGGGCAGCACACTGCAGGAGAAGAAAGTCAAAAGTTTCTACATGCTTCTGGATTCATCTCCCGCATGGATGCGCACCTATGGGGCCGTAATGGAAGAGTTGCAGGTGGAGGTGTATGTCTGACAGAGATGGAGAGACAGAGGTTATACTTTAAGTAGAATTTCTTATGAGAGGTTGATCCCAGAGTTGTGGCAAGGTATGGAGGAGAGAAGCCTCTTGGCATGAAGTCTTTCTGAAAGAGATTCATATAGAGGAACCAGGGAAGTGAACCTGAAGCTGGAGAATGAAACAAGGAGACTTTATTGCCAGAAACAGCTGACAGTGGCTAAATGAAACCGGTGGGAGGAAAACGAGAAACTTGTGTATCAGAACTGCCAGGTTACAAGCAGATACCAGTCCTGGAGGAGGACAATAAGATTAGTCTCATTGGGAGGAGAGAGATGGATAAGAGACAGGAGAAAGAACAAGAGGGGGAAGAAATGGCAAGAGACAAAGCTAAGTAGAGAAAGATTAAAAAAAAAAAGGAAAGTACAGAGAGGAAGTAAAAAAGGGAGAAAAGGTAAAGAGGACAAAGGGAAGGAAGAGAAGGACAGACAGTTTTTAAACCTTTACCTCGTGTGAAAATTTAACAAACGGGGCCAATAGGGATGAACTGACAGTGAGAATATTTGCTGAGGAGGAACGGATGCAGACAGTTGCTCGGTGGTGTCAGGGGGGTGTTAGTGAAACAGAGTTAATGGGATGATGTTTGTGTGAGAGAGATGCTCTGCTCTGAAGATGTGAGCGAGTGTATCGAAGTGATATTGCAGGAGGGCAAATAGCTCCACTGAGGAATAGTGGAGTGAGACTGGAAACAGGAGGACAGGCTGAAGAGGGGTTTGGACTAATGAAGAGTTTAGGATGAGATGGCTTAGTGCTGCCAGTGGGGTCTAGTCTCATGCTGTAGAGCCATTGTGAGATGCTAATGGTAGAATATGTGGGCAGCAGATGTATAATGGCTGCCATTTTTTCGCACGTATTCGTCACTTTGCCATGTGGTTGGAGTTGTTTGCAGTATTTCTTGTGGGGGAAAAGGCACTGTTTACTGTTGGGTTGGCTATTTTTGGACATGTATGTTGATGGTCCTTCTCCACAGATTCTAAACCACAGGCTTGCACAATTCTGAAATCATTGTAAAGTTTTCTAAAGGATAAAAAAATCATCCAGTTTAATGTAAAATGGTATTTTAAAATGCATATTGATCATCTGAAATGCAGTGAGGATCCTGGCTAAAAACATTGTGTAACAATGAATTAATTCTAGGTCTTTGTTGCTTTGCAGCTTTAACCTCTTGCTTTCAAGCTATGTTTGGAACTTTATATTTTGGTGCATTTTTTAAATATACTGGATTTTTATCATTTTATTGGTTACCATCATGCAAATGGTTACCATTATCCTTAACTGTGATAAAAACTGTGGCCATCTAAAGGCTTGTAAAAGACATTTCAAACTAAATTTATCCACTTGTTAGAGACAAGGGTGATTTCTTTCCCCAACAAATTTCACTTGTGGGCAGCGGTGGCCTAGTGGTTAGGGAGTTGGCCCTGCATCAGAAGGTTGTGGGTTTGATTCCCACCCATGTGGGTTGCCCTGAGGTACCCTTGAGCAAGGTACCGTCCCATCACTGCTCCCCGGGCGCTTTCAATAGCTGCCCACTGCTGCACGTGTGTGTATGGGTTAAATGCAGAGGTCCAATTTCGTTGTGGTTCATGTGTGCTGTGCCGTGACCTCGCAATGACAAGGGTTGTCACTTTCACTTTTTCACTTTCCTAAAAATGCATCCATGCCTATATTTGCCTACATTTTATGGAAAGAACATTGTTTTATTTATTTTTCAATGAGTATTTCAAATATTTAACCATGTCTTATCAGCCAAATGAAATTAAAAACAGTACTGGGGTGTTTGCTGAATAGGGTTGTGGAGTTTGCTGGAGCCTATCCCAGCACTCCCAGGGCCATCAGAGGAGAAACACCCTGGACAGATCGCCAGTCCATTACAGTCTAGTGCAAACGTGATTCCCTTAAATAGAAATGAAGTTCCTTGAAACCATTTCTCTGAAGGCCTAGAAGGCAATGAGGGTTTTCCACGGGGGGAAAAAATCACTAACATTTGACCTTGTGGCTTATTGCTTTAATGATGTGCTTCTATATTTGCTTAACGTATGGAACATTTTGCAGCGTCCTTCTCCAGCAAGTTATCTTTCTCCTCATGTACACCTACAGCTGCAGTGTTTACAATGATGCTTAATGCAAAGAGAGCAAAACTTGCCCTGTTTTATCAGCTGAGTGGGAGTATGAGCATAATTTGACTTGCGTTTGTGGTCAAACTGCTTTGGAAACATTACAGAAAATATGATTCAATTCCCAGCACACGCAGTTTATGAAGCAAGTTCAGGTGCTGTTTTTTGCCGTGTTATGTAATGATGTTATGAAATGCCTACAAGCAAGTAGTCCTCACTGAATCCTCACAGAGAAAGCAGAACTGAACCTGGTGATTCTTTAAAATCTCTTAGGGTCACTAAGGAATCTGGCTTTGGCGGATGATGAAAACCTACACTGTTTCCTTCACTCCAAAGGGGTTCTTAAGTCCTAGAATGATGGCCCTGCACATATTTGATGACCGTGCATGCACACATCACACTTCAGATCAAAGAGCTTTGTGGGGGGCGGGGTTTGCAGTCCAGTCCTCTTACCTTCTTCCTCTGCAGCCGTGACACTGTGTGCAGGATGTGGTTTTGCATTGTCTTGTTGAAAATTGCAAGGACATCCCAGGAAAAGATGTCATCATGAAAGCAGCATATGTTGCTGTAAATTTGAACTGTATATTTCTGCAGTCATGCATTGAGGCACTGGATTTTCACTCATCTATGCTATTCAGGATTGGAGCGAGAGTGCTGCAAACTCTGTCTACAGACTGGTAGGAGTAGCAGTAACAGTTTTGATTATAAAAGGTGAAATGGCTCCCTCTCCACTGGACTTTAGGGGTCAAAGAATCTCAGTAGCACTATCACCAAAAAGTTTCTGCAACTACATACCCTTGAACAGGCCTTTGTCCACATTGAGGTGCACCCTAAAAATATTTTTCAAGGAATGTTTTGTGCCTTGGTTCTCTCTCTCTTCTGGGGAGTATAAACAAACTCTCCTATCGGCTCTTTCCAGCTCTGTCTCTGCCCTGACTTTGCCTTCTCCTAACCACCCACACTTAAAGCTTATTCATGGACTGATTTACACACACAACCTTCACCGTACTTTCTCTCTTGCATGGAAGCTGCAACAGGATGACGAGCTACAAACCATCTTCATGCAAAATTTGACGTCTAACAAGTTATTTGTACCAGTCACAAACGCATGAGGCACCACGTAACTAATCTTGTTGGCTCGCTGTTCCTATTCGAAATACTAAAAATGGAGCTTTTTTTTTTTTTTTTTTTTAAAAACAAATTGGACTTTGTTCTCATTGTTGGGTGTTTTAACTCCACCTGCTCTGATTTCTTGGATTGTGTTAGGTGTTAGGTGCTATATAATGCTGTAATTTTTTTTTTTGTTTGTGTGTGTGTATAAATGGTAATTTGCCGGGTTAAACAGTTCTTCATAATGGAAATCTGTAGTGAATGTTAGGTTTTTAAAAATGGTGCTATAGAGCTCTGTTAACATTTAAGGAACTTCTTTTGGTACTGAGTAGAACATCTCACTGCTTCCTTCAGAAGACATTCCAGCACTAGTCTAACACGCACTTCTTCCGTGCTGGTGTTAACGCTGTGGTTGCAGTGTCAAATTGGTTGACTTTTTTAAACTTCCTTTTTCTTATTTCTATAAACTTTAGATTTAAAAAGGGCCCAGTCAGAATCTTCCAAGCTGACTTGATGGGGCAGTAAGCGCGCTGCATGAACCCACCCTTGCCTTGCACCCAGGATCAGCTAAATGCCCTAATGAATAGAAGGCACACGGCTCACCTCTGATATGAGCTGATTCTAAAGTAGCAAGGAAATGGGTGCTTTTAATGAAAGCCCAGCACAATCACACAAGGCTATTGTCTGATGAGCATGATTGCACACGGCTTAAGCCTCGATTATGAGAAATACCAGCCAGTGCAAAGATTTAAAAGACAGAGAGAGAGATGGAGATTACCGAGTATTATAATATGCTCAGAAATTCATAGTTGAAGAAGGAACTGACCAGAATATAGATGAACGCACACACAGATCCTTAACCACGAATATGTGTGTGTGTGTGTGTGTGTGTGTGTGTGTGTGTGTATGTATGTGTGTGTGTGTATGTATATATATATATATATATATATATATATATATATATATATATATATATATATATATATATATATATACATACATATACATACACACACACACATATATACATATACATATATATATATATATATATATATATATATATATATATA
>CM029391.1:13967834-13990225 GCA_017165825.1 Hepsetus odoe | reverse complement strand
TTTTTTTTTTTTTAATTGTATTTTTTTTATACGGTGTCCTGGATTGATTCTTTGAGGGAAGTCTGAAGTGTATCTCTCTGAAAATCATTTTTTTGTTGTTTATAAAGAAAGATGGACAAAATTTTTGACTAAATTTCTGTTAACACTAATAGTATTCTTTACATTGGATCACAAATCTCTTCAGAGCTGTAGGATACAAAATTTACTCAAGTTTAAAAAAATATAGTGATGACTTTTTTCATACACTACTGTGCAAAAGTTTTAGGCAGGTGTGGAGAAAATGCTGTAAACAGAACGCTTTCAGAAATGGAAGTGTTAATCATTTATTTTCATCAATCAACAAAATGCAGTGAATGAACAAAAGAGAATCTAAATCAAATCAATATTTGGTGTGACCACCCTTTGCCTTCAAAACAGCATCAGTTCTTCTAGGTACACTTGCACACAGTTTTTGAAGGAACTCTGCTGGTCGGTTGTTCCAAACATGACTGTGTTTCAACCTCCGTGTGACAGTGATGATCATCAGTACCTGTTTGGTAAAACTGGTTGATCACACACCGACTATAATCCTACAGAATCCCTGACTTTGTGCAAGTGTACCTAGAAGAACTGATGCTGGTTTGAAGACAAAAGGTAGTAACACCAAATATTGATCTGATTTAGATTTCTATTTTGTTTGCTGACTTTGCATTTTGTAAATTGATAAAAATAAACAATCATTATTTATATTTCTGAAAGCATTTTTTCTTTACAGCATTTTTTCACACCTGCCTAAAATGTTTGCACAGTACTGTGTGTGTGTGTGTGTGTGTGTGTGTGTGTATAAAATATATATATATATTAGTTCTTTCACCATGCAGATAAGATTTAAACTTGCCAAAAATCCTTTTGGGCATTTATTTATTTAATGTAAGCCAGCATAATCACAATGTAAATATTTTTTTCCACTGCACTGAATTATGATAAGCAAATAACTCATTAAGATCTGAAACAAGCTTTTAGACTTCTGAACGTGAAGCGGAATGCTTTGCATTTTTAATGTTGTTCATTTTAAGAAAAAGAGAAAAAAATCATACCTATGAATGAGACTTCTCCTTCTATTAGTCTCCTTCTATCTCAGTGACTGTCTATGGCAAAGATTCTGAGAAGTTACAAGGACATTTCACACCTGCCTCAATTAATTTTATATACTGTAGTGATTGTTAGCCAGCAGCCCTTTATATGGCACATGCTTCTTACTTCAGGCTGTAATTGGAATGTACTTTACAGTTTGTCACATGTTGCTACTGCAGCGGTGTACAAGCTGGTATAATGAACTCGAAAATCTCTTCTCGCTTCTTGGTGTCGTGTTTCACTCGGTATTTATCATTAATCCTGGATATACAACTTGATAACTCTCTCAAAGTTCAGTGTAAAAAAAAAAAAACTCACCCAGAAAATCTTGGGAAAAACTTGCACTTGAGTTTTTAGATTTAAATTGCATCTCTTTATGATAAGATTGTGAAAGAACTGGGCTGTGGTCAGGGGTCACTGGTGGAGCGGTACTTCAGGTCAGACTGAAGGAGTGAACTCTCATCACCTCATCACCTCATTCATCTACAGCATGGCCAAGGAGCAATATTACTCTGTGCACAAATCCGCATATTCATTGGACATGAATAAGTGAATGAATCAGTTTATCCAATCGTGATTGTGCTTGTGTATGGCTCAGTCTTTCTGACTTTCCCTTGCAGGATGTTGTCTCTATAGAAACAAAGTTTAACTTTGTGCCTACAGAAAAATTAAACATAGCGAAACAACAAAAAAAGCCCTCTAATTTAGTGGCGGAGTTTCTGTTAATTTTCAGTGGCTCAAGAAATGAGTTCGCCATCTGTAAATTGTCACTGTAGGAATAAATTCTTGCATCTCCACATATGAGAATTTCTGAAAGGACATAAATTTATTTATGAAGTCTTATTTTAATACTTTATTAAAGTATCAAGTGTCCTGATGAGCAGACCTTTAGATATGAGCCAAAACATTACAGTACATTGAATACATTGAAAGTTTTTTTCCTTAAATCAACTTTTTTTTGGTAACAGCTGGAACAGGATAGGACCTTCCCCCACAGCTCCAAACTCTTAACCCTAGCTGAAACAAACCTTCCATCCATTATCTGCCGCTTGTCCCAAACAGGGTCGCGGGGGAGTGCTGGCATCCAACCCAGCGCACACAGGGCGAGGACGGGGGACGCACCCTGGACAGGTCGCCAGCCCATCGCAGGGAGGAGCAGGACGGGGACGGCACCTTGCTCAAGGGAACCTCAGGGAAACCTATTGGGAAGGGGTTCGAACCCCCGATCCTCTGATCATGTGGCCAACGCCCTAACCACTAGGCCACCACTGCCCCTGAAACAAACCTTAGACTGCAAAATCGGAAAAGAAACCTCTGAGAAATTGCTACAATATTAGGAGTGGCAAAATCTAGTTTGGTACATCCTGAGAAAGAAAGAAAGCACTGGTGAACTCAGCGACGCAAAAAGACCTGGACGTCCATGGAAGACAACAGTGGTGGATGTTCCAAAGCATACCACATCTGTAAAACATGGCGGAGGCAGTGTGATGGCTTGGGCGTGCATGGCTGCCAGTGGTACTGGGACACTAGTGTTTATCAATGATGTGACACAGGACAGAAGCAGCCGGATTAATTCTGAGGTGTTCAAAGACATTGTCTGCTCAAATCCAGCTAAATGCAGTCAAACTGATTGGGTGGCATTTCATAACACAGATGGACAGTGACCCAAAACATACAGCCAAAGCAACCCAGGAGTTTATTAAAGTAAAGAATATTCTTTGAATGGCCAAGTCAGTCACCTGATCTGAGTTGAGCAGCATTTCACTTGCTGAAAACTAAACTTCAGACAGAAAGGCCCACAAACAAACAGCAACTGAAAGCCGCTGCAGTAAAGGCCTGGCAGAGCATTTAAAAGGAGGAAGCCCAGCATCTGGTGATAGCCTGAAGTCTTGAACTCATGGACGTCATTGCCAGCAAAGGGTTTTCAACCAAGTATTAGAAATGTTGTTATTTTTCAGTTATTTAATTTATCCAGTTACATTTGAGCCCATGAAATGGTGTTGTGTTTTAAAAAAAAATGCTCTACTTCCTCACATGTTTATAAAATCTTTTTGTTCAACCCACTGAATTAAAGCTTAAGGTCTGCACTTCAACTGCACTGGAGATGTTTCATTTTAAATTCATTGTGGTAATGTACAGAACCAAAATTAGAAAAAAGTCCTCTGTCCAAATATTTATGGACCTAACTTTATATCTAAATCTATCTGTGTGTGTGTGTATACAATGTTGTCAATTAACTCCATCTCCAATCAAAGAACTGAACAGAAATCTCTTCCAACGAGCAGACGCTTTGTTTTATTACCGTTTTTCCAACATTCATAGACTTAATGTAGTCGTATTATAGTTCAGTGTGCAAATGAATGTGCTACATTAGTACCTAAAAGATCTTCATATATTTGACTTCACAATATTTTCTGCTAAATGCAGGTTCTCAAAGATATGCTGAGTTCGAAGGGCTCCAGTACCACTTAATACAACAATTCAGCTGAAGGCCATCCAAAGCCATCTCTTCTCTTCAACCAGGTATGTGAACAAGAGTTCCAGGAATTAAATACTATATGTTCTATAGATGTGTATATTGACTGAGCTCTTTGTGCGCTGGAAAAGGAGACATTGCTCCCTGTGACCCTGGTTAAGATAAGTGACTATGATAGTGGATGGATGGAAGCATCTCGTAACTTTGTAAAATCTGATCTGTGCTACACTAATCGCTGCAAAACGTTGAAGCAAGCTGAGATTCGGTTTCTATCCCGTTTGGTTTCTATCAGTAGAACCCTTGAGCAAGGTACCATCCCCATCACTGCTCCCTGGGAGCTTTCAATAGCTGCCCCCTGCTGTGTGTGTGGATAAAATACAGAGATCTAATTGCATTGTGGCTCGCTGTGTTGTTTCACAACTGCAAGAATGGTCACTTTCCCAATATTCTGTCTTGAACACAAGATTCTGTACCTTAGTAAGACTGACTTTATTCAAGTTCTGACCAAGTGAGACGCACTGAACAATCTTGAACATGAATCAGACTTCCACTTCTATTAGACTACATTGTTTAGTGATTATACAATTCAAGTGTTCTTCGAGGTTTTACACCTGCAACAAGACTCCGCTTTTCAGACTGTAATTGGAAGATACTTTGTTTGACAGCTTAGGTCAATGTATGTTCTGCAAAAGTCTATTGTTTTATGGGTGAGGTGCCAGGAATGTATTATGCTCAATTGTTTTATGAGTGAGGTGTCAGGGAAACTTATCCCTGCGTCGCTCCACAATCCTTCCAATTAATTGCAAGATGTGGGCGCTAATAAAATTATAGATTAGTAATAGGACAGTGAGATTAGCCTATTGATTTTGGCAGAAGGAATCTATAAAGCAGACTGACTGTTTCTACCGCACATTACAATTTGCTGAAAATGTGGCATCCATTCCTGTCAATGCAGCTCCAACAAAGATTTTAATGGCATTTGTGATGGTATGGAGCTCCAGTCATGAATCTATAAACTCAAAACATTGCACATTGGATGCTAAATCATTTTTATCTATAGATCTTCATAGTAACTTCAACATAAACCTCTATCAATGATCACAAATAGTGCTGATATAGTGAGGCTTACATAAGGTAAACTTCTAATGTAAACTAAAAATGTACATTTTCTTTGTTTGTGTTCCAGCTCCTGCATAATAGCTCTAAACTGGGTTCAATAAACAGATTACATATACAATCTCTGCTGTTTGATCTGGAAGACACATATATTGCCTGTAATTATTTAAAAGAGGGTTTTATAATGATGGGCATATAGCCAAGCTTGTCCACTATGATATTTAACATGATGAAAGTTGTGTTCTGCCACTGCAAGCATAAACAGACCTTGAATATTTAATCTGTAAGGATTTGATGCACAAATGTAGACATTTACTTTGAGTTTTTCACACAAGCCTAAGATATTTTAGGAAAAGAGCATTGCAGCTAATTTGCTACCAGCATGTTGTTTATTCTTTGGCTAAAAAAATCTTTGGGGTGTAGAAAGCAACACACTTTGCTGTCAAGCGATCACATCTTCTGCTTTTTTTTTGTTGTTTTTTTCTCTCAAGCCTGAGATTCAAAGTGTATCCAACGGCATGCTAGTCAGTTTTTAAAGGACTATTGCAAAGGTTCAAAACAAATACAGAAATGGCCTCGTATGATTTTGTAAGCTTGTGATAGTCAGCCTCATTACTAAATGGTCTTGCGTAAAAGAGCAAGAAAAACTGTATCGAACAGTAAAATAGGAATATAGTTACACCTTGTATAACAACCTTGTACGACACGTCTTTTTGCATGAATTGCTACCATCACTGGGAGACTGAAGGTAAGTATGTACTTTCTCTGAATCACATGAAGGGCCACATGGCAACGTAACTGAAGGACTCAACATGCTTGGAGGAGATCAATAACTGCTGAATGTTGGATATTTGGCCAGCAGTGTACTGAATGGTGGCAGGGAAGAGAGGGTCTCTTTCCCCACCCTGAGAGAGCAAGGACACGTATGGGTCTCTCGGACTCTCACACAAGATGACTTTGGCATCACAGGGGATTGAACTTCCAATCTTCTGGTGATAAATTATACTTTTTTGGGGCTTAATCTCAGTACCGAAGTGAGCACAAAAAAGGATGAAACTGGCTCTGATCTCCATCCATCCATTATCTGCCGCTTGTCCCAAACGGGGTCACGGGGGAGTGCTGGCGTCCAACCCAGCGCACACAGGGCGAGGACGGGGGACGCACCCTGGATAGGTCGCCAGCCCATCGCAGGGAGGCTCTGATCTCATAGTTGCAAAGTTTGAGCTGGATTAATCAACCTATTTTTCAATTTCTTTTATTTATTTATTTATTTATTTATTTATTTATTTGCTCCAGCTACTCCCGATAGAACACTGACATTTGTGCTTTGGTGAAATGCTCTGGCTTTGTGCAAGTTCCATTTTGGAGGAGGTCGTGCAAAGGAAACACTCTGCCATTTCTGACCTTTAAGGTTTGTGGATGGTGTGTTAAATGTTAAAGGTGATTTGTGTCATGAAGAATGCTCTGGGTAAAAACTATAAAGCACTGTGGAAAGTGTAAGTTCATTCGTCTGTTTCACTCTTATGTTCTTTCCATCAGTCATATAGTGCATGACTCTAGTGGATGAATTCATGCACCCCCATGAATGACCACCACATACAATACTGGGCAGAAGTCTTGAGCCACAACTCATATTTTGTAGGAAATGAGATTAAATGCAATGATTTATTGCAATGAGTGCAAATATACATGTAAAAACAGTTTAGAACTTCAGCACAGCCTAAAGTAGATTAACTTTCTTTCATTCCTTTGTCTTCCTGAAGTTGTCCAGGAATAGTTCTCCAGGCTTCTTGAAGGACATTCCCAAGCTGCTCTTTGAAAACAGAGTATAATTGGCAATCAGCATCCAATCAAGATGATCCCAAACTAGTTCTGCCTTTGAAACCGGATGTTTGCAAATGGCCATGGCTTCTTTTTTGCGTCTAACACGTACCTTAATTTTCAAAAGAAAATGCAGGGTTAGATGCTAAGATACCTACTTGTAATATTGGATGGTTCATAGGAGAAGCAATTACTGAAACAGCCATGAACACGATAATGGGTTTTGTGCAAAAGGAGGAATGTTCAAATTGAATTCCCATAAAGTGGCATTTGGATAAATGCCTTCTGTAACAAAGTGGAAAATATTTCATTTCTAGTGTGTGTGTGTGTGTGTGTGACCACAGCAATTGCTTCACAGTAGAGGACATGAATGAAGTGTGTGTGCAGTCGACTCGACGGCCTAGGAATTCTTTTATTTCACCATGGAAACATTAATGTTCTACTTTCTTTGGCTCGATCTGAGTGATTAAACCAGTGTTCTGAAGTGAGGGAATTAGACTGCCAATGAGTGCGAGTGTTAGCATGCATGCTCAAAGCCACAGATATTTCTCAATCTAAAACATTAGAGGACTTGTTTAAAAAAAAATTTTTTTTTTATTGAGCCACTTAATTACTAAAGCTTTTTATGCTGCACCAGCTATTGGCACCCAGATGTTTCCAAGCCACATTGTCTGACTGTCGTTGGCAATTCTAGATTATTCTTCAATTCTCCATGTTTGTTTCCCTGTGTGATGCAAATGGATGGTGCTTTAGCAAAACAGCAGGTCTGATGGGCTCTTTGAGACACCGACTTGTAAGCTGGCTGTGCTGTGGTCCACTCTAGGGACCACGGTGGTTTCATTTTGCTCTTTGCTTTTTTACTCGGCTGTTTTTCCAGCCACAACCCAAAAAAGAATACATATATATATATATATTTACATATATAAATATTTACGAAAAACTCAACTTGATATTGATAATTGATAGACTCTTATTTTTACACAACTTTTATTTTTATTATTTTTTGGGTGTGACTCTTTCCATCACACACTGGGATTTTCATAAATAACATTTATTACAATTTTATTTACCATAGGTCCCAGGATAGGAAGATTGGTTGTTTGAATCTCCAGACCATTGCCCTTAGGTACTTTTGAGCAAGGTACCGTCCCCATCACTGCTCCCCGGGTAACATATGTATGGCTGTCCACTGCTGCATGATCTTTAAAATGCAAATAAAGAACACAGTGAACCACAAGGACCTTCTATGCTGTAGATTCACAATGACAAGTAGTCACTTTCACTTTTGCTCATGAATTGTATAGACTGGAGAGTAACTGGCTGGTTTAGCACTGTTTGTTTGCCACATCAACCTTTAAAACTGAAACCATTTGAATAGCAGGAAGAGGTGCCGCACTCAGCAGAGCCAACAGTGCAGGAAACGGTCACGACGGCCTGGCAATGCCTGACAGCTGGCTTGGTGTGTAAGAGCCCTTCATCTGACAGTTAAATAGTTTTTTTGATGCTAACTGTTAGTCTAACTCGTGTGCTTTACTTTGTTTGATAACTGAGTGACATAAAATTTTATTCATGTGGAAATGACGTTTTTCAACCAGGTCATCTCACCGCAGCGCTTGTTCCAGTGTCGGCAAACAAAGCAGCATTTCATAAAGGTGAGTTCAATTCCTGCTTTCCCTTTTTTCCTATGTTTCCCTCAACAAGGAGATTTAGAAGATTATCCTGCTCATAATGCCAGCTTGTCTGGACACAGGGAGAGGGGAGAGTCGGATAAAAATCAAAATCCAGCAGATGTTTGTAGAAGCATGTGTGGGGCTGGGGGTGGGTAAAAGCCTTCTTCTGCCCTCCCCAGGGGAGGAATAATTAAGAGTGGTGGATTAGCCTGAAGAGAGAAGGAGACACAGAAATAATGAGAGGATGACAGGAAGTCAGAGATGATGCAGTTCAATGCTCTCCTGCTTCAGACACATTAGGGCCAGTCAGTGTGTGTGCGCGTGTGTGTGTGTGTGTTGCACATTGTCACAGTGAGTCACATGGCTGACAGGTCATGCTGTGGTCAATCATCCAGTACAGTCAGTCAGCCTCACTGCAGATCACATGACTGGCGCTATCCAGCTGTGCTGAGCTGGACAGGCACTACGGGAACACACATTTGGCTGACCCCCAAATAAAGCCCTGTGATCTGTGCTTGTGCTTTATAACACTCTACATAGTTTATGTTGCTCCTAGATTCCTGCAGACCAAAGCCTGCCAGAAATGTGCATGACTCTCAGCTGTACAGTGAAGATAAACTTTACGCTTCAATTTTTACAGACGGTTTCTTTAAAAATAGACCACTCTAACAGCATTCTCCTCTACAGCAGGGCTGTCCTTGGTCTGGTCCATGGGTCTGTAAGAATGTTAGATTTGGCCCACCAAGAATAGATATGTCTTTAAAAAAAAAAAAAAAAAAGTTCTAAAAAGAGAGTAAAAATGTGTTAAACATAGTTCTATAAGATCTTTCTTATATAAATAGAGAGAATAAGACCAGTGGTGTGGGTTGCTGGAGCATCTCGATGGACTTTTGGTGAAGCGACTTCCTGTAATTAGGAAATGGGGCAGAAGCAACTTGTGGTTACAGGTCTTCCAGAGGAACCCAAAGCTGGAGGTGGGATTCAAACCAGTGACCTCTTGGTTCATAGACTAGTGTCCTATGACTAGACCACCACCACCCTGGACATAAAGATTACACCCTCACATGATCACTTAGGGGGTGCTTTAGCATCTTCAAGCCACCTGATGTCCAAGCATTTGGATTTAAGCACATGGAGGAAAACCCAGACGTGGGGAGAACGAATCCCACGGAAAGGAACCAGGCCAGATATCGAGGAGACAATATTGCCGCTGCACTGAATATTTTATTTATTTTACTGTAAAAATCCTCTTGCTTGACTTAATTTGAAATCACTTAACAGACTGAACAATGAAGAACATGCAGCCATTTAATGCATCGTTCATTTTTAAACTTGAATCTGTTGGACAGGTCTGCGCTTGTTTGCATTGCACTGTGAAGCAGTTGACACCAGTTTTAAAGCTTTTAAAAGTAAGGTTACCGTGCTTTTCTTTGGCCCTGCTCCTCAAGCTGTGTGGAAGCTGAAGCAGATGTGTTCAAGGCAAAACGGGACTAAACTGGAGTCTCGAGCCATTTAAAACACATCTTTAAAACATCTGTATCTAACTTATTTCTACACAAGCATAAATTCAACTTCATGCCTGCTGTTTTGAGGTGTTAACTGAGGCAGTTTTTTTTCTTTTCTTTTCTTTTCTTTTCATATTTTATATATCAGATTTTTACACTCCAGCACAAACATTCTATTTTCTGAAGATTAATCTTAATGTTGTTTTTGATTTGTGGTGCAAGTTAATGTAACTTTTTATGCAAAATGACACTTGAATTGCCTATTAGATGTAATAAATGCACTTATATTCAATTTACACTCTGCACATTTCTATTAGGGGGCAGTGGTGGCCTAGTGGTTAGGGCGTTGGCCACATGATCGGCGGATCGGGGGTTCGAACCCCTTCCCAATAGGTTGCCCTGAGGTACCCTTGAGTAAGGTGCTGTCCCTGTCCCGCTCCTCCCTGCGATGGGCTGGCGACCTGTCCAGGGTGCGTCCCCCGTCCTCGCCCTGTGTGCGCTGGGTTGGACACCAGCACTCCCCCCGACGATCCCATTTGGGACAAGCGGCAGATAATGGATGGATGGACATTTCTATTAGTTTGATGCCACAGAAATTAAACTCAAGCTATAAAGCCTGATAAGTTGGCAGACCTCAGAACAGGCAGCTTATATCCTGTTCTAATTGTAGATCAGGTTTATACCAGTTTCTGTAAAATCAAATGTCAGAAAGCTATACTAAATCAAACTTCAGGTGGAAGAAATGGGCACACTGAAGTGGACTTCAGTACCTGCTGGCAATGTTATAAATTTTCTTTACTCGGTCTAATTAATGTTTTAGCTTTAGGGTTTAGAGTGCTGCGTTTGCACAATCTCTCACCATATCTGCGTGGGTTTCCTCCCACTGTCCAAAGATATGCATGTCAGGTGGACAGGAGATGCTAAATTGGCCCCTAGGTGTGTGGTTGAGTGTTTGTGTGTCTGCCTTGCGACTGGTGACCTGCAGGTTTATTCTCTGCTGCTCAACCTATGAATGCTGGGATAGGCTCCAACAACTCCCACATCCCTTGGAAGAATTATGATGATATTGGCAAACATCCTTTAATAAGCATGCATGTGATATTGATTGAAAGTTTAGAAGTGCACTTTGATGAATTCCTCCCATGAGCTGCATGTTCCAGTTGTAAGTAGAAGCACACTTGGAGGAGATCTGATTTCTAGGGGCAATATTGTATAAGATGTTTGTGTTTCTAATTCTTCAGAATTCAGTGTTCTGACCTCTTCACAACGGTTTCTAATTATCGGCTGTAACGATGAAGTCAACCTGCATGTCTGAACAGCCAGTTCTAAGGGCTTTAGGGAAGAAAGCAAGAGGATTAGCATGACACCCTCTGAGGCCCCTTATAAATCCACTTTAAAGTTGGTAGATACCTCCAGCTGGAGAAGTTAAAGACTCGCTCCCACTGATCTCCCGCCATTGACCTTGAACCTTTAAGCTTGGCTGCTTTTTGTCTGGCCAAAGGGAGTCTGATCAGCTTCAGTTCTGTAAGCACCTACTGGAGCCGAACCTCTAGCACCTCCACTCTCACTTTCCACTTCAGTGGCTGGAAAAAAAAAGACCTGCAGAGAGAGAGAGAGAGAGAGAGAGAGAGGGGGAAACATTCGTCAGGCAACAAAGGAAGCAACCAGACCAAGGTCTCTTGTCCACAAAAGCAGCAGACAGGGGTTTGATGTCCCTTCACGTCTAAGCCCTGAACGTGTCTCTCAGCGCCTCCTCAAGCTTGTATACTTTGCTTGCTAGGCTTGATTTCCAGCCAGCGGCAAAAGTGTCTTAGACGCCTGCTTGTGGCCTCTTCAGCTGTAAGACAAAGCAGCCTCAGGTGGAGCCTTTCAAGATTCATGAGGGGAAAAAGAGCTGCCATCCCATCCAGGTTGGCCTACGAGAACACAAGCGAACAAAACATTCCTTCTGAGTCTTGGTGCCACACAAACAGGCACGATGTTTACTGGGATTACAAACGGAACATTTTTAGCCAGCACATCTTATATTTATATATTCAGAAGATTTTAGCACTGAAAGTAACTTGTGTGGTGGGTCTAGGCCCTCTGGGCCCAATCATAGTGCTGCCACTGCTCAGAGGCTTAACTTGTAGCTTAGGGCTTCTAAGAATGGCTCAGTTTAACGCTCTGGGAAAGTGTTAGGCTTTCCAATACATAGGCTACGAATTGAAAGTGAAAAAAGCAGTGCGATATATGACAAGTAGCGAAGTGCAAAACTAGACCCAATAAAGTTCACTGTAAATGCGCAAGAAAAAACATGGACAGTAAAATGCTAATGTCAGTACTGCAAAATGAAGCCAACCCTGAGTAGACAGGCAAAAACTTTATTATAATCAGAGCAGATACACAGTATAGGCGGCCTTTCTTCTTCCATACCTCATCCTAGAAAGGTGTTAAAGATCAGTCACCCAGAAAAGCTTTCCCACAAAGTGAAGGTCCAGACTCCAAAGGCTGCTTCCCAGTGGGTTTGCTCATTTCAGAGAGCCCTCTCACCTGTCGACAAGTCCTGCTGTTTCGAGCCAGTGGCTTGCTCTGAAAGCCATTCCTACGAAATGCAGAAAGAAAGATACAGCAACGGCTTCAGGAGGCTGCACAGGAGTCTACAGCTGTTTCCTGCATGCTCCCTCTTCACCTTATTCATTTGACTTTGCAAATATTTTCTAATTCTTCCCCATCCATTGTGTCATCCTTGTGCATTTCATTTCTTTGCCCCCCTTCCCGCTCTTTGGAGCAGAGTGTTATCGCAGAGGACGTTTAGAGGAGGTTTATTTCCGTAGTGGATGTAATGAGCATGTTTATGTGCTGATTATGCCCAGCCAACGCTCTGGAGTGTCTTGGGTGAGGTGCGGAGAAGAGACGGGGGGTAAAAGCGCATGGTGACAAGCCTCATTAGCAGGAAATACTCGGTGTGCCTGCCGAAGCCCTGCTGTTGACGACGGGCCCGACTGCCAGACTTTCTAATTACGCGCTGTAACTGGCATCTCACGCAAAAGCAATAGCCACCCTCCTCCCCGCCCCATCCCAGAGTATGCAAATATGACAGACCCGATCATTAGGTTTTATGTCTCAAAGCCAAATTGTTATTGTAAAACTGCTGAAGCCAAGGGCAAAGGCGTAAAACTCCATCACACATTTCAATATATTTTTTTATGAGCTTCCCACTGAAATAGAACAAACGTTATTGAATGTCACGGTTAGCCAAGGGTAATGTACCAAAAAGTATTGTTTCAAACCATAATAATTATTTGACTTTTCAGAAGGGATTCAGGAGGGGAAGGGGCGCATGTGAAAATATTGATTGTTGGTGCCAAAGTCCCATAGCTTAGCTTTGATGTACTCTTCGACACCATGTTTTCCATATTTATTGTACAGTGTTCATTAGTACAAATTTCTGTTCATTGTTTTTCACTTGAGTGGTAATAGTCATTCACACTTCAAGAAGATGAACTCTGACGCTTAATCAAGCCACTGAGCAGAAGTTGGTGTCTGCAGCCTTTTAGTTTGTGTGCTTTGCCCTTGACCGAGACTAAAACCAAAGAGAAAGCGTCTCCACTGATTCGCTCATAATGGGGTTCAGTGAACCAGCTTTAGGAGCCATAGGCTACTCAGCGTGTGGGCCGGGACCAGACCTGGCCAATCTAACCTCAGCTAACGTCTCATTCCTCCAAACAAACACAGAAAAGGGCCTTTCTTTGAAGTCTTCCCATTTTGTGTTCAGGCGGGACACCAAGAAAAGCCAGTCTTGATCATTACTGCACTGAAACATAGGAACGAGCATCATACAACTCTTTTTCATGATTCTTTTAAAAATACTAAAGCTGAAGCCCAAACATTGGCCAATTTGAATTCCACTTTTGCTCTTTTAAAAAATACAAAAGTTTGAACTTTTTTGTTTGTTTGTTTGTTTGTTTAAACTAGGCTCCAAATCCCAGACTATTGGGTTGCTCTGAGGTACCCTTAAAGAAGGTACTGTCTTCATCGCTGCTCCCTGGGTGCTTTAAATAGCTGTCTCCTGCTGCATGGTGTGTGTGGGTGGAGAGCAGAGGTTATGTTTCATTAAGGTTCACTGTGTGCGGTTTCACAGTGACTTTAGAATGAACTGCAATAGAGGGTAGCCAATCAGAAGAGATTTGCAATTTACAGCGTTAAAATCTCAAGATCTGTTCAGTTCAAAGGAATAAACAAATCAAAACCCCTCTTATACTCACCTGCAGCTGTAATTGGTCACTCGTTCAAAAGCGCTGATTGGTTAGAAGTTTGTGCGACTCCTCAGTGGGCAGTACTGTGATGATAATGAACAGCCACTGTATTGTGCTGCTACAACTAATATTCTAAGTCACCTGAAGGAAAACTCCACATCTGTTTTCCTTTCATAACAAAGTAATGCAACAAGCATAACGTCTACTGAATGCTCCCGAATTGCCAAGCCTGTTTACGGATGCCTTTTCCATAGATCGTAATGCAGATGTTACTTTAATCACTGTTCCTATTAAAATACTAGCCAGCTGAGCAGTCTGAAGCCTTTGCCATCTGTGCCCCAATAGTGAATTCGCATTCAAAGTTATTTAGATATTTTCTAATTGTCTGTTGACTGCTGCATTGTCAGCCTTTTTATTCATGCCTAAGAGCATGGCACAAGCTGTCAAGAAGCAATTACACAAGTTAATCAAATTCAGCTGCTATAATTGTCGGCCTGAGCTCGCATGCTGTGCAGGTATGTTGGAATCAGGCCTGATTTGTAAGGGCTCGTCCACTGATGTGTTGGCAAAAACAAAAAAAGCTGAATCCACCTGTGTTTAGGGAGCCCAAGTGAGTCTTCATAGAACCGGGCTATCACATGTTCAACATAATGCATGCTTAGAGAAGCTTTTGGAAATTCTGGATGGCTTTAAAATGGGTTGGCAGCTTAGAGAGTAAGGTTTGAGTTTTTGAGATGCTTCAGTGACGTTTGTTGGACGTTTACTCAAACCTGATGATAGTTTGTTCTTTATGAACCCTTTATTTGAAATAATTGAAAATATGCATCAGAAAGTTGACATTTTAGTGAAAAGAAACCAACATCTAACCTGTTCTGAGGGATATTATTAGCTGCCTTTATGACTCTTCATAGCCATGTTGAGTGGTCCAGTCACCCGAGATTAAATGATTGCATGATTGCACTTGTTGCCCCGTGTTGTCTTATGCTGTCTTATGTTGTCTTCTGTCGTGTCTTGTGTGTAGCACCAGGGTCCTGGAGGAACATTATTTCGTTTCACTGTGTATATGGCTGAAATGACAATAAAAAATCCTACTTGACTAAAGCAGAAAGAAAACAGAGTCTGAGACGGCGTTAGAAACGGCTGGTGCTGGAGTGAAAGTGAAAAAAAAAGTGAAAGTGACAACCCTTGTCATTGCGAGGTCACGGCACAGCACACATGAACCACAACGAAATTGGACCTCTGCATTTAACCCATACACACACATGCAGCAGTGGGCAGCTATTGAAAGCGCCCGGGGAGCAGTGATGGGGACGGTACCTTGCTCAAGGGTACCTCAGGGCAACCCACTAGGGTGGGAATCGAACCCACAATCTTCCGATGCAGGGCCAACTCCCTAACCACTAGGCTACCGCTGCCCCTGGAGTGAGTTAAAAAGTAAGTTTGTTGGCGGAGTTGATAACAAGGGCTCTAGTGGTTTTATGTGTACATTTATGGCATTTAGCAGACACTCTTATCCAGAGTGACTTCCATGTCCTAATTACAGGGACAGTCCCCCTGGAGCAACTCAGGGTTAAGGGTCTTGCTCAGGGACCCAGTGGTGGTAGTGGCAGTTTAATTCTAAATGATAAACATAATGTCTAGGTAAGAAAAGTCATTTAGAAATACTGAGTTTGACTCAACCAGCTTTATAAATGGAGCGTTTATAGATTTAGAATTTGTATTATAGACACCTGACAAAAAATATGCAATAAAAATGGACAAAAATCACAGAACAAACTTCCTTTCTTGCAGGTCTCTTCATCTTCTACCAGCAATTATATGTATTAATATATTTACATTTATTTATAAGATACTGCAGTTGGATGTAAATGGATCATACGAGGTTTCTTTCTAAGAAAAAGCAATTAACCAAAACAACAAGGAATCGAGAATAAATGAGAACAAACACACATGGCTAAGATATGACCAAGACGACACGAATGAACCAAGTGGCCATTTTTGCAAAAGTAATGTTTGTAAGTGATGTTACAAATACCAAAATACAGCAGTCAGCAGCAGCCCGGTCCCATGATCCTGAGTTGTTAGAAATCATCTCAGTAGATTCAGCTACACTGCTGCTCAAAGCAAATGTTAAGAATTACTGTTCTTTTATTCAGTTAATTACAATCTTTATTTATAGTGCAAAAGATGGGATGTCAATTAACCAGACATGATTCAAGTTAACTTGTTCATTGCTCAAGAACAAATGCAGATCATCATCTTTTGGCTGGTCCTGTTTAGAGGTCGCCACAGCGGATCATCCGTTTCCATTTCTTCCGGTCCTCTGCATCTTCCTCCGTCAAATCGACCACTTGCATGTCCTCTTTCACCACGTCCATAAACCTCCTTTTTGGTCTTCTTCTTTTCCTCTTTCCTGGCAGCTCCATCTTCAACATCCTCCTCCTAATATAATCCTCGTCTCTCCTCTGGACATGTCCAAACCAACACAACCTTGCTTCTCTAACTTTGTCTCTAACCTGAGCTGTCCCTCTAATATATTCATTTCTAAAGTACAAATACAGATACTTGGGTAAAAAAGACTGGTAAAAGTAGAAGTACTGATTCAGCTCCTTTGACCATCTTCATCAAGCTCCATGGACTCAGTGTTCGTAGAAGTTGGTTGGATGGTTGACTCACTGTCTCCAATTCGTCCGGTCTCTTGTTTCCCTGGTCAGTGTGGCTATGTCTGCTGTGCTCCAGACTGTGATGTCATCCAGCCATACTCATCTTTCATTCAACGTGTCTGAAGACTGACATTTTTCTTCGGGTCATCTGTTATACGATGGTCATGGTTGCATTTATTCTCAATCTGACCTCAGTGTTGTTGATTTTCTGCTGCCATTGGATGTTTGATTCTTCTGTAACATTTTCATAATCATTAAGTAAACTCCTTTAACCCTCTGAAAGTAAAAGTAACCCTTTGAAGGACAGGCGGACTAACTCATGCCACAGTATAATTATTATAGTTAATGATTATTTAAGGACTCTAACTTCAGCTTTAGTGAAATCAAGCATATTTAAAGAACATTAAATTTGCTGCTTCCCTTCCGTGTCTGACTACTAAACATGACAGACATCCCATTAACACACGCCTTTTCTCCACATTTGCGTCTCCCTCAAGTCTTTTTCAGGTTGTTACATCATTTACATCATTTTCATCTTGTTGGATTTGTGGTGCGTGACATGCACTGATGGATACACCAAGGGATCATCTTATCTGCGTGTAAAGTCAGTCTGATTTAGAAAACATAATGAACTGTAACAAGATATTACTGAGTAGTGTATTTCCCTGCCACCTGGTGCAAAGTGAGCCAAAACTTTGAGCCAAAACTCAGTAAAAGTTTTGAGAAGGCATGAAACGGAGTTAGCTACGCCCATGCAGGTGTCCTCAGGACAGGGCACTGACCACCCACAGCCTGTGATTGGCCAATTATTTATGCAAGATTTATGCAAAAGAATGAAACCTGTAATAAAAGGTGGAAACACTTGCTACTGAAGAATGTGCTGATATTTTAAATTTAATCACGTGTGCCGCTGATGGACGTGTGCAGTTTGCTTGGTGCTTCATGGAGATATCTGGAACCAAACCTGTGTTAAAACCAACGGATCAGATTTTGATTCATTAAAGTCACTCCTTGCTTTTTACTCAATTTATCTTCATTTGAAATGACTCTGATGTGTGAATAAGTAAAAATTTACTATTTTCTTGTGTGCTGCAGACTCTTGCTCAATGCTGATCGTGAGGCACGGAGAGTGAGAGAGATGGTGAAAGAGTGAAAGAGTGAGAGAAGTCTGAAGCTCAGGGCCAAGGCTTTATCACTGACCTCAATGCTATACTAATAACACAACCTTTCACTCATCCGCTTTGCAGTCCATCCATTCACTCCTCTCTCCGCTTGGGCTTGTGAGACAAGAGCACAAAATATGCATAAAAAACTTCAATATATAAACCAAATAAAACACTGCATGTTTCACAATATTAACCCAACCGTAAGTCCTCCCCCCCCCCAACTGCCCCGCATTTTCTGCTTCAAGGGCTTCCCATCGTAGAATCATTCACACACACTCTCTCGCCTCCTGTCCTGTTTATTCACCTCTGAGACTCTGTATCCATTGCACACTTTCCCCTTTCAGCTATCTATAGTTCTGTTTTTGTTCTGCAAGCCTGGCTGGCCATCTGTTTTATTTTGTTTCTTTTTTTTATATTGCCCCCCACACCTGCTCCATGTACAAGCACCAGCACTTTATTAAGTTTTCTTTTTGAAATTTTACATAACTCAGTTTGACTAGACTTGGCAAGTTGTTTGGATACTAGTTTGTAATGATTTTTTACCCATGCAAATAAATAAATATACTTGAGCAGTCTGCTATTTCCACTTTAAAGCTCCTGACTGGCAGCTGTACTGACTAAATGAGTGAGGGAGGGCGGCCTCAGGTCCTTACTAAGTTGCAGCTCCAAACAAACTTGAAAAACTTTTATTTGAAAAGTCCTTTGTGTCAGTGTTGGGGAAAATCTCCATCTTTTCAAAATAATGTGACCTGTCTGGAGAAGTTCCAAGGGTGTGTGTAAGGATATGACACGTTTTTGTGGCCGGGTAGACCTTTGAGCTCGACACTGAAGTCATGTTGTTTATTTCTTTTTTTTTTTGTAGGTAGGAATTATTTTTAAAATTGAGATTTTAATGATAAAATAACAATTTTTCTTATTTTTGTGAATATTTTTTTAATTTTTGAAAGCAGTGATAAGCCTTTAACTAAAACCTGGGTTCTGACATTTTTCAGAGTTCAGGGTTTAGTGTTTGTAATGAGCAGCATTGGAGGCAGGGTGGAGGTGTGAGTAATGAAGAACTAACAAGGCTAGTGGTCTAGTGGTTCGGGCGGTGGCCGCATGATCGGAGGATCAGGGGTTCTCGCTCCTCCCTGCGATGGGCTGGCGACCTGTCCGGGGTGTGTCCCCTGTCCTTCGCCCTGTGTGCACTGGAATGGACTCTAGCACTCCCCTGCAACCCCGCTTGGGACAAGCGGCAGAAAATGACTGACTGACTAACAGGGCTAAAGCATATCTTTAACACGAATAATGCAGCACCAGTACAGTGTCCCCCCGGTAGAACAGTAGATTAGACACAGGATAAAGAACATGGACACAGGCAGCGAGAATAGACAGGGTGTGGCAAAAAGATGAATATCAAAGGTAAGAAGGTTTATAGTGAATCAACAAAACAAACCATTAAATACTTGCTTTATGAATTTTAACATTTTACAATTTCATAAACGCCAATGAAGAAAACTGCACATCTCTTCTTTGCAGATTGCACAAGAAAGAAAAGTAGAGTCATAACTCCTTCATTGGAAGGAGAGTGTCATTTTTTTTTTTTGAAATCCTGCTCATCCTACAGTAACCTTTCTCAAACCTGCATGTATGTCTTTTATATATATATATATATTTATTTATATATATATATATATATATATATATATATATATATATATATATATATATATATAAAATTTATTTTTATTTTTTGACAAGCCTGAAAATGTGTTTCTTCCTCTCCCCTCACCCTGCTCAGATACTCATCCAGTCACAGACGACTGCAACTCTCTCCTAGTTGGCCTTCCTCTGAAGCCCATCAGAACCCTACAGCGGATCTAGAATGCAGTAGCATGCCTGGTCATCAGAACACTCAAAATCTCTCCACCGCACAACAGCCAACCCATTTTTGGCATGTCTACATAGCCAGACATGATCCAGCTCATAATGGTCAAACCACAGGTCACAGCTCACCCTGTTAGAGCCCCCAGCCCCACCTCACCCTTAACTTCTCAGAAGACTTACATCAAGGTCTCAGCCTCAGAGTGTTGGAGCAAACATCTCCTAACCATTAGAACTGCTGAAATCCTCGCTTTCCTTAAATGGTGACATTAGCTCAGTTGGTTAGAGCGTGTTGCTGATAATGCCAAGGTCGAGGGTTTGATCCCTGCATGTCCCAATACTTTGGGCAGCGGTGGCCTAGTGGTTAGGGCGTTAGTCCCAGAATTGTAAAGTCATGGGTGCAAATCCCAGACCAGTAGGTTGCCCTGAGGTAACATTGAGCAAGGTACTATCTCCTTCACTGCTCCCTGGACACTTTCAGTAGCTGCTGCATGTGTATGGGTAAAAAGCAGAGGTTGATTTTTGTTGTCTCACTGTGTGCTGTTCTGTGTTCCACAGTGACAAGAATAGTCACTTTCAGTTTTATTTTTATTTTTATGTTTCACCGACCTTGGAATTCATGAAGTAATCAAGATCTGGAAAATAAACTGGAAAGAAGAACCTACAACTTGATAATGATGATGAAATAAACCAGTTTCTAAAAAGCAGCCAGAAAAAAGTATTAGATCCAAAACCTCTTCAAGTAATGAATTCCCCAAAGAGAGGATTATTACAATTTCTTGACATACCCAGCATCTTTTAGCACAGGAGTGTTTGTTAGCCTCTATTTATCTCTCGTTGGCTTTCTTCTTTTCTAAAATAAAATGCTTCAAAGTGAGAGGTGTGAGAAACACCAAAGCACTCCAGGAGCTGAACCAACAGAATATCTAATAAACCTAAAAAAGGAACCAGGAGCTAAATGTGGACTAAAGTAGGACTGAAGAAACAAGTAGCACGGTTGTCTTGAGTAGAAATGAAATGTGTGAATATATAATGGTGCTTGAAGTTTGTTAACCCTTTCGGTTTGGCCCTTAATACAGTCTAAAGGCAGGCAGTCGGGGCAGTGGTGGCCTAGTGGTGAAGGAGTTGCCCCCGCATCTGAAGATTTTGGGTTCGTTTCCCTCACAAGTAGGTTGCCCTGAGGTACCCTTGAGCAAGGTACCATCCCCGTCACTGCTCCCCGGGCGCTTTCAATAGCTGCCCACTGCTGCACGGCGTTTGAGTGCATGGGTTAAATGCAGAGGTCCAATTTCATTGTGGTTCACGTGTGCTGTGCTGTGACCTCGCAATGACGAGAGTCATCACTTTCACTTTCACTTTCTTCCACTTAAAGCCCTAAAAGGAACAAAAGAGAAGTCACTGATACAACTTTATTTTCATGGAGGAATTCAGCCCATGTTGGTCTCATCCAGTCACAAAATGGATTTCCAGTGGTCCTGACTCTAATAATGACTTTTATTTCACCTTCAAATTAACTGCTGATCCCAAAAGATCACGTGGTTTTGCTACTCACAGATATGTGTAACTGTATCATTTTTCTTCAATAAAAAAGACTAAGTGACCTATTTTCTACTCACTTTAATTTGATTTTATTTATTGGTTTTATAACCGCATTATAATTATGTTTTATGTCACAGTGATGAAGAAATTTAGAGCATTTCCAAAGGGTTCACAAACTTTCAGGCGACACCTTATTTCACTGTGTAAATGGAACTAGTTACAGCACCGGATTTTCTTCTCTTTTGCTGGATATTAGTGACCCATAGGGTGAGTGAGGAGGAAGGTCTCAATGTATTAAAAAGAAAAAAGAAAATGCGACTTAATTAGAATGATACCGTTGCAACTTCACATCTGCCTTCGTTCATTTATTCCCTTTCTGTTCTCCTCTCAGTCTGTCCTGTAACAAATTTAGCAGCATGTGTGATGATGAGGATGCAGAGCACTGGAGAGAAATCGCCTCTGGCTCAGGGCTAGACAGCGAGGCAGAGAAATCAATATGTATTACACCGGACGCTGTGTCGGGGCAATTAAACCGCTCCTCTATAACTCGCTCTGATTCCCAAAGTGAGTAAAGACATGTGTCATGTAATGGCTCTCAACATGGCTCTGTGCTGGACTGCAAAAACTCCTGAAAGGAGGCCTGTAATCCTGTCTTGGGAAGCAGGATTTCTTGCTTAGTCAGCTAACGTTAAGCTTAGCTCTGTCTAACTCTAGATTTAATGACATCATTTTTTGGGGTCAATCAATGCAGTTGACCTTGATGGCTGTGTTTTAGGGCAGGCTTGGCGTCTCTGCATGTGACATACTGTTCAGATAACATTATCACTATGGTGACCAACAAAAACTACTGACATTTCCATCAAAGTTTCCAATGCTTCCATGCATGAAACGAAAAGCACATTTCCATTTTTCCATTTCCGGGTTTTTTGACCTTCCTGTAATAAATTCGGGAAAGGCTGACTAATATCAGGCCCGCGGTTTGTAAAACAGCCGACCCACAGTAGCTCTTAACACCTACTAAACAAATGCAAATCAAAAGTGAAAGCACTTTTAAATCAAATAATGCAGCTTTGTTGATGATTTCTAAATCTTCTTGTACAGATCTCTTAGGTGATGTTGTGGATATACAGTATCTGACACTTGCTAGTTTGTGGTTGAGTTTTACGCGAGGGTTTTGTCCAAAAGCAGGTGAACATGGCTTGGTGGTAGAAGAAGACTGAC
>CM029391.1:13945334-13962834 GCA_017165825.1 Hepsetus odoe | reverse complement strand
GAGAATAGACATTAGTACAAGAGTACACCATTGCTGAGGTTTGATCAAGTTGGATTAACATTATTTTACGTAAAGCTGCAAATCACAGTGATACCCTCAGTAATGCTGGCTTCAATTCCCAAGAGGGATGGCCTGTATGTGTGGGCTCTGTTCTACCTGGGTTTGCTTGTGTTTCCTCCCACAGTCCAAAGACTGGACTTTGATTGGAGAGGCTGAATGTGCAACTGTGTGTGTGAATGTATTGGTCTGCCTTGTGATGGAGTGGCAACCTGCTCAGTGCTCACCCTAAGTGCACTAGGATCTCACAACCTGCTCTGTGACCCTAGTGAAGAAACCCAGTTAAGATAGTAGCTGGATGGTAGGATGGTTGGGTGATACTCACTTGCTTACATGCATTTTGCAGCCTCAGCAGCCATCGGATGCTACAGGTTTACTACATGACACACCCCCTGAGTGGGACTGCTGTTTACACATCTTCCTAGTGATCATGCAAGGCTACAACCCCAATGCGACTTGTATCTTAGCAACAGGTTCCCACCTTTCTTGGGTGGACAGTTTGCACCTGTGAATGAGTACATTCAGAGAACATTATAGTGAGTATATAGCAGAGCTGAGGAAACTCATTCTTTGACCACTGCTTTGTTTATTTCTCTCTCTTTGCTGTATATGCCTCTGTATCTGGCTCATTAGGTGCAATAAGTGTTGGCTGTGATCCTGCTTCTTAAAGCTGCATGAGCCTTTGAACAGACACAGCTTGCGCTTACACTCACTGCGCTTTACCTAATTACCTGCAATCTATATTTCATACTGCGTTTAGCTCTACAAAGTTCTGCAGGAATCCGCCATTGCCTGGGCTGCGCTACTATGTTGGATTGAGTGCATGCACCCCCCTGCTCCCCCTTAACGAACAATTAAACAATTATAGTTGAGCGCCTTGGGGGCTTGGCTCAGCTAAAGCACTGTTTCTCCATCTGCACTGATTATATCTGTCCTTGTTTGCTGTCTAATAATGCCTGAGGTGTGTCAGTATGAGAGTACATGTTTGTCTGAGTATCATATAGCTGCACTACACACAGGTTAAGTAGTGACATGTAAAGTATGTGAGGAAGAGAGTGAGAGAGAGCTGGTTCAGTGGTGAGCATTTTAACAGAAAGTGTTAATTTCTCATCTGTGCTGCAGAACTTGCTTCGGGTTTGGAGGTGCAGCCTGATCGGTTTGGTTTGATGGCATCTGACAGTTTGGGTTGAGGCTCGGTTTACAACCACAACACACTTTGGTTTGGTAGATTTGGTGTGTTTAAAAGATGCAGCAACATATAATGTTGTTTGGAGTTTGGTTTTAAATTAGGTTTGGTTTAAAGGTGCAGCATTATTTGTTTGGATTTAGGTTTGGGTTAATATTGCTCATTTTAACCCAAATGGGGGCAGTGGTGGCCTAGTGGTTAGGGAGTTGCCCCCTCATCGAAAGATTGTGGGTTTCGATTCCCTCACAAGTAGGTTGCCCTGAGGTACCCTTGAGCAAGGTACCGTCCCCGTCACTGCTCCCCGGGCGCTTTCAATAGCTGCCCACTTCTACATGGTGTTTGTGTGCATGGGTTAAATGCAGAGGTCCAATTTCGTTGTGGTTCACGTGTGCTGTGCTGTGACCTCACAATGTAACGAAGGTTGTCACTTTCACTTTCATTTAGTGGATGCTTGTTTCTTTGCAAGGGAGGGACTTTGAAGCTACAGTGCAGTAACAGCTTAAAAGTATGAGTGAACAGTTTAACAGTATAGTGAATGAGTTGAGCAGGTGAAGTGATAAGTAAGAAGTTAGGTGTGTTCGAGGAGTTAGGAGAGAAGGTGTTCTTGGAAGAGATGTGTCTTTAGGAGCTGCTTGAAGGTAAAGAGGGAAAGCCCTGCTCTAATACGTTTTGGGAACTTGCTCCAAAATCACTGTATCCAGAGCGAGAACACTCCACACCGAGACTGTTTTTTGCAGAGATGATGATGATGATGAAGATGCCTGATGACGTTCCTTAGAGGAACCTAATGAACAAGAAGTATAAGCCAGTATGGGTTCAATTAGCTAGGAGTCAATCCTGAAGTTGCTCTGTAGGCAAGTGTTAGGGACTTAAATTTGATTCAGGCAGCCAGTGGGGGTCAGTGAATAGTGGCGTGATATGAGTCCTATTTTGTTGATCAAACACACATGCCGACATATTCTGGACCATCAAGTTGCATGATGGGAGACCTGCTAGAACATTACAGTAGTCAAGGGAACAGATAATCTTGGCCTGAACCGGGGGTAGTGTGGACATGGCAAAGATGCAGTATGTTCAGTAAAAGGTTTTTCACACCCTTGGTTTGGAAGAGAGATGAGAAGAATTTTACCTTGATACTGTGACTGATGGACTGATTGGCTGAGATGACTGTAGTTCATTCTTAGAGTAAGTTGAAGGGAGTCTTCCTTGACAGGTATGTAGCGTGAGAAAATCGGTGTGAAGGTGCAGTACTGTTCAGTGTTGGTTCTGAGTGTGGTTTTGGTGTGAAGGCACTGCACAGTCTGCTTATGATTTTAGTTTAGTTTTGAATTGCTTTGATGGTTTTTTAAAAATGAGTATCACGAACACACCACTGCACAACACTCAGTGCACCACATTTAACCCATTCACCAAGTGCACCTGGGGCAGACATGTATCCAGCACCCAGAGACCCAAGTTGGTACCTTGCTCAAGGCTACCTCAGGTTAAGCTACTGGTGCGAGATATGAACCCACAACCCTTCGATCTTAGGGTCTCTAACCACTAGTCCACTTCTGTCTAAGTTTTAATTTTGATTGGCTCGGTTTGTTGCTTGTCCACGTTGTTTCTCCACCTTTTGCCCTAAGTGCAGAGTTTAGGGATTGGTTTAATTTGTTAATGGGTTTGGTTTGATTTTCTATGAAGGTTCAGCGCTGTTTGGCATTGGGTTTCGATGATGTTTTGCCTTGTTTTGGCTTCGGTTTAGCATTGCTCTGGTTGGATGGGGTCGGTTTGCAGGCTCTATTGCAATGAATAGGCGGCACTGGACTCCGTGGGAAGCCTGGCCACTCTAATCCTTTTTGAGGGGGAGATTCTGCCCAACCTTCCTTCATCTGCTCGCATTAGCCGTGTAATCCCATCTCATTCACTTTCTCATTTCAGGGATTTTAAGAGTGGCAGTGCAGTTAGCTGAAGGGAGCCGCTGCATTTCTTCGAGGAAGGAAAGAAGTGAGCCGGTTTTAAGTTCCGCTGGGTTTTAGCCTGCACTCATGCTCTCTTTGGCTGGAAGGAAGGCCAGAGTCTGTGATTTAATTAGCACGGCGTGTTAGTGTGTTAATCACTGCCTGTCCGCATGCTAGGCTCCCGGCTGAGCATGTGGACAGTGTGTGCGTGTGTGTGTCTGTGCGTGTGCTCATTAACTCCTATACGACCAGTCTGCGTGTGAATATCCAGCTACTTGTGTGTCTCATTGGAGTGAAGAAAGAGCAGTAATGAGGAAAAACAGCTGGTCTAATCAAGAGTGAAGAGGAGCGCATGCGATGACCTCAGACAAGTCTGCACACACCAGTACACCCATACAAAGACACATTATCAGTTTTTGCAACATCCATCAAAAATATATGAAAAAATATGGAGGGACCTAATTCAAGATCAGACCTTCTTCTTACTTTTTTTTTGTGTGTGTGACATTATGGCTGCAGCAGTGAAGTTCCTTACAATGATTTTTTAATTCGATTTCCCCCGAGGTGTATGTGGGTGTGTGAGTGTGTTTGTCTGTATGCCCTGTCCAGGGTGTTTCCCCACCCTTTGCCGTGTGTGTGATGGGATGGTCTCCAGCACCCTCCAAGACTAATGTCTTCTAAATCACATCAACCAAATTAATGAAGAGCTGGATAAAGTAAGAGTGAGTTGAGAGAAGCTCTGCTGAAGTATTTTTACTGAATTTAAATTCTGGTGTTATACTAGTGACTCCAGTGTTAAACTAGAATGAGAATTTGAAAACATGTCTTGACTGGTGGAATGTGGAAGTAATGAAGAATTAAATAACTCTAATGCCTTTTTGCACTGCAGCCTCATGAATATTGCTGGTGTGTGTGTGTGTGTGCATAACCTAATGTGTTTTATTTTTTGTTCATCTCTTCAAGATGGATAACATGACACTGCTAGGAAAAGCAGTTGGACAAATACATGAAAAGACAGAAAGATTAAAAAGGCTGAGGACTGGCTTTCGACTCTGGAGGTTATAGCTGATGCAGCAGTGCTGAGTTTAGTTCCAGTCATACAGCGGTCAATACAAACCGCCCATAGAGACAGGCACACCAGCAAGTATTGGTGAGGTCTTACTGTTCTTGCCTTAAACATATGTAGAGTCTGAAAAACACCAAACACTCTGTTAAAATGCACATCCTCTTCATTAAATACTAGTAAAAACCAATTTACTCCCATTTTAATCCTCTATACAATAATACTAGCATGGCAATAGGACAGTGAATGACAACACACACACACACATACACGATCTCTCTCTCTTCCTCTCTCTCTTTCGCTCTCTCTCTCGCTCTCTCTCTCTCACTCTCTGTGTTCTGATAGCTTGGCCTTGTTTGATGCCACTGCATTTTGTATTGGTGCTACGGGATCAATTAATACTTGCACAGAGAACTGTGTTTGTGTGTGAGAGAGAGAGAGAGAGAGAGTGTGTGTGTGTGGAAATGATAGTGAAACTCTTCCTCCAAAGTCATTATATCTCGTCCATTCTCAGGACCCCATCACCTCTGAGACCTTCTCGTGAAAGCTCCCCACCCCCTCATATTCGAGCCGCGTTATCCCGAGCGATTGTGCTTTTAAGCACCACCTTGTTCTGGCAGCTGTCAAAGCAGCAAGTGAGAGGTGTTTAGATGTGTTTGCATGACCCTAGCATGTGTCCAACTAACAAGACCACCCCCCCATCCGCTCCTGGCAGAGTAAAAACAGCTCCTGCGAAACAGCCTCGCTTGTTTGATTAGACCTATGACTGAGTGTTAAACCCTGTCTTATTTAATATCACATTCAAAGAGTCTTTTTCCCATTTCTGTGTGCTTCTCTGTTTTCTGTGTCTGCACAAAAACCCCCACACACTGGGAAAAAAATGTCTAGTCAAAATGTCAATACTTTTATTTTGGAGTGATGCAAAATAAAGGAATAAACACAAAAAATAAATAAATAAAAGTGCCGAAAATATTCTTTATTATTTTTTTATTTGAGTAATTATTTCATTGGCAGGCCATATTACTTATGCTTGATTCACAGGAAAAAAAAACTTTTTATAAAATCTGTTTATACAAGAATGTGTCATATAATATTGACAGAGAAATATAGACTTAAAATAATTTCTATCAAGATTTTTTGTGTTCATGTTTATTTAAATTTGTAGTTTAAAAGGGGAACGGTTGTCATATTTTCATACGTTTTGAATAATTCAGTTGACATAAACAAAATACTGATCAGTTTTGAAATGATTCACTGTAGAGAAACTTAAGCTCTGCCCAATCTCTTCTTGGTGCATAAAATAAAGATATCAGTTGCATTTACTATCCAGAAACTACCAGGTGAACCTTGACATTTTTAATAGTAATTTTTAATTTAATTTGCTATTAAATAGCATATTTAATAGTAATAGTAAAGCTTGACATTTTAATAGTGATTTTAACATTTTTTTACATTTTTTATTTTATCATCATTTCCTATAGCTCTCATGTATGCTAAAAAAACAAACAAACAAAAAAAAAAACAACTAGGCCAAACCTCAAAACTCATACCACAGGCATCAAGCAGCATTTATTACTGTTTGATGGAGTCATTTTAAATGTGCGGGAGCTCTTAATACGCCTGGTTTCCATCTCCAATGCTGTGATCCATTCTGGTATAGAATATTTAACTTCAGACCAGCCTGAATGACTTTATCTATATCAGTTCAGTGTTTTTCACCTAGTTTGTTAATATGTTATCAGGGACTAGTATCTCATGGAGCTTTATTCAGCTGGACTGTCCTCATATCTCTAAGAAAGTGCTGCTTTCAATTCCCAGCTCCATTTCCTTGTGGAGTTTGTATCTTCTCCCAGTCCACAGGCCATAGACATGAATGTCAGGTGGATCAGAGATGCATAATTACTCCCGGGGTGTGACTGTGTGTATTTGACGGACACCCTATCCCGTCTGTTTCTCTGCCTTTCGCCCTGAGTTCTGGGATAGGCTTCAGTTCCCCTCACAACCCTGGACTGGAAAAGCAGCCCAGATAATGGATGGACGATTGTTTAGCTCTTTCTGTTTTACTCCACTCTTTCTGTGTCTTCTAATCGATAGAGAAGCTGGGAAGTTTACTAGCACTTTCTTTCTTTCAAGTTTTACTCACCCATTTAATGTCCCCGATTAAAAAAAATTGGTTATGCTTTACTTTGATGGTGGTTTATTAATGATCCACAGGGATTTTAATTTAATGTTAATGAAATATATGGTGAAACCTTTAGATTTAAGGTTAAGGTTGTGATTAAGGTTCAATTTAATTGGGTCTTTCATATACGGCTCAAAATGCAGGATCTTCAATAGGTGTGGAAATATGTGGACAGTGGGCCATCCAAATAAAGTTTTACCACAATCTCAATAAAATACTGATTTTTCAGTGTATGATGTTTGATTGATCATAAATACATCCATCCATTTTCTGCCGCTTGTCCCAAATGGGGTCGCGGGGGAGTGCATCCCAGCTCACACAGGGCGAAGGACAGGGGACACACCCTGGACAGGTCGCTAGCCCATCGCAGGGAGGAGCGAGACGGGGACGGCACCTTGCTGAAGGGTACCTCCGGGCAACCTATCGGGAAGGGGTTCGAACCCCCGACCCTCCGATCATGTAGCCAACGCCCTAACCACGAGGCCACCACTGCCCCTGATCATAAATACATTCCATTTTATTTATATTTACCAATTTAGGATTTACACACATAGACCTCTATCATTCTTCCCTGCTGGGCTCTGTTTAATGTCAGGGGATCTGCATTAATATGACTTTTTTTTCAATCCCAAACTCGTCTCGTCCCGTCGCTCGAGTGTGAGCCAGGTATAACCAGCAAGGAGATGCGGGCCCTTATTGCTACAGGGTTGTCATGGTTGCTGCAGAACGCAAAAGCGTAGCTTTGGACGGCTGTGTGTTTTTCTGGGACTTCAGAACAGTCATCAGTGGCAGAGATCTGATAATCCGGTTGGCATAAGCCAACGGGTTCTAGGAGCATATGGGAGGCATGGTCCATCAGCAAAGCCGGGGTACTGGTGCATGCTCTCTATATGAGAGGGTCAGTTTTTCTCTCTCTCTCTCTATCTCTCTCTCTCATTCTTTCTCTCTCTCACACTCACACTCACGCGCATACACCCACTTAGTTTCACTCGTATGGACACACTCATGCAGCACACTCAGTCATGGATGCAAAACAAGTTCGCTAGCAGACGTTGTGCGTAGACATTTACAGATGGAGTGGATCACACATGCACACACACACGCACACACGCACACATGCACACATGCACACACACACCAGGATGTAAACTTTCTCCATCTTCCTCACATGCACAAACACACAGCCTGAGTGTAACAGGCAAACACACTGCGGCAGAAGCACCCCCACCCACACAACATATGTCCTGATGGGCTCTCAACCTCTCCTGTCATTCTGCTCATTCCATCATACTTCTACCCATCTTGCGCTCTCTCTCTCTCTCTCTCTCTCTCTCTCTCTCTCTCTCTCTCTCTCTCTCTTTGACAATCAGTGAAAACAAGTGAAGCAATTCTTTCAACAAAGCAGAATAAATTCTCGCGTTAATTTCCAAATTAGTGTTTGTAAGCAGAAAAGGACACGTTTTATCAGAATTTGAATTTGATTTGATGATTATTCGTTCTCGTGCGTATACTCAATAAAGTTATTGCTTTTTGGAAAGCTGTTATTATTCAGCGTTTAAACGAACCGAGAAAAAGTGTCATTGCAGAGTTCTGAATAAATGTAAATGTAATGAAACACATATTACATACAGTTCCTCTGCATTTCTCCCATACTTACTGTGCAGGAGGGGGCAGCTATTTAAAGCACCCGGGGAGCAGTGATGGGGACGGTACCTTGCTCAAGAGTAGCCTCAGCGCAACCTACTGGTCTGGGATTTGAACAAACTCTCCGATTCTGGAGCCTATATATTGTTATTTATAAATAGATCCTGCTGTTCTACTCTGTCGTTTCAAAAAGAAGTAGGAACTCTTGAAACTGCTGGCGCCATTTCTTTAAGCTTCTTTTAAGCCATCTAACAGACTCACCCGGTCAACAAAAAGAAAATCCCCAAAAATGGAATGAATAAATACGGTGCCATATTGTGTAGCAGGGTGAAGTGTCAGGCCAACATGAAAGCAGGGAAGTGGATACGGCCGAAGCATAATGCAGGCCTTACGGGCGGGAGCAGTTGAGGTGGAGACTAAATAAAACAGGTGGACTTCATCAGTTCTGTCTACAAGTTCATTACTATCTATCTGGATTCAGCTGTTTCAGCGATGACCCTTCTGTCCTTTCTGCTCTGTTATGCCGGATGCATTCTGGTCTGTGCATTTATTTATTCATAATGATATTTTGTCATACATAGTGTGTAAGCCTCCCTCTGTCACATCAAACCCCTCATGTCTCCTCTTTTGTCCTCTTTTTTATAAACATGCTGCTGCATGTCAGTATTGTTACTGCAGAAAGGCCCAAAAAGTGAGTTAACTTTTGAGAAATGTGCTGCTGCTGTTTTGCAGTAGATGTAGAGTAGAGGAGGAAAGAGTTCATGGTTTTTAGAGGAAATGGTCATTAAACACGTTCATCCATCAATGGAAAATCACAACCTTTTGAACAGAGAGTGTTACGAAAACAAATAAATAAATCAATCAATAAAAATGCTAATGCAAATAAGCTCCTAGCAGGCGATATGACCTCACAGCAGCTTGGCTGGTCCCCCACTGTGTGTGAGGGTTTTGGTTGTAAAGCGGCTGACTGCACACTGACTCATCTGAGCGGGATCTGAGTGGCAGCCATGTGGAAACAACAAATGCTTAATTAATGGAAGATGCTGCCCTATTAAGAAAGATGATTATGTAATTAAAGATCATTTGGTAAGAAGGGGTGAAGGCCTGGAGAGGAGGTTAATGAAAAATGAGGTGGGTGTGTTCGTGTGTGTGGTCGTGCACGCTTGTCTGTGTGATCTGAAAAATTTACACTTTGTGTAAGAATGGGTGTAATGATATGAATCTGCCATTTCCAAGCGATCAATTTATCTTTTTTGTGATTTTGGGCAACTAGGCTTGGCGGCAAAACTTTACACACACACACACACGCGCGCGCGCTCACTACACGTACACACTCTTGGCCGTCTGTCTGCACAGACTGTCTGGTTTCCGTGACGACCACACCTGTGACAAGGCCGGGTTGCTGTGACGAGAGGAGTGTTTCTGACGATGATGGGAAAGAGGAGAGATCGATGATGCTGAAAGAGAGATCGAGGGGGGAAGGGGGGGGGCATATAAACCTCTTTATTCATACATCATTTGGAAAATCTGTCTGGCTGTCTGTCTGTCTGTCTGTCTATATCTATCTATCTATTCAAATGTGTATATATCACTTTTTCATTTTCATTCACCTTCTCTGCATTGCCCTTTCTCTCTCTCCTGCTACCTTTTTCTCTCTTACTCACACACACGCACACACACACATGCACACACTCTCACTCATTCACTCAATCACTCATTCATTCACACACACACACTCTCTCTCTCTCTCTCTCTCTCTCTCTTTCTCTGTCACCCTGTGGTTTATCACAGTGCCATAGTGAGCAGAGAAAGGGAGGATGAAAGAATAGAGGAGTGTCACTCCTGCACTCTCTCTTTCACTCTCTCTCTCTCTCTTTCTCTCTCTCTTCCTCAGGGATAAGCACTCAGTGCTGTTAATTGGAGGTTCGCGCTGCGGGCCGCCCTGAATCTCCCTCCTCCTCACATTAGACCTGAGTCACTGCACTCGCACCCCCAATCGTGCGAGTGTGTCTAGGGTGTGTATGTGCATGTGTGGGTGTGTGTGCGGTGGGTGGGTGTGAGTGGGAGGAGAGAGTGCAGTTTGTATCTGTTTGGTAGGCAAGAATCTGGTTACTGTATGTGCTAGTCTATTAATCTCTAGATTTCATATTAATGTTTAATAGCTATGTGTGTTTGTGTGTGCGAGAGAGAGAGAGTGAGCGAGCGAGCGTGAGCGTGCAGTGCAGTGCAGTAGAGATGGCAGTCGACCAATCTCTGTAAACCTCAGGTGGATTAATTATCAAAAGGGGCCGCGCTTGTTTGAGCAGAACAATAGAGGTGTGAAAGAGCTGGGCTGTCTAACTGTGTCACTCTCTCTTTCTTTTTCTCTTTTCCTCTCTCTCGCCCACTGGATCCAAAGCCAAACAGTGCATATTTAAGTTCTTTGTAATAACTGAGCAGTTTATTTTATCCACCCTCCTTGTACGTTCACACTTTGGCCATTTTATTGGAAACGCCTGCTTTCTAGATTTCTTTTGCAGATGCCATCGCTGGAGCAATGGTTGTCTGGTGGTTAGAGACTATGCACCATGCTCAGAAGGTCATGGTTTTGAGTCCTAGACCAACGTTAAGGTACTGTCCCCATCACTGCTCCCCAAGTGCCGGATATAAGGTTGCCTGCTGCTGTAATGTTGGTATGGGTTAAATGCAGAGGAAGCATTTTGTTGTTGTGCTGAGGTGTGTTCACAATGACAAAGTAGTCACTTTCACTTTAGATTTAGTTTGCGCCCCCTCTAGCAAGAATGAAAGCCAAAGGGACACCACCGCCTCGCCCCCCAATTAGTAAACAGAGTTTATAGTTCATATTTTTCCATTCACACGTTTTCATCCTTCATAAGTGCGCTGCTTTTGACCACAGGGTCACTGTTTTGAGGATATTCTTGCCTGGTGGACTACTCTCAGCCTGACACTGAAGTCACTGCCGTGGTTTGATGTGCAAATAACAGTGCATTAACATGCTGCTACCATGTCATATCCCTGCTATTATCTTTGGTCAGCAGCGGTCTTGTGGTGGCCACTTTTACTCGGACAGGGTAGATGGTTTTATAGCATGCATTTTTCATTTTTATTATTATTCTTGTGCCTTGTAGGCAAAATCTTGGCGCATGGCTAATGAAAAAGATTCTGATTTGGATTTTTCCCACTCTCTGAATTATATATTTCTTTCACTATTGATTGGAAAACCTTAATGCATCATGCACAGCACATCCCTCTCTCATTATCTCATTTTTTATTTATTTCTTTCTTCTTCCACTTTTCTCCTTCACCAAATACCTTCTCCCTCACCTCTATCTTCATATGCGTCCCTCCATCAATGATTGATTGTTCCATCAATCTGTCTGCAGTCCCCGTTTGGCACGCTGTTTAGTGTCTGTTCTCTTCTCCTGCCTTCCTTTTCCTCCTGCAGAGGATTGCGCTCTGATTAGTTTGTATTCAGTCTGCCTGCCTGTGAAATAGGAGGCCGCTGGTGTGGCGGCCAAGTCTTCTAATTGCCAGACTTAATCAAACAGACAAATAGGGGGGATGGAAGGCAGCCTGTGACCTTTCCAAGATGGCATCCTCTGCCTCAGCTCTTGAGGAAGATAGTTGCCAGCCGGCTCCTCTGTTAATAATGCTGACAAATGCAAGTGTGTGCATGTTTGCATGTGCGCGCATGTGCACGTTTGCAATTTCAGTGCCATTTTCTCACCTCAACTAATAGACCACGTGACCATGAATAGCATGCAAACATTCAGATAGACCCACCCACCCCTACAGATGCACATACAGATTAGTTTATAAACGATCTTCTGATGGAAGTGTACAGTTTACTGTGGGATGTTTTACTCCAGCTCAAAAGATCAACTGCTTCAAGTAGACTGAATTCATTTTAATTTGAATCAACTCTGATGCTATGCTTTTGGAACAAGTAAAAGCAAACTTTCTCCCAAGTTAAACTATTTTCAACAATTTGCTAAATTGCCTAAGATCCCTCAAGTGCAGATCCTTTAGATGCTGTAAATTGAAAGCTGGAGTGATTGGACTAGTGTTTCTAGGGCGTCCCACAGGTTATCAATCAGATTTACAACTGGGGAATTTCAAAGTCAACACTGAACCTTTTATCATGTACTTTAAACTCTTCCTGAATGGTTAATGGTATGGCAGGACATTGTCTAAAGAAGCCACTGCCATTGGGAGTACAGGTGGCGTGAAGGTTGTACTTGGTCTGATGCATCATTTAGGTTGATGGTACATACCAAAGTAGCTTCCATATGAATGCCAGAACCCAAGGCTTACTGGCAAGACATCGCCGAGGCCATCACACAACCTCCACCACCTTTATTCTTCACATATTGCATCCTGGTACCATCTTTTCCCTTGTTTGGGATGCCCAGGCACACATGATGTAAAAAATGTCATATATATATATTACAGCAGGCCAATTTCTTTCATAGCTGCATACGTCAGTTGTAATGTTCATGTGTCTAGGCGATGGATTGGATTTGTAGCTGTTTACTTCAGTAGCTCTCCTGTGGGTTCAAACCAGGCTGACTAGTCTTCATTCCCCACATGCTTCAGTGAGCCTCAGGCGTCTATGACCCTGTTGTTGGTCCTCCAGCTGTCCTTCGTTTTGGGCGGTGCTTTACCACTGCAGTGCCCTGACCCAGTCGTCTAGCCGTCACAATTTGGGTTCAATTCTCAGAGGTCCTTATGCTTGCCCATTTTTCCAGCTTTCAACACATCAGCAAGAACTGACTGTTCACCGTGTAATATGTCCCACCCCTGGACGGTTGCTATTGTAACACAGAGTTTTTCACCTCAACTGTCGGTGATTCGACTCTGCTGATAGGTTCACTTTAATGTCTAATGATACTGTAATGTGGACAGCGGTGGTTAGGGCCGAGGCCCCAGGGTCATAAGGTTGTGGGTTTGAACCCCAGACCAATAGGTTGCCCTGAGGTACCCTTATGCAAGGTTCCGTCCCCGTCACTGCTCCTTGGGCGCCTTCAAAAGCTGTGTGAGTGTGTGCGTGTGTGCGTGTGTGTATGGGTCAAATGCATAGGTTTCATTTTATTGTGGTTCACTGTTTGCTGTGCTGTGTTTCACAATTTTATTAGAAACAAAAAACAAGTTGTTTGCAAGAAAAAAAAAAGCAAGGACCATTGTAACCCAATACTTGGAAAACACATACACACACACACACACACACACAGACACACACACCCTCTTTTCTCCATCTCAACTTTTTTGTTTGTAGTTTACTAGTGAGTCATGCTGTTTCCTCAGTGATTCTGAATTAGCACTTGACCTCTCTGTGTCAGATGCAATGGCTAATGGCTGTGCTGTGGCATTCATCATACTAAGGCTTGTTTGTTTGTGTGTGTGTGTGTGATGATCCGTTGTGTTCAGAATTCACTCTGACAGACTGGTCTGGGATTGAGCGTTTGAGAGCATGGCTGAAAGTGATACAGCATTAGCCACAAAACAGCTTTTAGGCCTCAAGATTTGCACAGCCTACAAATCCATCATGGAGAATAAACCAAGCTGAAAGAGTGTGTGTGTGTGTGTGTGTTTGTGTGTGTGTGTGTGTGTGTTTGTGTGTGTGTGTGTGATTGCAGTTGATGGTTTGTCTTGGCTGTGTATGAGTGTTGTAGTTCAGTGTGCAATAACGTAGTCGTGCAGTTTAAACAAGTCACTTACTGAGAACCGAAAAACACCTGTGGCCTTCTCTCACGGGGCAAAATCTCTCACCCCCTCTCTCTCGCTCTCTCTCTCTCTCTCTCTCTCTCACTCTCGCTCTCTCTCTCACTCTCTCTCACTCTCTTTCTCTCTCGCGCTCTCTTTCTCTCTCGCTCTCTCTCTCGCTCTCTCTTTCTCTCGCTCTCTCGCTCTCTCTTTCTCTCTCACTCTCTCTCTCGCTCTCTCTTTCTCTCGCTCTCTCGCTTCTCGCCTTCTCTTTCTCTCTCGCCTTCGCTCCCGCGCCACAGCCGCCTCTCTCTCTCTCACTCTGTGCTCTCATCTCAGTCTCGGATTCCCGCCTCTGCCTTCGCTCTCTCTCACACTCTTGTGCTCTCTACCTCAGTCCTTGACCCCGCTCTCTCTCTCTCTCTCTCTCTCTCTCTCTTGCTCTTACTCTGCTCACTCTCTCGCTCTCCGTCTCTCACTCTTGCTCACTCTCTCGCCTTCGCTCTCTCTCTCTCTCACTCTTGTGCTCTCTTACTCTCAGTCTCGATCTCGCCTCTCTTGCTCGCGCTCTCTCTCTCTCCTCTCTTCTCTCTCTCTCTCTCCCCCACTCCTTGTCCCCACTCCCTCGATCCGCCTCCCACCTTTGCCTCACTTCCTGGGGCCTCACCTCTCTCTCTCACCTTGTCTCACCTCCTCTCGCCTCGCCTCTCACTTCTGCTCTCACTCGATCTCACTCTCTCGCTTTGCTTGCTCATTATTATTCTTTGTTTCTGTGTTTATTCTCAGCCATTTTCTTGTCTCTATTTTCTTTCCTCTCCTTTTGTATCCTATGACAGTTTCTCTCTTTTTCTAATTTTCTTTCTTTTTTGTGTTCATCTCTCTGCCTTGCTTTTCTCTGCCTTCTCTCTCTCTCTCTCTCTCTCTCTCTCTCTGTCTCTCTCTCTCTCTGTCTCTCTCTCTCTCTCTCTCTCTTTCTCTCTCTCTCTCTCTCTCTCTCTCTCTCTCTCTCTCTCTCTCTCTTAATGGTACTTTGCTGGGGATCTATAGATACTACCAGAAAGGTCAGGATTACTGGGTTTACACAGTAACAAACAGGATGCAGCAAATTAAACAAAATACATTTAAATGCATGAAGACATTTTAAAATGAATGATCTACACGTTTTGCATTTGCTGTTTCAAAATAGCTACAAAACTTTTGGTACACTGTTCAATAAACAATGACCAGCCAGCTGGAATTAAATATTGTGATTTAATTGAGGGAAAAAAAGGTCACATTGCTGGGTGCCGGTGGTCAAGCGGTAGGGTACTTGTCTATGGTTCAAGAGGGTCTGAGGTCCAAATCCCACCCTCTGGCACTACCACCACTGGGTCCCTGAGCAAGACCCTTAACCCTGAGTGTCTCCAGGGGGGACTGTCCCTGTAATTAGGATGTGGACGTTGCTCTGGATAAGAGCATCTGCTAAATGTTGTTATTGTTATTATTTATGTTCATTCAATGTACAGCCATGGCCAAATGTTCTGAGAATGACACAAATATTAATTTGCACAAAGTTTGTTGCCTCAGTTTTTATGCTGGCAATTTCCATAAACTCCCGAATGTTATGAAGAATGATCAGATGAATTATTTGTAAAGACTCTTTGCCGAGAAAATCAACTTAATCCCAACAATATCAGCCACAAAAGGACCTGCTGACATCGTTTCAGTGATCCTCTTGTTCACACAGGTGAGAGAGTTGAGGAGGACATGGCTGGAGATCACACTGTCATGCTGACTGAGTTAGAATAGCAGACTGGATGCTTTAAAAGGAGGGCGGTGCTTCAAATCATTGCTCTTCCTCTGTTAACCATGATAACCTGCAAGGAAACCCATGATGTCATCATTGCTTTGCACAAAAAGAGCTTGACAGGCACAGCAGCAAGCAGGTCTGAGTGTATCTGCACACACAGGATGTCCTGGTGTCAAGAAGGGCAACAAAGAAACCACTGCTCTCCAAGAAGAACATCAGGGACAGACTGATATTCTGCAAAACTTACATGAATTGGACTGTTGAGGACTGGGGTAAAGTCATTTTCTCTGATAAATGCCCTTTCTAATTGTTTGGGGCATCCGAAAAAGATTGTCTGGAGAAGAAAAGGTGAGCACCACCATCACTCCTGTGTCCTGCCAACAGTAAAACATCCCTAGACCATTCTTATGCGTGGTTGCTTCTCAGCCAAGGAAGTGGGCTCACTCAATTTTGCCAAACAACACCGTCATGAATAAAGAACGGTACCAAAACATCCTCTGAGAACTTCTCCTGACCATCCAAGAACTGTTTGGTGAAGAACATGAGCATGACGGAGCACCATGCCTTAAGGCAAAAGTTATAACTAAGTAGCTCAGGGAGCAAAACATCAATATTTAATGGCCGGGAAATTCCCCAGACCTTAATCCCATTGAGAACTTGTGGTCAATCCTCAAGAGGCAGGTGGACACTCGCAAACCCACAAATTCTAACAATCTCCAAGTATTGATTGTGCAGGAATGGGCTCCATCAGTCAGGATTTGGCCCAGAAGTTGATTGACAGCATGCCAGGGTGAATTGCAGAGGTCTATAAAAAGAAGGGCCAACACTGCAAATATTGACTCTTTTATAAACGTAATGCAAATGTCAATAAAGGCCTTTGAAACTTATAAATGCTTGTAATTATACTTCAGTTACCATAGAAACATTTGACAAAATCTTAAAACGCTGAAGCAGCAAACTTTGTGAAAACCAGAACTTGTCAGTCTCAAAACTTTTTGTTTTCAAATATTATTTAAATATTTTAAAATGCAACCCAAAACCTTTTTCCTCTTTTATTATTGCAAACGGCATTTTGTATGAACTAGAATTTAATTCTGATGGTCTTCACAAACATCTACATCAGGCGGGATGTACCGTAGACATGCCCCAATAATTATCTGTGATAAGCTAGCTCCTTTCTGCCTTCCCAGCACATCTTTTTTTGTGTCTGAATAAGTCACGTATGAACATCTTCGATAATCCTACAAAATCTGTGTTTGATTGAGAATAGTCAGTTCTCAGAGTTGATTAGAAGGGGTGAAAGGATTTGAGTCACTGAGGCTGATCTGCTGTTAATGTCATAGTGCCAAATACAACAGCACACACTCAGAGCGCTTGTAGAGTCAGCAGTATTTAAAGGTCTTTATAAATACTATAGCATCCCACACACCATCGCATGTACGTAAAACAGCTTCATGTAGTGCTACTGAGTGTTTTATTCTGGGCTACTTTCTGAGTAAACTTTGTAGGGAAGCCAGTCAGAACTAAATTCATCAGCCAAACAGAATCAGAGATAAAGAGCTGAACAATTGTCTTCTGGAAATGAATTTAAACATGAAACTGCAGAACCTTTACATGTGAATAGTTCATTTTAACCACTTTAACAGTCACTAATGCCCTGCCCTCCACTAGAAACTATACAAACACTTATCTGAAACTACTTTAGATCATTTATTTCATGGTTTGGTTTAGTTATGTCTAAATTAAACCAACACTGGAGCATGGGAAGACTAGCGTTTGCTTCCCCGAGTCACGTAAAGCCTTGTCACTGCATGTTTTTGAACTACTGGTGACGTAAACTTCATTGGACTGCAGGTCTGCCAAGACTGCTGGCACTCTGTAGGTGTGCGATGTCACGCGCTACACAGTTTGCATTTTCCATGTGCAGGGGTGCTGG
>CM029391.1:13752834-13940334 GCA_017165825.1 Hepsetus odoe | reverse complement strand
TACCTTTTGACAAGTGGAGTCCCCAATCACTGCCTCCCTCTCGGGTGCTTTCTAAAGCTGCCTGCACGCTGGGCTTGTAAGGGGAGTGAAATTGTCATTTCAAGAATAGTCACTTTCACTGATGTTCCCACCAGCAATTCTTTGTACATTATATTTCCTAACAATAGGGTCAATGGTAGTGTTTAGGGACTAGGCCCCAGGATTGTATGGTTGTGGGTTCAAATCCTGGACCAGTAGGTTGCCTCGAGGCACCTTTGCGTAAGTTATCATCCCCATCACTGCTCACTAGGTGCTGGATATGACTGCCCACTGCTCCACAGGTAAAGTAAGCCAACAGAGAATGCATTTTGATGTGGTTCGCTGTGTGCTCACAAAGTTGTCACTTTCACTTTCACGTCATTTCAGTAGTTCAAATTCTGAATTCTCAAACCATGCATTGAAAGTGAAAGTGAAAGTGACTACCCTTGTCATTGCGAGGTCACGGCACAGCACACATGAACCACAACGAAATTGGACCTCTGCATTTAACCCATGCACACTCAAACCCAGGCAGCAGTTATTGAAAGCGCCCGGGGAGCAGTGATGGGGACGTAATTGCTCAAGGGCAAATTCTCAGGGCAATCCTATTGGGAAGGGGCTTGAACTCGATCCTCCGATCATGTGGCTAACGCCCCACCGCTAGGCCACCGCTGCCCCGACAGCTGCTTTTAACCCATGCACACAAACACCGCGCAGGCAGCCATTGAAAGCTCCCGGGGAACAGTGACGGGGACAGTACCTTGCCTCAGGGGTACCTCAGGGCAACTCTACTTTTGAGGAATCGAATCACAATCTTTCCTGGATGCGGCCAACTCCCAATCCACTAGCCACCGCCCCTCTACTTTTAACCCATGCACACAAACATCAGGCAGTGGGCAGCTACTGAAAGCGCCCGGGAGGTGACAGACGGTACCTTTGCCTAGGGGTACCTAGGCAAACCTATTTTTGAGGGAATCAACTATTGACTCTCCAAGCGAGGCCAACTCCCTAACCACTAGGCCACCGCTGCCCCGACCTCTGCATTTAACCCATGCACACTCTAACCCGTGCAGCAGTGGGCAGCTATTGAAAGCGCCCGGGGAGCAGGATGGGGACGGGTACTCTTGCTCAAGGGTACCTAGGGCAACCTATTGGGAAGGGGTTTAACCCCGATCCTCCGATCATGCAGCTACGACTCTAACCGTTAGGCCACTGCTGTCGACCTTCTGCATTTAACCCATGCACACTCAAACTCAGGCAGTGGGTGCTATTGAAAGCGCCTGGGAGCAGTGTGACGGACGCATCATGGGTACCTCAGGGCAACCTATTGGGAAGGGGTTTGAACCCCCGATCCGCCGATCATGCGGCTAACGCCCTAACCGCTAGGCCACCGTTGCCTAATCTATTGAATCCAATCTATTGAATACTGCATTTCCCAACGACGTTGGTCTGGTAACTGATTTTTTACAGCAGGAATTCAAACCCCATTTACCCTTAACTATGATTACAACGGCACTGCTCGCGAAACTGCATTACCTCAAATCCTATCTCCATCAACACGGACTTTCTTTGTGCTGGAAGTTATACTGAGACTCATTTCTCAGCAATCTCTCTCGTCCCACAACCTCAACAACGCCTCAGACTCTAGAGTTTTCTAGCACTAAAACTTCAATGTTGAATGTTTAATGTTTTTATTTCCATCATTAATATTCCACATGATAAAGTTTGGTAACTTCATCGTGCAACTAACTTTGGTAACTGAATTTCCTAAAAATCATACTTCCACCTTTCCATACGGTTAATCCCCAAAACATGCTCCGTCAGCATGTTTACTCCAAACTGAATTTTCCTATAACAATGTCCCAGACCCAGTTCAGGCCTCTGCAGTTCAGTTCTCTATAGTCTTGACAGATTCTGCCATTACAACATCTCTGCTCTCTAATGGCTGCTGACATATGCAGCTCAACAAGCGCTGACTTTGTTCACATTATTCCTTATTTTGCTGCACATGTAAGTGTGGGATTTGGGGGGCTTTTCACAACACGGGCTGCTCCACTCCCACAGCACCACTACCATCCCCTACACACAGATTGGAGCGCTACCAACCAAATACCACATCACTCTTCACAGAATAATCGCGATGACATTTTCTCGAACGAGAACTGCTAAGATGTCCTTCGGCTTTCAAAACAACAGAGTGAAATCAGCTGACTCACCTTCAGAGAAAGAATCTCCTGGCGAAAGGCAGACTGCTAGCTGAAGGTCCAGCTCATTCTGAACATCAGGCTCTTTCAGACATTAATTAGTCACACTCAAGTATTCATATTAATTTAGTCCCTGGGCCTCTGTTAAATCATCCGGCGTATTGCATAGGCTAAATGTCACATCTGTAGCTGTTTATTGCCGATCACTTTAACTGCTCTAATTGCATGAGGGGGGATGATTTGAAAGCTCATGGTTGGGAAAAGCCATTTTTTTTCATTATGAAGCAATGCCGGGGAGAAGGAATGCCCGACAACTGCAGCTTTTCACACCTGTTTGCGGGTTTTGTGGTGGAAAGTGGTGGTGTATTCAGTTCTCTTTGCTCAGCTTTGAACCGGTGTGTTTGTGGTGTGTGTTTTTGTCTGTGTGTTGTGGGTGCTGCTGCTGCCATGCAGTGCTGAACGCTTCTGCTGATCTCTCCAACATTTTGTCTGAACTGGGGGTGAGTCGACCCGTCTCTAGCTGCTGTTCCTAATCCCATTTCCATCCCATGGCACACTTTCCCCACTCCACTCTGACAAATTTGCATACCCCTCATGCATGGTGGCACAAATGTGCATTTTGCTTTTGTGTGCTTAACTCGTTAACTGCCCATTTGTGAAAAAACTGTGTCACCTTTTAGGTCAAAAGCATGATTTTGGGGCGTATTGACACTTTGTTTCCTGATCAAGTACAGTCGCAGTGTCTGTCAGTGTATCTCGCTTCATGCTCACTAATTTACAATGATATTAAATCCATTAAACGTTTCTAAAACAAAACTGCAGATTTGAAGCTTGAGATCATGAGCGTTTACAGTGGCATAAGCACTGGTCTTAGGAGTTTCCACATCCGTCCACTCCAAAAACACATTAGCTTTTTCTCAATGGGTGGATAGGACGAACCTCCATCTCTCTCTGGAGATCTCAGCCAATAGAGGCTTTCCTTGTGACCCTTCGACCTACCAGCTTTGGTCCCATCGTTCAGCTGAGGTCCTGGCTTAGAGACAGAACAGCACTTAGTTATATAAGCTTAGCTTCAATTGCAAAGCTTAGACACTTGTTTGCAAAATCCGCGAAGATCACCTCAGTGTAGAGGGATATAATTTCCTTTTTATTAAGCCTAATTAAGCCAGTGACTAGACATAAACTGCCTTCTCATTATGACCTTATTGAGCAGTACCAGGGGTTCATAAAGTAATAAAATATCTGAATTAAGTGCTTTTGTGCATTATGCATTATGGCCATTTACACAGGAGTGTCCCTTATTATGTTCTTGTAAGCCTCACCAAGTTAACAGATGCTTATTAAGTTATCTAACCAATAACTGATAACCAGCTGGCTTCTCACTGTTAATTTATTAAGCAGTAATTAGAGTATATGAAACTACATTGGAGAATTATTTATTTAATTAATTAATTATTTATTTAAATAATAGATTTTCTTTTCATTTGTTGATATGAATTGATATCAATATGGGTGATGATGGACAAAAAAAACCCAACCACCACCAGTCAGGGCAGAGCATCACACACACCTGACATACCATGACAATTCCTAATGCACAATGTTTTAGTGTCTGTTCAAACCAGGTTAGTACATGTTAACTAGAAGCTTTACTTCAGAAGACCGGCCCAGAGCTTCCTTTTTAGAACAAATTGTTTATTTGAGGCTTTACAGGAACAAAAAGGGAAATATGCAAATATTCAATGTGCCAGTACGCGCACAGGCATCCGCATTTACAAGAGCACACGCGAGGCGCCCGGCTGGCGAGGTTATGGGATGCTGCACCTGTCTGAGCTGCTTTTGGGGCTGCTAGCATGTCAGAGCAGAAAACAAACTAATCCTTCCATCGTTTGTCAGAAAGGTCTGGGGGCTGGTAAACAGCCCATCCGTCATCACTGTTGTTGTCACGGCAACACCAGATGCAAGAGCGGCTGAATGAGTTGTCGGTGAAAATTTGCAAAAAAAAAAAAAAAATGTCACATTTTGAACTATAAATTTTGAGGCTGTTATAGAAGTCATCAGTTTTACACACACATAACACAATTTATTGATGTCAATGCCACCGCTGGATCCCCAGCGCAAATAATACCTACTTGTGGGTCTCCTGACCATTGATGAAGAGGCTAATAAAAGACAAGACAAGAGAGAGAGTACAAAGAGAATAGAATACTATCGTCAGAAACCTTGATCTGCCACTTTACAGCAGTGGATGAAGCTGAAAAGTGGTTCAAAACGATGGCGCAAACATCACAGATGTGGATCTACACTGCAGAAGGCCTCTCCTTCCTGAGGATGTGTAAACACCAGTCTTTTTGAATCTGCAGATTCCTTTGATAAAGTCTGGCGAAAATTCATGAAAGGTTTCAGACTAAGCAGCATATGTTGTGATTTTTTAATAAGATTTACTAAAGTTGTAAGCAAATTGCTCTCCCTCTGCGAGGATAAGGCCAATCTGGGCCGGAGCTCTGGATTATTAATTTATCTTCTGCTGTCTACTTTGATGACATGAGTTAGATAGAGGCAGGCCTCTTCTCTCTCTCTCTCTCTCTCTCTCTCTCTCTCTCTCTCTCTCTCTCTCTCTCTCTCTCTCCACACACACACACACACACACACACACACACACACACACACACACACACACACAAACTTTCTTTTCTTCCCTAGTTTTCTATTCGGACCCCCATTGCTTTTTCCTTTACATTTCTCTTCCAAACACACACACACACACACTTTCTCTCTTTTCCTCCCCCCGCTCCAATCCGGACTCCCATCGCCTCCTCCTTTTCATTTTCTCTTCTCCAAATCGCCTCCCTTCATCCACTCAGCTCCTCTCTTAATTAGTCCAGCCCCTTTGAGCGAGCTGCTTTTTTATCTCTTGCTCTGATGCTTTGTCTCCTCATCAACATAATGATTTTTTAATCTGTTCCCCTTTTTATGTCATGAACATCTATGCATTTGTCACATCCGCGATTTTCTTTTTCCTAAACCTCATTTATTTGTCCCTCAGTTTTATCGTCCTTTAATCTCTTCCTATCTACCTTCCCATCCGCCTTTGTTCCAGGCTCTCTTTATTTTTAAGCTCATTCTTTCTTCACTTTTCTCTCCCACCTCTTCACAATCAAGAGGAAATTATTTAACTTAGTAACGCCGCAAAACCACATTCACAAGTGCATGTCGCCCCCACACCACTTTGTACTAATCCCACGTAGCATCATGTGCAAAGCCGCTGCTCGGGAACGTCTCAAAATTACTTTCCATAAATTAATTCGGAGTAGAAGCTCTTCATCAAGACATGGCCCACTCGCCAGAATCTAAGCAGGATAAAAATAAGTGGGTAGATTTTAGGCCAGCAGCCATCTTTGCCCTTTCAACCTCAAGGTCTTTCTGTTTGAAGACTTATTTAGGATTTTATGGATGATATAAAATCAATAAAAGTCTTTCCAGCTCACGCAGTGTCATTCTGTCCATGTACAAATCATCAGGTTCAGCATGGCGGCATCCTGGGAATAATAAGCTTGCTAAAAATGACTAATTGTCCCATTGATCATCTTTCTAAACATCTGTGGAAAAAAGCACCCTGCCAGCACGCTGATTTGTTTTGGCAATCTGGTCATTAACCTTAAAGGGTCACATCAAAGCTCGAAACCATTTCAGGTAAAACTGGGGAGGGAAAAAAAAAAGAAAAAAAAAAGCAAATTACAGGAGCTAATTTGATGCATAACGAGTTTGTCACATTCTTTGCTTTTCTGTGATTAAAAAAGCTCTCACTCTCCAAAAGTAAATGGCTCCTAAATGGTTCTTTGGGAAAACAGCACAAAATTACTGAACAGTCTTCATATATCGAGGTTTTTAACCTCAATAAAAAGTTTATTTAGAATTACACAGAAGTTTTTCTTTAGTACTGGTCTTCTGTGGCTTCATTCTAAGGAAATCATCAATATCATCATTTTTAAAAGGGAATTTTTCTAATTCATCTGAACAAAAAAGAGAACAAAAGGCAGCTGATGTCCAAAGAAAAAGCTTTGGAATGTGTTTCAGGAAGCCTGGAGAACTAGTCCTGAAGATTTGTTAAAGGAAGAAAGAAAGGAGAAAAAAAAAAAAAAAAAAAAAAAAAAGCTTGGCCGAACATGGGGCAGCAGTGGCCTAGTGATTAGGTACTAAGTCCCAGGACCAGAAAGTCACGGGTTCGAATCTCAGACCAGCATGTTGCTCTGAGGTACCCTTGAGCAAGATACTGTCCCCATCACTGCTCCCTGCATGCTTTAAACAGCTGCCCCATGCTGCAAGGTGTGAATGGGTGAAAAGCAGAGGTTGAATTTCTTGGTGTTTTACTGTGCGTGCTGTTTTTCATAATGACAAAATAGTCACTTTCACTTTCAGCTTGTGCTGAAGAACAGCGGTTATCATATATTGACTTTAAAGCTCACTAGAATTATACAAACTCTCCTTGTTTTATACACTGTATTAACATGTACACTACTGTGCAAACGTTTTAGGCAGGTGTGAAAAAATGCTGTAAACAAAGAATGCTTTCAGAAATAGAAATAATGATTGTTTATTTTTATCAATTTACAAAATGCAAAATGAGCGAACAAAAGAAAAATCTAAATCAGATCAATATTTGGTGTTACTACCTTTTGCCTTCAAACCAGCATCAGTTCTTCTAGGTACACTTGCACAAAGTCGGGGATTCTGTAGGATTATAGTCGCTGTATGATCAACCAGTTTTACCAAACAGGTACTGATGATCATCAATGTCACACGGAGGTTGAAACACAGTCATGTTTGGAACAACCTACCAGCCGAGTTCCTTCAAAAACTGTGTGCAAGTGTACCTAGAAGAACTGATGCTGTTTTGAAGGCAAAGGGTGGTCACACCAAATATTGATTTGATTTAGATTCTCTTTTGTTCATTCACTGCATTTAGTTGATTGATGAAAATAAATGATTAACACTTCCATTTCTGAAAGCGTTCTTTGTTTACAGCATTTTTTCCACACCTGCCTAAAACGTTTGCACAGTACTGTATGTTTGCACATGTCGCAATAAATCAATCTCTTAAAGCTTGAAAATACAGGACCCAAAAGAAATACGAGGTATTGGCTGCATAATACAGTTGTCAGAGATTCAGACAGAGTTACTTGTCTACAGAACTCTTGCAGGGAAACGCTACAGTATGGCAAGAGAAAAGATATTGAGAATCGTTGGATTTGGCACCGTTTTAATCGCCTACTGCCTCTGAGTCCCTGTTGTGATCGGCAGAACAGAAGTGCAGAGGAAACTCAGCCATCAGCGCCACTATCTCGTCGTTAGACACCCCGTAGTTGCGACATGGGAAAAGGGGGATAGAATCAGTTTCACAGGAAGCCACGCAGTCTGGCAATAACAAAAACGAAGCTGTTTTTGTGCATGTGCTTTATTTTGTGTAGGCAGCATCCCATGTGAGTTTCCCACAGTTGAAGTGAGCGCTAGTATAAGCTAGTTACTTGCAGAAGAGCGGATCTAATATGGTGCACACTGGTCTCTGCTCATCGATCCACCACTGGGCAGTATGCATTATTGACAGCTGTTGTTGAAGTACATGTGTCAGGATCGTGAATTTCCCATTCCTAAAGGATGAGCTTCCTCAATTCAAAGCAGCACTTGCTTCATTGACCGTGAACAGTACCATCGTGGCCTGGAGTAACGCAGTACCAATGTGCATCAGGGTACATCTGCTGCAACACAAAGTCTTGATGAAATCCATTCGCTTGAATTGAATCAGAAATGGAAGAACACATGTAATCCTAAAAATGCTGGTTCTGGGCTTGAACGTAATTCTACAAAACCCTTTAATTTTATACAACCTTTACATAACATGGGCTTTTTCCAACCTTATACCTTTATACTCATGGTTCTTAAAAGAATGTGGATTGGAAGAGCAATCTGAACGATGACTTCCCTCCAATAGTTTAAAACGGACAGCACTGTTTTTTTTTTCAGCATTTCTGTATTGTTCACTTTTCACTTTTATACAGGTAGGTGTAGCTCTAAAACCTGAATTTAATGGTTAAGAGGTGTGTCCATATACTTTTGTCTGTATAGTGTGTATACATACATGCCGCTACACCTCAATTTTTATATATTGCTAGAAAAATGAGTCAGAGGTACAGGGATTTATTGCAACGTGTGCTATATGCATGTAGAAAATGAGAGAAAAAGGGTCACGCCTTGTATCAATAGGCAGCCTGTTGCAGTAAGTCATTTCTTGATTTTAATTAATCCAGTTTCTTTGATTTAATCTACTCTAAAGCTAAATGGCTAAAGCTGAGACAATTTGACAGTTATAGTCCAAGCAGTATGATTGGCTCACAAAAAAGAAAACATGAAGGGTCATTTATTTAGCTTATCATTGCTATGTGTTCTTCTAATAATATTATTATTTTTAATTAATTTATACTTACCACTACTCACTATACACACTATAAGAAATGATCAAACAATACAATTGCATTTATTTTAATATACATTTTTTTTTGCATATACAGGTGATTGTGGTAGACATCATAGCTTTTTTCATTTTTCGTTTGGGAAGGCAAACATAAGCACCGGAAGATTTTTTCACTTTTTTTTTTTTTTTCTTTTCCCCATGTGCAAAGCTGATGTGTGGGTTCCTCAGGTCAGGTTATGGGTCGGTGCTGGGGCACTTTGTCTTGACACCTTGAAGGCCTTCTTTGCACAGGATAATTAGCGGTTCAGCAAAGTGTGATGGTTGAGGTCTGGAAAAAGGGGCAATTAAAAGGCGGTTGATGAACGTGTCCGATCTGTAGGTGCTCATTAACATCGGCCTGTCTCTTAGCTAGCACCACATGTCCTTTGTGTTTTCCGGACAGCCTGATTGCTGTGATCTGTGAAGTCTTTTGTTGCGCATAATCAAATGAATCAAAAGGAAGTTGGTGGGTGAATGTGTGTGAGTGAGAGCTTGCGTGAAAAGGGGGGTCTTGGGGGGGTAAAGAGGGATCACAGGTGAGTGGCATGCATGTTTTGTTCCCATAGAAAGCTGGTATGGAATTACAACAAAGTTTTTGTGTGTGTGTTCCTGTTTGAGGCTTGCTCTCAAACTAGACCCCCCATTTGTTTATGTTGCTCTGACAGTGGTGTGTGTGTGGGGACTGTCAAATGAGTCCATGTGTATGTGTCAGGACATGAATGGTGTGCTAACTTCATCCCCTTTCCCCTTTCTCCACCCCTCTTTTCTTGTATTCTCTTCTATTTTCTTCCCATCAATTAAATCCACCCGCCACACTGGGAGAATGTAGGGTGATTAAGATGTGTGTAGCCGTCACACGGGGCTTTGTGTTGGCCCAGCAAGCCCATCAGTTGCCCCTGCTAATTAGCGTCCCCCGGTTGGATGTCTGTGTCAGGTGGTGTGAAAGAGGACATGCTGGGGGTTTGGCACCCCATCTCCTCCTCTTATGTAGCGGATGGACAGATCGCAGCATGTTTCCTTTAGTCCCCCTCTTCTCTCCTCCATGTGTCACTAGCTCCAGTGATCAGTGACAGGTTAAGGCAATGTTTAGATAGCCCACCCAATCAGAGGCCTCCTAGCAGCAATACAGATGCCCTTATGGGACCTTTGTCTGCAAAGTTTTTTAATCAACACGTCTTTCTCCTGTGACTCCCCTGCTGTCTCTGAGCACTTGTGCAGCTGATGTGTCCCAATGGAGGTGGTGCACAGCGGTGTAGCAATGGAGTGGCTCCCTACCCGTTAAGATCGCTTCATCAATTCAAAAGGAACCACAGGTTGCTTTGTATGGCAGAATGCCTTTCCTCCCCTTTCTGGAAGACTAGGCGATGAATACCAAGGTTGTTTCTTCAACTCTCAGTACAAACACATCTTGTCCTTTCTTTTTCTATTGACTTTTATTTTCTTTGAGAGGTAAATGATGTGAAGATTGCATGTGCCGCTTATGTCACGTGTCAAATTAGTAGTCAGGGGTGTTTTATTAGATTAGATAAGATTAGATTAGATTAAATCACAGTGTACTCAATTTGGTCACTGTGCATAGTTCAAAACCAATAGACTATTGGTTCAGTTTGCTCTCACTCACTCACTCACTCACTCACTCACTCACTCACTCTTTTACTTTCATAACCGCTGGAGCACCATCCCAGGAAACATAGCGTTGAAAGCCATGGACATCAACTGCCCAGCCCAGAGCAGACACAGTCACACCTAAGGGGCAATTTAATATTTCCAGTCCACCTGACATGCATGCGTTTAGACAGCGTGAGGAAACCCACACAGACACAGGAAGAACATGCATCTCCACACAGAAAGGACCAAAACCGTCCCATCTGGGAACTGAAGCCTAAACCTTCTCGCAGTGAAGCAACAGTGCTACTCAGTGAAAATGTGCTCAAAATGTCTAATCAAACACTCCATTTAGTTTTACTTTCTTAGATCCCTAATCGATGACCAGTTGTGTTTTTGTTTCTGGGTTTGCCTGTTATCCTGTGGATAAACTGCTTTAAAATGGTGGGACTACAGCAGCGGGTTATTGTCTTTGGTTTGCAAAGGACGTAATGAAAGGCAATGTCATCACAGATGAAACGTTTTCTTTTTGCCAGCACGAGACCCAGGTGTGATGTTGGCTATCAGAAATTCATGATATAAGCTAGGATATGACTCGCCTCAGTCAGTTCCCAGTGGAAAATAGAGCTGTTTTGCCACGATAATTTATTCATAGTTCCCATGAAACTCGGGGAACAGTAGCTCTCCTCTCTCACACGGTTAAATGGAGGGGTAGCAGCAGCGTGCCAGTGGGGCTTACATTGTCAAAATGTTGAAGATTTGCTTACAATAAGTGCTTTGGCAAGGAGAACACTTCGCTCTCAGTAGAGGTGAGCAGGTGTATCTTAGTTCGCATCCTGAACGCAGCAGCAATTTGCACTCATCCCCAGCGGACTCGGAGGTGCCGGATGCTCTGGGCTGTGAGGCGAGGGCTTGGACTCAGCTCAAACATGCTTGCGTTTGCTGCTGGAATATGTTTCCGCTTTGTCATATACAAGGCTTGAGGCACTGAAGAATAAGTGGAATCGAAGAGCGAATATCCACAGCAAGACTTTTTTGATCTATAAATTACCTTCTAATGAAATGTTTTATTTTTTTATTGCTATTGATCAAAGGTTCACAGTTCCTCCCTGTGGGCTGTTCATTTAGTGTGTCTTTCACTGAGCGTTCCCCCACTTTTAATGTTCAGGTGCATGAATGTGATGTGAACCTATAGAAATGTTCCTACATGTTCTTTAAGCAGTGGTGGATTGCACCCGTTTCTTTGTAGGAAATTTGTTGTATAATGCAAGGTTAAATGCAGGTTAAATCTGGCCCAGAGCATAGCTGTATTAAGGTAGGAACAAGCTGTATTGTATAATTTTAAACCCTTCTGCTTTATGAGCTTAGAGCAGGGGGTGATGGTGCAAAAAAAACTCTTATGCTTCTTTGATGGGCCCTCTAGAGGCACAAAGGTCTAAGCATTCTCCTTATCATGGAGAGATCATCAGTTTTCTCTTCAGTGACTCCATAGCCATCTGAGGCCAGTAGCCCAAGAGCACCTCCCACCTCATCACTTACTGTGACATTTGTGAAAATGGTGATATGACAGACAATTAGCATTCTCCAATAAAGAATCAGAAAGACTTGGGTTCAACTCCCAGACCAGTAGGTTGCCCTGAGGTACCCTCAAGCAAGGTAACATCCCAAATAGGTGGTCCACCACCAAGCGTGTTAGGGTTGGGATCGTCCTAGAGATCAGATCTTTACATCTATATATGGAGCTAGTGTAAATACAAACTACAGGAGGACACATTAGCGGGTTTAAGTTTAAATTGTCCCAAATGTGAACTCATGATGATCTGATGGGTGCTGCAAGGGAACTGAAGCTAATGGTATTCTAATAAAAGGTGCCAAGATCAGAATTGACCAGTTATAATTTAAATTTTGAGTCTGTGGCAGTTTTTCTTTGATGTAAATAATATGAGCTGCTCAAAGGAAACTCACACTGCTTTTGAATGCTGCCGCTACAGTGCACCTAAACCACAACGTGCTCTCATTGGGCTGTGGCCAGGTACCTCTCACTGTCAGTAGCCATTGCTCTGATTTCATGTTAAATTGGGAATTGATTTTTGACACTGTTATGAGTTTAAAAGATCGATATGGCCCATCAAGAAGCAAATTGTTTTCAATATTAACTGTGTTACTCATATTGCAGTTGTTGCTTCCCAGTGGCAAGATTCTGGGTTTGGTTCCCAGCCACCAACGTTCACGTGTCACGTGAAGCAGAAAACGCGTGGTCTATTTGGATTAAAGTGTTTTGGTTACTGCATCTGTTTTCACCTCACCTAGCTGGGCTCTCACAGATTATCAAATCCCACCGAAATGGTGTGCAGAAGTCTGAAATTCTGGAAGTCAAGAAAGTGGTGCCGCGTTATTTGACTGAACCCACCGCTGCTCCTTCCATGTTCTTTCCTTTAGTACATCTGTTTAGCTGTACATATACGACACAGCACATGAATTCATTATACAGAAACAGTTGCGAACACAAACACTCACACATGCCCTCCCCTCAGTGCATAAGCTATGAATCGTGCCTCGCCCTGGGTTAGAGGTAATGAAGAATTATGCTCATTGTAGCTTCTGAAGCCTCGATTAGGGCGCTGATCTTTGCCTTTAATGAAACTATTCATCAGACGCACTCAGCTGAACGCACCTTAGGTGTGTGTGCGTGTGCAGGGCTGTGCGTTGGCCATGCCACCGAATATTAAGGCAGCGCGGAGGGCGTCTTAGGGGGTCATCGATCGGCGTCTGACAGTTTAACTGCGAGCGCACGCCTGGATGGCCTTCTTAAAGGGCCGGCCACACGTGTCTCATTTGGTTTTCCCTCCAGGGAGCGTTCAGCTTACTGCCTGTTTCTAATCTATTCAAGTTGGCTTGACATTGCTCATTTGCATATAATGTATGCATGCAGGGATAGTCTCAGTCTTTGAAAGTGAAAGTGACTACCCTTGTCACGCAGCACAGTACAACACAACAAAATACAGTACACCTCTGCATTTCACCCATACACACACGCGCAGAAGTGGGCAGCTATTGAAAGCGCCCGGGGAGCAGTGATGGGAGCCTTGATTGAAGGTATCTCAGGGCAACCTACTGGTGAGGGAATGGAACCCACAATCTTCCAATCCGGCGCCAACTCCCTAACCACTAGGCCCCTAAACCCTGTCTTATCCCAGCAAAAAGCTGGGGAAATGCCCAGTAAACTTTATAGACGAGCCCTAAACATGTCTTAAACAATAAAAGTGTTGGGTCTCATTTCTCTTCATCATTTTTTTTTTTTAAATCATATTAAAACTAATACCGTTTGCTTAAAGATACAAGACTAGAAATAAGTTTAGTCTCAATAGCATCCCACATCAAATAAACAAAAGCTTAAACATGACCAGTTTATAATCTCCACAGACATGCTGCTTAAAGAGGAATTTCTCTTTCGTATTAAGTTCACATTACTCAATTGTTTTGTTAGACTCTGCCGAGAGACACAGTGGTAAATAGACTTTGGAAATATTTTACCTGAAGGAAATGACAGAATTCCACTTTATATAGCGTTGTGTTCAGGCAGAAAATATTGTGGGGGTAATTTGTCAGACAAAGTCAATTTTAATATCAGACACAACTGATTTTTTTGTTTTCACTCCCCGCCCAGTGTTGAGTAAAGAGCCGATTTCTGCTGCCTGACCCGAGTCCAGATTGTGCCCACTCCTATCTGAAGTGCGTTAAACGTTTCCAGGAACAGAGGCCGGCTAACAGATGGATGTTTTCCACCATGAATGATCATAAATTTCATAAAATGAACTGGTGATAAACACTTTGAGTGGATTATAGATGTGTAAAATACCAGCTTAGTCCAGCAGGGCATTCTCAATAACAACTTAAGTGCTTGGTGACAAAGAAAAGAAGTGTTTTCAAATTTTGATTTATAAAATTGATACTGAGGAAAAACTCATGCAAATACATTCATGATTACCCTCACATGGAACTATACTGCCATGCAGAAATCACGGCTTAAAAAATATACAATCTGTGATAAGGCACTCTGCAAATACATGCACAGCATTTATATATATATATATATAATTATTAAGATTTTGAAGTATTGTACTATATTGATTAAAAACAGTATCAGATATGATGTGATGCTGGCCTTCTCTTCTTTGAGAGACTGTGAGTCTCCAAAGGCATCCTAGGCCAGGGGTGCAGGTATGGATAACTGGACCCATGGATGGTCCCGTTTGTGCTCCAAACTACCACTAGACTACTAGAGCTAGATTTCTGGCCAAACTGGGGCAAAAACAGGGTATAAAGTGACCAGAAAATGATACAAACACTAATAATTGAATGTAAATTGGTCAGGTGGGGCTTATTTCCTCAATGCCTGGTTCTGGACTGGTGCATCACTAGTGTGCAAATGCCCCAGGGAACATGCCTGGCTGAAAAGAGCAAGAAGCTCTGTCTTTATTTTTATCTCTTACTCTATCTTTTGTGCTCTTGTACCTCTCTCTCTCTCTCTCTCTCTCTCTCTCTCTCTCCCTCCATCCATTGCTGTCATCTCACACTGACTCTACTGTGCACCTCTTTGCAGATTTTTTTTACCTGTCTGTGCACTTTAGGCTTGCTTTTGGATTCTTAATCCTGCTTCACACACTACCATCTTATTAACACATCTGTGTTACTGTGTGTATGTGTGTGTGTGTGTGTGTGTATAGTTATGTGTTTTTCAGTGTGAAGCTGATAAGGCTGATTTAGTGTTTGATGGGGAGTATGCCTTGCAGGCATGATGCTGACACTCTTTTAACAGGTTGCTGAAGTCAGGTGTGTGTGTGTGTGTGTGTGTGTGTGTGGGTGTGTGTGGCAGAAGCAGTAATGAGCAATGATGCCGGTGTTGGTGTTGCCTGCACTGCGTCAAGCAACAGAGGCAGTTCTCTTTCCACAGCCTGCTGTGAGTGCATTGAAAACAACTGATTGGTTACACACTTACATACTTTTCTGTATACACACACACACACACACACACACACACACACACACATACATACAAACTCTACTTACTTCAACATGAGCCTCAGAGAAGAGAGAAGAGTCCATAAATACGTTCACAAAATATGTCTGAAAAGAACATGTCTGAGACTGAACCAACTCAATATGTGAAAGATTAAGAGAGAACGAGCGTGAAAGAGAGAGGGAGGCAGAGACACAGGAGAAAGAACATGAAGCTAGAGGAAATGGAGTGAAAGACACATGGAGAAAACAGAGAGGACAGGACTACGTAAGAGAAAGACAGCCCAAAAGTGGGCTAGATGAAAGAGAAGGAGGGAGAGAAAAAGTGAAAGAAGGATGGGGAGAGAGGGCACAAAAAGTGGGCTAGAGAAAGAAAGAGATAAAATGAGAGAGCGAGAGAGGGAGGGAAAGAGAGAGCGAGCTCTAATCGGACAGGCGGGTTGCATTATTAATGGCCATTGCTGAGCAGAGATCCAGAGTGCGCTGTACAGGCTTGTTGGACACAGGGGTGTAATTGGCTAAGCATCCCAGTGGGTAGCGATCACACTGACACGAACAGGACACACCGGCACATGGGCACAGAACACACATGTAATACTAAGTGCTAAGAAAGACATCAGGTACCCACCACCCTGCAGTTCTTCTGAATCTAGCCCCAACTCTAAGCCACCGCACCAGCATCTAATATTCAGAAGCTCCTTAAGAACCGGATGAACTCAGTATATGTCTGGTCAAGTTCTGCAGATCTCCTGCAGCAGAGTTCTTGGCACTTCTCATGGACTTACTTCCAATGTCATGTTCTCTGTGATTGGTAGGATAGTGCTGAGAGTCCTAAGGGCTACTTTGCTATGGAGTTTTATAGATGAGATGGTTTGCTGTTGGTTTTCTCAGAGAAAGTTGAAAAATCCAAGTTCTGATCCAGTGCTCATGGTTCAGGAACCTGAGAGTATATTTGTAAACCATGAGTATGCAAGGATTTGATCTCAGTCTTGTACGTCTAAATGAATGTTCAACAAATGTTTTACTAAATGTTCATTTGAAGTGAAAATGTACACAGATGATGCCAACTTGACATTTAAACATCTCACAGTGACTGTGCCAGGATTTGCCACCAAATTGTACAGTACAGTGTTAGATGTGAAGCAGAGGATAGGAGTGGGTGGTTGTTCACTCACTCGTTTGTGTGTGTATACAGTACTGTGCAAAAGTTTTAGGCAGGTGTGAAAAAATGCTGTAAACAAAGAATGCTTCCAGAAATATAAATAATGATTGTTTATTTTTATCAGTTTACAAAATGCAAAGTGAGCGAACAAAAGAAAAATCTCAATCAGATCAATATTTGGTGTTACTACCGTTTGCCTTCAAACCAGCATCAGTTCTTCTAGGTACACTTGCACAAAGTCAGGGATTCTGTAGGATTATAGTTGGTGTGTGATCAACCAGTTTTAACAAACAGGTGCTGAAGATTGTCAATGTCACACGGAGGAGAAACACAGCCATGTTTGGAACAACCTACCAGCCGAGTTCCTTCAAAAACTGTGTGCAAGTGTACCTAGAAGAACTGATGCTGTTTTGAAATTCTCTTTGTTCATTCACTGCATTTTGTTGATTGATGAAAATAAATGATCAACACTTCGCTCTTTTTCGCTCAGCGTTCTTTTGCCTATTACTTTGCATAGTGTGTGTGTGTATGTATATATATATATATATATATATATATATATATATATATATATATATATATATATATATATATATATATATATATATATATATATAGTGATCTGCCTAATAACTACAAACCAATCAGGGTTTTCTTTGGAGAATCTGAAGTGCACACCGAAACATCACAATGAAAACCATTATCTTTACTTCGAGACCGTTTACAATTAGACCTGTTCAGCCACATTGAAATCCCACTTTGTCGGAGTGTCCACGGGAAATGCAGCCCACTGTTTCACAAACATTGTCAGCTTCGCAGTCGCGCTCTGCTAGGCTTATAGGGAAACTATTTTCAGCTCCTGCTTGTTTTTCAGGCTGTACTGCCTTCAATCTTGCCTTCAGTAAGTGAAATACTCGTGCAGTTTGGTGCAGGTTGAGTGACTGACTTGGCCAAACATGAACATTCCCCCATTGCTCCTGAAAAACAGCCTACTTGTTTTTGCAGTGGGTTTCAGCTGAAGCGCCGGTTTTGAGGCATTTGGTTGCATTTAGCAGACATACCTTCCCACGCGAGCAGAGACGAGGTGACTTGCTTTGTATCACTGTTTATTTATTCATTTTTTTTAACTTCTTTTTTGCATCACCCTGCTACAGGTTCGGCTTCATCTCATCCGTCCATGTGACGCAACCCTACAGGCTGGTTTATGGACTTTTTAGCGAGCGGGACCCTGGCCTTCATGCCTGAAAGCAGCGGCTGAGAAATGCTGTGTGGGCTTCAAATAAAAAATGACTGTATAACTAAGTTTCTGTGAACTTTAAAACTTAATCCAGCATCGAAGTCCATTTGTTCCCCGACGCAGTGACTGTTCATGTGCCCTGCTGCAATGCGCCGTTCATAATGAACTGCTACTGTATCAACCTGGCTTTTTACACTGGTGATAGTTTCCACATGAAGTGCAAAAACGATATGGTTCTGCTGACAAATATTTTGCTTAATTAAACCATTAAAGGCTTTTTTGCTACACTGCAGTTCATTCATTTCCTTAAGCAGCCACCTAATTTGCCATTTAAAAAGAAGCTCAGTTATTTAATTGGCGCTGGGATTAAAACAACATAAATTTTATGCACAACAGACTTTTCACTGTGACAAACCCACTCAAGCAACATTTAGACCTGCTTGAAATGCCCGTGAAATGCCCGTCTGCTATAACCAGCCTGAACACAAAGCGCCTACACCTTCCAGCTTTAAAGGAATAGTTTTAGCAAAAAGGATGTTAATTATTAATCATATGGTATTAATCAAAAATGATTTCTGTAAAAATACATCTCCAAGGCCTCTGCCATTCTCGTGAATGGGTTTAGGACTTTCTATAAATGACAAAAAGTTTGATGATAAATGATAAAAACTTTAAAACTACAGGCAGCCATTTAGACAACACCAAGGCTTATATTCACAAAGCAGTCCTAAACTGGAGGAGGATGTATTCACACGGATTTCTCTGCACAAAGTGTGAAGAAGCTTGAGTTGGTGGATGATAGCTGTGAGACGTTTCATGCATTTCTTCAGAGGACATTTGAGCTCTTAAGAACGGTTAACTTCTTGTATCTGTGAGCAACATTAGGCTTATAGCTGCATGCAGCAAAATCAAGAAGCAACATTTGGAAGCCAAGCATTTTGTGATTGCTGGAATGCGTCAAGGATGAATGGGAAACTGTGTAAGTTAAAGTTTTGTCACAACTATTGCTTCATAGTGTCCCCTTTCAGTTTCAGGCCTTGCTGGCTTTTCTATTCTGGAGGTTTGGCTGAGATCACGCTGGTGTTTTCTTCTCAGTTATGTTTATAACACGCCCGTGACTAAGTGTTCTTGGCCCACACTTTTATCTTTACCAAATGAAAGTGATCGTTCGCTGCGGTTTAGCAGCTTGCTTACTATCGCTGAGCTCAGAAATGGGGTCCTGCTTCTGGTCGTGCAGCGGGACGATTCAAAGCATAACAGCAAGGCTACCCTATGAATGGCTCCAAAAGGAATACATTCAAATCTGAGCTAAAGCCTTTAGTTCTGACTTTAACTCTATTTAGTAGCTAAGAAAACATGGCAGGACCTCAAACAAGCCGTTTGTGCTCCAAGGTCCTCCGATGTGTCTGAATCAAAGCAATTCTGCAAGGAGAAACCTTTCTACAGGGATATGAAGATTCAGAGATTTTTGATCTCTGCTTATGGAAAGCATGGGGTTGCAGTTATGCAGCTCCTAAAGGCGTCACAAGCAGCTAAGATGTTGACACAGGTGGGTTTTATAGGTGTCAAAGAAATAAGGCGTTCGTCTTAAAAACCGAACAATAACGTGCATCGTGCACATGTGTAACTCCCTGTGCTTTTAGCGCATATCTGCGTGATACATAGCTTGCGATGTGTTTTTGAGTCACATTTAGAGTGGATCTCTAGGTACTTGATCGAGAACTTCTCACTTTGTTAATGAGAGGGCGAGAAAAAAGAGACAGAACAACATGCCTGTGTTGTCTGCTGTCTGGTGAGTATGCAGATTTTCACACTTTGTGAAAGAATGAGAGAAAGGGCTGCACGGATGAACAGCTCAGCGCGAGGAGAGGGAGAACGTGCAAGTGGGAAGAGAAGAGAGTGGGGGTGTGGAGAAAGGAAGAACAACATGCAGACAGACATATAGACAGTGCGAGAGCGATGTGTGATGCCTGTCCTGAGCAGCAAGTAAAATGCTGCTATTCCTGGTTGTGCAAACTGAGTGTGAAGCAAGCAGCTAACTGTGTGAGTCACGAGGAGCACAGGCCGAGTGCGAGAGAAGATCTCTCCCTCTCGTTCTCTCTCTCCTTCCCTACCTCCCTCGGCGTGTGTTTTATGCCACCCTCTCTATTTTTCGTCACATCGGGCCAATTTTAATTGTGCTGGTGAAACGTTTCCAAATAATCCCATCTATACATCCATGGGCTGTGCAATGCATTCCTTTCTTTTCAGGCCTCACATGCCTTTTTTCCACTCTCTTTCTCTCTCGCTCCCTATCTCTCTTTTTACTTTTATTGGTTTTGCCCAATTCAATTGCGCTCAGTAACAGGCTACAGCTCTGGTTGGCTGGGTGTGGGCAGAAATCACATTTAGCTGATTACTGTTGCCTCCGCAGACATCCACAGCTCGCTGCAGCTAGCCTCTTACTGCCTCAGCCTGTAAACATCACACGCTCACACGCTCACACTTCACACTCACACACTCACACACATTTAAATTGACCTAATGAAATATCCCAGCATTCCTCAACCTAATCTCTATCTGCTGCATCTGTAGCACTCTTTCATTTATTTGGACGTAAGTCTCGAACAGAAAACTAGAGCACTTATAATAGAAGCCAATAGGCAGTTGCTTCATTTGGTAAAGTAAACAGGAACAACACTGATGAAATCTTCAGTCAAGGGTATTAAAACTGTAATTTGTTCTCTCGGAGAGGGAATCATTTGGAGAAATATGTTACTAGGGAAGTAGGGCCTTATCACCAGGCGTGACGAAAGCATCTTTCAGACCGATGCATTTGTCATTTTCCCATCCAGCGCCCACGTCGTATACAGAGCAAATGCCCATTTGTGCGCTCATGGGCAAACTGGTATATAAATGATGCCTTGTCAGACACATTGTTGACTTATTGCTATCTGTGGACAGCAGTTGTGCGATTGACCTGCAAAAGCTCAGTCTGAAGACTGAAGTGTTCAATACGCTGTTACTTTACGGGTGCCTTTTTTTGTAGATTGTGCGTGCTAAGTGGGTGTGCAAAATCCTGTTGATTACACAGGGATGTGCTGTTTTGCACATATAAAACACTACAAATCCTAAAATTACAACCTTAAACGTTATTTTGTGATTTAAAAATACATGTATGGCTTCTGCCATGTCAGTGTCTGTGCTGTGCTGTGATTGATCCCCCACGCAGATATTGCCATAGTGGTAGTTCTGTGGGGGTCCTGACCATTGATCAACAGCGTAAAGGGGGCTGACGAGTAGGACAGAGGAACAGATGGGCTACAGTCTGTAATTGTAAACTGTAAAGCTCTATGGTCGATGAAGCTGATAAAATGGACAATGAGAGCAGCTTAAAAGTAGGTGCAGTTATTGAAATGTTCGGATGGTTTCCAGTCCCCACCTGACAGCAGTATGTTTTGCAATTGCAGCTTGAGACATTGATGCACATAGCTATGAGGCTCAGAGAGTAACCGTATCTTTTAACTGTGCAGTAAACTCTGCTGTGTGTGTGTGCCTGTGTGCGTGCGTGTGCGTGTGTGTGTGTGTGTGTGTGTGTGAGTGTGTTTTAGACAGTGGGCTGGTGCTGTCTGTCTAAGGGGGGCAGCAGATGAGCTCCATTTGCAGGCTGTCGGCTTTGCTCCGCCTGGCCATTGGACACAAGCAGAGCACTTATTGTGTGTGAGTTATTACCCGAGACCGGCAGTGGAACTCAATCAATGAGCCTGGCCCCACTGCAGGAGCGTGGCGAGGAAAAGCGGACAGACAGACGGAGAGTGGTTTTGAGGTGACACACTAGAAGAAAGAACAGAATCTTGAGAGCCAGAAAAAAGAGTAAATAAATCCCCTTAGGGTTGGTGTTTATTGCTCCAACTGTAAATGGATAACACTACAACAGGCGCACGGAAAAGAAGGCCAAACATTTCTTTGTGCAAAAAAGTTTTTATGCTCACTGAGCAGCATGGAGGGAACTGGTACACGTGTGTGGGGGACACAGCAGGAGCAGGTCAGGCTTTTGTTTAGCATGTTTTCATGAAAATTCGGAGGTTTCAGTAACGTGAGCCTAATTTGGAATGATGCCCTGGGCATTATTAACATTAACATTAATGTCACTGTAGCTTATGAAACCTTTCGTATTTATTTTGGATGCCACTGGCATAGGCATCTGTAAATGAGTGTTTATGTTAGTATTTCACTTGCCCACTTTTATTCAGGCGTCCTTTAGAGACGGTAAAACGTTTGAATGTTACTGCTTTTTTTAAAAGGCAGTTAAAAAAAATAGTCTCTTTTTTCCCATCCTCTCTGCATCCAATAGTTTAAACAGTTTAAACATGTTTTGTCAGTGTGCCTTGAGGCCCATCTGGCTCAATCAGTAGAGCATGAGACCCTTAATCTCAGGGTCGTGGGTTTGAGCTGCTTGTTGGGTGCTCTATGGATTTTCCTATGGGGCAGCTGCAGCCTAAGAGTTAAAGAGGCCTTACAACCGAAGGGTTCAATCCAGTGCCCTTGGACAAGCCTGTGCGTGTGTGTGTGTGTGTGTGTACACAGGAAGTCAAATGAAGAATGAATGAAAAATTTAAACGACTTCTGTTCCCATTTCTCAGCATTTAAAAGCAGTCCAAGATGAAATTCTAACTTTATTGTGAAATGTCTTATTTAATTATACTGGGTTTTGTAAGTATGTAAAATGTAGGGATTTTGGAGGAAGTAAATGGGCTGTCCTTGCAGCTTAGTTTTAAATTATGGACAGTATGAACTTATAGATGATCCTTTTAAAATTGCGGTGCTACTACTACTGTGCATTTTTTTTTAAAAATTAACTAATATTTTTTTTTAAAGAGAAAATTGTTTTTTTTATGATGTAGACCCTTTAGCATAGCGAGCAGGTGTTATTTTGAAGAGACTTCAGCTTGTGCAACTTTGTAAAAATGAAATACAGCACATAAACACAGGTTTCAAAGAGTATCATTCAGTATCTGTCCCATAACGTCCACATACGGAAATGAATTCTCTCATTCTCATTCAAACCAATCTCTCATTCGTCCTACAGTGGATTAGCCTCACCCGTTACATTACTTTCAGAATAAGATACAATAAATGGTAGCCAATCAGAAGAGTGGTCATTTACATATATCACTCTTAAAGGCAGAGTAAAACAAGAAAGTTTTCTAAAAAATATTAGAAACTAAAAATATAAAAATGAAATGCTGTTGCTATTTTGCTACATAAAAATTTCAGGAATATTACACACTTGAGAAATATTCCCGAAGTTACCATTCTGGGGAAGTTTCTTTGGACAACAGTGACAATATACTTATTTACTTTTGACATTTTTAGCTCAGTGGAGTGTGTGAGTTAGTGTTGTGCCATTTCATGGCTGCATAACAGTTCATAAAAATGTGGGAATAAATGGACCAAAGCCCCAAGAAAAATCTGAATTTATATAAGCCCATTAAAGCAGATGTGTATTACCGTGCTTGCAGCCCAGATTGTGTTGTCCTTTTTTAAATGCTTTTGCAGTGTGATCTTTCTATTTTTGAGTAAAACTGTATATTTAGTGCATAGATTTCACCAAAAAAATAAATAAATTTTCAAGGTGCCTTTGTAGCAAAGCAGTAAATAAGCATGGAATTTACCTCAGCCAGACTGGGCACAGAGCAGCCAGGTTTAGACTTGGTATTAGTGGTATTGAACTGATGACAACAGGGACTTCACCCAGTAAGCGCTGTTGCATAAACACACACGCACACACTCTTCCAAGACTAAATGCTCTATCCTGGCTGACATGTTTGCAGCTAAATGCCTCGCATTGATTGAGCCCCTGCTGTTTGTGTTCACCTCCGTCACCGGCGCGAGCAGCAGGGGACAGACTGAGATCGATCCCAGCCCTGGTGCGCGCCAGCCGGGCCAGAGGTGAACCAGACTGGGGGGTAGGGAGGGAGGGGGGAGTGCTTGGAGGTTGAAGTGTGGATGATTTTACTGATTGAGTGATTGCTTCTCTTTAGGAGGGCATGCCCCCCATTGCACAAGACAACACGCACTGGAGAGCAATCCCGGAGAGCTAGAGGGGCTAAAACGTACAGGTAAATAGGGATAGCCTGAATCCACATGCTTTAAATATGCATGATACATTTAGATGAATGAAGTGGGTCACATCAGCAGAGTTCTGTCTTTCATTTTATTCAATTTTGGCAGTAATTGTGTCGATGAGCTATAATCACACTTGAATCCATGCATATTTTAATGGATCCGTATGGGCTATATTAAGCTCGATCTGGTTCCACTGGGTCTGCAGGAGTGCGCCGGGCTTTCAGTCTGCAGTGTGGAAATAAAGTGGAATTATGAAAGTGTGGGACATCTACAGGGATGGTGTTTTAACTGTTAGTCATGTTTCATCTGAAAACTGGGGAATTAAATATGAACAAATGGATTCTAAGCTTCAAGCCTATTTTTTACCACTTTGCATACAGCTTGCATATATTTTTTTCACTTGCAAGCCTACGTAGCTCACTGCTTTTCTTCTAGTTAAAACTACTGTTACTGCAGGCCGTAAGGGCAGTATCTAATTCTTTAAATTCCATGTGTTTCCCATCTGGACAATGTTCCTTTGGAAATGTTTGAAAACCCTCAACTATAAACTTCTTTAAACTTTTAAGTCATTAAAATCTCGCTCCTCTCTGCGATGGACTGGTGACCTGTCCAGGGTGCATCCCCCGTCCTCGCCCTGTGTGCGCTGGGTTGGACTCCAGCACCCCCTGCGACCCCATTTGGGACAAGTAGCAGAAAATGGATGGATGGATGGATGGATGGATGTTTGAAGCTGAAACTTGCATTCTATCAAAGTTTTTTATCAGGAGGCAGCAGAGCACACTTTAAGAGCTTTAAAGCAATCTATTTTTAACCTTTCAACACATCGAAGCTGCAAAAATCATCGATCCTCAGTTCATCACATGAGCAAAAACGCAGAACTGACTCAAAGTCTTAAAATTCAAAGACCCTAAAATTAATTGAAAACTTTTATCGACGCTTTTTTTTCCAGGGTAGTTGAGCTCGTCCAAATGTTGAGCTTAAAATGCAAATAATGTCACAGATTTATAGCTACTATTGTTAGCCCGTAACAGCTTGTCAATGATTCTTGCCCTAAGCAACAGCAAATCCCAATGCACTTCACTCACGTTAAGTAGCCTCCACTCTTCTGCTACATATACTGTATTAAAGTTCTATAATCGCTGGCCCTTAGTGGTTATCTCACACACACACACACACACACACACACACAGGTTACTGGACTCTTATCTGTTTTATTAGCTACACTTTTAGTGCTGTCTAAGGCCAGATGTGGTGGGCTGTACACTCAGGGCAAGCTGCATGGTTTATTTAGCAGCTGTCTAATAATGTGGGCGAGATTGAGGGTCTTTTTTATTCCCAGCCCTTAAAGCGGAGTTCAGTACCTTTGCTATATAAAAGCCACATACATTAGATCCAGATGATCCAGCTGTATCATCCTCAAGGAGGAAGGTACAGCTTTGCCTGTAAGCACATCTCTTGAGGACTTCAGTACCAATCAGACTTTGGCTGCTGAGGGCTCATTTGCATAATGGGAGGGAAAAAGTGAGATCCAACCATTAACTGACTTCAAGTTTTAATGCCAGCAGCAGCAGCCAGCGGGAGAATGTGCCTCTTGTTGTCCGTATACAGCCAGCTCTTGCAGATTTTTAACAGGTTTTGTCATGTCGGCCTGCCAGTCCTTTTGTGCTTCCTCCATGTTTCGTGAGAGAATTGTTGCTTTACTTTTTTGGAGGCGAGAGATATAAAAATCTAAACACGTCTAACGTTCACCCTCAGGCTGCATTTACATTTTGACAGAAGACATAACCTGTTTCTCAATTTGTGCCACCACCAGCACCAGCAGTAGCACAACACAACCTACTGGTAGATTCCTCAAGGCTTCTTTACCAGCTCCTGTTATCGTGCTGCAGCAGTGGAATAAACTGGATATTGATCTTTTTTATTAACACGGAGGGCAAGAAGTCTATAGATAAAATGTGCATTCCAAAACAAAATAATTAAGACTACTGGGTTTGTGAAAAGCATTAAAACATAGAGTCCTCTCCCCTCTTAACTCTTGCAATCGAAAACTAAAATTATGTTTAAATAATGCCTTTTTTTTCGTGATTCAGCTTATTTATCTGTTCCTTGACTTTTTTCATGTTCTAGTAACCATTGCGATTTCTAAAAATAAAAGCTGATTTGATAAATAATGTATACAGGGACATTACAGGCCCATTTAATGCTTATAGTGACAGTTCATCTATCCATCCATTAGCTCAGCCACTTATCCTAACTCGGGTAGCGGGGGGGCTGTTGGAGTCCATCCCAGCGCTCATACGGGGAAAATGCAGAGAAGCACTCTGGACAGGTTGCCAGTCTATCTAAAGGCAGTTACACCGACAAACTCAGTCTCAGCACAGACAGTTTGAGAACGTGAGAGCTCCACACTGAGAAGGCCAAGAACCTTCTGGCTGGGAGGCGACGGGACCAGTTGTTTGGGTTTCCAAACAACGTGTGGAACAGTACTGTCTGCATAATGTGCCAGTTGTAAAGAACAATAAATTAAGACCAATCTAAAGCAATTAACTTTGGCAATTAAACTTGCACTCCATTCAAGCATGAAAAGACAGAAAATGAACAAAGAGACTAACAAACAAACAAACAAACAAATAAATAAATAAATGTCTTCAATGAAGTAACATTTGTTATGAATAAAATCTAGAGGGCCCATCCAGCGCTCTGCCCATCATTAACTGAGCTAAGAGCAGTAACTATATCTATAAGTATAAATAAGTTAAAGTAGTAAAACATGGCCAGTTCATTACTATTTCCTCTTTTAGACTTCCTAGAACCTTCCTGCTATTGAAGTAAACAATATACAAAACATTCCATGCAGCCATTTGTGTGTATTTAGTGCATCGTCCATCCCTGTACTTGCCTTATCGGGCTTTTATCCATTAAAAAGCAACATTAAGTAGCTTCTCCAGTAAAGTGGCTGAGTAATGCCTGTGATGGTGTAAGCAAATTTTGTTTTGGTGGCCTTTGCCCAGTACTTGTTAACATTACGTGACAGTACTCGCAAAACACAGTTACTGAAGTAATTAAACGATGGCATCCATCAACTTTTCCAGTAAAACTGTTTTTCAAAGTGATCTCAAATCAAACTGTAGCACAAACTATTTAGATTTTTAAATTTCAGGATAATCAAATGGTTGCATTTCCATTCAGGGGGGTTCTGATGTAAAACGCTCAGTTTTCGGAGCCAGTGGGAGGAATGGGACCCAGAAGAGTTTAATGTCTCTTAAAGGTTACACACAACGGTCATGGGCATATGGGTTGATGAAACGCAGGACGGGATCTGTTAAGAGATCTTAATGTAGCATCGTATGAGCTTTGAATGTCCAAGAAAGCTTGATTAGCCCTCCCTCTCCCCCATCATTCAGCACCATGCAGTTCTGTGATAACTCCCATGTGTTTTCCACCCATTATCGGTACATTTGAATATTTTTACTGCTCCCAACAACTCAGCTCGTTAGCAGAACTTAGCTGTGATGGTGAGTTTGTGAAAGTGACTATTCTTGTCATTGTGAAACATAGCACAGCCCACAGTGAGCCACAAACGAAATTACACCTCTCCCACACACACGTGCGACAGCTATTGAAAGTGCCCAGGGAGCAGTGACCGGGACGGTACCTTGCTCAAGGGTACCTCAGAGCAACCTACTGGTCTGAGATTTGAACCCATGCCCTTCTGATCCTGGGGCCAACTCCCTATCCATTAGGCCACCGCTGCCCCGTGCAGGAAGGCATTAAATGTGCTGGGCAGTGTTTTTCCAGGGCCAAGTGATGTGACAGAGTTTGCAACAAGCGTTCTTCTCTGTAGCTAAGGTCACGCTACACTGTTACCCAGATTCAGGGGCAAATCAGCTCTTGATTGCTGTGGGTGAATTGTCATTCCAGAGACTTCCTGTTGTCACTTCACTTTCCTGATGCCATGCGTAGAATTGTCAGATGTTTAAAAAATTGTCCCCGTTCAGTTTGTTAAATATCTTTGTTGACCCTGAGGAGTCCAAGTAATATAAAAACTGTTACAGCCAATTAGAATGCAAAGCATGGGTTGAAACAAAACCCAGGGAAGGAATTCATTTTCGTTATTTTTGTACGGATCATCTTTTTCATTCCTTTTTTTCTTCTTGGAATCAGCACAAACAGCTTGGATTGCTTGCTTTTTTGGAAGAAAAAACCATGTTCTCATACATGGAATCATTTTTTTCTTTTCTTTTCCTGACAACACAGTTTGGTGAGCATACAGATTAACTGGAGACCCCTCCTAGATCTTAAATAAGACCCACTGTCACTGATTAGTCATGCAATGTGCAAATCACACCATGGTTCCAGATTATAAAATACCAAAATGTGTAGTGTGAACAGTAGAGTGATCTAGCCACTCAGTCTTCTATAATGTATTTAAATCTGAGCCTGTTAACCATTGAACGGTTCATTGTTTTAATCTTTGTTATTAAATGTGAACTGTATCTAATTGCGGGGCAGCGGTGGCCTAGTGGTTCGGGCGTTGGCCACATGATCGGAGCATCGGGGTTCGAACTCCTTCCCAATAGGTTGCCCTGAGGTGCCCTTGAGCAAGGTACTGTCCCCGTCACGCTCCTCCCTGTGATGGGCTGGCGACCTGTCCAGGGTGCGTCCCCTGTCCTTCACCCTGTGTGCGCTGGGTTGGACTCCAGCACTCCCCTGTGACCCCGTTTGGGGCAAGCGGCAGAAAATGGATGGATGGATGTATCTAAATGCATGATGAGTTCTCTACAAATATTGTTTTTTGCTAGCCTCATGATTGGTTGGATTTGCTGCAGTTCAACAAGATGCAGTGGCATGCCACATGACTCGGAGGATCACTAGCAAAGCCTTCCACCTCCCAGTGTTGGTAGTGTCCTCTCTTCCAGATGCATTTAGACACGACCAAATTTGTCGCGAACTCTGGGAAAAATTGGGAAGCTCTTTAATAATAGTTGAATTGTTGTGTGTTAATGTGTTTGCTTAGGCGGATGTGGGAGTTTTCAGCTTTGCTCTTTGTGCGTGTCATGTTGTAGAGCTACAATGAGGCTTTGCTGGAGTGTATGAATCTGGATATGCGTGAGAATGAGAGCACACTTGTAAGTGTAAATGGCCATCTGTGTGTGTGCGTGCACACTTATGTATGGCTGCAGAGGTTCAGAAAGGCTTTGTTTGAGGACTCTGGATGGCTCTTGAATCGTCCTTCACCAGCTGCTGTAATCAGTGATGCTACCCTCAACTATGCAGGACTGCTTACTCCCCAAACACACACACATGCAGGCACATCAAACACATCTGGACGGAATGGGTGTTTTGGGAGACACACTTATACACACAAACACTGTCACAGGCTCCGCTCAGATTAAGCCAGAGTAAGCCTGTAGTTGTGAAATGCATTGGGATTAGTGACCCTAGCTGGACTGTATTAATGCTTATACCCACATATAACCTATTTATTCAGTGGGACTGTCACACAACAGAGCCAGACTGTATCTCTCAGCCTCTGGCTATGCAATACAGTTTGTAATTGAAAACTACAATTGTTTACACTTTGCACCTGTGATGACCAGCTGCTTAATGCAGTGTTTGATATACGGCATTCCCACTAAAATACTGCATTCGGCACTGCATTCCCACTGAAATACTGCGTTCGGCACCGCATTCTCACTGAAATAATGCCTTTGGCCCTGCAATCTCACTGAAATACTGCATTCGGCACTGCATTCCCACTAAAATACTGCATTCGGCACTGCATTCCCACTGAAATAATGCATTCGGCACTGCATTCTCACTGAAATACTGCATTCTGCACTGCATTCCCACTGAAATAATGCATTCGACACTGCATTCCCACTGAAATACTGCATTCGGCACTGCATTCCCACTGAAATACTGCATTCGGCACCGTATTCTCACTGAAATAATGCATTTGGCACCGCAATCTCACTGAAATAATGCATTCGGCACTGCAATCTCACTGAAATACTGCATTCGGCACCGCATTCTCACTGAAATACTGCATTCGGCACCGCATTCCCACTGAAATACTGCATTCGGCACCGCATTCCCACTGAAATACTGCATTCGGCACCGCATTCTCACTGAAATACTGCATTCGGCACCGCATTCTCACTGAACTACTGCATTCGGCACCGCATTCTCACTGAACTACTGCATTCGGCACCGCATTCTCACTGAACTACTGCATTCGGCACCGCATTCTCACTAAAATGATGAAACAGAACAGTTGTTCTACTAAAAATAATACATTTACTTTTTGGAATGGCCAGGTCAAAGCTCTCATTTCAACCCAGTGGGCCTGAAGCAAGTGCGAAGATTTTTTTTCAAAAATGTCATCGCCAATTGCACAGCAGATGTATCAAAACTTCTGTGACTGCAACTTTTTGAGCTCATGAAAGACATCGACAACAGGTCATGGGTTTGAATCCCAGGCCAGTATGTTACCTCGAGATACCTTTGATCAAGGTACTGTCCCCAGCGTACCACTGCTCCCTGGGTGCTTTGAATAGCTGCCTGCTGCTGAGCATGTGTGTATGAGTGAAAAGCAAAGGAAGCATTTTGTGATGTCTCACTATGTGCTGTGCTGTGTTTCACAATGGCAAATAATCACTTTCACTTGCACCTTAACAGCCATAACAGGCAGTGGCACATAAAGATTAGCCCCTCAACCTTGATACAACCAAAAGATCACATGAGAACCCTTCTTAAGAATATGCTATGCTGATGAACATGAATTGTATGAAGTAGTAAAAATGAAGTGCGTGTGAGGACTGTGAAAAGCTTCCAAACAGAAATGTAAACCTCATACATAACAAAGATCTGAACTGTCTGAGGGGTTCACTCACTTTATAGTGTTATCTTGGAGGAAGTCATGGCGAAATTGACTGGGGCCGTTAAAAGATCTGGTTTGTTACATATAATTACACACATGGGCGATTTCAAATGTCTTTCATGTCCTCGTACATCTACAGTTCCGATCACGGTTCATCAAACATGCCCACACACACACACATGGGTACACACACAGAAACGCTGGGCTTAAGCAAGCAAGCAGAGACGCCACATCATAATTGCACATGTGTTCAGGGAATGAAAGGCAAACTTATGAAGGAGAGCTATAATTATACTGGTTTGATTGTGATGTAGCAGAGAAGAAGAAAGAGAGGGGGAGAGATGAGACATGAATAAAACATAAGAGTGTCCTTGAGGACAGACCCTGCTCTCTGCTTTCAGTAACATGTCCAGAAACACAATTCTGTGCTTGATGAGTGGAGCGATGTAATTTAGAGCTTACACACCCAGATTACAGAGCAGAACATGAAAAGTGCCGAGCCTAAGCTCGGCCTTATTCGTATTCGGAACGCTCTCAATGAAAATGTTGTTTTAAGGCTCAAGGTCTTAGCCTGACGCAAAGTCCAGCTGTGAAGACAGTAAAAAAAAAAAAAAAAAGATTTTCCTCTCCCATCCTTCTCCAGTTTTTTGTGTTCTGTTCTATCACTCTCTGGCTATATTGTTTTCTTTGTTTTCATTTCTGTTCTCCTCTCCTCTTTTTTAGCTTTCCTTCTCACCCTTTTGTAACTCCCTCTCCCATCCTTCAGTCCTTTTCTCATCCTCTCGTTGTCAAGCTTGTTTTCTGTTCCTCTCTCTCTGGTCACCCCGCTACTTTCTTCTTTCTTCTCTCTCTCTCTCTCTCTCTCTCTCTCTCTCTCTGGCACTCTGTCTGGTGCTGTGTCTTAGTGATGAACCCTGTTAATGTAAAAAAAAAAAAAAAAAAGTTGCCATTTAATTACGCAATGCCAATACTAGCATCATTTCTCATTCCGTTTCATCTCCACCACCCTTTTGAGTAAGCAAACACAAAATAAATATTTATTATTACACTTCTGATAAATATATATTCAACATTTAATTATGAACGTGTGCACACTCACTGCACAAATTATCACAGTGCATCCAACAATAAGGGCAGCACGGAGCCTCTTTAACACAATGCATAGCATTCATATTACTGCCCGCTGTGGGCACATCAGCTGCTCCAGGCGTCTGATATTAATGAGTTAAAGGAGGCAAAGGCAAGGAAACTGAAAGTAGCCATGATATGTTACATAAGACTAAGTTAACTAAGGTCCCGGATATGAGGACAGCAGAAAGCTCTGCTATGCAAACTCTTGGGATGTGTTCTCTGGCTCTTTAGACTTTCTTTCTTCTTTCTATTTCTGCTTGCGCAAGAGAAGCTCCATGTTATCTTCTCAGCCCTGCTGAAATCCAAACATCTCCCACCAGGGTGCTGAGCAGCTTGGCAGGCCAGAGCAGAGACGAATGTGAGGAAACCTTTGGCACTAATCTATTCAATAGAGAAAGATAAATGAGTGTTTCATCTTATAGTGTGATGAGCAATGCTTATTTGCAGGTTTCTCCGTTGGTCTAATGAGTGAAAGTTGTAATCTTTATGATTTCGGAAGTAGAATAAAATGCATGGCTATAATTTTGCACCGCTCAGGTACAGATGCAGCCGAAACGACCTTTTATCATTGAGAGACAAGCTTAAAAAAAAAAAGTTCTAACATTTAATAAAAGTCATGTAATGCCCAGATTCAAGGCTGATTTAATTAGAATCAGGTTTTAAACCACATATAAATGTTACTTAAATCCGATCGGAAAATTTCAAATTAAAAAAGTGAAGTGAAAGTGACAACTCATTGCGAGGTCACAGCACACGTGAACCACAACGAATTTGGACCTCTGCATTTAACCCATGCACTCAAACACCGTGCAGCTATTGAAAGCGCCCAGGGAGCAGTGGCAGGGACAGTACCTTACTCAAGGGTACCTCAGGGCAACCTACTTGTGAGGGAAACAAACCCACAATCTTCCGATGCAGGGGCGACTCCCTAACCACTAGACCACCGCTGCCCCAAATTGCGTCTGTATTTCAGTTGGAGTTGGCCACAGGATTGCAAGGTTGTGGGTTCAAGCACCTTAGTAGTAGGTTACCCTGAGTTACCCTTGAGCAAGGACGGTACCTTTCACCGCTCCCTGGGTGCTTTCACAGCTGCCACCTGCTGCATGGGTTAAATGCAGAGATTTTGTTCTGTGCTGTGCTGTGACCTCGCAATCACAAGAATAGTCACTTACTTGGACAAATCCATAATCACTTTTTGTTAGTGACTGCTTTTATAGATACACTATGCATTGTGTTAGATGCTTCTGAACTTTGAACAGCACTTTTTAAAACTAACTAATTACATCAAATTGGATATGAGGTTATAAACAATGGTAAAATGATCCACTGGGTTTAAAATCTCTGGTTGAAAAGTCAAACGTGTAGACAGTGTGTAGACCACTCGGGAGTTACATAAATATTTATAAACCTCTTAAAATGTGTCTTGCTCCTTCCTTTATAACAGATTTAATGGAATAATAAAAATAAAAAAAAACTAATAAAAAGAAAACTTTACATAACTTGTTTTGACATTGAGGCATCATAAACATACAACAAGTAATATTTGTAATGTTTGTTCCTCACAATTTGAAGACTTTTTTTCAGACATATTCCACACATATTCCACATTTACCCTCAGCTCTTTAGTGCCGACTGAGAAAAGCTCCTCTTTCTCCGTGCTTGCAGCACCATTAAGAGTTCCGCAGTAGGCTGACCCGCAGACAGAGCGAAACATGGTGCAACAACAACCTGAATAGAACAATAAAAATTGCATAAGCCTTTATCATGTGAGCTCCGGTCCAATGTTAGTCCATGTCCAAGGCCGGCAGCAGCGCCAGGCGCCGGTGTTTGGTCCACTTTTCTCTGTCCTGCAGCCCCTAGGTGTCTCATTAGACCCCTATAATCAGAATCCCCAATAACGGTGTCATAAAGGCCCCGTCCTCCCACAGTCCTTGCGGCGAGCCCCTTATTGAGACTAATGGTGGAATTAGCGTCTGCAGGTCCAAACGGGGCAGGCCACTGCATCTCTCTGACACTTATACAGGTTGACTGCTAGTGTGCTCCGGGAGCCTCTTTACTCTTTACTTTCTCTCCACACTGCCCCAGAGGAGAAGCTGTCTTTGAGTTAGGAAGTGTGGGGAAAGAACAGCAAAAAAAAAACACACCACAGAGATATGAAGCAAAACAAACCTTTGGACTGTGCCGACGCTGTGCTCCTGCTTGTTTTGTTCCAGAGGTTTTTTTTTCACCCTCCTCTACAGTTTTATTTTATTTATTTATTTATTTATTTTTTTCCCCCCTCTCTTATTCCCTCTCGCTCCTTCCACTGCAATCACTCCAGATTTCCCACCGTCCGCTCTTTCTCTCTTCTTCGGAGGCGACCAGGGAGTTGGGCTTACGTCCTTGGATGAGGTTTTTCAGAGCTTGTTCTGTTTGCTTTACTTTCCTCGCTCTCACAAAGGTGTGGAGATCATAGTAGTGAAGATGAGAGTGAAAGAAATGCAAAGAGTGAGTAAGTGTGTGTGTGTGTGTGTGTGTGTGTGTGTGTGTGTGTGTGTGTGTGTGTGTGTGAGTGAGTATGTATAACATCAGCTGTTAAAGCTGTAGGGTTCCCATGGCTGCAGCAGCTGCATGCTCAGTGTGTCAGTGTGTCTCTGACCACACAACATAATTGGAACAGTGGAGCAGCTCTGCATGGATGGGGAGGTTCTCTCATTCTCTCTCTCTCTCTCCTTCCTGACCATTAACTCTTCCTAACATTGTGACAGGCATGGACATAATGTCCCGTAGTGTCATTATGTTCATCTACAACAAGCTTCATTTAGGGAAAGTTCTCAAATTTGGGAAACATGGCTCTGATTTAAGTGGAGAACTGAACTTGACTGATTTGGGTGCATTCACTTAGAAGGTGCAGCTTAGTCTCAGTCTAACCCTGCTGGCACAGTCTGTACCCTTAGGCCAGGTAAGACTTCTTGCCCTCTCTAAGGCCATGTGGGGTTGGCTGAGTCTGTAATCTTTTAAGGTGGATCTTAGTTTTTGGGCCACAGCAGGATCAGGTCATCTGTGTATAGTGGGCATTTGTTCCCAGCCATGCAGAGTGAGACAGGGAAGGTAGATTCGTTGTAACTTTTTGACTTTATTTTAGATATAAACATGCATACAGTGTTATATGTGCATATACTACATATAGTGCTCAGACGGCAGCAGCGTGTCACCCCGAGCTTCTGAGAAATGGAATCTGTTAATCTAAGGATCATTTTTATTCATTGGCTGTTTCTGTGTACATTGATTTAACTAGATTGTTTGTTTCACCCACTGCACCACAGTGAGCTTATAGAATAATCCTCCACGCTACGTCTAAAGCCGTTCTGGAGCTAATAAAAACAAGCAAATACTTTGGCTTTATTATGGATAACATTTTTTCAGTTAGTGTTTAGTGTTACGATCAGTGGTGCAGTAATTTCCTCAAAATTCCAATTTGTCTTACCTTCGAATGAACTGAGAAGTTTCCAAACCGAGAGTTATTGGTACACAAACCTTTCCCGATTCATGTTTGGAATCATTTATTAGGATCAAATTTATCTCCGTTTTTAATGACTGTTGATTTTCTGGATCCACATTTTTGGGATGAACCAGGATCAATGATTTTGAACAGGCAAGTAAATGTAAGAAATGAAGCATTATCATTTTGCTCATTACCCCATCAGCTCCACGTTCTTTTTTTTCATAACTTTTGTTCATTTTCTTCTTAAATCGATTATACAGAATCTAGCTGCTTTTGATTCTTTTTAATAGCCATTTTGAATTTTTATTTTTTTATTTTTTTATTTTTTGCTGGATATGTCTGTTGTTCATCGAGTGCAGAGCTTCACCTATATCGTTTTAATTGCTAGCTCTTCATGATCACTTTGTTCCAGTTGAAGAACATCATTTTTTCAGTTTGAAGTGCACATTTGTCTTTCATTTCTCGCAGTAAAAAGTCACATGCGGTCGGATCACTGTTTTTCTGATTTCGTCCTGTTTTGTTTACTTCTTGGTGAAATCAGTCTTATTGTTTTGGGCTTTGGTTTTGATTATGCTGGCCTTTTCTGCTGGTTTTTGAAAGTGAAGTGAAAGTGATAACCCTTGTCATTGCGAGGTCACAGCACAGCACACAGTGAACCACAACGAAATTCGACCTCTGCATTTAACCCATGCACACTCAAACACCGTGCACCGGGAGCAGTGACCGGGACGGCACCTTGCCAGGTTGATGCGGCTAATGCCCTAACCACTAGGCCACCGCTGCCCCAGGACCTCTGCATTTAACCCATGCACTCAAACACCGTGCAGCAGTGGGCAGCTATTGAAAGCGCCCGGGGAGCGGTGACAGGGATGGTACCTTGCTCAAGGGTACCTCAGGGCAACCTACTTGTGAGGGAATTGAACCCACAATTTTCTGATGCTGGGGCAACTCCCTCACCACTAGGCCACCGCTGCCCCAAATTTGTTTCTAATGTTGGATTTAAATCTTTACAGCCAGATTGATGCCTTATTTACAGTGAATAGAGTTTATATGGGGTTCAGAAAGGAATAAAAAAAAGAGTTTAAATTGCTTTCTGGAATTTCTCTGTCCTGTTTTGGGCCCATCAGCTGATCTTGTAAAGTTTACCAGACTGTGTGGGCACGTTAGACTCTGTCCTTTTGAAAACAGGGATTTGGCTGTGATCAGAAAGAAGGTCTAGGATTTAAAAGTGAATGCGCTCTAGTGTCTAAATCCATTTATCATATAGTCGACTGTGCTATTTACAAAAGGTGAGAAAAACAAGTTCTTTATTGCATTGAAGCTCTGTCTTAACATTGACGTGTCCGACCATAAACAATGTGTCCTACCATTGACGTTGTAGACCACCATTAGACAGAGCTTTAGAAAATGCGTTCCATTTCTGTTTATTATGCTGTTGTCATTTCCTCCACGGGGACAAAAAGAATTGCTATTAATAAAATATATGTACCTGCTAGTAAAAGTTTTTTGTGTGTACGTGTAGTCAGATTGTTTCCTTGTCGTGCTATTCAGGTCACCTCAGACAAGGACATTTCCCTGGACCTGGAAATGGTTGCCTTTCTCTCCAAATCAGAAAACATGTTTTTGCAGTAGTAGAGGGACATATACGACACAGAAGAACACGTCCTTCTGCGGAGAACTGTGTAAAATAGGGGATTTTTCAGCTTTTAAGGTTTGATTTGTATCAGATTTGTACTCCTGCTGAGCATCTGCCTTGACCTGCTATGCTGAGGTTTTGGGACAATTTAATTTCTTATAATTGAATCATTTCTCTGTATTCTTTGGGACAGTGAGGGACAGTGGCATCGTTGCGCCGCAGCTCCTGTAGCATAAGGAAGTTCAGGCCTTTGATACAATCTTGAAAGTCACTGTTGGAGATTTTTTAGTCAAAAACCGATCAGGCCAAGAAATGGCATTATCTTCCTTCCATTCTCTCTGTCTTTCTTCAAATAAGAGATTGAGTGACAGATTGGCAAGTATTGTAATTAACAACTTTCAAAGAAGCAATGATCTTTTTAATGATTGATACTAAAATGGCATTGAAACTGATAAAGAAAAAAACATGAAAGATCATGTGTTATATACAAGTTCATTTACATCTCTCTCTCTCTCTCTCTCTCTCTCTCTCTCTCTCTTTCTATCTCTAGCTCTAGTTCTATCTCTAGCTCTGTCTCTAGCTCTAGCTCTATCTCTCTCTCTCTCTCTCTCTCTCTCTGGAGGATGGGCAGGGTAACACAGGACCTGATACATTTCAGAGTGTGCTAAGCTGGATTTATGGCATATTTAAGGAAGCGCCACTCAAATGTTGCAAAAAGATAATCTGTGCTTTTAGTGGAGGGGTGTGTGAAATGGTTTTGAAAGTGTGTGTGTGTATGAGAGAACTCAGATGGTGGCTCGACAGGCTTGTTTGCTGAGGCAAAGAGGCAAAGTCTTTAGGAATAATCCCAAATATTGCCCAGTCCCCCCTCCTCTTGCTCCACTTTCTCAGATTCGCTTCATTTGTGGTTAAAGCACACTTGCGCCCACTTAGCTCTCTCTCTCTCTTTTTCTCTTTTTTTAATCTTGTTTTTTCACACACACAAACACACACACATGCACACAGATTCCAGAAAGAGTGGGGATAAGGGTATGCCCATGAGGTTTGGTCTGTCCGTATGTATACACTCATTTCCAAAAGTGTTGGACCAGCAAAGCCAATTTATTTGCTTTTGCTTTGCACAATGGGAAATCTATGAAAAGCACAATGAAAAAGAGGGAAACCACCGGTGTACTCAGCAACAGGCATCAAACTGCTCAGCAAAGGAAAACAACAGTCAGACTGTGAAAGCAGTACAGAAAAGCTACAAAACATTAATTTACATCATGAATAGCCTCCTCAGGGCAGGGGAGGAGGAATCGCAATCCAGTGTTTATCAGAAATATAGAGGACGTATCATCAAATACAACCCACTCATTAGCAGTAAGAACTGGAAAAACAAACTACAAAGGTACTGCGATGATCCACATCATTCCCAGAACAAAGTTTAATAGACTGATGACACAAAAATGGATCCCTACTGAGGTGGAAAGGCCAACGTATGGAGAAACATGGGGTATGTTTATGGTCCAGAGCATGCATGCTCGTATGTGAAGCACAGTGGAGGTAACGTCATGGCTTGGGCCTACATGGCTACTTCTGGAAAGGCTCAATAATCTTTAGTGATGTTTAACTCACTGTGCTGAAGTCTAAAGAAACGTTTTATCCTTCAAGGTACAGAGAATTATATCCCAACTGATCAGGAGGTTTTTCATCATGTATCGAGACAATGATCCAAAGCACACTTCCAAGGAAACAGACTTCAGGCAGGAAAACAAATCTAGCCAGTCAAAAGACCTTAACCCAACTGAATGTTTCATTTCCTGAAGAAAGGACCCTCCAGAAGAAACAACAACTGAGGGATGCTGTGTTAAAGGTTTGGCGATTCATATACACAACATGGAAAGTACTGGGACATGTCTTAATCTTTGAATTCAAGTCATACCCATTGCCACAGGTATACTGAAGCAAGCATTGAGTCATAGAGTCAGTATTACAGACATTTGTGAAACATTCTGAAAATCTCAGCAAACTGATATAGGATGGCAGAATTTCTTCCCCATTTGATATTCCACGGTTAAGTTGAAGTTGTATTATTACAATGTAGAAGCATTTAGGATCTACAGAAACTCAGTGCGGCCTTCCTCTGGCAGTAATGTCACTAAAACCAGGCTGATAGCTCTCCATGGCAGAGCAGCAGCATGCAGGCTTCACATCACCTAGCGCAATGCCAAGCGTCAGATGGTTTGATATAAAGCACATTGGCTGTGGAAACATGTTCTGTGGAGTGACGAATCATGCTCCTCTCTTTGGAAGGCTGATGGATCATTCTGAGTTTGGCAGAGGCCACAAGAACGTTACCTGCCTGACTGCACTGTGCCAGCTATAAAGTTTGCTTTTGTCAGGGATTGGGCTAGACCCTTTGCTTCCTTCGAAGGGAAGTTTCAATGCTTCTGCATGCCATTTTGGACATTCCTATGCTTCTAATTTTGAGGGACTAGCTTACAGATGGCCCTTTTCTGTTCCAGCATGATTCCAGAGGCATGGTTGGGTAAGTTTGGTGGTTGGGGGTTGGGTAAGTTTGGTTGGGTAAGTTTGGTGGGAAGAACCCTGTATGGCCCGAACAGTGCCCTGACATCAGCCCCATATAAAGTGCATCCACCTCACCTATAGTAGTCAGAAAACTTTTTCCTTTATCGTGGTCAGTAAAATCACCACATAGAGCTTTTGGGTTGTGTGCATTTCCTAAGTGACCACAGTAGAATGTAAATCCCAGGTTTTTCTCATCTTAAAACTCATGAAAATACATGGAACTTTTCAAAGTAGGGCTGGTGAACATATTGTTAAACACTACAGATCCTATATGTATTAAAAGAACCCTTACTGGCTATGCTTTGTTTCCAGTCAAAATGGGAGCTGAACAATTTCATCTCTTATGTACGACTCCTGAGACAGCAGTATCTGCACAATGTAAGGCACGGATGATTTATTCCTGGCTGCAAATTACAGTCAGAAGCAGATCAAAAGAGGAGTTATGAATAGACAACATATATTTTATCTGCTTTCCTTTGTCTCTTATGCAACACCGGACCAACTTGCTCTTTTGCAGAGGTGTTCTGCTGTGTAGTGGCTTCCAGAATGAGTTCTGCATAATGCCCTCAGCTACTGAAATCCTAAGACTATCTTCCTGGGTGCTTACATATTTCTGTTCTGCTGCTCATGAGTCCAAAATAATGGAGTTGTATATTAAGGCCGAAACCTAAAGAAATGTACTCAGACTTTATTTCCAGCCTTAGGTATAACAGGTTTATAGACTAGCAGGATTAGAAGCTAAAATATGTCTAATTGGACACGAATACAGTGTGTCGTTTGTGTGCGTAAAGTGTATTGGCTTAAAATAAGTGATAATTGAACTTTTTAATAGATTTTCCTCTTGCCAGCCCCTAAACCCTTTATTCTCCGTGTTGCGCACACTCTCAGATGTCACACAATTACCCTTTTGGTCATCTTTATTATTATTATTAAAACAGTGGCCGTGCTGTGTGTTACATCGCAGTTAGTCACAGTAAATTAGTATATTCATTACTTTATATTCATCCATATTTGATGGCGCCATGTAACTTAATGCAAACTAATGACTATACCCCATGAATCCTTGCATCTGGGAGAATCGTAGGTGTTCATTAAAAGTACGATAAGCCAGGAGCTCAGCATGCTGATGAAGCTGTGAAATGGCTTCGAACATCACAGCTACACTTGACTATTAATGGCGCTCCATAGAAATTCTCCACATTAGTGGAGAAATTTCAGCCATTGAAAGGGGGTATAAATGGCCATTAGGACCGGCAGGGAGTTTAACTTGCAAGAGCTCATGTAAAAAGTTGATTTGAATATTTGTATGTAAATATTACAATTAATATTATTTAATTCATTCATCCATCATTCTGAGTTGGGATGTGGGTGGTGTTAAAGCCAATTCCAACATAGAGGGGGTGAAGGACCAGTGCCAGTGCATTGCAGAGCAGACGCAAAGACAATTACACTCACTTGATTTTAACATCTCCAGTCAGATGTCTCCGCCTTTGGACTGTGTGAGGAAACCAACACAGACTCTATATAGGAACGATTTAGACTGGCCCAACTGGGAATTGAACCTAAACCCAAGAACAATATCATTACCTACCACACAAGCCTGATTATTAGGATCATTTTATTTTTCCTTACATGGCTAAAAATACTACATGGCACCATTTGAAACGATTATAGTAGGTTTGCCACAACATTCAGTGCATTGGACCTGCAGAGCAGTCAGGGTGCCCATGCTTACCCCTGACCACTGCCAGCATACAGCAACAGAAGAGGGCTACCTTATTTGATGAGGACAGTGGTTTTTTAGATGTGTTTCCCTTTGTCCCGGGAATGTGATGGCCCCAGAATGCACTGAGACAAGAAGACAAGCTGGTGGAGAGACTGTAAATGTGCAATCCTTGCAGACAAAGACTAAATTAGATGTAAAGCACATGCACAGGCTTGAAGACACCGACAGATCACAATCGGATTAATTGCTTGGCTGCTAGACTAAAGGATACGGTCAGGAGTTCTGAAAATCCCAAACACCCCAAAAGACATTACTGGTTAATTCACATGCTGATATCACAGGCCAGGCTTTCTGTTACAAATAACAGCCGAAAGCTGAAACGGAACAAAACTGGCCCTGACATTTCATCTGAAGTGAATAAGCTGCCGTGCTAGGTTACGGCAGGAGAGGAAGGTGCTGCCTTTCGTCCTGATCCTGACTAAAGCTGAAACCCCCGTCGCGCACTCTCTCTCACTCTGCGGCGCTGCTGACTTATAGTGCAAGATAAATCAGTAATAAAGGCCCGACTCCAAACCTTTTTGTACTAACAACCCTAGTCTCTCAGAGGATGTTTGGGTAAGGAGCCTCTAGAAGAGTTTTATTACAGAATGAATGTGCAAAGGGAAGTAATGTATTCATTGAGAGAAGAGGCGTGGGAGTGTTCATTTTAATGAACCACATTCTGTCCTGCTTAGACCTGCAAAGGAACAACCATCCTCTTCGCTCTGATACAGTGGGTTTCTGATCTCAGTGAATGTACCAAAATTCTCCAGATCCAGATCTGTGACACATCCGCCTGCCCTGCTGAAAGTGATGGTAAGGGTGGGAGTTGTGAGCATATGTTGTTGTTATTGTGAAAAATGATAAAACAAATGTGCCCTCCTGGGTATTCTGGACTTCTAAAATGCTGAATAACTGCATACATTAGAAAAAAAGACAGATTTAGACTGATTACAGGGTTCCGTGAAAAACTACCAGCGTTTAGTAACTGCAAATGAAAAAGTTTGGCCACCCTGGAATTAATGACACGTTTTGCGATTTTGAAAGTGGGGAAAAAAGTCCATTTTACAGTTTATGACCATTTTAAGAACATTATTATAATATTGCAATGTCATATTTGTTGTCATTAAACCTGCTGTTCACAATATTGCATAATGAACTTTATATGCAGCTTTAAGTTTAGGTGTTTTTTTTTTGTTGTTTCTTTTTTAGGAGGATATATATATATATATATATATATATATATATATATATATATATATATATATTTGCCTTTGTACACACACTTTTAAATTTTTTTTTTTGTGTATTTTTTTACTTTTTTTTTCTTTTTTATTTCTTCCCTTGATGTAAAGGAGGAGACTCTCAGGTGAATGTGATCAGATCAATATAAGCTTCATCTCAAATGCCAGCTCCAGCAGCCCACTGTAATTACAGTAAAACGTTCACGGGTCCTCCATATCTGCCTGCTCTGAGCCATCTTCGCCCCTCATGTTGCACGGGTGTCTTGTTACTTACATCATCACTGAAAGTGCACATACCCTCCCTGTTCTTCCAGTGTCTCTTTGCAAAGTCTTCCCTTTTTATTGCTAGAAACTCTGAGCCATGTTGCCATGTTCCTTATTCTGGTTTCCTGGTTTCTAGGCTGCCTGGCTCCTACCGTATTACACTAATGGATTCGACTACGATAACCATGTCAGTATGGTATTTTGACCTGCTCGTCCTGCTGTGAGCAACATTTCTGGAAAAACCTCATATACAGAAATCACATCTATATTCTATTACTCTTAGTCCCCTCATGAGTCCATTATTCATGTCCACTTTGTAGATCTTTGCAGTGCTGGCCCTGTGGCTACCCTGAGTTGAAAAAACCACACTGAATGTTGGACTATAAAGGTTTTAGCGAGCAGAACAGACTAACAGTCTTAATTAAACCCTGGGAAGTCTTTGTGTTTCTGAAGAGAAGCACATTTGACCAGCAGTGCCAAATACTTCAAGGATTTCACCTGGAGACTGGAGGTTTTCCCAGTGTGTGACACTCTCAAACACACACACACACAGTATAAAGCCTTATTGAGGAGGAGCTGGATTTGGTGCTCATGCCAGTTTTTGTGCAGAAAAGCTATGGGGGAACTTGTCTTAGCAAAAAGCAAATTATTTGCGAACTTTATAATTCGCAGAATTTCCAGAAAATGGTTCAATTTCTGGTTCTTTAAGTTTTGTTCTGAAAGTACCTTTCAGTGGGAAGAGCAACGCCATCCTCAACGACATTTGAACCTTTTAACATCCGTAGCATACAAAAGTTCAATTCCAATTTTTTTTTTCTTTTAAAAAAAACTACGGCAGGAACCTTTTACTAGGCCTATATATTTTAAATCTGTCAGGCAAGGCTGGCCAGAAAGTGACCAAGTTGGAAGAAATCAAAATCAAGGAGGGAGGCCGTTCTTTTTAACTAAAGTGTGTGTTGCGCAGATGGGCGGATGCCCCCCACACAAAGGAGTCAAATCTGTGTTGGTCATTTAGTGTGCCCTGGAAAGTTATTCCCAGGACTGATTTTGTGCATGTATATTATCTGTCCTCGAGATTAACCTACTTTGAAAGAAAACACGGGTTTGGCTGCCTTGGGGCTTTAAAAATTATGTTAGAATCCAGGCCAGACTGGCTGCTGCAGACTGGTGACATTTCTGCACAGTTCTGTCATGTTTCACTTCGCCATCTTTCAAATGCATAGGCGTTCGGGAACTAAATGTGGATGTGGTGTGGATTTTCCATCACACATAAGCGATAATGTGCGCCGTAAGGCTGGTGCAATTGTTTTGTACGAAGCATTTCGACAGAAAGCATCCAATTTGCACCTGAAAGTGTCTAAGGCTATGTCCAAGTGCACCAAGTCCTTGGTGTTTATTCTTTAATATCTCTGTTAAAACGCTCCTTTCTGAGCCTGACCTTTGCACAGGCACTATAGTCATTTGCACATGAATGTATGATGTTCATAAGGTGTCGGTTCAGAGGATTCACTCGGAGAAATCCAGCTTCTACTGTAGGGAATCCGGTTAGGCTCTGTGTGAGGCTGTATCTTGAGTGACACTGCCTGCTTGTCTCTGCCATCTTAAATTGGGACTAAAGTGTGGTGCTTGGTCCCCTGTGTGTCTGCTGTAATTGAATCCAAAATGCCAAAACCTCAAGTGTATGGCTGCTGTCAGAAAGGGGTGTGCGAGTGTGTGTGTGTCCATGCGTGTGTGTATAGGTGCCTGTGTTTGTGTTGTAAGTGGAGATGACTCTGGGAGGTCCCACTGGTGCTGTAGACCTACTGTTCTGTAAGTGCTTGTGGTTTTTCACTCTTTTTCCTCAGTTTTGTCAGCAGGCCAGTGGCGAGAATCCCCGCGGCTTTGGCTGGATGCTGAATTGAGTGCGGCTTTTGTCCCTGCACTTTCGAAGGCCACATTGACTAAGATCTTTGTCTCCCTGTTTGCTCGCATTTATGCGAGTGTTCAGCATGAGTTTTGTGTCCATTGTATGATTTATGCTGCTTGAAAAGAACACTGTATTATGCACTTAAAAAGCAGAATTAATGGACCATTCAAAAGCTGTTTTATTATTTGAAAGAAGAAAAATTGAGGTGGGTAGATCCTTTAGAAGTATTCAGGCATCTGTAAACATGACAAATCTGTTGTGGAAGCTTTAATTATCATTTGATTTTCTGAATAGCCACAGTTTATTCAGAATAATGCATTTCCCCCCCCCCCCCCCAACTTGTTGACATGCATAAAATAATGGAAATATTGATTTTAAGTTTAAGGACTACCAATTGTTGCTCCCATCGCTTAGGATTATATTTAAACTTGTTATTCTTTTCCTGTGCAGTATATTGATTATATATCCCACAGTAACTGCCATTTCCTTCCCTTTCCACATGAAACGCTACTCTTTTCGCGCTTCAGGACAGAACAGCTTCGGCTGTGTTCGCAGTGCAGAAAACAAATCCATTTAAATTCATATGTGAAACAGTTTTGGATCCTTTTTCTACTTTCCGCATAATTCAGTGATTTGCTTACTGAGATGTAATTAACATTAGAATGTGGGCGCGGTGAAATGTTCCAGTGTATAGAAACGTATTGATTTCTTTACAGTGATGCTGATAAGACCCAAGGGTGTTGATGTCTCCACTTTAGAATCATTGTTTACAATCAATAACCGGCAGTAAGTCCTCTCATGCCTTTTGAGTTTTTATATAAGATGTCAATGATGGTAAAATAATGATGAATCTGAAGAAACAATATGGAGTTCTTTGACCACTGTTTTGACCATTTTTCTCAAACTGAGCATTTAATGCTAAACCACCCAGAATTTGTACAACAATCCTTTTAAATGACCGGAGTCTGCAAATGGGAGCAGCCTTCTGTTATTATGCACTTCTACAATGTAGTTCTGCCAGTTTGCTGCATGTAGTAACTGATGAACAAGCGTTAGGAAAGGTTAAACCTGTTTTTTTTTTTTTAATGCAACAATCCTTCATCCTTACTGGCCTCTGAGCTCTGTTACACTCTCCACAGAAAGCCTCGCTTTGGCCCACAAAAGGTGGGCAAGTGCATGTGTACACACATCTCGTAACAGGTTGTTTCTGCTTTTTCGTGCCAGGTGAGTGTACAGCATGCCCAGGTGTCCTGGCATGCATCACATCGCTCTTCTGGGCCTGCTGGTAATCACAGCTCGAGAGGAAATCTTATCCACCAACAAGCCACTTACCTGCTTTTTATAGGACCCACGCAAGAGGATTAGCGCCAGTCATCATGAAAGGGAGGTGGGGGGGGGGGGGGGGGCATAGAAGGAGGGAGATAAAGGGAGGAGAGGCAGATAGTATTGGGCTTCCCAGTTAAATGATAGATTTTGGGCTTTTGAGTTTCTTTAAAAGCAGCTTTAAGTGAACCCGAATGGAAATCATGCATTTTCCTTCTACGTGCATTTCCAGCATGAAACATTATCAGGAAGAGTTACTCGGTGTTTTGCTGAACGACAAGCAGAGGTTGTAGGAGGATGATCACAGACTGAATAACATGTCTGCCCAAACCCGAGGATGGGGAGACAAAAATACAACACCGTTTTACTCACATACATTCTGGCACACCCATAAAATATTATATATTTATGTTAACCTATGTATATAAATAATAGAACATAAGTTAGAGCACATACAAAACACAAAGAGAGCCTGGTTGCAAAATATGCTGTATTTATTCCCGTTTCATGCGTTATGAGCCACAAAATCCATTTAGGCAGGTCTAATTATGCTCTCTTGGAATCCTGGCTCCATTGCAGTCTCTCTGCAATAGGCCAAACATTCAACATCTACAGCACTCAGCGTGTTCTAGACATGATGTTAATGAAACATGGGGTGGTTCAGTGCTGTGGAGATGCTGACCGTACCTACAGTATGCTCAAGACTTATTAGCATAACTGAGAGAGCACACCTATATTCAATATGAGTTCTAATTCTGAGGTTCAGATCTGATATTTAAATTTTTACAACGCAATGAAAGCTAATTTATTGACTTTTCAGGTACAGGTTTTGTTCAACTAGTCAGGCTGCGCCCAGTGGCCTAGTTTTGATCATGACTAGTGGTTTCCATGAAAGATGATGGCTGCATTATGTCCAGGAGACACCGAGGCATATGGATGATAGATTTCCAGTTGAATACACTGGTTTGAATTCTCTTTTGTTCACTTATTGTTTCATACTGTATTGAAACCCTGTTAATGTAGTGATAATATAGTGTCACTCATACGTGCACTGGGTGCAAAAATATAAAAGAGAAAAATGTCAACAAAGCAGGAGGCAGGCAACTCTTCCTGCTAAGCAGGCGTGAAAAAAGTCCCAACATTAGAGAGCACATGGCACTGCAATGCACATGTACTGTCATGCTAATGGGGCTTTGGGAGTAGTCAGCTTTGCTGCATTGTGTGTGTGTGTGTGTGTGTGTGTGTGGGTGTGTGTGTGGGTGTGTGTGTGTGTATGTAAGATGTCTGTGATCTTTACCTCACCCAGCACGTGCCATGGCTCACCTTAAGCATGTCCCTTTTAAGACACTTAAAGACACACACACACACACCCACCAATACAGTTGCCTACATCGGCATGCAATCCCTACAGATGTTCCTGAATACTGCGCATTGCTGATCCTGACAAAAAAAACTCTCTTATTTCACAGCTCAGCAAGATCTAGTACACATAAGAGCATCTGCAGGCCGAGCGGGAGATCATGCTCAAATACCTCCCACCAGGCCGCCCACTGCATGGACGTTTGGCCTTTGCATTTATAAAATAAGCTTTTTGAGAAAAAAATCATAAATATGTTTATTTTATTTATTTAGAATTTTAAACGCAAATCCATATAAACCGAATGCACGAAAACAGAGATTCATTACAACGTAATGTTCCGCCAGTGTATAATTATCCCGCTCTGTCGATGCAGTCCTTGATTGTCTAAACACCATGTGATCTGGTTCTTTTAATCCCAGTCAGATTAGATTACAGTTACTGTGTTCTGAAACCTGTACTGTTGAAGATTCATGAAGAATTTTGGAACTGATTACAAAAGAATTACATGTCTAAAGCTTTCATCTTCACTGTAATTTTATGCTTTCAGGCTGGTCAAGTGATTTTAAAAAGTTAGAACCTTTTCTCTTGAAGTCCCCCATCTTTCCAAACTGCACCGTCCATCAGCGGATATGTGAAAGTTGGAAAAAAAAGTGAAAGTGACAACCCTTGTCATTGCGAGGTCACGGCACAGCACACAGTGAACCACAACGAAATTGGACCTCTGCATTTAACCCATGCACTCAAACACCATGCAGCAGTGGGCAGCTATTGAAAGCACCCGGAGAGCAGTGACAGGGACGGTACCTCGCTCAAGGGTACCTCAGGGCAACCTACTGGTGAGGGAATCAAACCCACAATCTTTTGATGCGGGGGCAACTCCCTCACCACTAGGCCACCGCTGCCCCATGTAGAGTTTATATTCAAACTCAAGTTTTAGTTTAAAAAAAAGTTCAGGAACTAATGAATTAGACTGATATTTCTGCTGTCTGCTCTGAAATGTAGCTCTGAAAGGTAATATAACAGTAGCTGTAACCTGATTATTATGAATTCAAAGCCTCACGATTACCTGATTTTTCTAATCAGGTTACATAATCTAGAAATCGTGCTTGATCATGCAGTGTAAGGGGATGGATCTGCTCTCTCCATCATTATTGTACCTCACTGAAAAAATGCAACCACATTGAAACTCGTTATGGACCTTATCGATCGCCAAACCTGGGTGATTGGTAGCAGCCTGTCATTCACAGCCGAAATGCAGACAAACATCAACAAAGTGCATCTTAACTATTGATCCAGCAGACGTTTCATTTATTGCTCTAAAAGTCTCCCTCTCCCTCCCTCCTCCTTCTCCTGTCTATCTCTCTCGATCTCTTTTTCCGTCTCTGTCCATCCTCTAACTTTCTCCTTTGCTTGATCGCTCACTTTCTCCTTTCCTCTTGCTCTGTCTCCATCTTTTGTCTCTTTTTCTCTCAGCTGATGGCTCACTTGCTTTTCCCTTCCTCCTTCTTTCCCCTCTTGGTCCTTTTCTTCTTTTCTCTCTCATTCTATCACTGACCGCTTCTTTCACTCTCCCAACGCTCTCTCTTTCTACATACTTCTTCGCTTTCTACCCCTCATTTTCTGTCTGTCTCTCTCTCTCACTCACTGGGAGTGAACAAGAACTATCAGGTCAGTGGTTTCTGTGGGGGACGTTCGTTATGATTCCCTGCACTGGGGCCTCGCGCGCCACCCACCTCCACCTGATTAACTTTCTGAATCAGACTAACGAGAATCGCACTTTGCAACTAAAATCATACACAAATTCAACTAAAAATCAGTTTTTTTTAATGTTTTATTACTTTTTAAATGCTTTTAAGTGTGAGAGTAGAGGAGGGGGTAAAAAAAATCAATCACTAAAGGGCCTTTCTCTGATTCGTAGAGTCATTTGTGACTCTCAGGAAGAGAAAGATTTGGGAGCTTCATCACATCATTCACTGTCTCAGTTTCAGGAAAACAAGACAGTGAATAAAATAAACTAAGGTGACTTTGTGCAGGAATAGAATAGGCTGCACATTTTGATAAAAGCTGATTGTTTCATTCATAAGAGAATTAGTGATCTGGTGGTTTGTTTATTTATTTATTTATTTATTTATTTATTTATTTATTTTAGCTGTTTTATTGTGGTTAAAATATATTTCTCGTATTTTCCGTTGCTCTTTTTTTTCACCAGGCATGGCCTTGGCTTCCAAAAGAGGTGTTGAGCGTTCCAAGTCAATTTTTCTTCCTCAAATTGACTTCAAAGCTACACAGCTAATCCTCTCATCCTGCGATTGCCCCGCACATTATTAATCCTGTTAATAATCCGTTTAGGAGCTTTCACACATTGCTGTTTATTGGCATTGTGTCGGCGGAGACAAGGCGATGAGCAGAAAAAAAGGCCCAGATTTTCTCGCCTCGCTGCTTCCAGCCATTTTTCCCTCCGCAGGAATTCTAAGCAGTTGTTTTCCAATTTTTCTGCATTATTCCAGCCAGAAGAATACACAAGTAAATAGATGAGTGAACCTCTTTTAATCTGGTCTCTCCCAGCTGTTAAAAATATGAGAAGCCTATAGGTTAATGAAGCCTCCCTTTCACTGCTGATTGCTACCTGCCTCGATCACAGCCCTCTGTGCTGGAGTGATGAAGCCTTGATTGAGGTTTTCAGGAATAATTACCATCCTGTTTGGCTTACAGGTGGAAACACATTTTATTTAGTCCTTTACTTGCGCACATTTGTCTTCTTTTTGCCATTCTCATGCTCAGGTTCAGGTTACGTTAACTAGTTTTCAATGCAGAAAAACGTTTTCTCTAACCGATTCTGGAGGTCTGATTGCAATCAGCATTTTGCAGTTTGTTATATAATGGCCTGTATGTGTGTGTGTGTGTGTGTGTGTGTGTGTGTGTGTGTGTCTGTAATTTAGCTCACTGTAGCGAGAGGCATTTTAATCAGCATGCCAGTAATGCTGATGATGTTCCTCAAAACAGACGTGAACGTCAGTCTTGCTCTGTCGGGACTAATTCTTTTGGACTAATCCTGCAAGTCCTGAACTTCATCCAAGTCCTGAAAACGGGTCATGAGATGAACATTGAGGTTTTAAAATCATCTGCGTGTCTGAGTCCAGAAATTTTCAGACACATGTAACGACCAAAGCAAGCGCAGCGGCTAAAAAGAGGGGTTCCTAAGGCAGAGACTCTTAGTGGTGATTCCATTAAAAAGTAAAGATCTTTTCTAAAGAAAGTAAAGAAGCGATGCACCGAAATATGGGAAGCTCTTGGGGAGAAAGAGAGAAAAAACAATCTAAAGACTTTCCTTTCGGCTTCTTTTCTTTTGGGCTTGACTATGTTTTACATATTGAGATGTTTTCACACAGTCAGACCCGGAATGGAGATCTGCAGGACTTTGAATATTTACAATAGAAACCCTAAAAAGGTTTCACAAGAAGTTTTTTTTTTAAATGTAATCAATTTTTCTTTCTTTCTTGTTTCATTCACTCACTGATTAAAACCTTTGTCCTTTCTCAGTGGCTGAAATTTTGGCGCATCCCTTATTCAGAGGTTCTCTAACGTAAAAAAAATAAAAAATCAGGCGATAGGATCTTTTTTGTCTTTAATCTGGGGTATAAAATACAAGTTCTTCCTGCTTTAGATGTTTATACCTTTTTTTTCAGTGATTCATCAATGGAAGCAAAAATGGATTTTTGTATTTATAGATGAGCAATCAGCATTTAGGTGTTTTTATTGTTTAGATGCGTTTTTTTATGGTGAGCGTTGCGAAGCTACAATTGTCAGATTTTCTGTTCTTTGGGGAGAAATGTTCTCGCTCCTCCAATTTCAGTCCTCATTGCTTGCTAACAGCTCAATGCAGTCACGATATTTCATGCTTCTGCCCTCGTTAATCTTATTGGAGGAAACGTCTTATGTGTTTATTGTAATTGAAAATCTCCAGGCTGATTTTTATTCTCCTGGCAGAACGGTCGCTGTTGGTAATGGACAGTGTTTTGTCATGCATGCCTGTTAGTGTGGTTGCCCATTGTAGTTTGTCTTATGCGACAAAAACACCCTTACTTTTATCTGGTGGTGGGTTTAGATGCTTTGCTGTTACTGCACCACTTCCTTTGCTTGGTAGCCTTCTTGTTTATGCCTCGGAGAATGAGATATAGTGGGATGATCAGTCTGTACGATGAAGTCTGTTAATATTCCTGATGAAGAAAGGCAGATTAAGTGTAGATGCCTCAGAATGAGGAAAAGATTTCCTTAGAGGCCTTGATCTCCTGGCTGATCTCCTGGCTGATGCCGGCAGCTGCCGACCAGGGTGTGCTGATGGGGTCAGAAGTGCTCCCCGTCAGATGTGGAAAGGGTCGGATTACAGCAGTGGGGAAAAATTGTCCTCTTATTGTGGAGGAGTGTGAGGATAATGAAGTGTGGTGGGGAAGTGTGTGATCGGAGTGTTATATGCTGTTGGCTTTAGGCTCTTCATGACTAGCTTCAGGCTGTTTCCCACGTATCTTTGCTTCCAAACCCACTGGGGTGTGAGGGGTTCTAATCAGAGAAAGTTTTTTCTTTGGGTGTTTATTGCATTCTTATTTACTTCTGGAACTCTTGGTTGCAGTGCTTTATGCTCGTAGCTAGTGATTAAGGTAAATGGTTCCGTTAAAGGAAACACAGCTTGAAGCCAAAAGCCGAACCCAAACCTATAAATCTAAACTTCCATTTTGTGTTTTATTCTTACAGCAGTCCGTGATCAAGGACTTATAGTAGTGATAAGCAGTGTGTACATGGCTTTGATAGCTCCAGAAGTGATTCTCCCACTATGTCTTAAGAGAAATAGCGTTAGAACATGGGTGAACATGGATGAAGTGCAAAGATTTAAATTGAAATGTTGGTTTTAGCTCCCTTTCATACATGTTGCACATAGAACAGTGCACTTTCTGTCACACATGCTCACATGCTGGGAATGCAGGGAATGCTGTGATTTAAGCAAACGGTGGCACCTGGGAAAAGTGTGGAATAGGGGTAACATAATGTTCTGATTTGGGGAAGTAACAATCAAGTATTATGCTGTCCCTGTTTGAGGATTTCAGTGTTCGTTCTATCAATAGAAGCTCTTGAATCTCGTCGTCCCTCCAGCTGGACATTTACATCTTAGACATATAGTTGTAAATACTTGCTTACAACCTAAACATCTATTACATTTTTTTCAGTACTAATATATATATATATATATATATATATATATATATATATATATATATATATATATATGTGTGTGTGTGTGTTGTATATTAGTAATTGAAAAAATATTTTAGGCAGGTGGAAAATGCTGTAAACAGCAATGTTTTCAGAAAGATAAATAATGATTGTTTATTTTCTCACTAATCTACAAAATGGGTGAGCTTAACAAAAGAAAAATCTAAATCAAATCAATATTTGGTGTTACTACCTTTTGCCTTCAAACCAGCATCAGTTCTTCTAGGTACACTTGGACAAAGTCAGGGATTCTGTAGGATTATAGTCGGTGTCTGATCAACCAGTTTTACCAAACAGGTACTCGATGATCATCAATGTCACACGGAGGTTGAAACACAGTCACAAGCCGAACGACGACAGCCGAGTTCCTTCAAAACTGTGTGCAAGTGTGAAGAACTGGATGCTGTTTGAAGGGCAAAGTGGTGGTCACACCCACATATTGATTTGATTTAGATCTTCTTTGTTCATTCACTGCGTTTTGTTGATTGATGAAAAAATAAATGATCAACACTCTACTTGAAAGCATCTTTGTTTACAGCATTTTTCACACCTGCTTAAAACTCATATATATATTCATATGCTATAGTATATATGGGATGTCAGCTTTGTTTATTTAACCAGTTTTTTTAGAGATTTCGAACCATTTCTTATTTTTAATGACAGCTTAGCGGTTATAAGAACCACTTCTGGAAATGATTTAGAAATGATGAGAAAAACAACTCCGAAAGCTGTCCATTTCTCATTTGGTCCAGATCTACAGCAGACTGCAGATAAATTCAACAGTATCTCCACCGAAAATCTCTGCCACAGATGCGTCTTTGTATGATATTGCCAACTCCCATTGAGCAGCAGCGAAGATGAAAAGTTGGAACAATTTAGTCATTTCCTGTAATCAGTAACAAACACTTGGCAGACAAAGTAGAGGCAGTGGCAGAAGTAACATCAACCGCGCCTCTCTTGCTCCTTCTTTTATATCTCTTTATTGGCAACGGAGAATCTCAAGCAGCCTGAGCCAGAATGTTTTAAAGGCCATTTTGAGGCAGAATGGGTAGGGTTTTCAAAGAGTGCTTTTTCTTTCATTAGTCCAGGGAGTTAATTTCCAGAGCCCTCCAAGATCTTCCCCTGGGTGTTGTTATCCCCATCTCTTCAGGCAGATTTCTTTACAGCGCAATAAAGGCAAAGAGGATCTATGTCCACTATCCCGCCTTGAAAGTGCTAGCTTTGGAGTGAAGGAGAAAGAAAAGCAAACATGCACCGTTCTCTCTGCCTTGGTGGCACTGTGAAAGTCATGGAAGACACAGGCCTTGGAAGTGAGCTCTCACTGTGATAAGTGCCAGGAAACCGCTTGTCGAGACCGTATCGCGACATGTCAAGAAAAGAAAAAAAAAATTTGGAGGGTGAATGCCGCCTGCCTGCCGAAACACAGCTCAGATGTGTCAGTCAGCGAGCTGCAGAATCTACAGACAAAGAGGAGGCCATTGATGTTTAATTCAGCCTTCACTCGTTTGACGCATGGGTGTGAATCGGCGCTAACGATTCCAAATGATGCCTCTGCTAGTCTGGCAGTTTAGCAGGAATCTTTAGTGCTGCAGGAAGCTCAGCCTTCCTTGAGTTTTACGCCAACTTCAGATCCTGCAGCCTGCTGTTGCACCAAAGACGAAGTGCTGCAGCCAGGTTGCTCTCATGCTCAGATAGCACTGAGCCTGTTTCTCTTTCACAAGTGTTTTGATCTGCCTGCACAAAAAAAAAAAAAAAGCTTTACTTGAGGCCCACACTACAAAAGCCTTCCATCCTAATCAGAGTCATGAGACTGTTCAGAAAGGCTCCTGAATGGTATATCTTTCTCAAGTCAGGGTTACGCCAGACAGTTATTCTCCCACCGCACTGGGGCAAAAATCAGCCAGTTTTGAGGACCTCGTTGTATGTAGGATGCTTTCATCAGTCCAGAGGCCCCCGGAGGATTAAAGTTCTGTGCAGAAGTCTTTAGCCTCACCTCATTTCTTTATATTTTGCTAGAGAATCATCTTGTTGGTGGAGAAGTACTATTTTATATTCGAAAACTGACTTACCTTTATCATTCTTGAGGATTAAACGAATGACGTTGTGTGACAGGCTGCATCGCCAGTGAACAAAACACCGGCCTGATCTTCTGGAATCATATGCACCAGTTTTTTCACTACTTCATGCTTTAAGTTAGGCATGTTTATTCTTCTTGAAGGATTCAAACATATGCCGCTGTGTACAGCTTGAGAATCAAATGCATTATGATTCTTCCATCCGTCCATCATCATCGCGGGTGGTACTGGAGCGATTCCCACCAAACGAAGAGGGAAAGGACAGAGAAACATCCTGGACAGGTTGCCAGTCCATCGCAGGCAGAACACAGACAAATACACTCATATGCAAACATGCAAAATCCAAACAGTAATGACCCAGGCTGCCCCAGCCGGGAAATTGAACCCGGGACCTTCTTACCGTGAGGCATCAGCAAAGCACATTGCACTTCATGCTGTCCCCCCAGCAGGAATTCACTCAGTTTTATTCACGTTGTTCTGAAGCGGTTACATGCCATGCCTTCACAACACAACGCCTAAACGCTTTCCTGAATGGGCTTCATTAAAGGCTAAGGTTCAAAAAACACACTTTAATCAGCTATACAAAAAAATAAAATGTGTAAAATATAACTGTGCTTGATTTATACCATTGCCATTTTTAATCCTTCTTTATTACTGAGTCTAAACACATTTGTTAACAAAAACTCTTGCATTAAAGCAACTCGTGATGAAAATTACGCACCTTAGATTTCACAAGGCTTTTAATATTTTCCTAAAGAGTCGAGGTCACAGATTACATGGCTATTCTTAAGCTGGTCACATAACCAGAGTCTGTGGTGGTCCCGGCTCTTGAAGTGGCCTTTTATCCTTCTCTCTTCTTTATTTGATGCTGTTTGAAAAGGACTTGTTAGGTTAAAGCAATAATGGAAGTCAAACAGCGCTGCTCGGGCAGGTCCAGGCCCCAGCTCTGACACCTGGGATACTAGGGACATCAGGGATTGCCTAGACAGGTTAAGCCTCTTATTAAAGGTAATACAGGGGAAGCTCGTCACCGTCAAGCGCTAATGTGGCTCTAAGGTCGAGACAGCAGGAACACCTTGCATGGAATACACCCTTTACTATGCACACAGGACAACTGTGACTCTCGTCGCCCAACCCATGTCAGCAGATCTTCTAGCCTTAAAGCAGCAGTCCAAATATTTCCACACCCCAAATGGATCTCCAGGTCCTGTTTAGAGTTGCAGAATTTGCTTTCTGACACCATATCTACATAACAAAAACTTAAAACACCTGGTTTTTAGTTTTACAAAATACAAAATACTATACACATTTTTGTGTATAACAGTACACTACAGATATACTACACAGTGTTAGAAATCAACCATAAGTCTGTCTTGCTTATTACATTTGGAAATAAGGGAGAAACATTTAGCACTTTAAGAGCACCAGCAGCTAAGAAACCATTAAAGGTTAAAAAAATCTCTCATGTGTCTCACATTAGAATTGGTGTAAAGTGTACAGTATGTAACCGATGGCAGCAGCATGTAAATGTTTCCATGGCAATATCATTACTGGTATAAAAGTGGTGTTCATAACCCACGTCCGGTCATTGGACATGTTAAAACACTCATTTATTGTGTTGTTATTCTTGATCGGATCCTACTAGTCCCAATCGAGGAACATTTGCTTGCGGTTGGCGCGATGTCCTGGTTTAAATCATTCTCCCATCAGCAGGAAATGATGCTGTTCCACTGATCGCTATGCTGCCAACATCAATTTTTGCTGAACTTTCTACATCAGCTCCATTTAAAAACACATGTTCTCCAAATCAGTCTAACGTCAGTGTCTCTATTATGAAGTGACTGTCAATTACAAACTAAATGTCCCTGACGAAGTATTCAGATGTCCCTGAACCTGCGGAAGCGATTCAGCCACATTACCGTGAATCTGCTGCTGATACTGTGGCCGCTGTGCACACAGCTTGTACGATCGATACAGAAAAGCAAAGTCAATACAAGAAGTATAAAGGAATCTGTACATGAGCTCACCAAGCCCAGTGCTAATCATGCACATCATGTCTGGTCCAACATCACAGCTGAGGCCGCCCTGGATACTTATACTGCAAGGTGAAGAGAAAGAAAGAGCTCTCTCACCAGTCCTTTTTAACAGGGTGACCAATCACAGCTCCAGGTGTGTTAGTGGTTGTTTTGATGAATTGAGGGATGAACTGCAGTGGTTCTCCAATTTTTCTGCTATGTCATTCAGGCAGTTGAAATAGGAGACAGTGTTTCCACCTTCAACTTTTAATACATTTCAGCACCTCCAAACAAGAGCTATATCCATTTCAAGAAGCAGTGAGGTTCGGGACACGTGTTTTGCTTTTGCTTTCAGAAATTCACATGTTACATGTTGCACATCTTCTATGCACCAGAAACATTCTCAACTGCTTCTTTTTTTATTCTGGTGATTTTCTGATTTGAGCTTTTGGATATTACAAAGGTCTGGACCTCGGTAACCCTCGGTAACCTCATAGCTGGCAATTGCCCTTCTCCCATCCTGAGATCTTTGGGCAGCTTCATGCCCCCCCACCCCCACCCCTTTGCAGTTGCCACGCAGGCCCCTCCACACTCTGAGGATTTGTTGTCTAGACTTCTGGACATATACTCGCATATAATATACCCTAAAGGTACAATGTGGTCCATCTGTGTACCTTAATATCTACAAAAGGAAGATTACATTCTCTTATAAACTATAAACTATCGTTCATCTCAAATGGAAAAGAAACTTTAAGCCCTTGAGTCAAATGCAGCCTTCAAGAATGTTGACTAAATAATCATGGTAATTGTGTTTGAAAATGACTGAAAGGACTTCCTCAAGGTAATATTTTTTGCTGTTTTTCTGAGAGAGTTGTGAAGGCGGGGGAATAAAGTCATAGAGAAATACTGTCGTGTCTTACAGATGCAGAAATGTAAGCAGTGCTGGGAGAAGAAGAGGGAGAGTAACTGAACCGTGCTCTACAGGGGGCATCAGTGTATGAAGCACTGCTGAGTGTGTTCGTAGCACCTGTGTGTTGTCAGAGTCTGTGGCAATTGCTTAGAGACCACGTCAGAACAGCAGTGTCATTGTTACTGAGATACTAGGTTGAGAAGATTCCGCGAAACCAGCTCTTTCACACAACAGCCCCACGAGCCCAAGTAAATTGAGGTGTGTGTGTTTAGATCTGTATGTCTTTTCATGGCCATTTCCATGGGTTAACCTTTAAAACTGAGGCCATGCCTTTATTTCAGTTTTCTCTTTGAAGTTACTTCCCAAAAAGGACCATTTAATTTTCTTTGATTTTGAAGAATATTATTTTAAGGTCATAATTTTGTTAGAATTGATTTCTCCTGTTTACCAAGGAGACATCTTCATCTTCTACTTCTTTTTCCGTAAGCTGCTCCCGTTTAGGGGTCGCCACAGTGGGGAAACAACCGCTTCCATTTCTTCCAGTCCTCTGCATCTTCCTCTTTCAATTTAACCAGCCGCATGTCCTCTCTCACCACATCCATAAACCTCCTCTTTGGCTTTCCTCTTCTCGTCTTCCCTGTCAGCTCCATCCTCAACGCTTCTCTTCCAGTTTAATCAGCCTCTCCTCCCGACATGTCCAAACCTAATGACATCACACATTTTGAAAGCAGAAGATACCCACTCCTTGATTTTCAGTATTTAGTAATACAGGAACATCCGTGTTTGAGCAATGACTCACGTGTTCATGCAGTTATGTGTGGTGCTTTCTCTTTGACTACAAACAGTTTAGAAAAGTTTAAACATTTCTAAAGGAATCATTCGAGCTGGAATTGTACTACACAATTTTCTGGCCTTTAAACGGAGGTGTTTGATGTGAAAAGGGAAAAAAATCTTCTGATGTAATAAGATTTATGAAAATCACAAATCCAGAGAGGGGCCAAATGGCCCTTTTTAATCCTCTGAGAGAATATTTAATTAGTTATGAAAACTCATCCCTCTCTCTCTCCCTCATTCTCTCTTCCCTCTCTCTCTCTCTCTCTCTCTCCCCTCCTCATTGTCTCCTTCCCCTCTCTGCCTCTCTCTTTCTCTCTCCCTCCCCCCCATTCTCCCCTTCTCCCCTCCCTCTCTTCTTACCACTCCTCTTTCTTTCTCCCCTTCATTCTCTCCCTTCTCTTTTTTCTATTGCTTTCTCTTTCCCCCATTTCTGTTTCTTTACTTTGTTTCTGTCTTTTTCTGCACTTCTCTTTCATCTCTACTTCTGTCTGTCTTTCTGTCCATTCATGCATCCATCCACCCTCTCTCTCTCTCTCTCTCTCTCTCTCTCTCTCATTTTCTCTATTTCTCTCTCTCTACCTTCTCTCTCATTCTCTCTCTCTTCTCACTCTCAGTCATCCCATGAGACCGAAAATTTGGTGCTAGTTAGTTGAAGGTATGAGTGCTGAAAAAGGGCCTTGCAGAGGGGTGGTGCAATACATTCTCCTCCTCTGTCAGCAGAAATCAGGATGGAGAGAATATGAGCGAGAGCTGCTGATTGGGCTTCAGGTAGCAAAGGTAACAAAAGCAGGCAGAGAAGAAAGGCTTGGGTGACTGGGTGAAAAGGGAGTAATTTATTCATAGCAGTGAGAAAATCGTGGTGGCTTTCTGTCCAGAGCCCAGTCTTTCTGAGAGCTCTTTAATGCGCTTGGTCAGACGGAGAACTGCTGCGTGGTCACTGCACCACTTAGAACGAAGGTCTGTGTGACACAGTGCTTGACTTCTTTCAAGATCAACTGTCCCAAAACATGCAGGTCTGCAACAAACACACATTGAGATAAGAAATAATCTGCTTGTGGGTTCGCTGTCCTTCATTTACAAAGTGGAAGCTTGGATTTGTGCTAACGTGTGTGTGTGTGTGTGTACCACTGCAGCCCTCCTGCGGGTCTGTGTTTTTCGCTGGAGTGGAAGGGCTTAGGCCAGGATTGTTTATCGCCGTGGTTCTCTGTTAAAGGTCATGCCTTTGGATCCACTGCTATTTTCTCGTTCTCTTTCTTTCTCTCTCCGCACATGTCACTGATTTATTCAGTCATTTGTCAGCTCGTATTTTTCTTTTCCTTCATTGTCTCAATGTGTTTAATACAGCTCTATAACAACCTTGGAGGCCCTTTTTACTGCTGCTGTATTTTTTCACAATCCTGCCTCTGTTTTCTGGTTATTTTTTTATTGCTTTTTTTCTTTTTCTTTCTTCTCCAACCACTACTATTTTCCAACCCCTTCCATATTCTGGCACTCTTGGTCTGTCTGTGTTCGTCTTCTCCTTGTCTCTCACTCTCCCTCCATCCCCATACGTTCCTCTCTGTCCCTGTCCTTCTCTTTTTCACTAGATCCTCTTCTGTCTGTCTATCTTTTGTATCTATCTATTTTCCATATTTCCCGTCCATCCGCTTATTCATCTACCTTTTTCCTCTATCTCTGTCTTGTCTCTTCACATGCTCCCTCTGACTCTTTTCTTGCTCTTTCAACCCTGCAATGCCTGGTACACCGTGATTTCTTTACTATCTCTCTCTTCTTTCCTTCAAGCCACCCCTGCAGCTTCCTGTACACCACCTTCTGTCCTTTTCCCTGCTCTCTTCACTTCTATCATCATAATCCCCCTCTTTGATAGCAGCAGTTACCAGTCTTGCACTCTGTTTGCAGTAATTGGATCATTTTTAGCTGTGTGTAAGTAAACAGCAGATACTGGGTGGGAGGGGGTTTGAGTGGATACACTGTAGTAACAGTGGTGGTCTTGTACGCAGCCCCGTGGCAGAAAGGTGATACGACTGCTTTACTGATGACCCTCTGGCTGGGGATTGGCAGCAGGCCAACTCTGCCTCCTTGTCTCATCCAGCCTGAAGGCTCCCTATCACTTCATCTCTGTGTCCCCACTCCACACACTGTAAGTCTGGCTGTGTCACAGTCCTCAGTCTAGTCTCAGCATCATCACATCCTGATTAGTTTACAAAAGCAATTCCATCTGCACAGCTGGCAATACTGTTTACACCACAACACATCTCAGCACTGCCATAATCACACTAAGTCCACGTTCAGTCCATCGTTCCTTTAACGCTGTTAGAAAAACTCCATCTGTCCTTCACATTGTCTGAATATGAATATGAACATTGTCAGAATGAAAGGCTGAACAGAAACAAAACAACAGGATCATATAAAGTTATGTATTATTTTTCTTCTTTAAAGTTTAGTATCAATTTATGAAAATGAGAGAATGCTTAAAGTGGTTGTCATGGTGTGTGTGTGTGTGTGTGTGTGTGTGTTAAATGAGGGGAGCGTTGTGCTTTTAATTGCTGCTTGTAAAAGCCATAACTGACCTCACACTCTAATGTGGACTTACAGTAAAGGGTTTTTCACAGAAGAGCCTTGTTGTTTGTTCATGTGTTTGTTTACAGGAACAAAACTCTGACTGATATGAAAGTGAAAAAAATAAAAATAAAGAAAAGAATGGTAATCAGTAAAAATGTCGGAGAGATTTGTCAAATTGCTCAGGTTTGTAATGTCAAGTTGTTCAAAAAGATTCATCATTATTGTTATTATTATTATTATTATTATTATTATTATCAGTATCATTATCAGTGTCATTATTATTATTATTATTATTATTATTATTATTATTATTATTAGGCAGTAGTTAAAACATTTCATTATTATTATTATTAGCATCATCATCATCAATTTCATTACTATTGTTATTATTATCATCATGATAATAAAACACATTTTTCCTGGAAAGTCATGTGGATATGAGCCCTTTATTTCTCTAATACATATATACTTTTTATAATTGAAAGCACTTAAATCAAAGTTTTCTCCCTTCTCTGATTGTCTTCTTTCTGCTAATGTCAGATTCACTTCTTCATTCACTAATTCATGATTCTCTTTTTATCTTGGAATTGATGTTACTCTGCATAAATTCATTCCTCCTCACCACTTTTTCTGTCTATTCCCTTGTCTCTCTCTCTCTCTCTCTCTCTCTCTCTCTCTCTCTCTCTCTCTCTCTCTCTCATTCTCTTTCAGCAGAATAAGGTGGCAGGTGTGCTACTGTCATGTCACAATGAAAGGGCCACCATGTGAGAATCAAAAGAGACTATGACTTGTCACTCACTCTCCCTCACACACCACACACACACACACACACACACACACACACACACACACACACACACACACAGACAGCCTGCCATTTCTGAACGCTGAAAGTGGGTGAGTGAGAGAAAGAGAGAGAGGTAAGGTTCGCTGAGATTTGGTGTCTGTTACCCCTGAGAGTATTTTTGACACACATGCTTCTTTTCACACACTTTTCTGCGGACGGGGTTTATTAGAAATCATGTGTTCAGCCTGTCATCCGTTGTTCTCTGTCAAGTGTTCAGTTGATGAGGAACTCCCCGACCAGCGAGTCTCTGTGGAGATTCAATTAAATTTACATTTTTTAAACTTTCCCCATTGCTCGGATCCAGCAAACTCCCTCTAACGTTTTCATTTAATCCTGCAGAGGAACTGTGGACACCATCAGTGATCTGCGAGATCATTCGAAATTCACTGTCAGGAAGCAAATATACTCGTCTCTTTGTAATCCCTTAACTGAGTGTAGATCGAAAGGGAAACGACTTAAAATGGGGACATCCACTTCTGCATAATGGAAGAGTGTTTTTTTTTTTTTTATGTCACTTCATCCACAGCAAAAAAGAAAGCTATTCAGAGGGGTCTGAAGGGAACATCGTAAAGAAATGTACTGATTCATTTATAGGGGTGATGATTGGAACCAATTTTAGAGCTGGCCAGTATGACGATATTGATAAATCTAATTATGCAGCAGTGGCCTAGTGGTTAGGGAGTCGGCCACTGGATCGGAAGGTTGTGGGTTCAAACCCCTTACCGGTAGGTTGCCCTGAGGTACCCTTGAGCAAGGTACTGTCCCTGTCACTGCTCCCTGGGCGCTTTCATAGCTGCATGGTGTTTGCATGGGTTAAATGCAGAGGTCCAGTTTCGTTGCGGTTCACTGTGTGCTGTGACCTCGCAATGACAAGAATAGTCACTTTCACAGCAGTTTTCTGGGTGTATTATAATATCGCTTTAATCAAAGAAAACTGACCCACTGCATATTTCTTTACAAAAAAGCAGAATTATTCCTGTTCAACTACATTCATGAGAAGTTCATGATAAACATTGTATTCATTGTTTTGTGACACACACAGTAATACTTATAATTATAAATTAAAATGATTATTATAATTATACTAGTAATCATTACACACACACACACACACACACACACACACACACACACACATACACAAAACCTCTGGAGGGCATGCTTAGTGGAGCACCAGCGAGGAGGAAAGGCAAAACAACTAGAAGGGTAAGGGTGGGGGTGATGGCAGGTGTTTGTGGCGAAGAAGAGAAAGAGAGAGAGAGATGAAAAAAAAAACAAAAAAAAAACAAAGCATAGATAAACAAAACAGGTTAGTATGAAGGAGTTTCCCTGTAGCTTTGTTCTCAGCTGCAGTCCACAACACCGGTGCTGAATATTTGACAGTGATCGCTGTCCGGGGTGCTGATCCTCTTTTGTGATGACCTTCCGCTCTGAGAGGACCGAGAGCAGGTTTCGGGCTGGTGCCAAAGATGTGTCATGACTATATATATATTATATGAGTACTGCGAATATATATATATTTTTTAAATAGTGAGATGTAACATTTTTTCCCATATCTCTCACCTGATACAGCTGTTTTTTCCCCTCTCCCAAACCATCTGTGAACCTACATGTCTTGGAGTCTTATATATAATAATGATGAAAATGGTAAATTTGAAGGAGTAAAAAGTCTTTTGGGTTTGATTTGCATCATACTGCATGTGCCTGTATGCCTTAAATAGGTTTTAAAATACATTAAAACACTCAAGCAGTTTATTAGTAACCATTTTAATGACTGAGGTTTGGGTTGAAATGCTGGACCGAAGTTGCAAAGTTATAAGTGATGTGTGAGTTTGATCTGGTCAAATCAGGATTGAGTCACTTTTATATGTCTTCTGAAAAGTAAACCTCTTATCTCCCAAAAAAAAAAAAGAAATTTGAAACCTTGACGCATTCCCCAAATGTGGAGTTTTCAAGCTCTGCAAAAACAACCAAAATGGAGATAAGAGGTTTTTGTTTCAGCAGTGACAGTGACATGTAATCTTAGATCTGATTTGCAGCCATGCAACGTTAAAGAGTCTCAGATCAGAAAGTGTTTGTGTTTTTCCACTGTGCAGTGATGTTACTGTTACCAGCATCCGGTTTTGGCACCTTGGCAGTCAGAAGTGATAAATCAGACCTTTTTTTCACTTTCTCACCCTAATTATGAACAGCTAACAAGCTGCTCAGAGCTAATTATCTCTTTAATTTGTTATTTTTGTTTATATTTATGCCCATGAGTTCATTCATGTAATGCCATTTATAATGTTGGGCAGTTGCTACAAGTAGCAGTTTAACTTCTTCAGCTACATTTTTCAGTTGCGTGTTTGTTACTTCACTATTTTCTGGATCACTTCTCAGTAGTGAAGTAGTGTTTTGATCATGTAGTGTGGCAACAAACTGAGTTGCATTGTGCCTTTGTGGACTTGGAGAAAGCAGGGTGCCTATAGAAGAGTTGGGGTTTTGTATGAGGAATTCAGGTGTGGCAGAGAAGTATGTGAGAGAATTTCAGGATATGTATGAGGACAGTGTGACAGTGGTGAGATCTGCAGTAGGAGTGACAGATGCATTTAAGGTAGAGGTTGGATTACATCAAGGATCAGCACTGAGCCCATTCTTGTTTGCAATAGTAATGGACAGGTTGACGGACGAGGTTAGACAGGAGTCTCCGTGGACGATGATGTTTGATGATGATATTACGATCTGCCATGAGAGTAGGGAGCAGCTTGAGGAGAACCTGGAGAGATGGAGATGTGCTCTAGAGAGTAGAGGAATGAAAGTGAGTAGGTCAAAGACAGAATACATAAGTGTGAATGAAAGTGAGGAAAGTGGAGTGGTTAGGATGCAGGGAGAAGAGGTGACAAAGTTGGAGGAGTTTAAATACTTGGGATCAACAGTTCAGAGTAACAGCAAGTGTGGAAGAGAGGTGAAGAAGAGAGTGCAGGCAGGTTGGAATGGGTGGAGAAGAGTGGCTGGAGTTATTTGTGACAAACGGGTGCCAGCTAGAGTAAAAGGGAAGGTTTACAGGACAGTAGTGAGACCAGCTATGTTGTATGGGTTGGAGACAGTGGCGCTGATGAAAAGACAGGAGGCGGAGCTGGAGGTGTCAGAGTTAAAGATGCTGAGATTTTCATTGGGTGTGACGAGGATGGACAGGATTAGAAATGATTATATTAGAGGGACAGCTCAGGTTAGATGTTTTGGAGACAAAGTTAGAGAAGCAAGGTTGCTACTCCAGAGTCTACTCCATGTTGCTACTCCATGTCCAGAGACGAGGATTATATTGGGAGAAGGATGTTCTCACAGGAAAGCGGAAAAGAGGAAGACCAAAGAGGAGGTTTATGGACGTGGTGAGAGAGGACATGCTTGTGGTCAGTTTGAAGGAGGAAGATGCAGACAACAGGAAGAAATGGAGATGGTTGATCCGCTGTGGTGACCCCTAAACAGGAGCAGCTGAAAGAAAAGTGTGGCAACAAACTACTACAAAACACCACAAAAAGTTACAAAAGATAAAAGAGGCTTTGTTACATTTTTTTTTTATTTTTAATTGCAGACGACATGAGACATTTCATTTCATGTTTTGTGAAACTCTTGACCTGCCTGCCGTCCTGACTCTCCAATAAAGAACGTTTGGAGAATTTTTAGCTGAAAAATTCCACAGCAATAATCGTGCACTGCACATCGCTTTTTCTGCAAAAACCTATTTTTCTGTTTCGTGAGAAGGAAAGGCAGCATAATAAAGTGGCAAATGCTTAACTGTCCCACATTTTTTAAATTTTTTTTAATGTGTTGCAGAATTAGGAAGTAGGGAAAGATTTCTATTAGCTAATAAAAGAGAAGCTGACCAGACAGACCATTTTGGGTTCACACTGCCTGCAATAAAGTGAAAGTCAATGTAAATAACTCGCATGCAAACAAATTGCTATTTTGAAAACCTTTTTGTGTTTAGTTAGTGTTTTGTGCAAAGGGAAAACCTATATTTATCTGTTTATTCTGAAAATGTGCCCAAATATAAAAATATATAGAAATTCACAAGATCTCAGAACATGCCTTTTAAAATCAAGTTGGCATGAAATTGGTGTGGATTCTGATGCTGTGGAGTACTTTTTGTGGTGGTAGTGTAGCTCAGCTACATTTCTCTGGGGGGAGTTAAGCTCTGTTTATTGTAGAGTAACTGGCAGCTCGGCTCAATGCACTTTTCAGGTAGCTCCGTTATTGATTTCGGTGTGTGCAGATGAGTTGTTTCAGGGCAGAGGCGCTTTCATTCTAATGCCAGGCTTGGATCGTTTACATACATTACTGTTACCCGAAAGGTAGAAAGATTGGATCTGAATAAAACATTGTAATTGAGCAGTACAGCTTGAAAGGCTTGAGCGTAGCCTTAAGGTGCAGGATTTGTCAGAATTTTATTACTTGTCCACTTTGTTTGCCTCAAAGCCTTGACTACTTTTTGGATAAGAAGAAATTGTGGAAATTTGATATTAATGTGAATCCAGTCCGGTTTACTGATGTCTGCTGTGCTAACCCTTCACATATTTTTCATTTCTGTTGTCTGATGTTATGTAATATTTGCTGTGTCTTCACATAATGTCTCTTGTCCAACTGCTCTGTCTCCAGGGAAACATGATAACGAGTAATGGTGACTTGTTTTCCGAAGCAAACTCAATATAGAGACTATTTCCGAACATAAGAGCTGAGTAATAACATGTTTTTCCTCTTTTCTTGCAGGTCCAGACTGGTACCTGGTGAGAGTGGAGGTGACTGTCCTGGATGTCAATGATAACGCTCCAGAATGGACCATGGTGCCCCTCCCTTACCTGGCCGTGGTGTCTCCCAGTGCCCCACCCAGCACACTGGTCTACAAACTTCAAGCCAGAGATGGTGATGAAGGCATTAATGGAGAAGTGGAATACTTCCTGTCTGATGGTAACAGTTTCCTCATTTCTTATTTTTCTTATTAACATTTTTGACCTGGTAGAAAATAAAAAATCCTCTATGTTTTGGTTTACTTATCCACCAATTTCAAACTGACATTAAGTGAAAGTGACAACCCTTGTCATTGGGAGGTCACAGCACTGCACACCATGAACCACAACGAAATTGGACCTCTGCTTTTAACCCATGCACACAAACACCGTGCAGCAGTGGGCAGCTATTGAAAGCGCCCGGGGAGCAGTGACGGGGACGGTACCTTGCTCAGGGGTACCTCAGGGCAACCTACTTGTGAGGGAATCGAACCCACAATCTTCCGATGCGGGGCAACTCCCTCACCACTAGGCCACCGCTGCCCCACCAAGCTGCAATATAGTGACAAATATCAAAAAAAGAAAAGAAAAAAGAAATCTGACAAATATTGTATCCTAAATTAATGACATATAATCAAAATATTGATTTGTTAAGTAGAAATAATAATTTTCTCAAACTAAGAATGCACCTAATAATAATAATAACAGTAATACTTATAATAATTTTAGTTTCATATAAAAACTGACCCACTTGGTCAGAGTAATTATTACACACACACACACACACACACACACACACACACACACACACACACACATATATATAACATTTAACAAAGTTATGTTTAACATAATATTTATGGTTATGTCATATAAAGCAGAAGGATGGAGCAGGTCATGTAGGAAACTCTTATTACAGTTTCGTAAACAGCACAGTCATCCTCAAACACTGTGATGTCTTTTAGGAGGAGATGGGAGGTTTGACGTGGACAGGAAGACTGGGCATGTGCGGACCACAGGTCTCCCTCTGCAAAAGGACCGAGAGTATTTGCTGACCGTAGTGGCTGCGGACCGGCTAGGCAGCCGTAGCCCTCCGGCCATAGTGTCTGTGGTGGCAGGATCCCGAGCTCCACAGTTTACCAACGCCTCCTACACAATATCTATACCAGAAAACACACCGGAGGGACAAGCGTGAGTAAAGACAGCACATGCACAAAATCTGTCAGTCTGTCCGTCCTCCTGTCTCTCTTTTTAGTTATTAGCATTTATCTGTCCCTCTCATCAACATTACAGTATTACTGGTTACTGCCGGTGGGGATATTATTCATTTTTATTCATTATTTCATCTATAATAGTCGATAATGTGTCACTTTGCCTGACAGCATCAGTCCTCCTTGGTAAGGCTTACATGTCCCTCCAAACAATTCTTGTTATTTTAGCCCAGTCTTCTACCTCTTGTGCTTTTCTGAGCAGAACAGTGTTTTGTTCCACAGTCATCTGGACAGTTTCACTGGCCACCAAGTTCACCAGACTTCAATCCCTATTCTATCAATAAGATGGACAGGAAAATGCACAGGAACTCAAGAGACTGCTGTAATATTTACCTGACAGTTTCAATACTGCTAAGACAGTCACCTAATCAAGGGTTTTATGGGGTTTTTTTTGGCATGGTGAGCTGTCTATTACATAACCTTTCAAGATGTTATAATACTGAAATTTCACAAACGTAAGTTTAAACTGATCCTGCAAGTCTAGCATTGCTAGAAGTCACTGCTTTCCCAGATCATTTCCATCCATACAGTCTCATGACTTCCTCAATCTCGCAAACCTTTCATCACCACTTCAGTCACGCTGGAAAGTGTCGTAACAACATCTATGTAGTTTATTCTCAATTATCAGAGGCTTATGTAGATGTCATGGTCCCTTGTGAATGCTGCCCTACAGTAAAATGTTACCAAATACCCATTTGCAGATGTTATGACATCCATGCAGATGGAGGAAGCAGAGGAAACTGCTATTGTTTACTCTGGGGCAGTCGCAAACACAGCATGGCCATAGCGGTCCCATGATCATTCTCCTGTGGCGCCCTCGTCCAGCCCGCTGAAGCGCGGAGACGGCGAGCGATGGGTTACATGCAGAACTCATTAGCCCACCTACCGTGTGTGGCTGTGTGTGATGAGGAGCATTAAACATGCATGACACACGCTAATTCAGCATTGTCGTGCTCATCACGCATCCTCTCGCGGGGCAGCAGAATATTACGGGCTCTGGAGTGGAAATTGAGAAGCTCTCCAACTTTCGTTAGTTGAATTCATAATGTGTTTTTCAACAGGTTCTTTTTTCCCTCAAGTGGCAAATAGTCATTTCTACCTCTGTCTACTTTGTCTACTTTAGCTTCACATTGCGTGCCTTGTGTATTCCCTCAATTGAGACTTTTAGAAAGGCTGGAAAGGTAGGCGAACTTTTCACCACGCCACATGCAAGCTGATTTGTGGCCTCCTGCCTACATGAATAAACGGACCACCTATGCCACCGACTGATTTACAACAACCTGGAAGCCATTACGCTCAAAATATGTCTTCTTAGTCTGCATTTATCAGAGTAAACTGTTTGTAAGCTAGATGAAATATCCATCCTCTTCAGCGCTCCCACGCCGTGTTTCTTCCAGCATGCCGCCTCACTGCTAATGTGTCAAACACATTATCTGACTTATGCCATCGCTCCTGAAGCCCCTTCTCCCCCAGTTCCCTGGAAAAAAAAAAACAAAACAAAACTAATGGCTCACCACCAACCCCAAGCACTCTATAGCTGGAGAAAATCACTAGAAAGGTGATTTGTTTTCCCAATTATTCTATTCAATATCCAGAACCTTGAATATCCATAAAGCTCGGAAATCTATGAAGCATCAGGTTACGGGTGTGATGTGATCACTGCTCTAGACGTGGGTTGAGATTCCACCAGCCATGGGGCAGCATGTTCTAGAAGCGTCCTAGAGGTGCCACACCAATAAAACTATGCAGTTGGTCATTCATGGATAGATGCTCCATTATAATGTTTAATAGCTGTTATGATAAGAGAAGAAAAATCCTTTTGCTACAGGCTTTTTGTGAAATGTAGTTGCAAAAGGATGGATGGATTTTAATGGCCAAATTCTCCCCACGATGTAATTCATAACCACAGCTATTTTAACTGAGTAGTTTACAGCACACGAAAGTAGGAAACAGCAACAATGAACAAGTAAAACAGACAAAAACGATGCTTTCTAATAGTAGTAGAAGCATAATAATGGTAAATATTATGGTAGAAGCAACAAAATCAAGACAAACTGCTGAAGAAATGCTCAGCTTCTGAGATGCTCCCAGTAGAGAATGACCTCTTGCAGAAGATGAAGCAAACCACTGACTTGCACCTGGTGGATGTCCTCCTTTAGAAGTTGCCTTCCTTGCAAAGTACAAATTCTAAACACCCAATCCTTCATAATTTTATGTTTATCTATTTACTCGTGGATCTGGAACATGGCTTACCTACTTTCTTCCTTCTCTCCACCTCTCCTCTCCATCACTCTACCGCCTCATGTCAGTGGATTGTTAGTGAGGAAGTGTACGTGGCTGGTGGCTGATCAGGCTGTGGGGCGTCAGGTCCTTCATCACCAGCCTGCTGTCTCTTTTAGCTCCAGCTCCAGCCTGAACACTGTGATTGGGCCAGACAATAATCCAATGAAGGAAATGCTGCTTGTGGGCCAAAGTCATGCCCGCAGGCCTGCAGTGATTAAGACAGAGTGGACCAGTCGATGCCGGCCACAGAAATCGGGCTTCTTTGGGGCCCAGTTGCCATTTTAGTGTGTGTGTGTGTGCACGTGTGCGTGCATGTTTGTGCGTGCGTGTGCCTGTGAGCACGTGTGTGCGCGTGTGTGTGCGTGTGCCTGTATGTTTTTGTTTTCATGCACTTTGAGAACCAAAATAAATTAAGCTAGGCATATAGTTATGTTAATGATTAGATTTAGGAATTTATTTTTTTTTTTAATAGTGAAGTAAACTGCCCGAAGCCAGGCATTACTGTGACCAAAGTAAAAGTCACTGATTTCTTTCACACACCAGATTCGGTTTCATTTTGGTAAATTACTGGTAAATATTGTACATTATGTATTGTATGACTCTCTTACACTCTGTGTCCAAAAGTTTGTAGACACTTTAAGCATTACTTCAAGGGAAAAGAAGAGTGTGCATGCTGACTTAATGCTCATTCATGGCCATGAAGCCAGGCATTACTGTGATTTTATCACATGGTTTACATCAGCACAAAGCAGAGTCCTTTAAACCACGCTTTTGTGATTGTAAAATCTTTTCTTTACACATGACTCAAGTGGCTTATAGCTTTTATACAAAGCTACCAACTAAAATGATCATCTTTCAATTGCTTCTCACTGAAAATTGCAGTGATTTTGAATTTTCATAACATGAAATAAGAAAATGATCCAAATATAACGCTGATTAATTTTGAAACCTTAGGTAGAAGGTTAGGCTGCTGACCAAATTCTTAATTTATCCCTTTGCTTAGTTTATTGTTGGCGTGGCATTCCTGTCTCCACGCTGACTTTAAAATGACCCAAGATCTGTGCAAAACTGAGGGATTCATATCTGTATGGAGATATGAAGTGGCCCTCTACAATCACTGGAGCCGATACTTGACCATGATCGTAACCATTCTGTATTTGTACCTAATAAAATGGCCAGGTAATGTACGTTAAGCCTAAAAAATGTTATTCTGTAATCTGTTCCCTTCTATCTGTCAGCTTGAAGCCCTGAAGGAACTGCAGTGACATGTTTATGTTCTTCTCCTGTCATCGGAGAGACAGGTTTTTGTTTAGGCGAAGACATCAGTTTGATTTTAGAAGACAGCGAGCTCATGCACATTTTCATCTCACCGTGTTGCTGCTTTGACCCTGCGTCCACTTTACAGTGTCTCTTTTTGTCCCTCACCCTACAGCTTCCTGGTCACTCCAGCTCTGTCCTTCCAGAAGAAACCGATCAGCTACAGCTTGCTGATCAACCCCAGTAGCCTGTTCAGCATCCAGCAGGAGACCGGAGAGATCAGCCTGACCCGCAGCATAGACTATGAGACTGACCAGCACCGCTACCTGTTTCTAGTGAGGGCCAGCGAGAACAAGGGCAGCCTCAGCAGCGCTGCAGAGGTGAGGAACTGATGTTAGACCGTCTTTCATGGAAGAACAAGACCAAAGCCTGGTGAAACTACTGCAGTATCACTTTCTTTAACAGTCTGCTACATTTCTAGGTGAATACAAAGTTCACAGTACAAGGTCATTACTTTGGGTCACAGGCAGGTGAGGGTGTTGCAGCACTCTGAAATATCAAACATGTTCCAGCTGAGCAAGGAAGTTAAAATCTCCAAAGCAATGGTTCTGGATAAAATGCATTAGCAGGTTCTAGGCATTGCGCTGAGTGAAATATCTCAGATGGAAAACCAAAGTAAAAGTCACTGATTTCTTTCACACACCAGATTCGGTTTCATTTTGGTAAATTACTGGTAAATATTGTACATTATGTATTGTATGACTCTCTTACACTCTGTGTCCAAAAGTTTGTAGACACTTTAAGTATTACTTCAAGGGAAAAGAAGAGTGTGCATGCTGACTTAATGCTCATTCATGGCTAGTCCAGAGTGTCCCTTTTTTTTCTTAAGAGGGTAAACAAGCTTTGTGTGCTCGATGAAATGCCTGTTTTAGTTCAAAAATATTTCTAGGACCCATTTATTATTTTACTGGAATTTAATGAAGCTGTATTGCAACTCTCCAAAATCCACCTAAAATTATCACACACTGTGTTGGAGTTACCTTGGTAATGCCTCGGGCTTAGAGTAAGTGTTACCTCTTAAACCACAGTGCTCTGACAGAACAAAAACACCCCCATTCAACTCATGGGTTCAAATCCTAGACTAGTAGGTACCCTTGAGTAAGGTACCGTCCCCGTCACTGCTCTCCGGGTGCTTTCAATAGCTGGCCCAAGCTGCATGTGTGTGTGCGTGAAATGCAGAGGTGTAATTTGGATGTGGTTCACTGTGTGCTGTGCTGTATTTCACAATGACAATAGTCACTTTCACTGTTGCACATTTCTCTCTCTCTCTCTCTCTCTCTCTCTCTCTCTCTCTCTCTCTCTCTCTCTATGTATATATGTATGCATGCATATATATGGTACACTAAAAGAACTGCAGAAAAGCTGAAAGAAAGTTAAGCTAAGATAAATAAATCAATCAATATAAGCAGCTGGTTACTGGGCTCATCTTATAAACATGATATTTTTGGCACGGCATGAAGGCAACATAATCAATATTTTAGTCCACGATCGCTATTGAGCAATTCCGTTCTCTTTTTTTTCCATTCATTTGCATGTGTGAGTGATGCTACTTAGTACTGAGCACCACTGAGATCCATTTAAATGCCACAAGCCCACTTTCTTTGGATTAGTACATTTAAAATGGATTCTGTAATAATGTTGGGACATTCTTGGCCTAATTGAGCAGAGAGGGGTAGTAACTGTCTGGAAACTTCTTTTATGATGGACCTTTGGCACCAAGAGGAGTTACGATTGATCATGGAAGAGTTTGCAACTGTGATTTTTGAAAGTGAAAGTGACTGTCATTGTGAAGACACAGTGCAGCACACAATGAAGCAAAACAAAATACTTCTCTTTATTTTAGCCACACACATGTGCAGCAGTGGGTAGCCATATCCGGTGCCAGGGAAGAAAAGATGGGGACGGTACCTTGCTCAAGGGTACCTCAGGGTAACCTACTGGTCTGAGACTTAAACTCACAACCTTCAGATCATCAGGCCTAGTCCCTAAACCCTAGATCACCGCTGCCCAAACCATGTTAGTCACAGTAAACAGTAAACAGAAAAGTTATTAAAAAAGCAGATATTTCTTGTTCTGGGGTCCTTGATGGTCATTTGGCCAAACTGAACATAAAGTTGTAGAAGAAAGTCTTTTATTGGTAGAATCTATGGTGTTTTTTCAATGCCAGATAAAGCAAGACAGCTTTATTTGTATAGTGCTGTACACAGAGGTCATTTAATGGGTTTTACAGAGAAGAAAGTGTTGAAGTAACAAAATTAAATCAATAAAGAGGCATAAAAGTAAGATTTAAGTTACAAATAAGTTGAAAAGTAGAGAAAACAATATAACAAATGCAGATAAAAGTGTAGGTTTTGTATAGGCAGTGGAAATCAATGTGTTTTTTTTTAAGGGTGGTGGTGGTCTAGTGGTGGGTACTTGCATATGGACCTCTGGATTAAGAGGTCCCAGGTTCAAATCCCACCTCTGGCACTACCACCACTGGGTCCCTGAGCAAGACCCTTAACCCTGAGTTGCTCCAGGGGGGACTGTCCCTGTAATTAGGACATGTAAGTCGCTCTGGGATAAGAGCGTCTGCTAAATGCCGTAAATGTTTTTAACACCAAGTTACGCAGATCTGATCTCCATGGGGAGCTGGTTCCAGGAGTAGGTAACATGTCTGTTCCTCACCCTCGAAAATCCCTTATTCTCTAAACTGCTCTTCTCTCATGTAAAGGTCTTTTATGGAGCCAGAAAGGGTTATTTTGTGACGTTGCTCCATAGAGCCTTCTGTTATTTTCTTCTTTTTTGTTGTCTAGGACACATTTGCGCTGCGCCTACATGAGTAACATCGGGTGTGAATTCGGGCCAGACAGCCTGGAATTTTCCAAGGCTAGTAGCTCTTTAACTTGATGTGAGACACCCCGATCATGCTTTTTAAGCTATTTCTTCCCTTTAGGCTTAACCTTGTTCATTCAACATGGGTGAAAGCTTCAGCGTAATTACAACCCTCTTGCGACTTTACACCATGTCAATCGATAGATACCACCATTTAAAGAAAAAAGAAATCTCATCCTCCCAGTGCATTCAAACCCAGAAGACAGCTCATTTTTTTCTGCTGTGCTTTAGGAAGTTATTTTGAAGGCTCTCGTTCCCTTGAACATTTTGATGTCCTGCTCATTGTGACGGGCGACGTCAATATATTACACTTCAAATGAACCCTCAGAGCCGACTGCACTCAAAATGCTCTCGGACCTGGAGCGCGACATTTGATTGCTCATTTCTGCTCCTTTACAAGTTTTTTTTTTTTTTTTTTTTTTTTTTTTCCCTTAATAACTTTTCGAAATCTTACAACATCAGGAAGAAAGATGGTAACTGGTAACCTATGTGATGTTGGGAAACCAATAGTGTTTTTTATTTATGGTTTTTCTTTTTTGGCAGCTTTGGGGTTTTAGTGTGTTTTGCAGAACAATTATTCAGTGGTAGATGTCAAAAACAGAGCAAATTAAAGCTCCATTACTAAGGAAGGCACAGCAGTTCCTCTTCATTTATGACACCTTTCATAAATTCTCACTGTCAGGTTGCTTGATAATTAGTTTAATTGCAATGTTTTAAGTGTATAGCAATTAAACCCTAAGTTTAATATATGAACCCTAAATGTCACATCGTCTACGATATAATGAGGATGTATGGCAGACTGTATCCTTGATGTTTACGCCTCTATGCCAAGTTATTGTCACTTTGCCCAAATGGACGACTGAATTAGAGCGTGGCGCCGGGGAGAGCGCAAGAGCGAAGATTTATTTTGAGTCTGGCGACTGATGGTCTCCCCCATGCCTCTCACAATAACATGACCCTTGAGGATCCAATCTTGCCATGTCGAGGCGTGATCTGTGCTGCTCAGTGATCCATAGATCTTGCCTGGCCTGGGGCAAGTGCAGCCGAGTGCAGGGCAATGTCGCAAAACAATGGCATGTCATGGTGCACTCAGCTGAGAGAGAGTCTTGATGACTGCAGTAAGAGACAGCCAAAAGACAGGCAGCTGCTCCTCAGATCTGTCTAACCCTGCACTGACGACCCGGAGAAAGAGAAGGCGAGCGAAAGAAGAAGAGGAAGAGTAGTTCTCATCCACCTCACTCCACATCAAAACCTTTGTCACCCTACAAGGCCTCGCTCATCAGGCCTCCAGCCACGTTTCCATCTTTCCTGTTTACAAAAACAACGGACACGGTATGACCAGAACAGAGCGCAGGACATTCTACTGCTCCAGGCAAAACACAGTTGTCCTCCCTCGCCTCATCTTGTCTCGCCTAAAATTTCAACCAATAGTCAACAACACAAGGAACCCTGATGATGGTACATTGTTACCAAGGCCTGATGTCCTGTATTATTTTTTGACCTTCAGATAAAACATACCCCCAAAGTCTGGAGGCCTCCGATGTCAGTTGTCAGAGCTGTGGCCTGCTAACATGCGATACTGTGGAAAATCTTCTCATTTTTTCATATTTTGCTTCCCAAAGAGCCAGACGTCCTGGTATGTTTCATGTGTTGCTGAGGAACAGTTCTCTGGGCTTCCTGAAGGACAACGTTTTTGCTTCTCATTTTCAGTGCACTCCCTGTACCTGACCAGTTTCACAGGACCAGTTTAACACCGCTTTTTGCTGGTTAAGCCACACAGTGATCTAAATATGAAGCTTCTCCTGATTTACTCCAAACCAGTGCAAACCAATGCAATCTTGCCTCTCTGATTTTGTCCCCTAAACCTCAATTCTTCAGTTCTTCCTCACATCTTTCCTGGACCTCATGATGTTTTTCACTGAAAAAAAAAAAATTGTATAAAATTGTTTTAAAACCTTTTTAGGCACTTAAGTTATTTTGGCTTTTTTTTCTGGGGTTCCTGCTCCATCAGCCTTCTGTTAAAAGTAAATCTGGTTTATGAATTCTTGGTTTCTGTCACCACCACTGGACAGATTTAATCATTTTCTCTGCAAGGAATCCAGAAGCAGCCCCCTCAGAATCGCAACCAATATAGTCATGGATTAAAAAAAAAAAAGAATAGAGGAAAAGACTCTTCTTAAATCCAGTCAGGACAAAAAATCTACTGTTCGCTTGTGGGGAGAGGATGCAGAACGAATTTTGCGGAAATGATGGATTGTGGTCCCGTCAACCATTTTTTGATAAATTTGCTTATCTGCTTTTCTTCAGCTACGATAAACATGTTCAAACTCAACAGAAATGTGTTTATTTCTGTGTTTTGTCAGTTCCTGTTCACTTCCTGAGCACTTTTGAACCTGACCACCTTTAAAGCTGGGAGCTCAATGCACTTCTGAGGCATGTTTTTCAAATTGATTTACTTAAAGAGCCAACATTTCACAAATACTATTAAAGAAGTATTTCAAATGACCTGTTCAATATTTTCAGTATTTTCTATATATATAATATTATATATATATATATATATATGCTAACATCAGTGAAAGGCTGATTTTTAATGTTTTTAATGTTTTGAATGTCTTATGAAAATCTTACAAAAATATAAATGGGTGTTGTGACAAAAAAGAAAGTAGGAATGTAAGTAATGATGGGAGAGAGAAACATGAAAAGCCTCCTTCTAATTCCTTCTAGTTCTCTCTCCCTAACTGCCGTTCACTTTTAGACACACACTTATAATTTTTTTTTTTTTTTTTCAAATAATCTTCATAAGCCAACTTTGATGAAGTGTATCTTTAATAATAGATTTTCTCTTTATTTGAATACAGGATTCTATATTCAAGGACACAAACACATACTGAGAATTTAGAAAATAGTCATTTAAAAAGAAATGAAACCTGTTTTACTAAAAATAAAACCACACGAGTATCAAAACTGTCATCAGTGGAACTTATTACTATTCAAAAAGAATGTAGAATATGGGACTTGATTATTAAAATGATTAACACAAACACAGGCTAGTTATTAGTTATTAGTTGGTCATGAATAGAATGATTTTTTTAGTGCTGTTCTTTCAGAAATTTACAAAAGCCATGATTCTCAAACCTGTCCTCAGATTCCATCAGTCAGTATTTTTGCTCACACATAATAAAGACAGTGATAAAGCAAAACTGAAACACTGTGGCGCCCAAAGCCAGTCCTGGATGGCTCGTGTCAGGTGACTTAAATCAGGTGTGAGCAGAGAAATCCCAAAGCTGTGAATCCAGGCCTGGATTTGGGCACCACTTTTCCTGATTGAACCAAACAGAGCATTTAAAGAACCATCTGCTCTAAAGTTCCTTTGAAATCTTTGAAAGGTTTTATATTTAAGAAACCACAGATCTTCCTCTGTTATCATGCCAAAGAACTGATTCTGGAGCAGTTTTTAAGAGCCTTGCTAGAGAATGACCTTCAAGCAGGGAACTTCTCTTAACTTCAGCTCACAAAGCACTAAATATTAAATTGAGATTTTACTATAGCATTTCTGACACACATTCTTTGGGGTGTATTTTTCCCCCCATCAATTCAGTAAAGCCGAGGCAGTCCACTTGCGCTCAGTGCATTTTTCATAAACTTCTCTCCAGGTGGTTTATTACTGTGCCACGAAATTAATTCCCCTCAACCTAATTGAGTCAAGGTGTTATCAAAGTGTTTCTGTTAACTCGGCTGTCAGTTTTAATAGCAAGCCACCTTAACATATTTAAATTTTTAATGAATGTATCTGTGGGAATATGTCCTAGTTTAAGGTATACAGACCTAGACATGGTATTATTCTAATGGAGTGAAGGATTACCAAAGCAGGGCTCATATATTGGCTCTAACACTCATCCAGTTAGGTCTAATTTCACACGCGTCTTTCTGCTTTCCCTCAAAATGACCTCAAATGAATCTGAAGTTGCGTCTGACTTTACTTGGAAGAGCTAAACACTTTAAAAATGGGGGAAAAACACAGTTATCATCAAGCAAGCCAGATAACGATAGTGATAAGAATGATACTTTTAATACGCATGATGTTGGGTCCAGCGGGAGGCCATTGCGGGTAAAGATGAAGCTCAATCTCGACTGCCTGTAGAAGGGTCCCAGTCAGTTGTGAAAACAGGGGCCATTATTTAACTTTCCATCTTTGATGAAAACTACTTTCCACCTCACAGCAGTATGTCTGTGTCTAATTTTATGTTGACTTATCTACCCGATTTATGCGGGCCTGTTGTGGAGTTGCCCTTAGTGGGCCAGTGTTGGGTTATCTATGGGCCTGTCCAACCTACATTTATTATGAGCCCAGGGAGGGTGAAATGATGTTGGAGTTACCCCTAGTGGGCCAGTGTTATCTGTGAGCTGACCCAGTAGTGTACTACCCAAACATGAACCCAGTATAGCCCATGGTAGATGGTAGATTAAGGCATTTAGACCCACTATAGGCATACGATATATATATATATATATATATATATATATATATATATATATATATATCTCGTATGCCTATAGTGGGTCCATATACCTTCATCTACCATGGGATTATTTGAATTCTGTGTAAGCACCATCCTAACTGTATGAAAAGGAATGACCTGTTTTTTTTCTTTTTTTTCAGAATTACTAGCTCATACACAGCATGAATACAAATCATCTTTTTTTATTGCTGCTGCTCCACTCTTTCACTGGCCAATAAGGGTTGTCTGCAGAATGATAAATCACTTCTGTGATTCTTCTTCTGACAAACTGCTCTGTGTCAGAGAATAAGGAAATCCTCTCACTAAACATGTCAAACAGATGACAACTGAAAGGGAAATTAACGTAAATCTAACATGTCTAGGCCAATTAATGAATTATGGGTAACAAGACTATTCCTAAAGAATTTCCAGTTAATACATACGGTTATAATAATATATCCGGTGTTCGTGGCTGACAGCTATTAGAGCTTCTAGGACCTTCAACGGGACAGTAACATTGTAATTTCTTATTTGTCTGAAGCAGTACTGTTGTAATAATAAGTAATACTAAGATAATGTCCTGAATATACTGTCTAGCTCCAACAAAAACCCTGCAAAATCTTGAATGCTCAAATTAGAGCTGGTTAGACAAACACGAATGCTTGAACCAGCGACTTTGAAAAGTGAGATGTTAATGGCATTAGCATTAAGATCCAAGTGCTGAATACACGCGTAATGCAAAATGCAGGGGAGAGAGAGGGAGCGAGAAAGCGATGGAATGATAGATGGAGGTTGAGATCAAAGGGTGTAAATTAAGTGATTTTACTCTTCTTGTCCTAAAAAAGGATCTTTGCACTAGATCAGCATGGTGGCTGAATTTAGCAGGGTTAGCAGTGAAAGCGCAATTTAGCTTTGCTGTGTGCGGTAAGTGCTCAGGACAATTACTGATGAATCTTTCCTCCTCCTCCTCCTCCTCCTCCTCCTCACTCCCCTCCTCCTCCTCACCCCCCTACTCCTCCTATCCCCAGCACAATCAGAGCCATTTACCGCAACTTCATTATGTGGGCCCACTGCATCATTTTCCTTTTTAATCCTTTTCCTTTTTTTAATCCGATGTTCACTGCAGCATATCACGAGAGCCCTGTCATAAATCTGAGAATCTGACCAAAGACTTGTGGTATTTCTTCTTTTTGCTCTTTAATCTACTTTCATCTTCGGTCATCATCATAACAAATCTGCTTTTTTGCATATTTGATCTCACACTTAGTGCTTTCCCTGCTTGTAGTCGGCTGCACTGTACACAGTTCTTCTACACTTTTTGCTGCCTATGTTGTCCTGTTGTTTTTCCATGATTCAGGAGCAACATTGCTTCAATTGGCTGTAACCGGTATATGATTGAAATGACTACGAAAACTAACTTGACTTCATTTACATTAACAGCATTTAGCTGACGCTCTTACACCTGAGACCTCTTGGTCTGTAGGCAAGCATCCTACCGCTAAACCACCAAGCTTAATCTTAATCTATCGCTCTTTCTCTGTCTCTCTTTCTCTCTAATTAACCAGGTACGTGTGATCATCACAGATGAAAACGATTGTGTCCCTGAGTTCTTACAGTCCATTTATAGCAAAGATGGCGTCCCTGAGACAGTAACTACAGCAACATCTCTCCTTCAAGGTAAGGACTTCACACATTGACCTATCCGTGCTCCACCCTCACCTCACAGCTTTCTTTCATGAAGTTTGGTGAAAAAGCTGTGAGTTTAAATATCAGGATAGAGCTTAGAGACACCAGTTTAGGTTGCTACTGAAAAACAGTTTTTTGGATCCAACAGAAACTCTTCAGGTCGTGAACAGCCGCAAATTGGACAGCATTCTGTCATTAACTCTGTTACACTTTATGGCGATGAAGAGACTAATCTTACTGCCCCAGGATGTGTGTGCAGCGCTCCTCCCCAACAAGGGACGGCTGAACTGAACCCTTTGAGCTCCTAGGGAAGCACTGGCATCTTTTGTACTGTCATTTAAAAGGCAGTTGTAAACATTGTAAGTGAGCACTGCTGCTTGTTAGTTTACCTGCTCTACTTTACTTTCAGTTTTGAATGAAGTTGAAATGTTGCATAAATATATAGTACTGTTGAAAGCTTCAAATTCAAAGCTGTATATTGTTCATAATGCTCTGCTTTGCTGCAAAGCTAGGCTATGTGTGAGTGCTTGTGAAATCGGGTATGCATTTCTGCACTGAACTACTTCCCATGCTGGCATCATATTGATGGTGCATGTGGGCAGTGTCCCATAGTGCTGTGGGTGTAGCCTTATCCAGTTTAACATTTAAAAAACAGAAGAGGGACCAAAGGAAGACACTAATATGCCAAGATAGAAAAGGATTAAGCAGTGGGCTCACTGGGGGCACTGAAGGACCCACTGCATTTGCTCTGCATGGCTTTCTAAAGCGAATTTCCAATCCCTGGCAGATCCAAGCAGCTTCATTTCAATTTCCTGCCCAGTCGGTGATACATACGGTGACCTTGCACCCTTACTCACTCTCACTAATTGACAGGGAAACTGGCACCATGGTCAAACCAAGGTTTGCCCTCTCCCTCTCCTCTACATGCTCTGCTGGACCAGCCTGATGTGCCAGAGTCCTGTCCCCTCCTGCCTTATCCCTTGCCTGCACCTGATCCCATGCCTATTCTCTTGGTCATGTGCCATGTTTGCAAAGGGATAGTGCCCTTGATGGAGGATGAGGGCTTCCCCCAGCCATTAGTGCAGTGGTTTGACTCCTGGGTACTACAGAGCTCCACTGAGCAACCCATAGCCACCAGCACTGCCAGTGCAGTCTGGTGCTCTGGAGAGTATCTTGTCTACAGCAAGCCCCCTGTGCTTCAGCGGACCGGAACTGTGCTACTTGAGTCTGCCCTTCAGAGAGCAGATGTTCTGTGCCCCAGAGCAGTGCACAGCCATCTTGCCTGTCTTATCCCAACTTCTGCTTTGGTCAAGCCAATGGACCCCCACCTTGCCTTGGACGTGCTGCAAGAGGAAAGTCTGTGGTGTAAACGCAAAGCCTCTGTCAAACCCCAGTGTTTTTTGCAGTTTTTAAAGTTTTTCTGGCTCCACCTCTTAATAATTTCAGCAGTCTGTTGGATGAGCCAGAACACTTAAAAAACTGCACTTTCTTCCTGGGGCTGTGATAACAGCTCTGCCTCCCCACCACATGGTCCCCTCCTCTTAAAGGCTAGAGGATTAGGATTTTGCATGGAGAAAATGCTGGCAGTAGAGACTATGAAGAAAGTGAGTGAGGCCAAAGTTAGCTGAATGTTTCGCTTGATTTTTTATTTTTATTTTTATTTTTTATGTATTGAGCTCTTTTTGTTTGTGTTTCTGTGGCTTTGTTCGCCTCCCTGGCAGAGTGTATCTGCCCCTCTCCAGGCCAGTACGACAATCTAAAATCTGAAAATACAGCTACTCTTGGGGCAGCAGTGGCCTAGCGGTTAGGGCGTTGACCACAGGCTTGGAAGATTGTGGGCTCAAGCCCCTTACCAGTAAGTTGCCCTGAGGTACCCTTGAGCAAGGTACTGTCCTTGTCACTGCTCCCTGGGTGCTTTCATAGTTGCCACCTGCTGCATGGTGTTTGGATGAGTTAAATGCAAAGGTTCGATTTCGTCGTGGTTCGCTGTGCTGTGACCTCACATTAACAAGAATAGTCACTTTCACTACTCTTAATGGTAGTAGAGTAATAGTGTTAATTCTCTTTAATAATCTCAAGCATACAAAAAAATTGTTTTATTAAAGAAATCATTTGCTGATTTTAAAGTCCCAAAGTTTCTGTATTCTGATAAAGAGCACACTACAGTTCTCATTAGGTCAAGTGGGTTTTTCGCCAGTGTTTGTAACTTGGCAACTGAATTCGGTTTTGCTTTTCATTGTTGCATGCAGTGAAAGAAAAACTTTCAACAGCATGAACCCTTCTGAGAAGCCAAAGAAGTCGCAATTTCACATTTTAATGCATGTCAAACTGTCAACTTAAAACTTTTAGCTTTTTTTTATATTAAGTTTTAAAGCATATTTTGCCATCTGCTGGACTAAACGCAGTACCAGTTTTTTTTACATTTTTTTGTTTGTTTGTTTTTTGGGACACAAACAGCATATTTGAAGGTAGATGTCGATAAAGACAGCGGTATTCATTGGCTTATCAGAAGTGTTGGCCTGTCCTTAAATGTCAGACACATTGTTTTGATATGGTATACTTTCTGTGCAGAACTGACTGGCGTGAAACAGACTGATTTGGCAGTTAATGCACATAAATGCCCATGCAGATTGACAGCCTGCTTTTTCCCACTCAGTTGAAAAGTACCTGTGAGATGTTGGAGTGGTCTGCTGTTGATATATCACTTTCATGTATCAAAAATTCTTATTGAATCTCAATGCGTAAATCAGTCTTATACAGTGGAATATATATATATAGCAATCAGCTACAACTTTAAGACCACTGACAGGTGAATGAAACACATTATGGTGGGTTATTTTAGTAAGTAAATTAACATTACATTGTTGTGTTAGAAGCTGAAACATGGGCAAGTGTGAGGATCTGACTTTGACAAGGGCCAGAGTGTGATGGCTAGAGGATTGTGTCAGAGATTCTCCAAAATGGCAGTTTATGTGTGCTGATAACATCAAGGTCATGGGTTCGATCCCTGTGTCATAAATGCTGTGTCATTAGTCAAAAGCAGTCTTTTGTCAGGGGAGTTGGTCTGTTCAAATCCCACCTCCAACACTGCCACCACTGGGTACCTGAGCAAAACCATTAACCCCAAGTTGCTCCAGGGAGACTGTCCCTGTAATTAGCAAATGGAAGTCGCTCTGGATAAGGGCGTCTGCTAAATGCCGTAAATGTAAATGTAAGTGGTATCCAGTGGATTGTACCTAATATACAGGATCCAATGAAAGGAAAACTTAATGAAAGTGACTATTCTTGTCATTGCAAGGTCACAGCACACAGTGAACCTCTACATTTAACCCATGCAGACAAACACCGTGAAACGGGGGCAGCTATGAAAGCACCCAGGGAGCAGTGACAGTACCTTGCTCAAGGGTACCTCAGGGCAACCTACTGGTAAGAGGTTTGAACCCCCAATCTTCCAAGTCTGTGATCAACTCCCTAACCACTAGGCCACCGCTGCCCCAGTGCAGGTTTGCTCATCTGGTCTAAACCCAAAGAACACCTACTTCTACACAAAGAAATCTCCAGATATCAGTCCAATCTAGCATGTGTTAAATCTTCTGGGCAAATTTTAGTCTAATCCATGGAGGGCTTGCCTCACATTTTGCGAGATTGATGATATGATGAGGATCTGCTTCAGTGTTCTTGTGGAATCCATGCTGATTCATCTGACACGATATCCTACATTATAAAGCAGGTGATTTTTATGTTATAGATTATCAGTGCATGCTTGAGGGCATGAAATGCCAGAGAGGACACTTTATAGTCTGTGCTGAAATGAGTAGATACATGAAATGAGGAGAGAGAATAGGGGGATTATAGCCACAGCTGCTGGCAAACCACTTCTGCTTAGAGAAAAGGTGTGGGGCAGAGAGGAATAGAAGAATGAGAAAAAGAGGAGAGAGGTGGACAGGGACAGATTAAGCGAGAGAGAGAGACAGAGAGAGAGCGTTAGAGAGAGGGAGGAACAGAAGGAGGAGGAGCTATGAAAAAGAGAGGGTAAGGGAGAGAGGAAAGATTGGGTGGGGATAGAATAAACATAAGAGAGAGAAAAAGAGAAAGAAAGAGGTGGGGGAGTTAGGGGGGAAGATGACAAATAGGAATGCAAGAAAAAAGAAAGAATAAACAGAGAGAAAGAGAAGAAATGGAAAAAGAACTTGGGTCATAAATGGACAGATGAGAAACGGATAAAATGGGCAAAAAAAGGATGAAAAGGCATTAGAAAGCTAGAGAGTGAAAAATGTAGAAAACAAAATGGGTGAGAGAAAGAGTGAGCAAAAGGAGAGGAGCATGGAGACAGAGAAGAAGGGAGATTAAACAAATTCAGAGCCCAAATAATTGTTTATGAAAAGGCAAGTTTGTGGAGAAATACTCCAAGCAAGCAAACATCAGGCTCTCGCTGCGGAACAAACTGTGACCCTTGACTTGCACAGTGGAAAACACTGTTCTTGCAGACATTTTGAAGGGTTTACATGGAGGCTGCAGGTACTTCGGGGAAGGTGAAGCGGTCGGGTGTACAGCGGGTGCAGGCGCCCTGGCTGTGCTCAGCAGGTGCGGCTGAAGCAGCATCTGCGTGTGCGGGTGCGTGGGCTTTCTGGCAATTATCTACAGAGCTCATGGAGTCCTGCACGCTCCGATTAAACACACTCAGCGCATCAGCAAAAGTTTCCTCTACTTTTTTTTACTTTACTTCCTCCAATTATTAAGCAAACATCTGTGTTGAATGAGTGGGAAAAGCGTTTCCTGTGACGATCTGCCCAAAATGTTGCTGGTTAAGCTTCTACCTTAGAATGTGTAGCATCCATAATTCCAGTGTTATGGTTTTTGCACTCCTATGTAGGATAAGAAAACCATCTAATATAAACATGCATAATTCCCATGATTTCATGCAGAATTATTCCATTTCTAATTTCCTACATGACGCTAATATCTGATTAACCTCCATGAGAACCCTACATGAGCTCCATTTTTATGCCGTTACTACAGCTGAGCTTTTACTGTGGTGTTTTGAACGAGACAAGGAGATCAGAGAACTTTCTTTGGGGTTAGGTTGAAAACAGGGCAACCTCAGTGAACGCTGTCAAGCTGAACAGTGAACACTGCGAAATTGTGGACAACATTATGTATCGGCGGCATCTCCCATGCCCCAGGCTTACATACATCCGGTACGAATCCGAATGGCATTGAATCAATAAAGTGAATTATGTTGGTTTACTTTACATGTGTGCTCATTCACAGGACAGGCTTAGACCTCATTTCCAGTACACAAATTTTAAGAGCTCAGATTATTTCCTCTTTTATAGAAACAGTGATAGTGATTAGGAACTAGGCCGCATGATCGGAAAGTTGTAGCTTCAAGTCCCAGATCAGTAGCGTAATGTGAGGTACCCTTGAGCAACGTATCGTCCCCATCAGTGCTTCCAGGGCTGCTGGAATTGGCTGCCCTCTGCTGCACGGTGTGTGTGGGTGAAAAGCAGAGGTTGCATGCTAATAGCGCTAAAAGCAAAAAGTCTATACCCACAATGAAGCTGTTTTTATTGCTTCCGTCTGACTTAGAATGCAGAAACAGAGAAGATGAAAAGACCTGCATATTTTGCAGAGTATGCAGAGAATTTGTCCTCTATTTTTAACCCATTTAATTTCAGTAGTGAACAAACACATTGTGAAGTGTGCAGTAATGACCGTGAATGGGGAGCAGTGTTGGGGATGCTACCTTGCTAAAGGGTACGTCAGGGTAACCTACTTCTCTGGAGCTCAGACTCATGAACAGCCTGTATGATGCACAGTGCTCAAAGTGCACTGTTAATTGGCGCGCCAGCACAGCGCAGCTCAGGTATGGCTCGTTTGCTGGTGCCTTTTTCTTGCATTGGGATTTTAAAGTGAAGGTGAAAGTGACTGTTTGACATTGCGAAATACAGGAGAGCACACAGTGAAACAATTAAAAGCACACTCTGCTTTCCAACCACACACCATGCAAGAGCCTTGCTCCAGGGTACCTCAGGGTATTCACTGATCTGGGTTTTGATCCCACAACCTTCCAATCCTGGCGCCTAATCCCTAAACACTAGCCAACCACTGCTCCAGATTTTTAGACTTACTGAAAGACCCTTAACTGTAACACTTCACTGACTGGTAATAAAGAATAAATTCTTCAAAGGCTCTTTCTTGGTTTATTAGTAAAACAATGCAGTTTTTCTGCAAAGTAGGAGCCACCCAAAAGCTAAAATCGGCCTCTCAAACATGGCAGGGCAGAAGGCAAAAAAAAAAAAAAAAAAAGCACAGCAGAAATGGGGTATGGGAAAGTTCTTACTTCTTTTGAAATTTTGAAAAAAAGTTTGAAAATGTTATGATGAATGGAGCTATAGAAGTGGTCCAAGATTAATGGTCCAAGATTTCCTAACTTTAGGGAAATTTAGGCAGGAAGTTCTATCCACTGCTGTAAAATGTGTTAATACTTGAAGCAGTTCCCTTGGTCCACACTTAAACAGCAAATGATACATTGTTGCATTTTAATTTTGGCTCACGTTGCATTTACATGAAATATTTAACATCCCAGCAAAGCATGTGATTAAAAGTCTCGTGGCTAAAATGTCGCAACTGATTTTACAGATTTTATGACGAACTTTTGGCAGCAATAATTGTGATTAAACAGAGCTTTCTGAGCAGCATTTTTCTCCGTACTATTTAGGTGCATTAGATTTGTTTATTCCTTATCTGTCTTTTGAAAGTCTACACCAATTTTTGGGGTTTTGCAAGATGCAAAGCAGAGAGAAGTCCCTGTAACACAGCCTGGAGTAGCTTGGCTCATAGAAAATGGAGAATCTGTTTTGGGCCTTAAATGTCCACAGTAAACTATCATCTGTGTAACTGTTAAGGGGCGGTGATGGCCCCAAGATCAGAAAGTCATGGGTTTGAATCCCAGACCAGCAGGTTTCCCTGAGGTATCCTTGCGCAAGGTACTGTCCCATCACTGCTCCATGGGTGCTTTCGATAGCTGCCTCCTGCTGCACGGAGTGTGTGGATGAACTGCAGATGTTTCAGTTTGTTGTGTCTCGCTGTGCTGTGTTTCACAATGACAAGAATGGTCACGTTCATTTCTATGACTGTTATATTTCAAAGCTCATTAAGAGATGATGAACATGTACATATAATAAAAAATGTCAGAAATATGTATTTTGCATGTCCTCTTGCTAGAATTCTTCAGTTCTGCCACCTCTCAGTGAGAAGGCTCTGAGTTTGGTTCCAAGTGCTGGACGTTTAGGTTCTTTCTTCATGACGTTTGCATGTTCTCCCTGTTTCTGCATGGGTTTCCCAAGGTGCTCTGGTTTTCCTCCCAGTCCAAAGACATGTCAGGTGGATTGGTGATGCTTAAGTTCTCCTTAGGAGTATTTGTTCATCAGCCCTGCAAAGGACTGACCACAAAACTGCCCTACTTGGAAGCAGTGGGTTCATTTTTAGGGACTAGACCCAATAAACAGAAGGTTGTGGATCTGAGTCCTGAACCAGCAGGTTGTGCTGAGGTACCCTTGAGCAAGATACTGTCCCCATCACTGCGTGCTGGAAATAGCTGGCCATTGCTACATATCCACTGTATGGGTTGAAATCAGAGAAGCATTTCGTTGTGCTTTGCTGTGTGCTGTGCTGTTTTTTTCACAGTGATGGACACTTTCATTTTCACAACAATAAGTAAGATGATCGGTTAACATAAGTACCAGAGCGCCTTTGGAAGAAAATTGAATCCCAGAGTCTTGGTCTGCTTGTTCAGTCCCGACCAGGCTTTGTTTTATTAAACATGCCGAGTCTGAAATCATCCTTACTTATTTGATAGCGAACAACGGCAGTTGTATTAGTCTCAAGAGGAGACAGAATGTCGGTCTGAAATCCCTGCATTTTTAGAAGCAGTGTAATACATTGTGACCCGTTGGCATGTCTTTCCTCTTTAAGTACATACTGCAAACCCTAAATTCAATCGAAAAGCTCACAGCGACAGTATAATCTCTACAAAACGAATCATTTGAGAAAAAAAGTCGGATGTCCACGTTAGAGAAATTGATTGGAGAGGAAAAAAACAGCGCCGCCTTAAATCCCAGGTGTGGAGTAATCTTATTAGGCCCTGGAGCACAGAATCCCTCACGAGCATCAGCATTGCAGATTAAAGTGTGTACTCGATGATCAGATGCATTAGCGAGCGTCCAATGGCATTTAGAGTGCCAAAGAGCAGCCTGGCCCCTTAATCTGGCCAGTTAGTGGAATAGATCAATAAAGGAGATGATGTGGGTTATTTTTTGAGGCCTGATGTGTGTGAGCAGACAGCTGTTGGGCAGGATCCCTTTGATATGTCTGATGTCCAGTGATCTAGCTTCTAATACACAAACTGCACCTCTAGGAAAAAATCACTGCTGATTATAGCTGCCCTTTTATCTTATATATATATATATATATACAAACATCAGATTTTTTTTTTCTTTCCACCCACCTTGATCACGCAAACTGCATGTGACCCAAAAAATAAATATTGGTAGCTGGTCTGATTTTGCACGCCACCTTCAAATAACAGTTTATGCACATGTGGCAAGATTTGGACCCGAGTGCAATGTTTGTGCTGAGCTCCAGTGTTTAATGACAGCCGTTAACTCCATCTAACCTTTTATGCCACGCAGTTGTAAATAAAGCAGCGTCTCTGAAGCACATAATCTATCAAATGAAATTCAGCAGAAATTGCTCTTTCATTTAGTGCAGAATCAGGAAAAACTCAGGATCGAGAAATGTTTACTTAAGTTTTTTCTTTTTCTTCTTCTTTTTTAAACGTTGATTCACAAAGTGACTGCTGTGTATGCAGCTTCTGATTCAGAGCGCTATGTAAAAACAGGCCCATGGCTTATTCGTGCTCCTCCATGGTTGTCACATGCATTGAAGCTCCCAGCTGGAGACGTTTTGATTGCACGTCAGATTCACTTTGAAAAAACCAAATCTTAGTTAAACAGGTGACAACTGCAAATATCCCATCTATTTTCTCAAGGAAGCTCAAATATACATGGATCCTGTCAGCTAATATGCGCCTTAGAAGTCTCTGAAACTGCAATTTCCTCACTTGTTCACTCTCCTCTCTCCGTTTCCTCCCACCTTCTTCCTGATTTCACTCTTCTCTTCTCTCCTCTCCTCTCTTCTCTTCTCTTCTCTTCTCTTCTCCCCTCTCCTCCCCTCTCCTCTCCTCTCCTCTCCTCTCCTCTCTTCTCTTCTCCCCTCTCCTCTCTTCTCTTCTCTTCTCTTCTCTTCTCTTCTCTTCTCTTCTCCCCTCTCCTCCTCTCCCCTCCCCTCCCCTCCCCTTCTCTTCTCTTCCCTTCTCTTCCCTTCTCTCCTCTCCTCTCCTCTCCTCTTCTCTCCTCTTCTCTCCTCTCCTCTCCTCTCCTCTCCTCTCCTCTCCTCTTCTCTTCTCTTCTTTCCTCTTCTCTTCTCTTCTCTTCTCTTCTCTTCTCTTCTCTTCTCTTCTCTTCCTCTTCTCTTCTCTTCTCCTCTCCTCTCCTCTCCTCTCCTCTCCCCTCCCTCCCCTCCCCTCCCTCCTCTCCTCTCCTCTCCCCTCCCCTCCCCTCTCTCCTCTCCTCCCCTCCCCTCCTCCCCTCCCCCTCCCTCCCCTCCTCTCTCCTCCTCTCCTCCTCCCCTCCTCCCTCCTCCCTCTCCCCTCTCTCTCCTCTCCTCTCCTCTCTCTCTTCTCTTCTCTTCTCTTCTCTTCTCTTCTCTTCTCTTCTCTTCTCCCCTCTCCTCCTCTCCCCTCCCCTCCCCTCTCCTCTGCTCTCTTCTCTTCTCCCCTCTCCTCTTTTCTCTTCTCCCCTCTCCTCTCTTCTCTCCTCTCCTCCTCTCCCCTCCCCTCCCCTCCTCTCCTCTCCTCTCCTCTCCTCTCCTCTCCTCTCTTCTCTTCTCTTCTCTTCTCTTCTTTCTTCTCTTCTCTTCTCTTCCTCTTCTCTTCTCCTCTCTTCTCTTCTCTTCTCTTCTCTTCTCTTCTCTTCTCTTCTCTTCTCTTCTCTTCTCCTCTCCTCCTCTCCTCTCCTCCCTCCCTTCCCCTCCCCTCCTCTCCTCCCTCCCTCCCTCCTCTCCTCCCCCTCCCTCCCCTCCCTCCCCTCCCTCCCCTCCCTCCCCTCCTCTCCTCTCCTCTCCTCTCCTCTCCTCTCTTCTCTTCCTCTTCTCTTCTCTTCTCTTCTCTTCTCCCTCTCCTCCTCTCCCTCCCTCCCCTCTCCTCTGCTCTCTTCTCTTTCTCCCCTCACTCTTTTCTCTTCTCCTCTCCTCTCTTCTCCCTCCTCCTCCTCTCCCCCCTCCCTCCTCTCCTCTCCTCTCCTCTCCTCTCCTCTCTTCTCTTCTCTTCTCTTCCTCTTCTCTTCTCTTCTCTTCTCTTCTCTTCTCTTCTCTTCCTCTTCTCCCTCTCTTCTCTTCTCTTCTCTTCTCTTCTCTTCTCTTCTCTTCTGCCTCTTCTCTTCTCCTTCCCCTCATTCTTCTTCTCCTCCCCTCCCCTCCTCTCCTCTTCCCCCTCCTCTTCTCTTCTTCTCTTCTCCCCTCTCCTCCTCTCCTCTCCTCTCCTCTCCTCTCCCCTCTACTCTCTTCCTCTTCTCTTCCTACACCCTCTCACTCTCCCCCCTCTCCTCTCTTCTCTTCTCTTCTCTTCTCTTCTCTTCTCTTCTCTTCTCTTCTCTTCTCTTCTCTTCTCTTCTCTTCTCTTCTCTTCTCCCCTCTCCTCTACTCTCCTCTCCCCTCTCCTCCCCTCTCTTCTCTTCTCTTCTCTTCTCTTCTCCTCTCCACTCCTCTCCTCTCCTCTCCTCTCCTCTTCTCTTCTCTTCTCTTCTCTTCTCCTCTCCTCTCCTCTCTGCATCCTCCATTCTCTTTGTCCACTGTAGTGTCAGCCAGCGACTGTGACTCGGAGCAGAATGCTGATATCAGCTACTACACCCTCAGCTCTGACTTCATCATCTCCCCTCACGGCACCGTCTTCCCAGCTGGCCCACTGGACTACGAGCGGCCCAACCACCTGTATGAGTTTGTAGTGATGGCCGTGGATAAAGGCGAGGTGCCTCGTACTGGAACAGCCACAGTGCGCTTGCGAATGGCCAACGTCAACGATGAGCCACCAGAATTCTCTCAGCCGATGTAAGTGCTTTTGGAATTCACTCTTACTGTTCTCCATCATGATGGTTTTCAGATTATTTTTGCTAAAAACGATTTTAATAAGCCACATTTTAACCTCTATGTAGATTGTAGCACTAAAACTAAAGGCTCTTGTCATTTCATCTGGATCATTTCTCATACGTGGCTCATTGAAAGGAGCGAAAGCTTGTTTTGAAAGGGCAGATTTTAACATTTTAGTTGAGACCAAATTTATGCGAGGGAGGAAAAGAGGATTTATTTTGATTTGATTTGATTTTTTTTTTCAGTTTTGCAGTCATTACTTACAAAGATATGTGAAAAAAATTTCAAAAGGCAGAATTCTCTCAGTAAAAATAACAAATGTAAAGGAAATAAACATAAATGAAAAATATTGTGCTGCTATTTATGCCCGCCATACTGTGGACAGAGACACATTCTTTGATTTACAGCTCTGCTCTGCGCTGTAACAAGAGTGTTGCAATTCATACATGGTGAAACTAAAATGTGCAGAAAGAACTTTTACATTTAATTAAAAATAAAAAAATGAAACTGAGGAGCAGAGGACTAAATCAAGGGAAAATGTATCATTACCCCAGACATCATGGATGGCACTGTAGGAGACCTGATAAGTGCTTTAAACTTTAAAGTTAACCTTAAAAAAACAAAAACATCGTAATAGATTATTTTAAATATAGTCAGTATACTGTCGTGGTCTGGTCTATCACTCTCCTCTGTTCTCCCAAAAATGAGCACATTCAATCCACTGTAGCCTCTGCTGCCCATAATGCACAGAAACTGTTGCATTTCTCAGTCGGACCAGCCTGCCAAATCCCAGAATCCCACAGCTTCCAAAGTCCATGTTGCTGATTTCCTCGTTTTTGTGTGCTGCTAAAACACAAAATGGAAAAATCCGATTGACCCATGGAGAGTGTGGAGGCCTCCAGCACTGCCATTATTTACTCCCTATCTGCCTGGCCTGCTGCTCTCCTACTGGACATGGCTCCTCCAGCCTGGGTCTTATAATCTTTTTGCATGTCACTCTAGTCCTACAGCACTGGGCCCCTCCGTAACTCATGGCTTTGTTGTGCCGAGCTGCGCTATTGCTATTTTCTCTTTCTTGTTGGGCCAGCCATGGCCTTTGGCTCTTTTAATTGGCCGATTTTCTGGCAGCACGCTCAGCGAAGCGGCGAGGAAGGTTCAGTCATCCATGGAGAGAGCACGAGAGAATCAGAAAGATAGAAAGAAACTTTTGTTTATGTAGGGCTGCTATATTTGCATCTGACTGTGTCTGTCTGTCTGCCTTTCCAAATGTGTCAGCTTTTGTAAGCGTGGATTTTTGTGGCACAAGCAGCGCTCGACTGCTTCCTCCACCCTCCATACTCTCTATCGCTTCAGTGCAAATATTTGTCAGGCTTTTAGCGTTCAAATTTCACATCCGATGTTTTCATGGCCTGTCTTTCACCTTTAATGGGTTCTAACATGCTTTTATGATATGACCCAGTACATTGTAATACATCACAACATGCTGTTATATACAATAGCACAACACGCTATACCTCACCACTTCATGCCATAACACCATAATGTACCATACAAAGCAATTCCATTTAGGCTGAACCTGTGACCTCAATAGCTAGGTCTTCACTATAGACCTTAGATGATTAAAAAGCACTACAGTATCTATTTGTGAGTTGATCACAGACTGACTGGACTGTCTGACCATACACAAATGTGCAGCACTGGGCAGCCATATCCAGTACTCGGGGAGCAGTGATGGGGATGGTACCGTGCTCAAGGGTACCTGAGGGCAACCTACTGATCTTGGATTAGAACCCACGATCTTCAGATCCTCAGTCTTAGTCCCCAACAACTAGGCCACCACTGCCCCATATATATGAAGTGAAAGTGAAAGTGTCTAATTGTCATCATTAAACACTTCTGTATTTAACACACAACGTGCAGCAGCGATGGGGATGGTACCTCAGGGCAACCTACTGATCTCGAACCCTCGACCTTCCAGTCCTGAGACCAACTCCCAAACCTCTAGGAAACCACTGCCCCATGTATATATTTAACCTTACAATGTTACAGTGGCTCAGTAAGGGGCTGGTTAATGTATCAATCCTGACCAAAGTGAGACATTTAGGACTCTGAGTCTCTCTTTTTTGCAAGTTCTTGACACATTTTAATCACTAAAGATTTTTTTTTATTAGATGAATCCTAATAAGCATACTGTTAAATCAAATTGAATTTAAAAGTACAGACGTGTTGCTTGATATGCTGCACTACGCAATGCATTCACATTGTTTAAATGTCTGTGAGGCAAGTCTTATGTAGCTTAAAGTTTATCAAGGCTAAAATCCTCTGGGACATTAGAAATGTGGAGTTTTATTTGGTTTCTGCTTGGCAGCGAGCAATTTCAAATTAAGTTTGGAGGGCAGTCAAGTTGGGCTTGAATTAAGCACAATATTGTCAGTCTATATTCAAATTCGATCCAAAATTTTGGCCCTAATTAAAGCTCTGCTCCTCTCTGCTGTTCAGATCATTAGAATAAATTCTGGAAGGGTCTATTAGTGCAGCAGGCTGTGGTGTAGCTATTGACTTTCTCCCCCACAGGCGCATACCTGTCCCATTGGATCTGTCCTGTCCCGCACTCCTTCGCCTCTGCTAGTTAAACCCCACTTCAGTGCAGCCAGAGCACGTTCATTATCCTCCTCAAGCCTCGTGCTCCTCCAGCCGGGACAGTACGTGTGCGGGCAGTAATTGAGCAAATCTCACGACGTCTGTCCCCGCTGTTTGTTCCATTCGGCCCAGCTAATTTGCCGCAGCCTTCCGCCACGAGACGCCGCGGCTCCTGCAGTAAGACAGAAAACGAGCCTTGTCACTCAGCCCAACACTTTTTCGGCACTGCATCATTACGGGAACTGTTCTTTTTGAGCCTGGCCTGAACAGCATAAAAAAGTCTGAAAGGCTGAGTGATACTTATGAAAGGACGAGATGAGCCGTAACAGTGTGTTGACATGTACGAGACCCCCAGAGCACAGTAATGAGCACAGGCATGTCAGTCCACTGGCTCTTTGTGATGTATTTCTGGAATAGACTGAAAGCAAAAGATATAATTTCCAACTTAAACTGCTAATTATGTATCAGGGATCATGTGTTCATCATTCCCTGTGTGTCATTTAGCGTCCCATTCACTTGTTTGCCTGGCCTGTGTAATGGGTGGGTCTTCAAAGGTGGGCAGCTATAGTTATGCAGGGACTAAAAAATAAGATTGATTGATGGTTGGGATAATGAGTGGAAATGAAACGACGTGTGTGTGTGTGTGTGTGTGTGTCTGTGTCTGTGTCTGTGCGTGTGTGTGTCAGTGTGTATGTGTTGCGGGTGAAAGCGGAGCAGGCATGACCCCATTATTGACTGGCACACCTATTCACCAGGAAAAAAATGTCAGCACTCTGACATTCCCAGTTGTCAGTCACCATCACCAAATCTGTCACCTGCCTTGTTGTCATGGTAACAGGCTGCCGCGTGAGGCAGAATGTTTTTTTGACGTTTGTTGTTAAGGGGTGACAGGCGATCACTGAGGTTGCACTCGATAGATGTGCACAGAACAAGCTCTTTGACTTGCCAGGGCGTAGGTGTGTGTGTGTGTGTGTGTGTGTGAGTGATCTGGAGTCTTTGAGGCTGATGACAAATTGCGGGTCGTTTGAGGTCACTCCCGTGATGGCTGTTGGTGTGCACTGACAGGGCGAGGAGGGGCAAGCGATGGCATTTCCACAGAGACGACATACATCACCCACATGAAACGCCCGTCACTGTGCCTCTGTTAGCTATCAATCACCTCGCGCCGCACTGGATGACAGATTCAAGCGCTCCCTCTCACACTTTCAGACTCCTTCAGAAACTTCTATCCATCTTTATAGCTGTCTCTTTCTGTCTTGTGATTGCCATCCTCTCATCACTCTTAAGCTTTCATATCTCTTCATCTATTGCCTTCCATCTTTCTTTTTTGATTTCCATCTCTTTTTCATAACCTTCCATCTGTCTCTCTCCTTCTGTCTCTCTCTCTCTCTCTGTTTCTGTATCTCTTTCTGTATTTCAATCATCCACCGTTTCACACTGAATGAGATTAATGGGTGAATTTGGTTCTGACAAGCCGAGCTCGATTTCATGTTATTGTGCCAAAACTCAGTTCAGTGGCTGGTGAGATGTCTGTCCCTGGAGACCTCTATCGATTCCTCCAAAATCCCTTCCAATTTTTATTCAAGCGGAAGAATTCACTGATGGACCATAGATGAGGGAGGAAAGAAACAACAGAAAAACATTCAGTTTAGCTTTTCGGCCTAGGGCTCTCTTTATTGATCATGTTAGTACTTGAGCAATCTGCAAATGACTTTGATGATTGAGCTTCTCTTAAAAAAAAAAATACTAGAAATACAATGTCAGGTGAAATTAAATCTAGATTAATAATCTAATATTCATCTTTTAAAGATCACAGTAAAAATATAAATATTTTAAGTTTTTATGTTGGGATATATTGTTTGCTTATTTCAAGAAATAATGCCATAAGCATTATGGTCTGGTAACGAGAGATTTTGCTTCATAAAAAAAAAAAAGTATTATTATTTAATAAGTATTAAAAATAAATATATATATATTTATTTATTTTCATCCATCAACAAAATGCAGTGAATGAACAAAAGAAAAATCTAAATCAAATCAATATTTGGTGTGACCACCCTTTGCCTTCAAAACAGCATCAGTTCTTCTAGGTACACTTGCACACAGTTTTTGAAGGAGCTCGACTGGTTGGTTGTTCCAAACATCTTGGAGAACGAACCACAGATCTTCTGTGGATGTAGCTTCCTCACATCCTTCTGTCTCTTAATGTGATCCAGACACACTGGATGATGTTGAGATCAGGGCTCTGTAGACTAACAGCACTGGTGGCAGTCGTTGTTCAACCGACCAATCCGGTATGGAGGTCTGTTTTGTTGTTCATATATTTATTTGGCAAAAGTTTTGCGCCGGATGCCCTTCCTGACGTAACTCTCCCCCTTTATCTGGGCTTGGGACCAGCACGAAGAAATACACTGGCTTGTGCGTCCCTAGTGACTGGGTTTAAATCTGACTTCACATGTTTTTATGGATTATTTATTTAAACCTAGGTGAATGTTAGAAGAGGAGTTATTCTACCTTATTCTTATTCTACCTTTATTCTAAAGAAAACCATTTCACATTATACTACTTTTAACCACACCTTAGGGGCAGTGGTGGCTTAGTGGTTGGGGCGTCGGCCACATGATTGGAGGATCGGGGGTTTGAACCCCTTCCCAATAGGTTTCCCTGAGGTACCCTTGAGCAAGGTGCCGTCCCCGTCCTGCTCCTCCCTGCGATGGGCTGGCGACCTGTCCAGGGTGCGTCCCCCGTCCTCGCCCTGTGTGCGCTGGGTTGGACACCAGCACTCCCCCGTGACCCCATTTGGGACAAGTGTCAGATGATGGATAACCACACCTTTTGATTTTACTTCATATACCACTAGCCACTAGTGATTCAGGACTGGATCACAGGAATCAGAAGGTTGTGGGTTCAAATCCTGGGCTAGTAGGTTGTCCTGAGGCACCCGTGAGCAAGTACCGTCCCCATCACTGCTCCTGGGCACTGGATAATGCAGGGGATGAATCTCACATTGGTTCACTTTGTGCTCACATGACAAATGATTGCAGTGGTGGCCTAGTGGTTGGGGAGTTAGCCACAGGATCGGAAGATTGTGGGTTCAAACCCCTTACCAGTAGGTTGCCCTGAGGTACTCTTGAGCAAGGTACCATCCCTGTCACTGCTCCCTGGTGCTTTCATAGCTGCTGCATGGCGTTTGCATGTGTTAAATGCAGAGGTCCAGTTTCGTTGTGGTTCGCTGTGACCTCACAATGACAAGAATAGTCACTTTCACTTCACTTTATAAGCATGCCATTTGTAGCCTGGCTTATGAAGAAACATAGCTTTATAATGACCTCGCGACTGAGTTGTTGTGACTGCACCACTTTTGTTACTGGAAAAGGGTTATATAGTCATGCCGTGAAAGGCTCTTATTTGGTTCTTTTAAGACCATTTCAGCGAAGGTTTGTTGAAGGAATGCCTTCAAAGCTGAACTCTGCAACCACAACCACACCGATCACTTCCTGATTGCGAAAGCCTGTGGAGATGTTTGGTAGAAAACCTCTCTAAAGAGCAGGTTCTTCTACGGCACTGCTCCAAAGAACACTTCTGCAATATTTATTATAAGAAAGGCTAAATTACACAGTCCATCCTGCCTTGCAAAGCTGATCCGTCACTCACTTTCTGACTGTAGGTTCTGACACATAGTAGCTCTGTAGATTAATCATTTTTTGGACTCTTTGGATGATGCTGGCAGAATTTTACTTTCTCAGCAGCACTCGAACTCTTAGCCTTCAATATTCTGACCTGCTAAGCACAGATCACAGCAGCAGTCCATCAGAGCTCTATCTGCACTTGACCTTTATCAGCTATGATGGACTATCTTGCTCTTCCTCCGATGAAGAAGAAATGCTTTTGCTGCTGTCCTCAGTGACATGCTTCTCCTGGCGAGGGCTGCCAATGCTGGAGAAATGAAATCTTTGAGGCTGAATGAGAACACATAGAGGGCACTAGGTGAGGGAGTGCATCACAGTTGGTTTGTCAGTGGCTTTTCCCCCCCTTCTTTTCTGTTATTTCTTCTTTTTTTAACGCATATTGTACAAAAATATGCGTGTGTGGAATACAGAGCGGCAACACACTGTGCAGATGTGGGGCCCTGTCTGTCTCTCGGTTTTAGAGGATGTTCTGATGTTCCATCAATAGGGGAGAAAGGACTGGCAGGAAAGTCTTGTTTGGAAATGTCTTGTCTTGGTGGGTTTTTTTCTTTCTTCTTTTGGAAGTAGGGGGTGGCATGATAAGCTCCAATTGCCTGAGCCCAGTAGTCGTTTGTTCAGCACTGTGGGATCTTACAGGGAACATGTGGCAAGTCTCTTCGTTTCTCACTCAGCTTATCAATTTGCCAAATTTGCTCTACTTTCTTGTTTATCTGACAGATTTTGCTTCATGTTTTTCGCAATTAACTTAGTTGTTGCAGCTTTCGCCGCCAAAAACAAAAGCAGGGTGCAACTTTACCCAAATTGTTTTACTCTTTCATTTTTAACGCAAATTATACAGTAGACAGTAGATACAGTCGAGCGGAGACAAAGCAAATTCAGTGATTTACGCTAAAATCCATTTACATAGTTATACAGTTATTATATACATATGTGTGTGTGTGAGTGTGTGTATAGTGCATAAATAGCTATATGTATAACTATGTAAATGGGTTTTAGCGTAAATCATTGAATTTACCTTAATTATATATATATATATATATATATATATATATATATATATTATATATATATATATATATATATATATATATAATAGTGTCCCACAGCGTATATAAACACACACACACACACACTGCTAGCAGGAAAGACATTTAACCTCACTCTCTTCATAATAGCTTCTAATGACGGCCAGCTTGAGTGGCACTAAACATATGCTGTTATTTAGTTTTAGAATAATTACATGGGTCAACAATTCAGAGGACAAATATGGTTAAAGCATTTGTTCAGTCCTTGACCTTTGTTTAAAGAAAATTATAACGTATAATTGAGATTTATTGCAGAGAGCGCTTTTGAAGCTAACACCTAAAGAGCCCGTATCTAACAGTTTTTATTTTATTTCCTGAGATTCTCTTCTTTTACAGCAGGGGCAGCGGTGGCCTAATGGTTAGGGCGTCGGCCACATGATTGGAGGATCGGGGGTTCAGACCCCTTCCCAATAGGTTGCCCTGAGGTACCCTTGAGCAAGGTGCCGTCCCCGTCCCGCTCCTCCCTGCGATGGGCTGGCGACCTGTCCAGGGTGCGTCCCCCATCCTCGCCCTGTGTGCGCTGGGTTGGACACCAGCACTCCCCCGCGACCCCGTTTGGGACAAGCGGCAGAAAATAGATTCTCTTCTTTTTATTTATTTTATTTATTTTTTAACCTCTGCTTCCCTAAGAAGGTTCATTAACATATCTACAGAAGAAAAAGAGGGCGAGGAGAACCTTTGAGAACTCCTTTGGCAATTTCCTAGACCATAGATCTAATTCAAGAGCCATTGAAGACACACATGCTGTTTTAATTCACAGTTTATAGTGATTTTGTCTGATCAGAGACTTACCTGCTTGCTCTTGCTTATGGGTTGTTATCGGGTGCTTTTGCTGCTTTCATTCATGTGTGAAACACCTGACAGCTGTTTTCATTGATTTTCTCAACTCCCTTCTCCACCACCACCACCTTTGGTCAGCTTTACATATTTACCTCAGAGCTTTAAACAGTGTGACATATGGTACACGCACTCATTAAGGCTTAACTGAGAAATTCATACATTTATCAAGAGTGGCCTCAGTACATAATTTGTTCATTTTCATGTTGACACCCACACTCTGGTGTTGCTACCCAAGAGATGAGAGGTGTTGTTTCCTTATGTGTGTGTGTGTGTGTGTGTGTGTGTGTGTGTGATTGTGTGTGATCTTTTCTCATTCAGATATCGTACGTTTGTCTCAGAAGATGCTGGGCCCAATACCTTGATTGCCACAGTGCTGGCCAAAGACCCGGATGGTGATGGGATCACATACAAAATCTCCTCAGGAAATGAAGAAGGCAACTTTGTCATTGACAGTCAGAAAGGTGAGCCAGTCACTCAATCAGAAACTGTGGCCTTTTCGCTCTCTGCTTTTCCTTCCCTATCTGCACAGTTCAGGATGATGCAACACAAATCCCGTCGCCGTTTCTCAGCAGCGCTTTCCCTCCTTCTTCCAACCCTACATTTATCTATTGTGTCTGAAGAATAAAAGTGAAACACCACAGTAATTAATTTCAGGTAGCAGCTCAATTGTAATCACACAAACGGAGCAGATTGAGAATAACACTGCAGCTCGTTTTGGCCTCGTTCGCTCTGGTTCGTTCACTAAAATGCTTTTCAAGAGATTAAGAGCCTACTCCGCAGTTTCACCGACCTTGCTAACTAAAGCGACAACACGCACTAAAACCCAGTGTGGGAAAAGTTATTCCTGAATAGCGTGGCTGGATCAGCATTTCAAATCCGAGGCTATGAAGATGACTTTTGAAAATCCAATTACTCTAGGGCAATACGAAGGACTTTTTCTTTTCTTTTCTTTCATTTTTTTTAACTAATAATAATAATGACTCTTTATAGGCCTCAAAAATGGCTAATTAATTTACTGAAGTCTTTAATTAGGACATTAGTGTATTTAAAGTGTCCTGTGCAATTAAAACTGGTTTTGAAACAACGACAACAACAAAAAAGTCAAGGACCATGTCTGAACAATTTAAAGTGAAAGTGACAACCCTTGTCATTGCGAGGTCACAGCACAGCACACGTGAACCACAACGAAATTGGACCTCTGCATTTAACCCATGCAAACACCGTGCAGCAGTGGGCAGCTATTGAAAGCGCCCGGGGAGCAGTGACGGGGACGGTACCTTGCTCAAGGGTACCTCAGGGCAACCTACTGGTGGGGAATTGAACCCACAATCTTCTGATGTGGGGGCAACTCCCCAACCACTAGGCCACCGCTGCCCCGGTTTAAGACTTTTTAAAAAACATTTTGAATGTATATGTTTATATGCCTACAAGTGAAAGTGAAAGGGACTATCCGTGTCATTGAGATACACAGCACACAGTGAGACACATCAAAATCACACCTGTGCATTTAACCCATACACACACGTGCGGCAGGGGATGCTATTGAAGTTACCCAGGGAGCAGTGATGGGGACGCTACCTTGCTCAAGGGTACATCAGGGCAACCTTCCGGTCTGGGATTCGAATGCACGATTTTCTGACGCGAGGACCTACTCCTTATCCACTAGGCCACCGTTAGCCCTACAATCGTAGGCAATCAAAATAATGAAAGTCAAAAGGACAAAGGCGATACCGGTGGCATCTGTATTATAACCACAAAACTTACCGTCGTGTATTAGTCGTCGTTTTAGAATATTGCGTAATTATGTTTTTAATTGTTTAGTAAGTCAGCTGGTTAGCTGAGAAGTAGTAGAAACCAGGACACACAATTGCACAGGATTACACAGACATCTGCGTCCTCCATCCTGTCCATCTTAAACCCAAACGTTTACCGCTGCTGATCATATCCACACACCAATTATACTCCAGTAGTCTGAGCATCTTTCCCACTCGTCTGCTGATGCAACATTTGCACCAATTCTGGATGTTCTCACTTTTGATTCAGAGTTTATATTTCTAGTTTAATCACAGATGTCTGTTCTAACTGCCTTTTTCTGTAAAACCCGGAGCGGCGTTGTCTTACTTCAGCATGTGTTCATATTGCTGAGCTACGATGAAGATTACATTGACTACAGCTGTACAGAATCACTGGCATTGTTTCTTCTCCAAAAAGCACAACATTCATGCAAGTGACTGCCCCCGAAATTTTCCAAAATAAAAGCTTTAAAAGAGAAACTTCACATAAGACATAGATCACCATACGTGTCCTCATCAGACAAACGTCACTGATTTCAGAAAAAATCCACAGGTGTGATTGTCCAACCTTCTGTTGGGAGGAGATCATGTGTAGCTGTTTGAGAAGGTATTGGTGGGAAAAGGAAAACTGAGAAAAGAAGAATATCTGCTCTGGATCGTCCAGTCTGGGTTTGGAGAGAATCGCCACCACTTTACACTTCCTGTGATGTTCATTCTAATATAAGTCCTTTTGGTATTATACCCCTGTACAGTTTTCCATATAGATCTATTTTATTGATCTATTTTGCTAAATTTTACATTTTTTTTAATCCTTATTTTATTATTTTACTTCCATGATTTCCATCTCCTTACCTTACACGGTCTGAAGGCTGATTCAGGGAATCTTTCACTGCCGGTTGAAGTGTGCACATGACAGATGAAGTTCGTGAATCTAAATCGTCGAGGGTAAATTTGTAACTAGGATGTTGTTGATGGTGAGCAAATCATTTCCCTTAGATTATACAAGAAGAATGAGATTAGAGAGAAAAAAAAAATAAATATATCAATGCGTGATTTCAGCACAAAAACTGAAAGCTTATTAAAAGAATGTAAGTTGAATGCCACTTCATTTTCTGTCCAGTGTGTTTTGAATAATAAAACAAATAAAAGGGTAGCATTTTGGATTTTGTCGAGTACTGTCGATAACCATTTCCTGATAAGTGGACCAATGAAGATGATACAATGGAAATGATGCATAAACACACATTCAAACTAAGAATTTAGCACCTCCTTTAATGAGTTTTGGAGTTACGAGGGTTTTACTTTCTTTAGATTCCGATGACCAAATTCAGTCAGCAGTGAGAAATGATCACAGTGTTTGATTGTGATTTAGGAATCTATAAGTAAGTAAGTAATCTATGCATATCTAAGCAGTGCTTTAGTGCTTCGCCTTCGTGTGAGGAGCCTCTGTGTCTTTGCTGCCTATTCCGCCCTTTCTCTTCGGGGAAGATCAAAGCCTTCTTTTATTGCCCCTTTTCCACGGCTCGTCAGATCTCAGCCTCTCCTGAAATTCTCTCAATCATTCATTAGCCTCTCTCTCCTCTGTAAGAGGCTTTCTGCCAGGCCAAACGGAGCCCGGCGCTTGATGCTCACCGTTAATTTGACTGTAACTCACAGAGGAATGTGTTCAGTTTGAGTTAATGCCGCTTTAAGAATTCAAACCGCAGAGTCAATAAGATGATCAGGCCTGTGGTATTAAAGGCATAAATACAAATGGTGCATCCGGCTGGGTGAAGGACATATTTACCAATGCTCTGGGAAATGTTTACGCCGATAATCAGCCAGATCATCTCCAGCATGCTGCACCTGTCATGGCTTTTTTTTCTTTTACTCTTTATTTGCGGCGTTCTGATTTTCTTTTGTTCTTAGGCCGGTAGGCAGCGTGGAGTTAAAAGAAAGTTCCATCTTAGTGCCGGCCGCTGTGGGAACAAATGAATAAATGAAGGTGATTGAGGGATGGAGCCGACGGGCAATTACGTCTAAGGCATCAAACGTATAGCAAATATGCGCAGAACACATCTTTGCTTTGTACTTGAAATCCGGTTTTCTTGAAATCAGGTTGCATATAGGATCTGCATTAAGCAGAATTATTCATGAGTGATGCTTCTTTATGTCGGATCTTTGTGATTATTCATTCTGACCGTGCGGGTCTCAGAAAAAGCCTCTCTACGTCATTTCAGACTTCTTTGTACAGAATGTTATCAAGCATTCTCTGTACAGTATTTGTGGAGCCTGTGTGTTGGACTCTGATTGGTGTGAATCGGAGGCTTATATAACTTGGCCAGACTGCCTTCTTCTGAGCTGCTATGGCTTTACTGGAGATGAAATGGGGTTTGTTTTTCGGTTCCTCCCTGAGTGTGGATTTGGGGGTGAGATGTTAATGGGATCTGGCATGGGACGAGAGCCAGTGGCCTGTCCCCCTCCCCTCTTTCATATGAAGTGACGTTTGCCCATCCGCCCCCTGGACAAGCATCTTCCCTATCTTTGACATGTGCTGATATAGGCTGGCTGGCTCATATATCTACATCCTCCTCCATCATAAGAGCCACACACACACACACACATATATATATATATATATATATACACCCACACAACCCACAAACACACCCACACAAACACCTTATCCAAATATCTTTCATCTAACACACACGCGCACACACACACACACACACACACACACACACTATCCACACAAACTCAACATATATATATGTTATACAAGTATACAACACCCCAAACCCTGCATGTCTTTAACCCCCTTAAACTAAATGCTCACCCCCCATACACACACATCCACTCCCTTATCAACCCCCCACCCCAACACACACACACACACTCTTGTTCACCTCTTGCATTCCCTGTTGTATTCCCTGTTGTATTCCGAACAGTGTACATCATACACCCCCCACAGCCTAATCTGCCTTTCTGTCCACGAAATGTCTTATCATAAAATTGCATTGGAATCTTTCCCTGAATTCAAATCTTTTGCACTGCTTGAAATGCCAACGTGATCTTTTCATCTGGGGTTTCCATATTTAACACACAGCTCCGCTTGGTGGATCCCAGGTAACAAATGTAGCAAATGCCTTTTAAATATGTCAAGTTGGCCATAAATAATCTTGTGTGCTGTTTTTAATGTGTATGTCATGTGTCCCTGTGCTTTCGTGTGTTTCTTTCTCTATCTGTCTCTTCACCCACATATTGAATCCATTGTTGCAGGGATTTAGCACACTTTGGCTTGTTACAGATTGCTGGTGGAGGCCCAACACAGCCTACGGCACTTATAACCTGCAGTGGATACAGCTGTCTATGTCAATGGAGCTGACATGGCTCTTGTACAGCCACACACAAATACACACACACACACACTTGCAAACACATGCCTGTTTCCCTTTTTCGCCTCAAACCTCATTGCACTGTGACATTGGCTGAGGGAGAATAATTCAGATTGAATTAGAATTGATTACATGTTCTTTTTTTTCGCCTGCAGTTGTGCCACAAAAGCTCTAGCGTTATGCATTAAAATCAGTTCAGGGCCTTGGGATGAATGTGGCGTCTCCCATGCCAGGTCTGTGTCACAAGCTGTGTGCGTTCCTTTAATGTTCCCTCGCTGCACGCAGGAGATAGCAGGCACCCAGATTATAAGAGCAGGTTTAAATGCACATCCTCTGATGCAGCTGCGTAAGAGCAACAGAAACTTATAGTAGCGCCTAGAAGGTCATGTATAAGCTGACACCTGCTGTCACCAGAGATAAGCTGCTACGTGTTTAATGTGGCAGTGGCAACCCACGCGCACGGTTGGGGTAAAGACGCATAATGCAAACACTTAGCATTATAGCAGAGAGTCAGGAGCTGAAGAGTTTTCCTGCATGATGGTGGTTCCACTTTTCACGCAGCAATCAACTTGAACTTCTTCAGGGAACATCCTCCAGGGAACCACATCCAAATTCTCTCAGCATATCCCACTGCAGTAGTTATTGGCAGAAATCCAAGGACAGAGCTGATGTTCAGACTGGACATACATTAAAGCTCACTCAGGGCACGGTCCAAAGAGTCTAGAGAAAAGTTGAAACCAGTATGGGGGCCATTGTTCATCACTAGTGTAGTCTAGAACACAGAAAGATGTGAGAGATCTTATGAAAAGGGATAAAAAAAAAAAAAAAAACAGCTGGAAGTTGGTAGACGGAGCACGTAGAGGTTTGTCCGAAGCTCAAGGAGATGTTGGGGGGGGGGTTAGCCGTTACTCAATGCTGTTCAAAAACACCTCTTATCTTCATCAGACAAGATTTAATTGAGTGCCGTTTGCATTAGTGTGGAATCGAAATTCTTGTTGCTAATTCACTTTGCAAAAGTCCCTCAGGTTGCACCTTAGATGACCCCAAGAGCATGCAAAAGTTAATGAATCTGAGCCACCCCTCGCATTCCAGCATTCAAGCCTTGAATTACTTTCTCAGTTTTCAAGTCTAAAACTTCCCGTTGTTCCGCTGAGCGCTGCATTTAAATATCTCTGTCCCCTCCAGGCCTGATCCGCCTCCGCTCCAGCCCCCCTCCCAAACTGCAAGGGGTGGAGTACGTTCTGAACATCACAGCGACGGATGACAACGCGTCCGGTGGACCCCAATCTCTCTCAGCCACAGCGCAGGTCATTGTCGGAGTAGACGATGTCAATAACAACAAGCCTGTCTTTGAGAAGGTACAGACATATATTTTATGGATGTTTATATATCAGACTATGAACTCAAGTACAGTGCCAGTCAAAAGTCTGGGAAAGCTTGAATAATACTGATCAAATCAGATTCTTTGGTTAACTTTGGTAGAATTAGCGTTCTTTTTCAAGTTTATGAGGAACCTATAATAATGCTTTTCCAAAAGACTTGAATATGTTGAACAAAACAGGCTATTTTAAAAGAACTATACTGACTTTTGTTTTTTCTGCTGGGGGTGTAGACTAGTATTCATAAGGCAACAGTTTAGTTACAGGGGAATTTGGAATAGGCATTGCATGTTCATGGTTATTTCATGCTTTTTGGTAAAATGTTCTACATAGACTTTGCCTCTCATGAAAAAGGAGGTAAAATTGCAAAAGTATAAAAGACAGATATCAATCATTGCAATCAACGACCCAGTGAAATCTCAGGATGGAACATTTACAGGCCTTCCAGAGCTTGCCATGAGAAATAAATCATTGAGAACTGTGACACACGAGTGTCGATTTCTCTTTCCTTCATTCTTAAAATGTTCACCTAAAGTCTGTGCAACAGCTAGAGCTAATCTGACACTTTTGTAAGCTGGAAACTGGTCTGTGTCTTTGTCAGTTTCATGTCTTTCAGGAAATATTTGGTGTTTCAGTTTATTTACAATTATTAAAGTATTTTAGGAATTTTACTCATGTCCAGTTTCGCACGTTTATATTAAGTGAAAAGTGAAAGTGAAAGTGACAACCCTTGTCATTGCGAGGTCACAGCACAGCAGACAGTGAACCACAACGAAACTGGACCTCTGCATTTAACCCATGCACACTCAAACACCGTGCAGCAGTGGGCAGCTATTGAAAGCGCCCGGGGAGCAGTGACAGGGACGGCACCTTGCTCAAGGGTACCTCAGGGCAACCTATCGGGAAGGGGTTCGAACCCCTGATCCTCCGATCATGCGGCTAATGCCCTAACCACTAGGTAACTGCTAATAATTAGAAGAATAGCTAATAAATCTATCGAAAAACCTGACGAATAACATTTCAGATGCGTCTACAATCTGATATCTTATTGTTGTTGCCAAAATAATCAATATATTAACATAAACACACTAAAAAGTGGTTGCCTTTTAAGTATCTAAACCTGAGTATGTACAATATCCTAACATATGAGTGTATACTACTGAATACAGCATTAAAACATGTGAAACATGAAAAACATGTTTACAAGGCTGACAAAATGTGCAGATGTGCTGCAGCCAGTGTTAACCTACAAAATGCATCTATATTGTTGGTGATGAAACGGCCAATGAGTGCAGTTCAAGGCGACTCGCTGTGCAGGTTTCTTATTATAGACCTGCACTTGATCCTCAACTCTACCCTATTTCAGTCATTTCCCATCCTCTCTGGTATTCCCAGCTTCCCTTTTTCTTTCTAAGTACTCCTTTACAGACACACACACCCCCCACAGCCCAGTTCTCCAGGGAAGTGATTAGCCGCCCGAGCTGCACTTTTCCTAAATAATCTAAGGGCCTTTTTTAATTAAGTGTTTGAAATATCTGTCGAATCATCACGGGCTCACCTGCCCACCAATGTCTCATTTAATGTGAGATGAGAAGGGCCCAGGAGGTCCATGGGAGGTCCTGAACAGCCCGAGTGGTGTGATGAGGTGAAGAGGCACTCCGTGTTAGTGTGTTAACACTGCCGAACCCACTCTCTTCTTGGCGATGAAACTACCCGTTTCAGCTTCGCTCACCAACGTGTGAGGTAAATTAACGGCAGCTCTTGCTGAAAGAGAGGTCAAACCGCTTCCCTGAGGAGACGAGGGACGTCTTTGCTCATCTTCAGCCGGCTGGGAGTGTGGGAGAAGGTTGGGGGGGGGTAGCAGTTAAAGTGCCAGAGACATATTCTTCCATGGCCTGAAGACTTTCAGCAGAAAGTCTCCAAAAGAGAGGAGAAATAGTGCTTTCACATCGCTGCTCAGCTTGACAGCTTTTTTTTACTTCTGTCTGTCCTGTGCTCCCTTCTTCCTTCCCTTTTCTTGGGCTGGCTTGTACTACATTTCTCATATTTTCTTCTTTTTTTTTCACTCTCCACAGGCTTGCTTAGAAGCAGTAGGAGAGGCAAGAGAGATGCTTTTATGTTTTGTTAGTGTCCTACTCTACCCCTAAACCCCCGCAACCCTCCACCTCTGCTTCCGGTGCTTGGCCCCCTCTGTTCCAAGTGCTTGGCTGAGGACCAGGCCATTCGCGTGCATGAGAGAACATCAGTGGCTGATGGTTTTCCCAGGAGACAGAGGCTCTCCCTGGCCCTGGGCTCGTTTGTGTTAGTGCCAGCCTTTCCACGGCTTCTGAAGAGAGGAGAGGGTGTGCGTATGTGGAAGTGTGTGCGCTTGCATGTGTGTATGAGGCAAGAGCTTCCTGTTTGAGGCCTGGATCTCATGAGAGTGCCTACTTACCTGACTGAATGCAGAACACAGCGGCATACAGCCCCCCAGTGAACTAATGGCAGGATTAGAAAAAGAGGAACGGCAGAAAGAGCGAGCTCAGGCCCCTTGTTATTAATTAAGTGTCAGAAGTAGCCATCAAAGGACAGGCTGCCGGCCTGATTGGGGAATTTCTAGCAGCCTCGTTTCCATCTTATTTACTTATATGCTCATTGATTTATCTGCCGCATGCTTTTGCACTCCCAGGTCTCATTTGAGGTGTAGAATGTCAAGCCATCTAATGATGGGAGGGCCTATTTTCTTTCTTTCTTGCCTGTTTTGTTCATTACACACACACATAGCCACTGTTGAGGGTGTAGAAAGGTGTAAGTGTGGTGGAGCATGCATGGCTGAATTGTCCAGGATTATTCCTGGAAACTTTGAGGATTCAGCGAGATGCCATTGACTCGAGGATGCTTCAATTATAAATCACAGAGGAATCTCAGAACAAAAACAAGTTCCTAAGCTTCCTTTTCCTCACACTCCATATGCACCTTTGCTTCTGTTCCCTCTCCTTTTTTTTTTTTTTTTGCCTCTCACATGAGGATTATATTGGGTGGAGGATGTTGAAGATGGAGCTGCCAGGAAAGAGGAAAAGAGGAAGAGCAAAGAGGAGGTTTATGGACGTGGTGAGAGAGGACATGCAGGTGGTCGGTTTGAAGCAGGAAGATGCCGAGGACCGTAAGAAATGGAGACGGTTGATCCGCTGTGGTGACCCCTAAACGGGAGCAGCTTACAGAAAAAGAAGAAGACGACATTTTCAACCCTCTTTGAGTAACTTAACACTTAAGGGAAGACAGTCCTGAATATTTCTTTTATTTGTGAATGGTAGTGAAAATTTAGAAAAGGATCCATGTGGGAAGCAGTTTTATTGGTTGTAATCCAACACTTGCTGTAGTATCAGGTAGGGGTTGGAACACATGTATGCAGCAGTATACCAGAGCAAATCCATATTCAAGAAAACAAGGTACAAGCAAGGGTCAAAAAACGCAGAAAAATCAAACAAAGAGCATGGCTGAGCACTACCCTGGGAATGTCAAGAGCTCACAAAGAGCATGGCTGAACTGTGAGGTAAATGTTTGTTTAAATAAGCCCATGAATAGGCAGCTGAACTGTGAAGCTATGGGAGTTGTAAAGTCAAATGGTTTTGGATCGTTCATACGAAATGTTTCAAATGTTGTAAAAACAGTAGGCATTTCTCTTTCTTTTCATTTTCAACCGGACATTTTCTGAAATGGAACTGGCTCTCTCTGTAGCGTGACTCGTGCATGCTGGGAGGGTGAAGGACACTTTAACACACTTGGAGGAGAACGCTAACGGCCAAATCAGTTACATCAGCAGACAATCACTAACTGAATGCGGGAGGGAATTTGGAAAGAGTGAAACCAACTATGCTGCCTTTATATGATGGGCACCAATGGCTGTGGCCACGCGCCACAGAACGAGCTCGCTGTATCCTGATGATGGAGCTCCGATGCTCCACCTGGGTGTCCCTGCGTAAACAGAATAAAACAAAGCAATTCATTGAATTTTAAGATTTAAAAAAAAATGGCAAATTTGTTAAATTGCTTGCAATGGATTTCAAGTTCTGGGCATGTTTAGTCTGTTATCATAAGGTGATATATGTTATCCTCTCTCTGTCCTCAGTGTCAGCAGTATAGGGAGAGGGCATCCGTTCCGGAGAATAAGCCGGCAGGGACGTTTGTGCTGCAGGTGCACGCTGTAGACGCAGATGAGGGAGCCAATGGGAAAGTGACATATGGCTTCATGCACAAAGACAGCACGGTTCCTGCCTTCAGCATCGATCCTGAAACAGGTACTGCAAACAAAACTCCAGCAACTCTTTCCTTTTCCTTTGAGGCCTATTTCAAGGACCTCTTTCACAAATAAGAGAGTAAAGTCGTAATTCAGTCCGTCTCCTCGTCCTCGTCTTCGACTGAAGCACATCTCTGATTAACTGTGTGCAGCCAGAGACACAGTGTGTTAATTGTTGACCAAGACAGAACGGATGCATTTTAATTTGAATATCTGACATTGGCAAATTGCCTCTACTTTTCTCTGTCTCTTTCCATTTCTTTCAACCCACTCATCTGCCACTGGCACGTGAAGTCAAAGGAAGTGTTTTGATGAATTCTTAAGTTCAGGCTAATTCACTGTAATCATAGCCTTTTAAAAATGTGCCAGATCTCAAATGAAAAGAAAAGACAGCATTTAAAACCTCTTTCATGAAAAGAAACCTTTATGAAACGTAACTGCTCACTGGTTGGGCATCAATCTTCTTACAGCCTTTTAAAAAATGAGGAGAAAGAAATATAGGAGGAGCTAAATGCCTCAATGTATGCATATAGAACAGTTTGTCTGTTTTCTCGGAATCATTTATTAGCCACCCCGTTCATCCGTTTTCATCCAAAAATAAAGATACGTGTTAGCGATCACTCAAACTCAAGAGTTGATGTAAAAATAAACACCCAAATGATCTCTCACCCACTTAAATTACATCATTATCCCTGTTAAGGTGGTCCAGACTCATGGACAGGTACAGTATGATTATTGTTTGAGAAATGATTTGGACTCTTTTGGCTGAGCCTCCAGTTCTAGTCTTGGTTATGAACATTAGCCTGGCAGCTGCGGTTCGAAATTCTAATTGACGTTTGTCCTGGCTGATGGACTACATTGAGGGTAAGTGGAAAATGAGTACTAATCCGTGATTTTTTTCTTTGCTATGCTAGCCTTACAACTCCATCCTTACTCCACGTGTGTGCCTATATGTGTGACTGAGACTGCTGGTAGTTAATGGGTCGTGTGTAAATATGCTTATGCTGTTGTAGGTGTGATTGTCACTGCGAGGAAGTTTGACCGCGAGCGTCAGAGGGAGTATGCAGTGACGGTAACAGCCACCGATCAGGCCGCTGACCCTCTTATCGGCATCTGCCAACTCAATATTCTCATACTGGACGAGAATGACAACAGCCCAAAGTTTGAGAACCTCCGATATGAATGTGAGGATGGCCTTCTCCCATCAGACAACTTACAGAAGCACACACACACACACACACACACACACACACACACGCACACACGCGCGCGCTGCTGTGCTGCTGTCAAAAAAGGTGTCTCCAAAAGGGTAACTTTAAAGGAAAGGAAGCAAAGGGAATGGAAATGAATTGAATTCATTTATTGAATCAATTCTTTCCAAAGTGATTTAAACAATTTCACTCATATTCATATTTTCAAGTGATATAAAAAAGTAAAAAAAATAAAACAGAGCAAAAACTATATATATATATATATCTTTATGAACCCACAGCCCAAAGCTTTCTTCACTCTAATGTCTCTGATGGGCTTTATTTGTATTCTGTTCTCCGTTCAGACTTCTTGCGGGAGGACACTATGATTGGCACCAGTTTCTTGAGAGTGGCTGCACATGATGATGACTACAGCTCCAATGCAGCAATCACTTACTCCATGTCTAAAGAGCAACCCGAATACCTGCGGGTCAACCCGGTGACCGGCTGGGTTTACGTCAACCAGCCTATTTCACAGGTCAGCATCAGGTGCCACACACACACACACACACTTACACACACACACACGCACACAAAGTCCTGCTATTCTGGAGGCATTCATATGGATCTCTGGAGTTATAGAGATATGGATCTCCAGAGGGTAGAAAGAAGATGAAAACTCTTACTGGTTGTGGTGAAAAAAAGTGTAAAAAATAGATTGGTTCCTTGTCTCAGTAGGACATTTGAAAATATGATCACGTCTTAAAGAGAGTTTGTAGTGAGCGGGTATGTCCAAGCCAAGTCTTAAGGCTGCTGCATACTTGATATCAGCTAACTAACTCTTCAGAAACTTGATGTTTTCAGGCGAAAGAAAAAGGGGTAAAAAAAAACATTACGCATGTAGTATTTGCCACGGTGTCAGCTGACTTTTTAATCTTTTTTGGAGTACATCTCAAGCCTTGGGTCATCTGCCATTAATTTTGTGGTCTTGTTTAATTGAGAGCAGTAACAGAAAGATGCTGAGTGGTACTTAGAGACACTAAGCAGTGCTGGAGGTCATTAAACCAACTGGTTTCACCATTCTGGATGCCGTGCGCAGTGGATTTTAAGAGTTTATTTTTTCTGGTGTTCACATTTTCAGAAACCATGACTTGATGGAGGTGACTTGACTAGATGGAGTGTGTTCAGGTGGAAGTAACCCTGAGCAAAGTTGTTGGTCAAGGTGGGGTAAAGGAGGTCTAACGGGCTCAAGTGAGCCGCTCCCCCAGCACCGCCCCTTCCCTTTTACTAACAAAAAAATATCTCAAGCAAGCTGCTGCTGCAAGGGCAGGCCTCTCGACACACTAGCTCATAGCTTTAATCTAAATGTTTACATTAGAGTATTTGCTTCACATGATTGAATTATAAATGATTTATTTTCTATGTTGCAGGATGTGAAGTTTCCATGGTAACCATGGACTATGCATTATGAATAAGAGACATATATTCCCGGGCTGTGTGTGTAATGTTATACTGAAAGTAAATGGTGAGCTTTGTTGTTACAACATTAGGGCTTTTGTGAGTCACGGTTGTGTACTTGTTTTATGAGGGGCTCAATAAAGTTTTAAGGAGGTTTCCTCCTGGTCCACTTATGGGCTCTCCTACACCATTGGCCCAAAGCGCAGATGCTGGTTGTTAAAACTTAAAAAGAGTTTTTACAAAGCAAAGACTTCCACTAAGTTCATTTTTTGTTCTAATTTACTACTTTAATGGCTTATTTTTACTAATTTGATCATTTTGTTCTTTTTTGGTCTGCTGCTCCTGCTTCTCACTCTAAAGCACTTTGAGCTCCATGTGTTCATTTACAGATTCCTTCCATCATGAATATCACTCCATTTAAATAAAGTTTGTAAATACATATGGATTTTTTTTTTTACAGCTCATTGAGTTATTTCCAAACGCCTCATTAGATTACTGGGGTCAGAGAATACCTTTGCATGGCAGCGAGGTTTTCGAGATTGGAAAACCACCAGCATTTACTCTGGGAAGCCGTATCGCTGTGTATATGGTCTTCTTAATGAAATATTTAGAATGTTGTATATGTTTTTTATCCAGCATAGCAAGCCATATCATTAGTGAACAGGGTGAAGGAGGAAGGGGGAGCTGCTGTGTGTCTCAGTGAGAGAGGGAGTGAGAGAGACAAATAAACCTGTTGATATGAGAGCGCCTTAGAGAAGCAGTCTCAGGAAGAACAGTTGCCATGACTACCTAAGGTGTATAGTGAGGGGAAGGGGCGTGTGTGTGTGTTTGTCCAAAGAGGTCAGCTTGAATTTGTTTGCCTGTCGTCACATCAGACAGCATGCACACTTCTGTTTATACAAGCCAGAGTGGCACATCCGCAGGGAGTCCGGCAGACACTCTTTGTGCTCACAGGCTAACTCACCTCTGACATGCAGCAGCCGCCAAGCTGACAACCTGTGAAAAGCTGACACTGATCATTACGAACGCCGGCTACCCATTCAAGTTATGATTACACACCATTCTGGCAGCGCAATTAGGCCTTCCCATATTTATTTAATTGGGACAACAGGGCTCTGAATGATTAGCGATTAGAAAAAAATTGGTGCCGCAAGCCGAGAGCGGGGCTTGATCAAAGATCAGACGTCTTTTTAACGCTGTGTGATGGGCGTTTTTTAATGGCCGTTTTTTAATTGCAGAGGACCTACATTACCAGAGAAATCATAGCAACGGACGGAGGCAATAGGAGCAGCTCCGTGGAGCTGGCAGTCACCATCACCAACGTGAAAAACCAGCCGCCTCTGTGGGAGAACGACAGCTACGAGGTGGTCATCCCGGAGAACACCGTCAGAGACACACCCATAGTGGTATGGATTCATCCTGTCTGTGAACTCTTGAGTGTGGCCTGCACTTTACAGTACTGTGAAAAAGTCATAGACCTCTTATATATTTATTAATTAATTCATCCGATTTGATCTCTTTAAAAAGATAAAAACAATTATATATAATAAATAAACCACCCCATTAAGACAGATATTCTTTCTGCTTCCAACAAATCAACTACAGGAACTGTTTGGTCATTTGCTGACTAATATAATCCAATAGTAGCATTAAAATCAACGTTATTTCTTTTATATATATATATATATATATATAAAGGTGCAGAATACTTTTTGTATTGCTTAGCAATGAAGCAATTTCCACACATTAATCATGGACAGGGACAGCAGAAAGGTAACTTCAAGAAGAAACGAAAAAAGAAAGGACTTGAAGAGGATGCTCCAATGTTTCAAAATGTGGAATCTGTCCGAGCGGGTGGGCAGTGAAAAATGCTGACAGGAACTTAAATTGCTTGCAATAGTTGGTGTATTAACTGTCATGGCGATGTCACATTTAATCTTTCTCCACTTTTTCTTTTGTTACTCGCTGGCCAACTTGCTTATCTTACTGTGGCAACAAAAGTCTGAAAACATGAAGAAAATAAGAATTCAGATTATAAAAATGTGTTCGGGAATTAAATTTGAGCATAGTGGTTAATTAGGCTGCAAAGTTAGACTGCTTTTATTTAGCCTAGTTTTTTGGAAGAGAAAGAGAGTGGATTTGTCAACTTTATCCTTTCCTTGCTTTTGTTTTTATTTTTATCTTTTTGGATGAAGGAAATGTCAAGTGTGTGTGTGCATGTGTGTGCGCGCGTGTGTGTGTGTGTGCATATGTGTGTGCGCGTGTGTGTGTGTGTGTGTGTGTGTGTTTGAAAGAGAGAGAGAGATGGGCTGCTCTGCATTCTGTAACTTACAGTCTGAAAATGAATCCAACTCCAGCCCTGCGTAACCGTAGAAACATCTATTGCAGGCAATCCGGTAATTGTACATAGCATCCACTTCCTAATTTGGCTAATTAGTACTTCCTTAGGTTAAACTTCATTTTGTTAAATCAGATGCGCTGGTTGCAGAGCTGCACAAACTCATAGGATGTAATCCAGTGAATGCTTGGAAAGTATATTCTTTTTGCTTGTTTCTGCATTTCCTTTTATTTATATTCATTCTACAATTACATGGTGCCTTTACCAGCAAAACCCCATGAATTACTCAGCCAGTTTGTATCATTTTGTATGTAATAACTGAATAATTGGAATAGTATATGATAAATACTGAATGATGTTTGTCCAACATTTCTTACTTTTTTTTCCTCTCTTTTCATGGGTATTCATAAACTCCCAGTGAAACCGATGCTTAGACATGTGTGTCACTCCGGAGCCTAAGCTAAAGAGCATTAAAGGGAAGGTACCATCCCCATCACTGCTCTCCGGGGGCTTTCAATAGCTGCGCCCTGCTGCGTGTGTGTGTGTGTGTGTGTGTGTGTGTGTGTGTGTGTGTGTGTGTGTGTGTGTGTGTGTGTGTGTGTGTGTGGTGTGTGGGTATGTGGGTGTGTGTGTGTGGTGTGTGTGTGTGTGTGTGTGTGTGTGTGTGTGTGTGTGTGTGTGTGTGTGTGTAAGAGTTAAATGCAGAGGTGTCATTTGGTTGTGTTTCACTGTCAGCTATGCTGTGAATAGTCACTTTCAGAAACTTCACTTTTGCAAAAGCTGAACTCTAGATTTTGGAACATCAGATCAGGATAGATCTTGATCCATTCACTTGTTAATTTAAATTAATTAAATTCAAATGCCTTCTTTTGTAGCAAGTTGCTAAGGTAATGAATTTAGTAGTTGCTACATAACACTGAGTTACTCTTTTAAAAATCAGTCAGTCAGTCATTTTCTGCCGCGCGTCCCAAGTGGGGGGTGCTGGAGTCCATCCCAGCTCACACAGGGCGAGGATGGGGGACACACCCTGGACAGGTCACCAGCCCATCGTAGGGAGGAGCTTGCTCAAGGGTACCTCAGGGCAACCCACCGGGAAGGGGTTCGAACCCCCGATCCTCCGATCATGTGGCCAACGCCCGAACCACTAGGCCACTGCTGCCCCTTTTAAAAGTTATTATCGTTATTTTTACAAAAAAAGTATGTTTTTTTTTTTCTGACTTGAGTGCTTTGTTGTATCGGACCAGTGCCATTTGACCACAGGACCTCTCTGCACCTATCAGAGAAAAATCAGTGCTTCATTCACATCAGTTCCCAACATGTTCCTTTTAGTATGAATGGCAAATAGGAGAGATTATTCCATTCCTGAGATGCTTTATTTGACATGTAGACAGGCCATGTGGGACATGAGTTAGCTCACAGACATTGTGGTGCGCTGTCAGTTAACGCAGACAGCCACTGTTTTCCCCTCAACCGCGCGCACCTTGCCTCCCTCATGAACACACATGTACCAAAGGCCTGCACATGCATCTATTTACATTTTAATTAGTGACAAATCTAAGCTGCATCTAAAGCATCTTCTTCCCGGTAGCTCACCAGCCAGTGACACACAGATATACACATACACGCAGGCTCTCGCCGTCGGTCTGTCTTTATCAGTGTAATTCTTGGAATAGCAGTGTTCCAGTGTCACTGTATTAGTCGTGATGCTTCCTGGTACTCGCTGCTCGCTTCTATTTTAAGTGAACCCACCGCATTACATTTGCTGGCCACGTATTCAGCCAATCAGTGGCCTTGGATTATTCATGGTCATTTCCTTTTTTTTTTTTTCATTCAGTTACAGGCACATTGAAAATTAATTCGGTGACTCTCCTGCAGCTCTTTTGTAAGCTATTAAGGCTATTAAATATGTAGAAGGATATTTTACTAAATGAAGAACGCCTGGGATAAGGAAGTTTGTTAAACATGGGGGAAGTCAAAAAAGAGAGAGTGAGTGGCAAAGGGAGAGCTATGGCTGCTGCCCTGATTGATTTGCAGGAGTTTCTCAGTTAGGAGAGAAATCTATCAGGTGTTTAATCGATCTTAAATTTCTTATTTCAGCTGAACGCTCTGATTTTCTGAGCCTGAGATTAAGATATACAGGAAAAATGTCAAGTGTTCACTTCAAGAGAGAGACTTAGGGCTTGTGATGAACGGAACTTTGAATTTAAACGACCAATCAAGTTAAAGAAAACTAACTCAACTAATAGTGTGCCTGTATGCAGACTTTACTCTGAACTCATTTAAAGGCTACAGTAGATTTGAAATCATCTTATACACGTCGTTGAAAAGGTAGACAGTAACCCACACTAGCAGGATCTCACAAAGCTTAAATCCATGCTGTTCTCATTACAGCACGTCCTACACGAGTATGTGAAACCAAAGTACGTGAGATATGAATGCAGGACAGACTTGCATTACATTTTTTTTACTTTTTTTTTTTTTTTTTTTCCATAAATTGCTGGCACGCTGCATAGGATTATCAACGGGATGGCCAATACTTGTATCTGCTGGTTATTTCGATTGCATCACCCAGTTTTCTTGGACATTACGGCCACATCGCCTACTGTTTATTTTACACACTGACATTTAAATGGGCTACCAAAATGGATGCTGAGCAAAATAAACGAGCAGCTAAACAGCTCTCATATATAACAGGGAAATCTCCTGAATGGAGCATTTAATTCTGTTACATTGAGAAGTATAGAAGAATACAGCTCTGCAAATTGACTAGGCATGCTTTAAATATTGCTGCATCAAGGGTGGCATTAAAATGCTGATCAGCAGGCCGAACGCTCTTGCAATATACGAGTCCATGGGCTCAGAATGTTGATTGTTTGGGATTCTTTCTCAGTGATAAATGTGTCTGAGTTCATGTTTTTTTTTTTTTCTTTCTACAGGATTTCTTGTTACTCAGTGTGATTTGATTCAGCCGCAGCATTGATTCTTCAGGCTGTAGCAAGGCTGTAGCAAATTTTAGATCAGAAGAAGTAGGGATGATGCTTCTGGACCAGCTCACAAGCAACCGGCTTTCGTATTAAGTGTGAAGGGGCACGCAGTTGAGGTTTTATGTTTTTGTGGTCAGTTTGGCAGTAGAGGTATTTAAAATACTCCCTCGACATGGTATGTCTGCTGAGGTATGTGTGTCTGCCCCACGATGTACTGGTGACCTGTCCAGAGTGTTTCTCTGCTTTTCACCCTCTGAGCGCTGGTAAACACTCCAACCATGCAAAGGTTTGCACAGAATAAACCCCATGTGGATGTTTAAAAAAACCAGTGCATCCATTCCAGAGAGTACCTTAAGTCGTTTTTTTAGTACAGTACTATTTAAAAAATATATATTTCTGTGTGTTTAAATGTCTGTTGTTTTCAGTTTTTTGCCCTAAGCTGCTATTTTACCTGTTTATGTACCTAATCTTCATATTGTTCTTTACAGATGGGTTACACTTAAGGAGTAAAAATAAAATGATCTCAGTTTTAAGCGAGGAAAAAACCCTGCAGTCATATTTTCCGTTACGCATTTCTCATTTCTATTAAGCTCAGGTTGACATGCATCTAGTGCTGCTGCCGTTCATTCTTCAATGGAGATCCTTCGTTTTCAACATTAAGCATTTTCTGGAGAAATGTTCAAGCAAGAAAAGCACCAGAGCTTATAGGGAAGAGCTGTGCTGTGGAACAGTGACACTGAAGTGCCCTTGAAACCATTTTTGTTTATCTCAAAATGCTGCTCTTAATGTACTTTTCCATACTGGGCCCTACAGACGGTCAAAGCCACTTCTCCACTGGGTGACCCCAGAGTCACCTACAACCTGGAAGACGGCATGGTTCCAGAGACCAACATGCCCGTGCGGTTCTACCTGACGCCCAACCGTGAAGACGGTTCAGCATCCATCCTGGTGGCCGAACCTCTGGACTACGAGACCACTCGCAATTTCATTCTCAGGGTCCGCGCTCAGAATGTGGCAGCCGTGCCATTAGCTGCCTTTACCACTGTATTCGTCAACCTCACAGGTAGGCACGTCCGTCTACCTGTCCAACTGTCTGCGTGTGTTCTAAATTGCTGTATTTTCCATCTGTATTGTGTATCGAATGACCTTGCTGTTTACATATATATCATTTATTTATAGGACATTTCCATGAATCCTTTATTATTTCTGATTAATCGTGAGTGTGCGAAAGTTCGACCCTGTGGAATCTGAAAATAAATAAATAAAGATATGGCATTTATTTATTCTTCAGGAAGCATGCAGTTTAATTTTTGATCTGGATTCATATCACCCCTGCTCTTTATACCGAATGCCTTTGAATGTCAATTCCTTCACAAGAACAGACCCACGTCTGTTTATTTTGTCTCACACCTTCTAATAATCAAGCGCTAATCCACCTCACTGTTTAATCCCATTGAAATCCTAATATACACTAATCCCTACCTCTAATCCACTTCACTCGTACTCTTAGACCTTGAACCACCCTTACCTAATTTTAAAGCTCAGTAGCTATCATTCTTTAATATCCTTAGCACTCTGTTAGCCCTTTTCGGCTTCAATATTGCTCTGCATTTCTAATGCCGCGGGAAGTCTCTCTACCTTCCTGTGTAATTTACTGGCTCCTGCCCCACAGCCATAATCGGGCTCAAGTCATGCATGAATCTCTCGCTCTGTTCCATTTATGAGTACACTTTAATACTGATCTAGGATCAGCCTCCCCCATCCCCGGCCCAATATTAATCCAATAAGAGTTTTATGATGAGGCTGCTTTTAAAGCACTCCTTTCCTCCCCTTCTAAAAGGAGGCAGCTTGTCGCCAATCTTTTCTGGAAAGTGCTCCATCATTCATGAGCGTGCTGTCTTAAACACTGACATATAATTTCTCCACTTTCTCTCCTCACTTATTTACACTCCCTTTCTCCAATTAAAAGCACAACCGGTAGCATATGAAATGGGAAGTCGGAGGTGAGGGAGGGGCAGGGCGAGGGGAGAGAGGGCCTGGGGAAGAGGGTCATTATGGATTAGGACCTTCTGTTTAATGCATGGATTACAACTATGGCTGAGAGAAAATTAAAACCCTAGAAGTGCATCAGATGGCGATTAGCGCTTGGGATCGTTCGACCCATTAAAGATCTCGCCCTAAATTCCACTGTCCCGGCCTTCCCTCCATTACTGAAGGAAGGCGCTAATGAGCCACAGTGTTAAAGTCCAGATTCCTCTTAAAGTCCTGCTGGATTTCATTTGTCTGAAACGTTTGTTGATTTCTGGAAAGGAAGAGTCAGTTTAGACAGCATGTGAAGTAAGCTGGCAAAGCTCCTTTTATATCTCTTGATTTCATCTCAATGTTTACTGAGGTCAAGGTGCAGGCTGAAGTTGGCATCAAAAGGTGTCCAAGAAACAAGGTGTCTTTGAAGTTGCTTCCCTGACCGTGGTGGATGATCGGTCTTCCTTAACCCCCATGTCAACAGCTGCAACCAAAGCCGTGCAACTTCCAGTGAAAGGAGGGAAGGTGTCCAAGGTTGAGTGCTGCAGAAGGGAAAGCAGTGTCTGTGATAAATGTCAGTTAACTTCAGTGCACTGGTGTTGATGTGGCTTGAAAGAAAGATAAAATGATTGACAGACTGCAGAAGAAATAAAAAAAACCATTTTGGGACAAAACAGGAACTGCTGACTGTAGGATGTATGCTACACATATATGTATCCCAGGACCTCTCTTTCATTTTTCTCTTCTGTCATCAACAGACGTGAACGACAACGTGCCATTCTTTACCTCCTCCATTTATGAGGCTTCGGTGACAGAGGGGGCGGAGATCGGCACCTTAGTTCTGCAGGTTTCAGCGACTGACCTCGATCTGGGGTTAAATGGAAAGGTGGGTAATGACATTTGGGTTTCTTTTCTGTTTTTATCTTAATCACTCTTTTTTAAACATGCTGTTGGTGAAACATTCAGAGGCCATGGTTATGTTTTCTTTGGTCTGAATGTATAGTTCTATGTATATATAAAAAAGTGAAAGTGACTATTCTTGTCATTGCGAGGTCACAGCACAGCACAGCACAACAAAATTGGACCTCTACATTTAACCCATGCACACAAACACCATGCGCCCAGGGAGCAGTGATGGGAACGGTACCTCAGGCCAACCTACTGATAAGGGGTTTGAACCCACAATCTTCCAATCCTGTGGCCGACTCCCCTAACCACTAGGCCACCGCTACCCCAGCACAAGACAGACAGACAGATTGATTGATAGATGGATATGTGGAGAGACAGCCAGAGATATATATTGATAGATAGATGAATGGATGGACAGACAGAAAAACAGCTAGACAGAGAAACAGACAGACAGAGAGTTGGATGAATGGATGGATAGATAAATAGACAGACACATAGGCGGATGAATGGATGGGGAGGTAAATAAATTGATAGATATTAACCACGTTCTTTTGGAACAGAACTGGGCTCTTTGATTCCAGTTCTGGACAGACTGGCACCACTTGCTGATTTCTCACACAAACATTCCTACTGTGCCTGACCATAAAGAGATGAGCTGAATCAGGAGTGTTTGTGCTGGAGACTGTCCCTCCAGAGTAGTCGGAGAGAAACTCATGTTAGAAACTTTACTTTGTGTTGAGTCTGCTTCAACTTAGAGGATTTTTCACTCTTCTTATTTAAAAAAAAAACGCCTCATTTGTAGGAATAGATATTCTACCACTTCAAAAAAGGATTTTCTGGCCGCCAGGATTGGAAATCCTGGTTACCAAGTAATGATACAAAGTGACTGACGAAATGTAAAGTGTATTCACAATATACACAAAAGCTTTCATTTCTAAAATGGTAAATTGCTCAGTTCACGAAATGTAACAGAACGCTGATTTGTGAAAGGATGTCAAAAACGTTACTTCAGGCGCGGACCGTAGACAGTACATTGATGTTCTTGCTTAAAAAAATGCTAGACAGTAAGACAAAGTATGTATTTATGACTTTGATAGATGGTTTTTTGTTTGTTTGTTTGTTACACATGGGTTTCTGAACCTGTATACCAGGTTTTTATTAATATACAACCAGGTCCTTTGAAAATACATAAGCTTATGATGAATAGGTGTAACCGCACAACAAGTCATTTTTATGAGGTTGTCAAAAATGCTGTCAGACTGTTTATCTGTTGGAAGTCTACAGCGATGAGATGGTTTCATGCTGAGTGGGTAAGCTCTATAACAATGACAAAGAGATTGTACCTGAAAACTGATCTCAAACATATCATTTATTAATAACTGTACATGGACCATTTGTTTTTACTCTTCCAGCACACAAAATACTGTGAAATAAACTAGAAAAAAATATCCTCTGGTTTTATTTCAGTGTATGTTATATACACTAATGCTGATCAAACCGAAGAAAAGAGAAAACCCGTTGTTAGCTTGAGAAGTATCGAAACTTCTGAACAGTGGCATGAATTTAACAAGACACCGTAAGATCCCATTTTCAAAGCGAAAGCCTCTTTTTATCTCTACTTTAAAGGGATGCTTGTCTTTAATGTTTATAGGATGTTGCTTTGTAGTGCATGTTATAGACTTGATATCAATTATATTCATTCGTGAAGGAGTTCAGGGACACATGCTCAAGTTTCCAGGGTTGACAAAAGTACATCCACTATTTACTGAAGTAGCAGAACAGACATGTTGTAATGTTTGTAACACAACTAACGTTAACGATTCAACTACTTTACTCAAGTAAAAGTAAAGAGTACAGGCTCTGAAGTGTGCTCAGTCTGTGAAAGTACAAAGTCGGTCTTTGAAGGACGTTTCTAACAGCTGTTCATGTGCAAAGTGAGCCGAAATTCATTTCTCATTGATATAATTCAAAAACTATTAAACAATTTAACCTTGAAAATAATGCAATTTAAAATTCACTGCTTTACTTTCATCCATGTCTCTACTAGATCTCCTGCCACAGAAATCACACCCAATACACGCCTTTTCTTCACCGTCCACTCGAACGCACTTTTTCTGTTACGTCTTTTACATCTTCATCTTTTTCAGCTTTTTATGTATTTTTTCAGCTTTTTATCTTATATGATCATAAATAGTGGATACACCAGGAAATCTTCCTTTATGTTGGACCTTTGTGTTTTTTTTTTTTTTGCATTTAGGTTGAAAGTGAAAGCAAAAGTGACTATTTTGTCATTGTGAAACACAGCACAGCACACAGCGAGCCACAACAAAATTCAACCTCTGCTTTCTAGCCTCACACACGTGCAGCAGGGGGCTATTTAAAGTGCACTGGGAGCAGTAATGGGGACGGTACCTTGCTCAAGCATTCCTCAGAGTAACCTACTGATCTAGGATTTGAATCCTCAACCCTTCAATCCTGGGGCCTGCTCCTTAACTACTAGGCCCCAGGACTGAAGGGCTGTGGGTTCAAATCCCAGGTCAGTAGGTCTGAAAAACTGATACTTTTTCAGAGGTGGCCTTGAGGCCATAACTACTAGATGCCCACAGCATCTTTATTATGGGAATCTGCATTTCTTATGTGAACTCTGCAACCCATAAAAAAAAAACAACAAAAAAAAAAACAACAAATACATTACAATGAAAGTTTGTTCTGCAAAAAAAAAGTTTGTTAAAGTAACTGTTTAACAAAAAAGTTCTGAAGATATTTGCTACTCAGTACATATACTTGACAACAGTAACCATGTATGTTTGTTTCTTAATATCTCTTCAATACATGACATTAGTTGCCTGTTAGCATGATATCATTTCAGTGGTGCTAACTGTCGTTGGGTGTGACGAGGATGGACAGGATTAGAAATGAGTATATTAGAGGGACAGCTCAGGTTGGACATCTTGGGGACAAGGTTAGAGAAGCAAGGTTGCGTTGGTTTGGACATGTCCAGAGAAGAGATGAGGAATATATTGGAAGGAGGATGTTGAAGATGGAGCTGCCAGGAAAGAGGAGAAGAGGAAGACCAAAGAGGAGGTGGTGAGAGAGGACATGCAGTTGGTCGGTTTGAAGCAGCAAGATGCAGAGGACCGTAAGAAATGGAGACAGTTGATCCGCTGTGGCGACCCCTAAACGGAGCAGCTGAAAGAAAAAGAAGAAGGTGCTAACTGTTCATGTAAGATTAGCAGCATTAGTTTTATTGACGGAATTATTCCTGGTGAGACTCACCGTGTTCACTCATATTCAGTAAAGACATCCCGTCCATGGTGCGTTGACTGAATGGTATGGTGGATAATGACATCGGTTTCTCGATGTCAAACGCCGGTCATTATCAATTGCAAGGACGTGACAGAGAGTTGACGCATGTGACAAAAAAATCAAATGTTGAGTGCTCATGTCATTTATGTCTGCGTTGGCATTTTGATTAGCAATGTGTTCTCTTTTCAATAAAAATCATCTTGTCCCCTGCAGCCTGAATGTGGACTTACTGGGGCTGTAATCAGCAGAGCCTGCCATCTTGCATGGTGTCTGCACAATAAATTGCTGACAATTTGAAGCCATTAAAGTGAGGGAAGAGGAAAACCAAGGCGTAACGCTAAGTCATCAAAAGAGGACTCATAAGGCACGAGTAATGACACATGCGCAGTTAAAAGCTTTGTCATGGGCTCATTCTGCTGGAGGGCTGACACTAACCTCGGCCAAGTCACACTCATTACGCTCATTCTGCTGCTTCTCGATGGGGCGAAGCTTAAAGTGTAGGCCCATCAGTCCTGTGTCTTATTATAGCTCATTGCCTGATGGAAATTCTACATAGTGTGCTTAAAGCAATTGGGTATTAAATCCAAAGTAAAAGAAAAGAAGATAAAACAAAGAAAAAGAACACTCCTGACTCTTCTTGTAATCGAATTACTTGAAGAATGGCATGTTGTCTGGCATGGGCTGGGAGTGGGGTGTGTATGCGCGTGTGTGTATGTGTGTGTGATGAGATGTTCCTGTCTCTTTGCACGCACCCTGTCCTTGGCTGCTTAATTGCTTGCTCTCCGAGCAGCCTCGCAACAACCTCGTTGAATCATAGATACCATGCAATCCCACATTTAGATAATGAGTATCATTTGTGGGCGTGAATGCTAATATGATTTTTTTTCCCCCCAGCTTTCACTGTAACAGTTGGAGATTGCAGCTTGTTTTAATAACCTGACCTCCTACCAGCTTTTTATTATGGCATTTACATTTAATTCTGCCTCTTATTTGTGTTCTCCACACTAATTCAGCTGGCAGGGCATCGTTTATAACACGCATCACGCTGTTATTGTGGGGCCACTCGAAGCGGTTTTAGCCTGATAATTGCTGTTGGGGGGCCATTTGAGGCTGTGGAGAGACAGCGGCCATACCTTTTTATCCTTTCAGCCTTTAGAGGCCACCGGCTTGGGCTTCATTATTCTTATCTCGAATGACTTTTAAAAGGCCCCTGTCGTGGAGAACCGAATTGTCCTTACTTTTCAAACATAAAAGAGTTTGATATCATGAGTAAACAATGTTGTAGTGCAGAGACATAAAGGAGGAGGATGTTCATCGATAAAAAAGCGAATGCTTTTGGTGTCAGACAGTTTGGTTAAAAGAGCTCGGCGGTATATTAGAAAAGTCTGTCCTGTCCAAGGAAATATGCAAATTTGCAACAGCTAGAACTCAAAGAACTGATTTTTGTGCATTATTTGAGGCAAATGTTATAAAATGTTTCATGCATGCTTTGTTCGATTTTGCCAGCGATTTGTAATACGAAACATTCATATAGCGTCATGTAGGGGGTGGTGGTGATCTAGTGGTAGGACACTCGCCTATAAACAAAGGGTTCTCCAGCATTACCACCACTGGCTTCCTGAGCAAGACCCTTAACCCCAAGTTGCTCTGCTGAGACCATCCCTGTAATTAGGACATGGAAGTCACTCTGTATAAGAGTATCTACTAAATGCTGTAAATGTAATGTAGCTTTTATTTCAGGATTTATGGGTCTCTCGAATTCAGCACAGTGTGACAGCACAGCAGATAAGGGGCTAAAAGATTTAACCATCAGGAGAAGGAGCAGGACCCCATTCTAGTTCAGGGGAAAAAAATGGCTAGAGGCTGGGCTGTGGCCAGCGGCACTTACCAACAGTTCCTACAGTTTAGGCACAGTGTGAATATTAGGCAGCCTATTTAAAACAAAACCATTTGCATCTCCAAAGCTATAAACTGGTGTCCCATTTCAAGCGCTGCTTAAAACGCACCTGAAAAATGCATCCTTGCATCCTTTCCCGCGTTCCCACATACATAAAATATTGAAAATGTATAATGATATAGTAGAAACTGGCTTTTTTTATTAGCCAGCTTGTTAAAAGGCATGGCAAAATAGCAATTACCAAGGTTGCTAAGCAACAGAAGGGATGCCTCAAGAAGCAGGTTTTGAAATCCTGCATAGACAAGACCGCCACATTTAACGTGGCCCAGTTCGTCCTTCGCAGTCAGGGACGGTCCTCCTAAGGACACAGATCCTGAATTGAGCCTACAGCAGTTTCGCCTCACCTATTCCTGAAGACATCAACCTGGACTGCAAGACAACCAGAACAGAAGGCACATGAACAAAAACAGAGAAAGAGAGAAAGAGGGACTGAAAAAAGTTTGTCTTTTTGTTGCATTAAATCTCACAAATGTCATAAGTAGAGCTCAGAGAATAGAATAAAACTAGAGGAATGGAAGATACGGGCCTTTTCTCCGCCGCTCCAAACCCGTGTGAAGCTGTTAATATGTCTTTTCTGATGATTGTGGAAGAGAGTCTTGTGGCGCTGGATTGGTGTCCTGGGTGAATGAGTTATGAATGAAGGCTGCTTGCTTTCGACAGCTTAATTATACACAGAGCTGGCTGAGGTGGGATCACTGTGTGGCTCAGAGCTGCGGAGGAAGAGTCCGATTAATCACAGACACCATCCGTCCTCTTCACTCGTTTCCCTCTAGACCTCTCTACCAAGCCTCAAATATCTTTTCTTCTCCTGTCTTTTTTTGTTCCTTATTGTAGTTCTCACCCCCCCTTCTCATTTTTACTCTCCCTCTCTCTCTCCACCTCTCATCCTCATCCTCTCCTCTCATCATTCTTTGCTAATTCTCTGCTCTTTTGTTTCTCTTTTATTCTTTCTTTTTTTACATTTTCTTTGCTCCGTCTCTCTCTCTCTCTCTCTCTCTCTCTCTCTCTCTCTTTCTTTCTCTTGACTTTCATGCTCTCGCTCTTCTATTTGGCCTGTTTACCTATCTTCCTCTTTTATTCTTTTTTTTTTTTCTCTCATTTGCTCTTTTACTTTGTCTCTCTGCCTCTTTCGATCTACCTCTCTCTCTCTCTCTCTCTCTCTCTCTCTCTCTCTCGCTCTATCTCTCATGCCAACTGTCTTCTCATCATTCTTCATTAATTCTCTGTCTTTTTCTATCTCTTTTGTCTCTATCAGATCTCCTACTCTTTGTTAAATGACCGCAGCGGAGATTACCAGTTCTTCCGTATCGATCCTGAGCTGGGCTCCTTATACACCGAGGCCGTGTTTGACCGGGAGACAAAGGGATCTTACCTGCTGGAGGTGAAGTCCATGGATGGTTGGGAGTCTGCGAGACCTGGCAGGCATGGGCAGCCAAACTCAGGTACGACCAATCAAAGGGCCTCCTGAAAAAGCCACCGTGCCCCAGGGGCAGAACCAGTCACGGCCGGCGTTAATATTGGAGAGCTAAAAACAATAACCCTTATCAGTAGCTCACACACTGGAATTACAGGGCCCCTTCCACCCTGTATTTCTCTTTCTCATCAGCTACCAAAATTTCAAGTCAAGGCTGAAGGGTTGTGTAAATCAGTAATCTCTCACCTAAATGTCTATTAGGAGCAGTTGCAGACTTCACATCTCAATGACCAGGTTTAGATGTCTCCAGGTTTACAGCTGTTATAGAAACCTGTGAAACAAATGAAAACATTCCTGCATTAGACATCGCTGTGTGATGGTCCCTTTATTTGAGTCTTTGAGTTCATAATCATTACAGTGTCCTTGAGCATCTCTCAGTCCCTATAAACTACTGGGTGGAGACTGTGTGATGGGGAAGATGGCTTTACACTGGGAAGAAAGGTAGATGGAAAGATGGAAGGAGAGAAGGTTAAGGCAAAATTGATCATTTATACCTGGTCGGTAAAAATATAGATAGGTTTATATAGATGCTGTGGTGCGTACCGAAGTGTTTGGTAAGATATGGTCAACATGCTGAAAAATAGGACAAAAAGTTTGAAGAAAGAAAAAAAAAAAAAGAAAGGGAAAGCCTAAATCTTAAGCTGTAGCCACAAGCCAAAACACCAGCCATCAGCTAACAGGCTTATCACAGTCCAATCATCTTAAAGGTTTAACTTGAGCTTACATTTAAATAGTGCAGTAAAATAACAGCAATAACAAAAATGTATCGGTTTATCTATCCATCCATCCTTCCATCCATCCATCCATCCATCCTTCCGTCTATCTGTCTATCCATCCATCCTTCCATCCTTCTATCTATCTATCTATCTATCTATCTATCTATCTATCTATCTATCTATCTATCTATCTATCTATCTATCTATCCCTTCTGTCCTTCTGTCCGTCCATCCGTCTGTCCATCCATCTTTCCGTCCTTTCTTTCTTTCTTTCTTTCTGTCTTTCTTTCGTTGCTTGTTTTTCCTGTAATAACTGTTATATTTTTGGGATCTACTGTGAAACGAATATTTAGGTTGTGTAGTTTATGAAAAATGTAACATTGTCCTGCCCCGAAGCTCAAGTATATCAGTGCTTTCTGCTGCAAAACCAAATTCAAACCTAGCCTTAAGGGTGATCACGATTGCCCAACCATACGTAACCATGAAACACTTCTGCATGACTTATTTGTTCCATACCAGTTTCTTAGTTATTGTCTACACCACATATACTGTAGCGTATACACACACACACACACACACACACACACACACACACACACACACACACACACTTACTGTTTGGTGCAGGTTTTTATTCTTTTATTCTTTTGCTGTTGAGTTATTGAGTTTTCATGTAACAGTGAACTTACACACACCCTCAGATCTGGGGGGCTGGACTCCCTTCACCAGCACTGATTCGGTTGGATGATTAGACACAAGTCCAGCGATCAGCATGCGCCTCCACGTGTTAAGGCTCTGCTGTGTGGCTAGTAGTTCGAAAAGCTGCGGTGGCAGGCTTCCCGCTTATCAAAGTAAAAATGTGGAGACTTCAGCTTTGCAGATGGTACTTTCAGGGCTTTATAGGAAGATATAAATGATTATCATCAGATTTTTATCAGTTTTATCCATTGCATGAGGTCTTTAGTTATCAACAATAGTATGTTTAATTAATGGTGTTTCATCTGATATGAAGCCAAGTAAATCTATTGAAATGATCATGTAATGAAATGTAATGTAATGAAATTAATATTTAATAATACTAACTAATGTTAAATCTGACTCTTATTGACTTTTGGGTTCCTCTGGGTGGAGTGTCTACCTGCATGTCCTCTCTCAGCACATCCATAAGCTTCCTCTTTGGTCTTCCTCGTTTCCTCATTCTAGCTCCATCCTTCTCCCAATATAATCATCATCTCTCCTTTGGACATGTTCAAACCAATGTAACCTTGCTTCTCTAGGATGGATGGAGTATATATTTACTCCCTCACTTTCACTGGGAAAAGGCAGGGACACACCCTGGACAGGTCACCAGTCTATCACAGGGCAGACACACAGGTAAAGATACTCACTCACAGAAACACAGACACTGGGAGAAATGCAAGGACATTTATGTGTCCCAGCTGAAATCAAACCCAGGACCTTCAGTGCAGTGCAGCCACTGGGCCTAAATTTAATAGATAATTAGCCACAAATGCGTATATGTACACATCCTGGCAGTGTACTTTTCTGCAACTGTGTGTGTATTGCTGTGTTTATAAAGATAGATAGCATCCTGCTTAGTGATCTACACATGATGACCGTTCCTTTTCAGGCTACTGAAAATTCATCTTGTGCTGTTTTTTTGTTGTTGTGTAATGTCTGACAAACACTGACAGTGTAAAAGAAGAAAGAAGAAAGAAGAAGAAAGAAGAGCGTGGAAAGCTCCAGTGATTCCTGCGGTCTGAATATTTAATGAATGTGTAGACAGTGAGCTTTTCAGAGGCGTCGCGGCACTGTTTAGCATGATGGATGAGTCTACTGCAGGGTCTGCTCTGCCTGCTCTCTGACTGCTCCTGCCCACCTCTTCCTCTTTTCAGTGAGAACACATGCAAGAAGAGAACCAATGCAAGCAAATGCATTACACACACACACACACACACACACCTTTATTTAGATTTTAATCAACATTAGCACTAGCTCTTTTGAACAGGTGACGCACACTAGCACACATACATAAGGAATGTAATGGCAGCAGTGTCTTAATTTACTTCATTGATTGGGTGATACTAAGAGATATTCATTTTTAAATAACAGGACATTAGGGCACTTGACAAGAAATCAGAAAAACATCTGAGATCAAATAAGAAAGCAGTCTTCATTATAGTGTGAGCTATATTTCAAACTGGATTGGCCAGGTAACATTATTATTATTTACTAGTTAAACTTAGTAAGAATCACTGCCTTGTGGCCTGTTTTGCTGGGATTGTATTTTTAGTCCTGCAATTTTAGACTTTTTGTATCTTAGAAACTACATGGAAGTCAGTGTTAAAAAGAAATTAAACCGTTTCTGTTTGAGAGAACTTGATTTCGGCAAGCATGTGATTAAAAAAGTTAAAGTCCCACTGTAATTAAACAGCAGTAGTCGATCTGTTCTGTACCATTTCCTTTTGGAATATGCTTTATGTTAATATCTTGGGGCACCACTGCTGTGGCAGTGTGGGATTTGACTCCGGTCACCTGGTTGGTTGCAAAGTATGTTTTCGCTAAACTCATCATGCATGTAAACTCCCCCCACTATCATCCCAACCCACCCCAATATCACCACACTCCACCCTGCTATCACCTACCCCACCACACCCCACTATCTTACCCATCCCCACCCTTCCCCCATCCCTACCACCTCCCCACCCCATACCCACCTACACTTCATCCCACCCTACCCCATTCCACTATCCTCCCAACCCATCCCCACCCCACCCCACCCCACTATCACCACACTCAACCCTGCTATCACAGCACACCACCCCTGCTATCACCCCCATTACCACGCTATCACCCCACCATGCCCTACTTTCACCCCACCCCACCCTGCTATCATCCCACCCCACCCTGCTCTCACCCCACCCCACTACCATTTATTTTCATTCTATGCTGGCCTTGATTCCTTTCTTGCTTTTTGTTGTGCTGTTGTTTTGTTACCTGGTGTTGAGTCTTCTCAAGGTTCCTTCTTCTTGCCTTCAGGCCACTGCTGCCCTTGGCATGCAGACTTGGGACTTGGACCTGGATTTTTGTGAAGCTGTTTTATGGCACCGCTGGTTGTGAGAAAAAACAAAACAAAACAAAACAAAAAAAAACTGCTGTACAAATAAGTGTGAACTGAGCTTACTGTTGAACTTGAGCTTGTTGTTGAGAGAAAACATCTAGATTGCAAACCAGCTAAATTAAACTATTTTATCTTGTTTGAAATTTACAATTTACAAAGTCACTGAATTAAGCCCACAATTATTTTTTGACCTAAAATCTTTTTTAATATACACTGGCCACCTTATATTGACTAAAGGCACTTCATGTGTACACACAGAGCAGACATGTTGAAAAAAAAGACACATTTTGATTGGTGAACAGATGAAGACATAAGACACACACACACACACACACACACACACACAGTGTTGTACAAAAAATTTATGAAGTCATCATGTGAGGGGTGTCAAGCACAAAACAACATAACAGCCAGAAAGCGGCACGAGGCAGTGATGTGTGTGTGTTTGAGGTGAGGTGACATGGCCACGGCGCTGAATGACACGTCAGCCCGTCAGGAACTGTTAGCTGCAGCGTTTCCTCCATTTCATTTACACGTAGCAACATCTACAGCAGGTGTCTGTCAGCCTGAACCAGTGTTTTCTTTCGTCCAGCACTGTTCTCTTGTTTGGAAACATTGTCATTACTTTTTTCATCGCTTTTGTCATTGTCATTGCACCCCTGCACCCAGTTTAAATAATGGATCTCTTCTTCAGGAGCAGATTGTGAATTATGTCTCTTTTGAAAGTGATATCAAAATGGAAAATATTAGGCAGGATTGCCGCCCCTGTCCCTCCTCTTCCAGCCCACAATCGTTCCATCTTGGACCCCTGGGATCCTCTCCTCACATCTGCCTTCTGATGGCTTCAAACACAAAGCAGAGGCATGAAGATGAGAGGAAGATAGAGAGATAAAGAAAGGGAGAAAAACAGAGGAGAGGATGGAATTGGGGGAAAGTAATAAAGAATACAAGGAGGGACGGAGACACACACACACACATACACACATATATATTTACTTTACTTTGCTTCCTTAAATTAGGAACAACAATGTTTTTGGAACTGTTAGACTGGGTAGGCCAGGTTGTTCAAGCTAACAGAATAAGCTCAAGCTCGGTCCTGGCTCTATATTAGGGGGTGGCGGTGGTCTAGCGGTAGGATACTTGCCTATGGACCTATGGCTCAAGAGGTCCCAGCTTCGAAGGTCCCAGGCACTACCATCACTGGGTCCCTGAGCAAGATCCTGAGCTGCTCCAGGGGGACTGTCCCTGTAATTAGGAACTGGAAGTCGCTCTGGATAAGAGCGTCTGCTAAATGCTGTAAATGTAAATGTATAGTACCTAATATTTCCTCAAAGAGACATTATGTCTTGGTATCTACACTCCCTTAATTACCGAAATCATGCAGTGAACTCAGGCTTTGTATGTATATGTGTTGGGTTGTAAAATGGATCAGCATTTCTGTGCACTGCCATTTTTTCTGCCAGTTTTAAAAGCACAGCATTATTGCTGGATGCACATCGTTATGGAAACACATACTGTGGATTTGCTCCATAGGAGGGTAAGAATAAAAGGCCACCAAAGTGTGAAGTATTGCTGTTCAAATGGTTGTTTTCTCAAAATAATACATTTACGGCATTTAGCAGATGCTCTTATCCAGAGCGACTTCCATGTCCTGATTACAGGGTGAGTCCCTCCTGGAGCAACTCAGGGTTAAGGGTCTTGCTCAGGGACCCAGTGGTGGTAGTGCCAGAGGTGAGATTCAAACCTGGGACCTCTTGAGCCATAGATCTATAGGCAAGTACCCTACCTCTAGACCACTGCCACCCTAATAGTCTGAGAAGAAGTTTCAGAGGCGTCCTGTTCTTTGACATATTATCAGGGTCACACTCAAACCTTTGTGCTTTTGGTTTACAGCCTTTCATGATGACTGGACCAACAGTAATGTCCTACACTTCATCATAGAAAGGAGATAAAAAGGCATGAACAGCAGCCTCAGCTTTAAAGGGTTAAAAAGAGAGATGGGGAGGTTGCTGGGGGGCCTGAACAGATAAGAAAAGGAGAAGGAAAAGGTGTTCAGGTTGACAGAATAAGATCAACAGCGGTTGTTTAATCTCACGTGTGTTTGCTCTCTCCTCAGATACGGCGTATGTGCGGATTTTCATCAGCGACGTGAACGATAACAAGCCGGTTTTTGCACAGACGATGTATGAAGTAGATGTGGATGAAGATGCAGACGTGGGCTCCACCATCCTCACCGTCAGTGCTAACGATGAAGACGAAGGTAGGCCGACACAAAAAGGGAGCCTGGAGGGGCTGAAATAACGACGGACAGCAGCGAAAACCCCTGAAATATTTTTGACAACGCTTTGTGGCTTTTTGCGAGTCCCTCTTTTGTGAGTTCCAATCATAATGGTTAGCAAAGAGTTTGGGCTGTTGTGTATTATACAGCCTCGTCGTCCTGATGGAAATTTTTTACTTTACACTTCTCTGTAATATAACATTTATAATTCAGAATGCTTTGAATTCTTTCATCCCATCCAACGTATTTTATTCAAGGGATTATAAAGATGTTCCAGCTCTTTCAGGCGAAAACCAGAAAGAAACTTCAAGATCATGTCTTCTGACTCATGAAAAATGAAACTTACCCTGTAATATTTACAATGCAGCTACAAGTCTGTACGTCTGAGCTCTTTTCAGATGATGCACAAGAATCTTATAAATGCCTAGCATGCCAAGAGCGTTTTCCTTTATTTCCGTTGTCGTTGTTGTTGTTAGGCTGCAGCAGAGATGTTTTTCACTGTTTGTAATTTTCTCCTTGATTTAGACTTAGATTGAATTTGTCCTCAGATTATAAATTGCAGTGCAGGTCTGAAAAAGCAGAAGACATAGAGTACTGTGGAAAACTATTGAGTCGCTCTTCCTTTCTAATATTGCATTTTCATTTTGCTTTCAAAGAGTTGTGTTTTTGAGGAACAGTTCTCCAGGTTTCTTGTAGGACAAAGCTTTTGGCTCTCATTTTCAGTCCAGTTCCTCCAAGTGACCAGCTTCAGAGATTGTTTTTTGTTGCATAAGACACACAGTGAGCAACGTATGAAGCATTTAAGCAGAGCAAAGCATCTAACTTAAGACATGAAGCAGTGAAGAAACAGGTGCAGATGATTCCAGATGATCAGGTCATTAGTTTACTGCTGAATGCTGAACGGCTGAAGCTCCTTTATCTAGAACACCTTGTATGACACAGTAAAACATTTTTCTAATTGGATCTACTCAATATGCCAAAGACATGCACCACATCCTAACCATCTAACAATAGAAAAAATAGAAAACCTGATAGAATAGAGTGCGGTAGGACTAAAGGACAGTCTGGGATAACAAATCAGCCTAAAGTTACCATGCAAAATGCAAATCATCAACTACAGGGACATAAAGTCCCTGCAGCACAGGACATGAGCACTTCTCTGAAATGAAAGTGTACCTTCCAGCACCTTAAGAAAAAGTGGGAGTAGTGTTTCTGATCCAGAGCTCATCATCCAGCATCAGTATCTGGCCTTGGCAAAGCTTTTAGTGAATGAATGCAGTCAGATCCACACGTCAATGTTCAAAAATGTAGTTTAAACTGAGTGCAGAGTCTGTAAACGCATTTATACACCCAAAATGAAAAAGAATACAGTGAAGAGAGTGTATGTCCAAGAAAGCAATGCATGGTGTAAGAAATATAATGGGTGCTGCTGCTTTCATCACCGACAATAAAAGCACAGTCTAATGCAGTATTGAATTACAAGCAGAAAAAAAAAAAATGATCCAAGCAGAAGAAGTACAGATTTTATACTTTTAGTCGATATTGGAATCGTGCTCAAAAGTAATGAGAGATTTTTTATGTTTTTAATCACTTGTTATTGATTGCAATCATAACAGAAAGATGGACAAATTATCTTTTCACAATATGAAACAAAATAATAATAATATAATAGTAATAACAATAACAACGGTCATTATTATTGTTGTTGTTTTTATTTACAAAATTTATTATTTAATAATTATAAAAAAAAAAATTTCATATAAAACCATGCTTTATTTACTGGATTGAATATCATGGAAGAAAAATAATATGCCTGTCCGAATAAATAGCACATGTTATATGTTTATTCAAATATCTTAAAGAAAAAATATGCAAAACTATGATATTATATATATTAGCTATAGTAGATTACTATATTGGACTACTAGATACAGAGTTATAAAGTGATGCGAGGATGGATTTGGGTAATATCTTCCTGATGATGCATCCCTGATACTCCTCTGAGGTGCTTTATCGCGGACATCACAAGCACATGAAGAAGCCTCTGATAAGTTCCGCGGTTCATTTCCTGGCATCGTATGTTGACGTAGCCCACCCAGCACAGAAGAGTAGGCACATAACTCATCCTTCATCACCTAGAGTCCATAAATCCTCTTCTGAAGCTGATCATCCTCCGCATACAGAGTCGACTCCTCGTTCGATATCGGCATGAGCGATCTTATCAGACGTTCATCGGAGGCTAAAGGCTAAAGCCTCATTATGATGGTTTGCTGTTTTCCTGAGGAGCTCTAAGGTCATCCCCTTTCTGCTTAAAGACTAATGACATTGTTCAGCCAAAGTTAAGGTCGCACACAGCGCTAATCAGTTCTTCCCTGTAGTGGGATTGGTTTACACACTACCTACTGGAAAAAATTATTGTAATATTCATAATTTATAATAATATTCTTCTAAGTTACTTCCTAAAACCTGTACAAGAAAAACCCAGTTGTCAGAGAGAAATCACAGTAAACCCAAGGTCCCCAGTAAATCACACTCAAGCAGTTTACTCTGAAGGACAAACATAAACTTTTGATTTGCTGTCTTCCTCTCCTTTGATCACTATAATTTAAAAACAGTGCATTCAGTGTTAATGTCATTCAAACGGCACTCTCAGTGTAAAAAGAGCTTTCAGCATTAAATCATCCACACCTCCATACATCTTTCTCGGTGTGTCAAACATTTCACTCATTTCATTTTTTACTGCTTGCTTAGAATCCTTAAAGCTCTAAATCACGAGTGTCATTGTGCATGTTTATCTGCATTGAAATAAGGTTTGTATATTTGGATTCATTTTTAATTATTTTAATTTTACCTGCCCAGTGGGTTTCTCATTAAGCAAATCTAGTGTTAACTCATTTCAGCTGATCATCAATACAATATTTTAAATGCGGTGTACACATTTAATACAAAAAAGACAAACGATTTCAATTGAAAAAGAAACTAATATGAACTAATATGAAAAATGATGTTATGGGGGGTGAGGAACAAAAGTGTTGGCCTACAGACCTTAGTGGTTAAGACTGCTGCAAAAGCAGGGATGGTACAGTTCTTCTAAAGTGTCTATCAGAGTTGCTCATGGCAACAGTGAGATACAGAGAGATCAGTACCGTTCCTCGTACATTGTGTTCTCCACTGTCCATTATCCCTCTAACAGCTGAGAAAGTGAAAACAAGGGGAAAGACTCAGGAACACTAATGGGGACTGTGTTGGGAAGGGGGGGGTTCAACATGCTCTGCACTGTTTTTGGTTTTTTTTGTTTTTTGTTTGTTTATCCACTTTGTTTGTTTATGCCATCTCTCTTTGCACTCCAAGAGCATTCCACGGGGAGTTGATCTCTGCCGAGTGTAAATCTAACGTACAAAACACAAACTGGTTCATTCATGAGCCCTTTTTTTCAACTATTTCATTAATGTTGCAAAGCACAGTACAGGCTGTAAGATTAAGTATTTCTCCTTCTCTCATGCCTTTTCCCTTTCATGCCATGAGTTGCTTTCCTCTTGAGAGATTTCAGCTTTTCTCTCGTTCGTTGGGGTTGGGAGCGTTGTGTTCTTTTTGAGGCATTCCATTTTGCCTTTATTATGGTTTAATTGGAAGGCGAGCTAAGCTGCTAATGACTTGACTGACTTCATTAAATACATGTTACCTTTTTCCGCCGTGCCAAACGGGGAGTGGGCTTGAGTTGGGAGGGAAAGAAGAAGGAAGGGGCACTTTTTTAGTCAGATGTATAGAAAGCACAGCAGGCAGTTCATGATTGGATGGAAACATTTCAGCCATGAAGTACTAAACCATTCCTCCCATTCCTTTTTGGGGCTTATGATGGTCTAGTGGTAGGATCAAGAGGTCACAACTTCAATTCCTACCTCTAGCACTTTCACCATTGGGTTTCTGTGCAAGATCCTGAACCGCAAGGTGCTCCAGACAGACTGTCCCTGTAATTAGGAAATGGAAGTCACTCTGGATAGAGCGTCGAGTAAATTCCATTAATGTAAATTTAAGGCAGAAAGATTCTTTAAATCTTATCTGTTGGACAGATTTGCCTCTGGGCTTAAACGGTGCATGTCATGAAAACCAGATGTTATTCTTTTAAAATTGTTTAGCAAATTTTAATTTTTATTTAATATTATTTTTATTTATATTATTTTAATTTACATTGGCATCCATGATATTAAATAAGGTTAATTAAGAAAACCAAATTGTCATGATTTTGCTACAGTACACCATAGCTTTGATTTCCTTTGGTTGTTTTTGCAGGTGCCAATGCCAAGTTGCGCTACCAGATCACATCAGGCAACACAGGAGGTGTTTTTGACGTGGAGCCAGAGGTTGGCACCATCTTCATTGCCCAACCACTGGACTATGAGCAGACCAAACGCTACAAGTTACATGTTCTAGCCTCAGATGGAAAGTGGGAGGATTACACTGCCGTGGTGGTCAACGTGGTGAATAAGAATGATGAGGCGCCTGTGTTCTCGGTCAATGAGTACTATGGCAGCGCAACTGAAGAGTTAGACGGTTCTCCAGTGTTCGTGCTGCAGGTGAGAAGCGCCCCACTGAAATGTCTCTGAGATTAATGTGAGGTGTCATGTGTCTAACAATGCTTCATTTTTACCAAGTTGGTGTAGGAAAGACTGGGTGAAAATGCTTTCATGTACTAATATGAATACTAAGCTCAGGCTGCAAGGAGCTGACTATTAGCATTATGCAAAATACATCAGGCGTTTAGGCAAGGTGACTGCGTTCGTTTCGAGAACACACCCAGCAGACTTTTCCATCATGTGCGTAAAGTCCAAGCATTCAAGGCAAACAGTGCAGAAGAACTAGACACGAGACACGCCTTCAATGTGCATTTTACTACTGTGAGCTTGAGGTGAATATGTCCCATTTCACCCGACTTTCACAGAGTTTCCGTCACCTCCTGTCTTGAAAATTGGCGTGTAATTAATTTTGAATGAGCAAGGAAATTAATCATGCTACTGGGTACTCCGATTTTAAATGGTTTATGCAAGTACTTATCATGCCAAGGACTTGTATTAGTCCCGTAATCTGGATGAACAGATGATTGATTTGGGACACGGTTGTATTATCCATGTAAGTTCAAGTGCTTTTTATGCTATTTATTTAGTTTCGTGCCTTTTTTGGGTAAGTCATGTAGACATGTCATGTAGAAATGCAGTAGATGACATCATGCTCTTTGTCCAAGCTATGCTTTGAAAATGCAACCTTGCTTTTATTTTTAGAGTTGGGGACTAAACTTAATTATACGTGTGTTTAAAGCTTTTAGTGTGTTCCCTGCTGGAATCAGGGGAATTTAGGCTAGGCACTTGACTGAGAATGTTCATATGTGGGAAAAAGCGTGTGTGCAACCAGAGGTTAGTCACGCATTACTCCAAGTTGGTACGCTTCAATAATTCAAGAAACATGTAGCTAGTGTCAGTGTGGCAAAAAAATCCCTAACATATTCCCTTTGATGTTGTAGGTAAAAGCCTCTGACCCAGATAAGGATGCTGACCAGGGGGCTCTGCGTTACTCCCTGCATGGTCAGGGAGCGGAGAGCGAGTTCATCATTGATGAGGTGACAGGGGAGATTTATGCCCAGAGAACTCTGGACCGGGAGGCACGGGCAGTGTGGCGTTTTGTGGTCTTAGCTACAGATGAGGGAGGCGAGGGGCTGACTGGGTTTACTGACGTCATCATCAGTGTGTGGGACATTAACGACAATGCCCCCATCTTTGCCTGTGCCCCAGACAGTTGTCACGGAGATGTGGCAGAGAATTCCCCTCCAGGCACTTCTGTTATGGAGATGACTGCTACTGACCTGGATGATGCAGCTGTAGGACAGAATGCTGTGCTTGCCTATAGGGTTCTGAGTAATGCTGTTCTCAATGGAGGCAACAACGGAGCGGACATGTTCACTATCAATCCAGCCACGGGAACCGTCTCTGTGGCCATGGCAGGACTGGACAGGGAGCAAACAGAGTCCTACATCTTGGTGGTGGAGGCCAGGGATGGAGGCGGCATGGCTGGAACAGCAACTGCCACCATTCATGTGAAAGACGTCAATGACCATGCCCCTCGTTTCTTGGACCGCTCTTGTTCAGCACGAATCCCTGAGAGCACTGAGCAAAATGCAGCTGTACTTGAACTGGCAGCTGAGGATGCAGATGCTGGGGAGAACGGGCAGCTGACCTTTAGCATAGTGGCAGGAGATCCAGAGCAGAAATTCTACATGGTGAGCCACCGGCAAGAGCAGCGAGGAACCTTGCGCCTTAAGAAGCGACTGGATTATGAAAGGCCCGGGGAGCAGAGGTTTAATCTGACTGTTAAAGTAGAGGATCTAGACTACTCCAGCTTGCTACACTGTACCTTAGAGATAGAAGACTGCAATGACCATGCTCCAGTCTTTATCCCCCACTTCCTGCAGCTTCCTGCATTCAGAGAAGATGTCCCAGTTGGCACCAGTGTGGCCACAGTAGCTGCAAGTGACTCAGACTCGGGCTTGAACCGGGAGATTACCTTTAGCATAGCTCCTGAATCTGACCCATATGGCTTGTTTGTGGTGGATCAGAGTGGACTTGTCACTGTGGCTGGTCAACTGGACCGGGAGAAGGCTGCCCAGCATCATCTGGTCATCCTGGCAACTGATCATGGGACTCCATCATTAACGGGCACTGCCACCATCCAGATTTCCCTGTTGGACGTCAATGACAATGGGCCTGAATTTGAGGCTGCCTATTCCCCGGTAGTCTGGGAAAATGTTCCAGGACCTCAGGTGGTCCGGCTCAATGCAAGCTCTACATTACTCAGAGCTGTTGATCGAGATTCTGTGGAAAACGGGTCACCTTTCTCCTTTTCCGTTCCTCTTGAGTACCGTTACAGCAATGACTTTCACTTGCAGGATAACGAAAATGACACTGCCACCATTACAGCCCTTAGGGCCTTCGATCGGGAGAGGCAGAAAGAGTTCCTGCTGCCAGTTGTCATGACTGACAGTGGAAAGCCGCCCAAAACAGTCACGAGCACCCTCACCATCATCATTGGTGACAAGAATGACCATGCCCATCTCTCTGGAGAGAAGAGAATATACATCAACAGTCACAGAGGTAAACTACAATATTAATGGCACCATTTCTATTTTCATTAAGGAGTCTTTACCCAACATAAGGTGCAGCTGCTGCTTTCTGCTGCCGATGACATTTCTTTTTAAATGGCTTTCTTAGGTACTCCATATTATGAAGAATCTTTAACTGAGGACCAAATAAGATATGAAAACTCTTAAACATTGACCTTCAGAAATAACACTTGTCTTGCAGTAAAGGACGCATGCTTCATATATATATATATATATGTGTGTATGTATATATATGTATGTAAAAGGGAAGGTATAGGCAGATCTTTATTGCACTGGAAGTTTCAGAAGCACATTCAGTTAGTCTTCAGGATGCCGTTTTGTTTTCTGAGAAAAGGAGTTCTTAGGATAGATGAATGTGACTAGCGCTCTCATGTAACCTAGGAGGAAAGCAAGAGAATCATGCTGAAGCAACTGCTGGCAGGTTTCGCTCTTACAGATGTTGCAGGCTTGTTTTTGCTCTAGAGCTTCTACTGCTAAAAGCATAGCAACCATGGCAAACTGTGAGAGGATCCATTAAGGGTCCATTCGCCACTGCACCTACCAGGACTACTTCAGTGTTTGCTTAAAAAAAAGTAGGTGATAAGGGAAATGGTGAAGACTGTCATTTGCCAGACATTACAGAGCAAAGCTTTTCTCCTCTGCTGCTGGGTGCTGGGTCTATATGCATTGCTAGTTTTCTACATAGACATTCATTCAAAAAGGCAAACGCATATTATAACCAAGTTCAGTTAACCCGTTAGAATCTAGATTTGTTTGACATATTTCAACTGGTTTTTAGAGCCATACTTTTGAAATGGAGAGATATTCAAAATTGATTTTGCTTTTTGTTTATACTAACTTTATTACCAGTAATGCAATGAACCCTTTATTGGTCATTAGCAGATCTCTCCGGTTATTTATTGTAGGCTTTAGTGATTATGAGGCAGTGGCAGAATTAGACATTCAGCCAAACTGCATTATAATTTCACAAATGAGGAGCTGGCCAATTCATAGTTTTCAGTCAAGTGACTGGCACAGAGCCCTGAAGAGCAATAACCCATAGAACTTCAGTGCGGTCAAGTTCATTTTCTCCCTGCTCCAAGCCAACAAGTATTTGGGTCACCTATCAACAGAAGAAAAACAAAGACAGAAAGAACAGAAAGGCCACTTTTGATCACAATACAGTAAGTATTATGAAACCGAGCTGTGCCGGAACACTATGGTAAAGATATGACTAAAAATACAATCATTTAAACACTTGAACTTATCTTTGAAATATTCGCTGCAAAGACGTGTGATCTACCGGTTGTCATTCTTTCATTCCCTCCCCAGAAAACAGAGGCATTTCTAATATCAAAAATCCACCATCTCCATCTCTACACCTAATATTGGAAGGTGATTCCAGTTAGACAATTATCTGGTATTGTTCTGGTAAAAAAAAACAAAAACTGGTAAAATACGTGTTGGGTATTGGAGCTTGGGTTTTGTTTTGCCCTCTAGGTGGGCGGTCCTTTAAAGGTGTGACATCACGTTCAACTGAGTTACAAACCTAGTTGCGCTTCATTGCGTCTCTGGCTTATCCAGTTCAGCCGAGATAATTCAAGCAGCCAGAAAATTCAAGCAGTCAGAATATCGGCCGTTCTTATTACCACTTGTACATCATAGACGGCCCCGATTTAACCTATGATTTTACCTTCATTCAGCGCGATAATGCTCACTAGACCTTTTATACATTTTAAAAAGTACACAGAACATTTTGGAGCTTATTCGTTGAACCACAAATTGGCTAAACTGACAACCATATGCTATGAGATGTGCAGTTACAAAGCAATTTTCACTGTAGCATTAAGCAAAATTGTTGGAGGCAAAACATATTTGAGAACCATAATGAATATGGCTTTCTTATGTCCCCTTGGATTCTTAAGTAATTTGCTTCTGCACTGTGAGCTATTCCTGGAACACTGGATTAAATCTACTACATGAGCACACGAACAAAATCTTTATTTCTTTTGAGCTCCATGTCCACTTCAGATTGAGTTCATGTCATGCCTAATGTATTAGATTACATATTTTCTTTGGTGTTACTGTTGCACAGAACAGGCCTTTTCTTGAATCGTATCATATCAAGCACATAAGTGTGTTCACTTGGAGTTAAAGTTGAGACAAAGTGACACTGACTTGAGTCTATAACCGATCAGTAAAAATGGACCATGGTAAAGACCCGGTTAAGCAATTCTGTTGTCTTAGCCTATATGATGCTAAATTTGAATGGAAATATCAAGGTGCCTTCAAGTTAATGTTTTATATATGCTGCATAAAGTCACAGCTTAATATTGTTGCCCACTGGTGATGGTGTCAGATCACCAGAGCTAGACTGGCTTGTGATTTGAAATTGTACATGTAAGTCTTCATTGTTACATTGCTTAAACAACCATTTGAACCACAACTCATAGATACTAGCTTGAAGACCAGTGGTTCTCAAACCAGCTCATCATCGCTCACATGAGAGAAATCTCACCCAGGGTTTCATTCTTACGAAGAGCACTGCATAGCACTTACATTTTGCTGGCAAAATGTTTTTGTCCATTTTTGTTCAATGGAGCTGCTCAGGTTTACATCATCGTTAACCCCCCATGTCGTGTAATATTGAAGTGTGAGCCTAAGCCAGAAACTTTTTCTAAGTCAGAGATCAAACGAAGTCAAAGAGATGGGGCAAAACCACTTAAATGAAGAGTTTCAGCAGGCATGGTCCAGAGGGAGCAGCTCCAAATGCTCGTCCCAACCTCGGACTTTAAATACACTTCACCTTTGTCCTCCTTTGAAATGTACATAAATCCACCCCATTAATAGTTTTCCACCAATAATATTCAATGCTGTCATGATGAACACCTCCGTTTCCCCGCCTTTACTACTTTACCAACAATAGAGAAAGGTTGCTAGTGGCTGTCTTCTGGGAACTCGTAAGACACTGGACAAAATGTAACTGTTTGCAGGTGCAGCTGCTTGCTTTCTCGTGGGAACTCAGTAGTGTGAAACACTGGACAAAAGTAAAAGGATTTTTACTACACCCATCTTGCAATGACATAAAAAAGCTGAAGTGGTTGCCCAGTTAGGATGTTAAAGATCCAGCATGGCCGCTGTGATTGATACTGGACATGGTTGCTGTACGTTGTAAGTTTAACCTAAAAATGCAGCTTGTGTGGCAGCATCAGTTCACTTATTACAGTGTGGAAAAGGTCTGGTCCAGCCTACAGTACTGAGACAGGGGAGGGAGAGTACACTGACAGGACCGAAAGGAATTAGCTTTAACATTTTAATAAAGGTTCTTATGTTTGGAATTTAAAAAAATGAACTTGCATGTGAAAGGAACTGAGTGAATGGAGAGAAATGGAAGTGGCTATTCTGGTTGTGCACTTTGCCCTATAATCTATAATCTCGGCTGAAGTCGGCTACCTGACATGAACCCCACAACTTAAAACAATATTGTATTTCGGGCCATTGGCTTTTTTCATTTACAACTTCAGAAATGGGTTTGTTTTCAATTGTTCATCCAATAGATTTTGCAGACTTACACCTTTTCATTCTTGTATTCTTTCACTTCCTCTCTAAGTAAAGGATAGAAAGGAGTGAGGAACAAAAGTTTATAGAGCAAAGGAGTGCGGAATAGGATGTGTGGAGGGGGCAAGCACAGGGAGAGGAGAGTGAGGGAAAGAGGGAAAGAGAATATGTGAAAGAAAGAAAGGTGGGAGAAAATATGGAGATGGGGAGTGAGATGGATAACAGAGAGAGAGAGAGAGAGAGATTAGACTTGCCTATAATTAAGCTTTGGGGTGAGTGTAGTCTCCCTCACTCTCTCTGTTATCCATCTCACTCCCCATCTCCCCATCTCACATGGGGAGCAGCATGGGGCAGCGGTGGCCTAGCGGTTAGGGCGTTAGCCGCATGATCGGAGGATCGGGGGTTCAAACCCCTTCCCAATAGGTTGCCCTGAGGTACCCTTGAGCAAGGTACCGTCCCCATCACTGCTCCCCGGGCGCTTTCAATAGCTGCCCACTGCTGCATGGGTTTGAGTGTGCATGGGTAAAATGCAGAGGTCCAATTTCGTTGTGGTTCATGTGTGCTGTGCCGTAACCTCGCAATGACAAGGGTAGTCACTTTCACATCTTTCTCACATTACATTAGCTGCAAGAGGAGTAAACTTTAGGCTAAGTACAGAACACTTTCAGTCATTCTTCATAAGGGATTAGTATCTAATTAACTAATTAACTCTAAAAACACATCTATGATGCCGCTGTGGTAGATTGTACTTGCTCATTCATGTCAGGTTGGATTCAGTTAGGATTCAATATATTATACATACACATAAATTCATTTTTCTCCTAACAGGTAGGCTGCCAACGACTGTTTTGGGAAAGGTCTATGCTCCTGATCCCGACGACTGGGACAACAAAACATACACCTTTGAAGGACACAGTCCTAAGTAAGAGCTCTCTTCTACCTTTTTTTCAGGTTAATGTCCACATTTCATCATTTCACTGGGGGCAGTGAAATAAACGGAAGGTTGGGGGTTTGAGTCTCAGACCATTAGGTTACCTTGAGGTACCCTTCAGCAAGGTACTGTCCCCAGCTGCTGCACCGTGTGTTTTGTGTTAAATTTAGAGAAGCATTTTGTCTCGAATGTGGTGTGGTGTGTATTTACAATGCCAATCACTTTCACTTCACTTTCTCTTGTCGGGCAACTCCTTTTGCTTTTTCATCTCTCTTTCTCAGCTCTATCTCCCTCTTGCTACATCTTCACCTCCTTATTGTTGGTGGACAGTTCAGCCAATACTCTGGATCTGTGTACTGTTAGATCCACGCCTACGCTCAGAATAGGTGTGCATAAAGTTCTACTTGGAAAAAATCTGTGCATTTTATACCCAATTAAAACTTTAATCTCCATCCAGGATCCGAACCGAAGTCCTTTGTGTGTCTAATGAGTGTGTGTGGGCGTTTGTTAGAGGTTGAATGCCAGGGTAAAGGTAAATTTTAAGAAAGCAATCAGGTTGGTGTCACTTTGTGGCAAGGGCCCTGAATTTTAAAGAAGCCCAATCTTAGCTCTGACATTTGGCCTCTAGTTATCAGCCCAGCTAATTAAAGATGTTGGGAGCTTCTGGAGCAGCTGTTGCCTTCTCTCCTTCTATTTTTCAACTTCTCTATCCCTCCTTTTCACTTTATCCACCCTTCGCACACCTCCCGCCTGCCCTGCATCTCTCAGGGTTCATGCTGCCCTCTTTAATCACCCCTTGTCTAATTCAAAGTGACATCTCATTTCGGCCGAATATGTATCCTTTACTGCTCTGCCTAGAGGTGTTTGAATAAAACGCCAAGTTTTCTGTTAATTTTGAAATTTGGTTTGTTATCAGTTAAATGGTTTTAAAATGAGCTGGTTTACTGGCTGCACTCTTTAGCATTCAAGCTGCATTTTGTATTATCTTGGTGCAGATTACAAATTACATAGACTATGTGATATATAGTTGAATCATGTGCTTGGAATATCTTATGTTTATCTGTATAAGTTTATCTGAAACTGATTTCACAATGGGTTCGCAGAAGAATCACATTCTGTTCTTCAAAATGTTACTTAAGAGTCCCCCATGTGATCCACATAGCCTTCTTAGTAGCTTTCCAAGCCATCCTATTTCCAGTGATGAGCGAATCAGTTAAAATATTCTGAGATTTCAAAACTGCAGGCAGATTGTTTAGCTGTTGGATGTTTTATTCTGCAGTAAATTATTTGCTCACCACTACAATAAACTGCCATGCTAGTTGCACTATGGCCCATCCTATGTCAGTTTAGCTTATACAGTGCTTTTTACATCAGTTGTCACAAAGCAGCTTTACAGAATCCCAGTCCGAGCCCCTAGTGAGCAAGCCAGAGAGAACCGAGATGGTTCTTTCCATCTTTCCAGAATAGACTTTCTAAAACTGGTAGGAGAAACCTTGAGAAGAACCAGGACTCAAAAAGGAAACCCATCCTCTTCTGGTTGACAAGATAATCAAGAAAGAAAAAGTAACAATTTAAATAGGTTTAAGCAACTGAAGAAAGTCTGGAACTAGTTTCATTTTTGTTTATTTTGAGAGTTTTGTGTAGCTCAGTGTAGCTTTCATTAGTCTTGGTTAGTGACAGCAGCACATGCAGATGGTCCAAGAGAGGTACAAGCTGACTCAGATGTTGGACTGTCTGGTCTGGAGTTCTCAGCCTTTCCTTTCGGGAAATACATAAACTACGTATGTCCGTCTCAGAAAACAGAGATGGAGAACTAGTCCTGTTTTGAACTCGCAGGGTACAGACTATGAATTCAGTGAGTGCCATGTCCTTGTTTTCCCTTGTTTTGAGTGTCCCCTTGCCCCTTCCTCTATGAAGTAGGACACAGTTCCCAGACCCCCAATACGTCATCAGCAGTTGTCCAGGTTGGCTTTTATATTAACAGACTCAGCAAGTTTTTACCGGAAATTTCCAATTTGTCATCCTTTGCTATATCCAAAACAATAATGTCTCATATCAATCAATCCAAGCAAATAGCCACAAAAAAAGCATGGCTTAATTACCAGACTGCCAGTGGAGCTCTGTAAGAGACCTGGCGGGTTTGCATGGATATTATAGGAGTGATTAAGCGTAGCAACCTTGCTGCTTACATTTAGGGGATCATATGCATCATATTTCATGCAATGATCTGAAAATGTGTCCAAACCCAGGAAAGTCTTGCACAACTCAGCAATTATGATGTAAAGTTACCTACCTAGTTAAAGAGACATCAGCACTACTTGTGACTTTTAAAGAATGCTTGCGCAGCCACCTTGGTGTTGAGTTTCAAGGCATTTTCCTGGAGTGTGCCCCTGAGAAATCTCCATTTGGAGGACCTAACGCTTCACCCTACCCCTCTGTACCCCTCTGGGCATTGGACTGTCAACATCATTATCTGGCATGATGAAGCTCCGTCCACTTCCTTTGGTTTGAATTTCATTGAAGTTTGTGATCCAAAACTAATCCTCCAACATCAGCACCTCAACTCACTGATGTTTCTGTGCCAGAATGCAATCAAATCCTCACAGCAATGCTTTAACATCTAGTGTAAAGTCTTTCTAGAATAGTAGAAGCTGTTAATGCAGATCAAGGGGAGCAAATCCATATAAAACCATTGATTTTCAAGGAAAGGTTGGAGTTACAAGCATCTGCAGAAGCCTAGTATGAAAGCAAGAGCCCCAGGATCGGGCTTCTAGTTTAAGGAACTCAAACCCACAACCACCCGAATATGGTCCTAGTCCCTAACCACTAGGCCGCCGCTGCCCCAAGCACATTTCATAGGCTGTGTTAGTTGACACCAAAAACTTTTCTGTAAATACTCCCCCAAAACCTTTCACAGCTCCTTCAAACCTCATCCAGCTGTTAAACTGCATGGCTTGGGCATGTCATTGTGGTTTAAGAGTCTATTCTTCCATAAATACAGATCAGTCCTCCTTATAGCTTTACGGATGCCACACCTGTTTCCTGATGCGGTTGCCAGTAAATGAGAGTCTAAGTCATTCTGTGTCCTAACCCACATTGTTAAATCTGCACCACCTTAATGAGGAGCTGGATGTTCTTTGAGTGGGTTGAGAGAAGTTTGCGTAATGTTTTTGGCTAACTCTTGTCTAACGTTGGTTTGCTAAATGCCTCATCACTTCAGTGGTTGATTGAAAAATAAAATATTGGACTCCTAACATATGTCGGCTGATTGACTACATCTGGACTAAATGGAAAATTGGGGACATTTCGCCCAAATCATTTCTATAATTAAACATCAGTTTCAGACCATGCAATCTGGTTAAAATGCATTCTACCTGTCTAATATCTCATAACAACATGCTTTTTTCCCATCATACCAATTAAATTATATTGACTAACGGTTGCTGGAACTATTTTTTGGCAGTTGAAATGATTTAATAATGATCGCTCTCGTCTTCTTTTGGCTCCACAGTTACTTCATCCTGAACAAGCGAACGGGATTCCTGGTCATTAAGGAGAGTGCTCTTCCCGGCACCTATGAGTTTCAGGTGCGTGTGTCAGATGGAGAGTGGCCGGATGCCGTGTCCAGTGTCATTGTACGCGTCCGAGAACTACGCGATGACACCATCTTTAACTCTGCCTCCCTTCGCCTGGCAGGTACAGCTCAAACATCACCTTAAAGAGACAAAGGACATAGGAATAAGTCAAAGAAAATAGTAATGATATGGATTAATTATTATTGTTGATTTTTATTTTATAAATTATGATAATGATTCCAACGATGATCATTTTATTTAACTTTATTTATTACTAAAATGTATTTCATTTATTATATCTTCTGTTGTACATGTTTCTACAGTGGTTCACAAAAATTACACTGAGATGCAAACTAAATAAAAGGGTAGACATAACAAAAATCAAGTTTATCAAAGATAAATCAGGCTTTTTAAGTATTGGCACAATCCAATCACTGAGTAGCCGTGTTAGTTTTTATGTAAAGGGGGCGGTGGTCTAGTGGTAGGATACTTGCCTATGGATCTATGGCTCAAGAGGTCCCAGGTTTGAATCCCAAACCCTGAGTTGCTCCGGGGGACTGACCCTGTCATTAGGACGTGGAAGTCGCTCTGGATAAGAGCGTCTGCTAAATGCCGTAAATGTAAATGTAAAGGGCTGCGTTGTAATGAAACTGACCAAAGCACACCTAACCCTCGGATCCATTATAAAACCAAGAAATGCCTTTTAGTGGCGTTAAATATTGTGTCTGGTTCCTTTTATCACTAGTTTTACATCCTAACTGTCTAATTCTTCAGAAATTGCATTATAATGCAGTGTTTAAATAGTTCTAGACCTGTGAGTTTGAACAGCTTGAAATCTAATGATCTAATGATGAATAATCCAAAAGTTTATTGCTCTCTTGCAAAGTTACTGTTCTGGGGAAATGAGGTCTCCTCAGGCAGCTGATGATATGTTAATGGATGATAATGTGGGAAAAACTCCAGATTAGCAGATTTTAATTGTAAATTGGACATGTCCTAATAAGATTCTGAGGGCTTTAAAAGTGAATTTTATAAGCTTTGAGGAGGGCTGACATAAGTTGTCACATGATGGCACATATCTCCAGTAATGACACTGGTTTAGCCACAGCTTGCGAACCGGATCAGTAGGCAGAGCCAGCATTAGTGCTGGTCTTGTCTCATGTTGCCGTAGTAAAACCTGCCGTCTTGCAGGCATGGGGCTGGAGATTTCATGTCCATCACATCTGAGCAGAAGGGAGAGCATTTCCATATAAGGACAGGCCTTTGAAATCGGGTTATGGCTGAAGGAGTTTATGATTTGAGGGTTATTAAAATGAACAACCAAAAAGAGGAGGAGGAGGCAGAGACAGAAAGTAAGACGTCATAACCTATATAAGCTGATAAAAGGATTTCTAAGGCAGGAGCTGCCGAATTTAAGCACGGAACAGCTGTGCAGTTTGTATACGCCTGTGTATGTGCGTGGCCTTAATTTTATGGGCGCTTTAGTGCTTGCTGCGACCATGGCACAGCAATCCGTTCCAATCTTTAATTTCATAGCATCTTATTGGATTCTGCCAGACCTCCTCCAGTTATTCTTCTTGCATGTTTTGTCTGATTGTGTAAGGGATTTTGAGACAGAAACATTTATCACTTGTTTACTGCACTGCATAAACCTGGACTTTTTAACAGCCCATAACATGAAAAAAAAACAGTTTTTTCTTTATAAAAAGAGTGTTATGTGGCGTGTAAGCACTGCTGAAGCTTCAAAATGTACAATTTACTTCCCAGTCCATATGGTCCTTATTGGGAAACTGAAGTACATAACAGCTCTTTGTTAAAGGCAAGGTAGTCTATTAGAAAAGCAGGTTGTTTAGGTATCCTGCTTAAAGGCACAGCAATAAATGTATCCTCTTCGTTTGTGGGATGACTGCCGTGTAAAACTGAATTATGGTGTAAATACAAGAAAAAGTCATTCTGTGGGAGCACATAAATGCTGAACATTGAGCTTATCCTCTGCATTTTGACCCATCCTTGACACACACCAGGGTCAAGGTCCAATACCTCACCCTGGGGGTCATTCTGGGGTTAAGTGCCATGTCCAATGACACTCCCATCATGGAAAAGTGTTGTTCACCCAGCCTCACTCATCTACAGTCTTCCTGGAGATTGAACCAATGTGGTTGCAGACTTTTGACATTGGTTGCATTCAAACTGACAGCCTTCTGCTTAAGACTCCAACATGGCATCTACTAAGCCATGATGTCAAATAATGAAAATAACCTCTGCAATCTTGAAGGTTTTCTTTCTTTCGTCATGGGTTTTAGGTGATGAGTGACCAAACCAAGCAATTGAGAAGCACCCAGCAATTAGTGCTAAAGCTATATACCAATAAACAAACATTGCTCCATGCCAGTTTTCAGTCTCAGGCATTAGCGTCAACCAGCTGTCAGTTCCTAAAACTTGCCATCAGGTTCATTTTCACAGGCAAACAGCATCTGTCTATAGAGGCGAGAGTGAGTGTGTGCTTGTTCTCCTCATAACTAAAGCCATAGCTGATCCCCCCCCCTCCCAGCAGCACCACCACCTCCATAGAGCCCTGTCCAAACACTCACATTGAATCCCCACATGGAGGAAAATGGAAAGCCCTACTCATAGTATTTCTTGCAGCCTCCTTGACATTTGAAATCCCATTTCAAGAACAAATGTTCAAGGCAATAAGGCCCTTTTTAATTCTGCTTTGGAGAGATTAAGGCTTACTGTGTGCAAAACTCACGGGTGAAATTGATGGAAAGGTGAAATATGTGGTAAACTGGGATGCAGACTAAGTCCTTGAAGCACAGTCTCTGGCTCACAGAGACGAGCAGAAAAGTATACATTTGCATGTGCGCGCACACACACACACACACACACCTATAATTCACACAAACACACAGTAATGCATCATCTTCCTCCTTCATCCTCCTAACCTCCTCTTTCCTTACTTGCATGCACATTACATTCTCCAGCAATGCATACCATGAGAAGCTCTTGGCTGTTTGAGGTGGAACCTTTTTAAGGGAGCTCTCTGCAAGGTGACTGGTGGTTTATCTTTAAAAAAAAAAAAAAAAAAAAAAGTAAAATGTCTCATCTCTTTTGATCCACATCTCCCTCATCCAGAAGTTTGTCCCCCACCCCATGCTCCTTCCCACCTCCAGTCAGACTTTGCGGGATCAATAAAAAGAGAAATTGGGAAAATATCTGCAGTCATTCAGTGGGATTAGCGTTCCAATCCCTGTGCTTTCTCAAGGTCCTATTGACTGCCACTCATTTGTCCATTGCCCTCCAAGTCGCTGCAGAAAGCACTTCTCTTAATGCTAAAGTCAGCGTGTGTGTGTTTGTGTGTGTGTGTGTGTGTGTGTGTGTGTGTGTGTTGGGGGGGGGGTTGTACTGCCAGTTTGCTTCTGTGCTGATTTTGGTTACAGCCATTATCCTTGTCAGTGTCCATTTAATAATTTCTTATTAATTTCATATTAATGCCTTTTCACTCACATTCATCTGTTTAGCCATTCGCTGTTCCTCTCTTGACAGATGCAGACAGTTTTTTTTAGAGCACTAAGTCACCCAAGGCCATGCGTTACAGAGATTTTACCAGTGGAGCACTCTTTAGGACATTCTAGGGCTTCAAACAATGCCTAATAGTTTCTGTCAATTAAAAAAAGCACATCAGTAGTTTTACGTTTATTATTATTCAATAAAATCTCTAAGCTTTTTATTGAGACTCCATGGGTTTTGCTGCAGCACTTCTATTCCAGTGCTAATTTTTGCAGCCACAAAGATCTTGAGGTCTTTTGAGTGGTATGTAGGTAGATAACTCTCCCTCTAATTAGGTTTTCAGGAGCTGAATTGAATTTGGATTAACTAACAGCATAATTAGTAACTGACAGAAATAAGCCAATTATTTAATTTACAACGGATGGGAGAGTTTAGCGCGAAAAAAATGCTTTATTCTGGAGTCACTGCATGTTAATTTATGTTACAAGCTTCAAACAAATATTGGATATCTTTTGAAAATGCCCATGTTTGATCTAGAACACACACCCACACCCACACCCACACCCACACACACACCCACACACACACACAAACACACACACTAAAATGTTTATCCTGCTGGTCTGGATCTATAGGTAGGTGGTACATGTTAAGGTAACATGTCAGGAGCCAAAATTTCCCAGCAAAATGACAAAAACCTCTTCTGTTCAGGATGTAAAAAAATAATGTGATTCATCTGCTCAGCTCACTTTCTTCCATTGTTCCGAGCTCCAGTTCTGATGCTTGTATGTCCGTTGTAGGTGCATTGAGTTAGGGGGTTCAGCATGAGCTCTCTGACCGGTCTGCAGCACATAGTGCCATATACAACATTTTTTAAAATTTATTTATTTTATTTAAGCCACAGGATCTCTTCCTCTTTATTGGACCAGACAGATTATATTTCCCATGTGAATCTCTGAGCTCTGACACTCATGACCTGGTTGGTAGTTCACTTGTTGTTGTTCCTTAGGGTTAAAAATTGCATTCCAGGAACCCTTCACTGGACCTGTCCTAGGCTTTGACATCTGCTATTATAATCAACATTAGTAATGCCCACTTCAGCTTTTCGATTTGTGGCTTATCGATGCAAGAGTGAATGTTTGGACACATTTAACTTGCAGTTCAAACCCCACCTGATAACTCTGGAAATGGAGAACGGCATAAAGCACAGATGAATTAAACCCCAGTGGTGTCCCTGGCTGCCAGGCTGTCCCTGACTGGCATGGATTTATGGGGTGTCATAGGTGATACTCACCTATGGACCAAGAGGTTGCGGGTTCAAATCCCACCTCCAGCACTACCACCATTGGGTTCCTGAGCAGAACCATTAACCCAAATTTCAGGGGTACTGTCCCTGTAAGCTGCTCCAAGGGGACTGTCCATGCTATCTATTCCAGGGGGACTGTCGCTCTGGAAAAGAGCGTCTGCTAAATGCCGTAAATGTAAATGAGAGGACGGTTGGCCATTGCCTGCTAGTCCCTCAACCTAGTTCCATTACCATTCAGCTGATTATCGCCGCTGCCTGGCTTCCTGTCCCGTGTCTCCTCTCTGACTGACACTCCGCAAGCTATAATGATTCTTGCCACGCTGCTCAGGTGCGCCGAGACACAGAGTCAAAGCCATTCGCCAGAGGAGGGATTTAGAGCTCTGAAAGTGAGAGGAGACAAAAACTCTTTCCCACTGGTGCACACACACACACACACTCACACACACACACACACACACACACACACACACACACACACACACACACACACACACACACACATATACTACTTAATTAGATACACCTACCTAGTATCAACACTCATTGTGCCTTTTATCTGCTCCACTGAATATAGCTATATATATATTTTGGGACCCTGTTCATCAATAGTCAGTAGTCAGAACCCCCACTGGACCACCAGTTAGAAGATATTCTTTTTGGTGGAAAATTATTCTTAACATAAATTTTGACAGTAACTGGACACAGGGTTTAAAAACTGTAGGTGATTCACTCCACTCACTCACACACACACACACACACACACAACCACACACACACACACACACACACACACCTTCCTCTATCATGTCAGTGTCACCACTTGAGAAACATCTTTCACCCAAGCAATACCGGCTCAGTGACAGTTCTGTGGGGTCCTGACCATTGATGAACAGAGAAAAGTGGGCTTATAAATTGTGCAGAGAAACAGGACTACACTGTGTGACTATAAACTGTAAATGAAGCTCATAAAACAGACAATGAGTGTAGATACAATGAAGTGGCTTGTCACCATAAAGCATTCTGCACCAGATACTGTGTGTATTAACACAGAAGTTTAAGTGTTTCAGTATTTATTGTGGGCGACCTTTGTATCAAATTCTTTTCGAGATCTTTCATTGTTTCTGTGGAAATCTGCAGGAACATTATCTTCTGCTTTTTGTAAACTTCTCCAAAGTTCAGTCTCAGAAGTTCTCTGCTGCTCTACATCCAAATAAACACCAGTTACATATTTACACTCATGCAGTCCATAAGCCTGCCTTCGCATCTCAGACGTTTGGATGTTTTAGTGCAGATTTTCTTTTCTCGGCAATGACTTCCTGAGCAGCTACACATCCTTTCACACCCACAGCTTTGAATTTCTTCTCACAGGAAAAGAATGGACCGAAACAGCTGTACGTTTTTTTTTTTCAGATCTGAAGCAAGAGTGGAGACTGATTTTCTCCTTTCTCTCTAAAAGATAAAAGCGGAAAGTCCTGTTTATTTTATGGGAATGGTGCCGGTGGTCCACCAGGCAGTTAGTATTCCTATTTTCTTTATTATTTCTGTTTATCATGTTTGAGAACTGCTGTTTTGGAAAGTGTTTTTTGGGGTTATTTTCACTTATATATGGGTAAATTTAGTCCGAACCGTCAGCTTCATGATCTTCAAATTGTCCTCCAAGGTATATATATATAAAATGCTGGGGGTATGGAGTTATTCCCAGCTGTACGTAAGAATATTCTGTATCTAATAGGTTTGGTTTGCTTTTTTACATTGGGGTTGTTTTGACATTTCTTAAACGTATAGAGCTCAGATTGGGTTCACTTTTATTTTTCTTTTGGTTCAAAGCCAATGTCACACTATAACAAACTTTGTCCTTGGTTTATGCCTGCTTTAGTTTTTCTCTGTAATTTCTCTAGGGTTGGTATTTCAGTTTTTCTCTGCACACCTGACCTTTATTAGTCGATCTTTAAATGTTTTCGAGCTGTATATTCAGGTTATTAGGGTTAAGGAATCATGCTGAACCAATGCCAGTCCTCCTGATATCTTAAAATCACTCCTGCCATTTCTTCCAGCATGTTCTTCCCAAACTGTGTGCTGTGAAATATCAGTATGGTCTCAGAAGCCTGCAGTTACTCTCTGCAGATGGGCTCAGGGGAATATCATCCTGCCTAGGGCTGATCTGAGTGAAACAGAGTCCATCTCCCCAGAGCTACCACCTCCTCTAGAGCAGCTGGTCACTGGTTTCCAGATCCCACCCAGAAAACAAGGGATACCAATTAGAGTGGCCCTTCGGCTGCAGGGTGGAGACCTCCTCCAGCATTGGCCTTCACCTGACAGCTCAGGGCATCCAGGTCGTAGAAAGAATGCAGGATGCTTGCACCGTTGCAATGCCCAACGATGTTGGCAGACTTCATCTTGGCACCTAGACAACTGTGACTGTGACAGTGCAGAATTGGGAGCCATCACTGTGGTGACAGTGGATGACTGTAAAGTGTGTGCGTCTGCATTTTGATTTATTTATTTATTTATTTCATTATTTATTTATTTTTTTTATATGGCCTGTCAGACAGAGTTTGGACGTGAAGCCCTTGCCATGCGTTAACTTCAGTTAATGACAGCGGGATGTGTTGACTAGGGGATAACGAGGATACATTTTTCATGAGCAGTGTTCTTCAGTTCTTAACCCCTACTGGTCCTCCTTTAGATTAAACATGAAGCCATGCTTTTATTTTGCTGGGCTTGGGGTCTTTGTGCTTGGTTCAAGCTGTGATAACAGCAAATATGGCCCTAGTGCTAATGAGGGGGGTGCGGATGAACCAAACTCGAGAGATGCTACTGAGGTTTGAGTTCATTCAGTTCAGTGTGAATGAATTTTAATTACGTAGCACATTTTCACTATACACACGACTCTGAAACAGCTTTGCAGGAGTCCAGGCTAGAGGAGGACTCTCGAAGAGCATGAGAAAGAAACACTTAAGGAAACCAAAATCCTAAAGAGAAACCTACTGTGGTCTACCAGGTCTGGCCCAGATGGTAGGATTTCTGTTTCTGATTTCTATCCAGGATTGAAACTGCAATTTTGGAGGGGGGTTCACTTGTATATACATATATTTAGTTCAAACCCTCAGTTTCATGATCTTCAAATTGTCCTCCAGGGTGTGAAGGAGATAAATTACAAGAGTTATTCCTAGTTGTATGCATGGAGAGACCTTAAAATGTTTGCCCATATCGGACTGGATTATTCACACTGGACTTGTTTTTACATAATTTCTCAAATGTCTAGAGCTCAGTTCTGAGTCAGACAAGATATGTCACACTATAAGAAACCTTGTCTATTGTTTTTTTCTCTGTACTTTCTATAGGATTGCTATTTCAGTTTTTCTCTGCACAAACACCTGACCTTTATTAGCTTTCCTTTAAAGCTGTATATTCAGGTTATTGGGATTAAAGGATCATTCAGCAACCATTGCTCTGCAGCCATATCCATTGCAGTTGCCAGTGTCCCTGATTTCTTTAAATCTCTCCTGCTATTTCATTCAGCATGTGATTTCCTTATGATCAAACCAAAGTGCCAGGAAAAACCTAAGAACATGAGAAAGAGACACCAAGCCAGTTGCCCGAAGGTTGGCATCCATGGCACATGTAAGAACATTTAGCCTTGTCAAATGGCTAAATGGCTAAACACAGCTGCCAGATTCCCTGTGGAATATGCAAATGGTCCACTGGCCAATGCAAAGGTATAAGAGATCAGCCAGTGGTGCGATGGATAACACATCTGACTATGGATCACATTTGGCAGACACTCTTATCCAGAGCAACTTCCACATCCTAATTCAAGGGACAGTCCCCCCTGGAGCAAGTCAGGGTTAAGGGTCTTGCTCAGGGACACAGTGGTGGTAGTGCTAGAGGTGGGATTTGAACCTGGGACCTCTTGAGCCATAGGTCCATAGACAAGTACCCTACCACTAGACCACCGCCACCCTGGGTAGAGGTCAGAAGATTGTAGGTGAAGGAGAAGATTCAAGGTGAAGGCGATTGGAAGCCCTCCACTGGCCACAGCAGAGGAATAAACATGGGCCAGGGGTGCAATAGATAACGTGTCTGAATGCGAATCAGAAGATTCTAGATTCTAGGTGATGATCCAGCTCATTGGCTCTGTGGTCTCGTTACACATGCAAAAGAAACGAAACACGCTGACAATCCAAGATTCAAAAATGAATCCCATCCTCTTCTAAACCGTATCAAGATAAACAAGCAGTTTATCTTACAGTATCAAGATAAACAAGCAATTAAATGAATATGAAAGAACTTGGATTTCCATTAGATTAACCTATGCTTAATAATATGTACAGAAATAAAGTCTAATAAAGACATCTAATAAAGTAGCCAGTGAGTGGAAGTTAAGGGATTGGTGTTTGTAATAAAGTAACCAGGTAGGTGTTCCTGAATTTTTTCAGTTTTTGAATATTCAGAGTGTTAAATGATAAATAACAAGTGGTTTAATGTAAGACAGGTGCAAAAATACAGATAAGGAGAGATGTGTGTGCAGGGAGTGACAATTATGAAATGAAAAACAATTCATAAAAGAAATTGAAAAGAAAATCATTTGGATGATTAAATATTCATTAAAATATGTGGAAAATTCAGGTGAGGTTTCCATGTCTGCAGGTGGTTTGATGTGTGTGTGTGTGTTTGTTTGTGGGTGTGTTTTTCCATAGACATCACTGCTAAAGAGTTCATGGAGCGGCGAGGGGGTTTACGGAGCAGGTACGAGCTGCTGGGGGACTTCCTGTCCGAAATGCTCTCCGTAAGCATGGACGATATTAACATCTTCAGCCTCACGGATGTGCGGGACAGGACGATGGACGTGCGCTTCTCCGTGCACAGTGCCCCCTTCCTCCGGGCCGAGAGGCTGCACGGATACCTTGCTGCACATAAACAGAAGGTAAGGCGTCAGCCGGAAGAGCTTTTTTTGGTCCCAACTCTCATTACGTATGGATGTGGATGTGAAAGCCTCAGTATCTGAGGTCTCTCATGGAGGAGCGTTTCTTTTTGCAGGACTCGCAATTCACAGTGCAATAAACAACGGGAGAATTACCATTAATTCACATTTTGAACACCGGGAGCTGATGTAATTGTGAAAATAATTGTTTTGTTCCTGATTCTCTTTCTCATAAGTGCTAGAAATATTCATCTTTGAAATCGGCACTGTACTCATTTGCCTGTTCTCTTTGTAAGCTCTTTGCTTGGTAATTAATTGCCATTGCCTTCGGCAAGATCTAGGCTAGCTTTGTCTGTAAACACAGAGATAAATATAGAAACTGTCATGCAACAGAAATGAGAATGCAACAGTTGGATCTACTGTCACAATTACTCAACCTAGCTCTGCTGTCACCCTCACCTGTTGCTGGCAGGACTGTAACATGAGCTGCATTACCTTCAGCCCACAGAAACAGGCCAAAGAGCCTTCCCCCGGCCTAATTACTCGACTAAAGGAGGCTTTTGGGATTGCTATGCCACCGGCTGTCCCTTTGTTTGTGTGAAACGAGTGCGTACGTGCCTCTCATCCGTTAGTTTCAAACTAGCTAGCTGTCGAGAAGTGGAGAAAAGCTTCAGGTGCCATTTGCCAGCGCTTCATTTGAATGAGCCCAACCCTCAGAGGAAAGACATTGATCAGAACGAGACGTGAAGCGTGACGCGGCGAGTGAGGGATAGAGAGAGAAGATATGGAAGAAGGGAGATGTGGAGGAGGAGGAGAGCCAGTGAAGGCTGGTGTTATTAATGTTTGGAATTCTAATGTTGGGAAAAAACAGACAGAAGGTTCACTCGCTTTTTGTCTCTCCCCTCGCCTGCTCTGTCTCTCTCTCTTGCCTGTGCCTGTTTCTCCTATCATTACTCAGAGCTGAAAGTCTGGGCAGGAGGAAGTGAATGTTTACTTAGAGGGACTCATTAACATGGCACGTGTGATTCCATCCACCTGTTGAAATCGGAATTGCCGGGGAAAAAAGATTAAATGGTTTTTGTTGTTGTTGTTGTTGTTTAGTATAATCTGACATTTGTTTGGAAAAAAGACAGTACACTTTGAGGTTTCTCTGGCACACAGGTTTCTGAGGCTCTGTTGAATAATATATATATAAAAAACCCATATATCAGTTTCTCCATCCAAAAAACTTCTTTCAACCAAAGAAAAAAAACAAAAAATACTTTTAAATGAGCATTGAAATTCACAGTTCTATACAGAACCCATGCCTTTACTGAGAACTCAGGGATGGATAAAACAAAAGAAATACAATTATGGATTATTCTGTTTCTATGTATTCTATATTGTATGCATTTGGAATCAGTCGTCATTTTTTTATTTTAATATATATTTTTTTTTAATAAAAAAGTTATTTTATTAATGAAAAGTCATGAAGTGAAGGTTGAAAGACTATAAAGGAGATCTTTGTAAGTGGCAATTATATTAATATATGTAATTATATTAATATATCTTATGTTGGGGCAGCGGTGGCCTGGTGGTTAGGGAGTTGGCCATAGGATTGGAAGGTTGTGGGTTCAAACTCCTTACCAGTAGGTTGCCCTGAGGTATCCTTGAGCAAGGTACCGTCCCTTTCACTGCTCCCCTGGCTCTTTCATAGCTGCACGGTGCTTGCATGGGTTAAATGCTGAGGTCCAGGTTCACTGTGTGCTGTGCTGTGACCACGCAATGACAGGAACAGTCACTTTTTTTTTAAATGATCTATAACTTCTTAATTCTCGTCAATTCATCTGCCTGAGATGGGATCATGTTTGGAGTATGTTGTTAAGTATGCGAGGTTAACTTTAGAATTTGAGTTATGATTTCACACTTGTTATGGAATCATCTGCAGCTCATCAGTTCATCATTCTCAAGTTTCTCACATCTGAAGCTTCTTTTTTTTTCCCAGCTTCCTACAAATGATATGGAACCTGTCACACTAGGCTGTGTTAGCTTGCTTGTATTAAAGGAGGAGGGGAGGTGTGTATTGAAGGAGAGGGAGTGAGCGTGCGGAGATCTGCATGCACACACTAAAGCCTTTCAGAATCTCATGTAATTGCGTGGCTCTATTTTTGGCAGTTGTGGCGGCTTTAGGTGGGTCGGGTGAAGTAGGGCATGATATAAGCTCAGAGCGGATGATGAGAAGAAGACAGAGACGGAAAGAGGGTCCCTTGTCTCCAACTTTAAATTATGCTTAATCCTCTTCTGCCTCCTATAGTCTAACCCCCTCCCCATATCGCTCTCTCTTCTTTCACCCACAACCCAAAACTCCCCCTGTGCTCAGGCTCCGAACGGCCCAGGATTCCCCCGTGGCCCTGCTGTGATAAGGGAAGCAGATCGAGGCACATGTTGCTCATCTCCCATGGGTTCATTCTTTCCATCCTGCCCCCAACCAAGGCACGCACACATACACACCTTGGTGAGGTGTCAGAAATGGTGCAGAAGCACATTGACATGTGGAATCAGAGCAAAAAACCCTCCCACCCCTGTGTTTCTCCAGAGCTGCGATGAAGGAGGCTTAGAGCGAGTGTGAAAAACACAGAGAGGTTTGCTCATTTACAGATGAGCTTGTTATCTGCTGCATGTTAGAGGTGAAACATGGGCTCAGTCTTTGCAGATGAGGTGTGAGAAGAAGCGTTTTCTGTGATGCAACAGAGTTGTACTTTGAAGAAATCACGGTGTTTGTATCTCTAGATTATTATTTATTTAAAAAATGACACTCTGACTTCTGAAGTAGCCTAAGATGGTCAGTTTCTAGCTGGGAAGGTCTTGTCCCTTCTGTAGAGTTAGTACATTCTCCAGCCCAGAGGGGTTTCCTCATGGTGATCCAGTTTCCACCCACAGAGCAGTGATATGAACGTGCGAGTGTGTGTTTTTTTTTTGTTTTGTTTTTTTGGAGGGGCTGGATTTGCACTTTGCAGTGGTCTAGTGGTTAGGGAGTCGGCCACAGAATCGGATGATTGTGGGTTCAAACCCCTTACCAGTAGGTTGCCCTGAGGTACCCTTGAGCAACTGTACCTGTCACTGCTCTCCGGGCGCTTTCGTAGCTGCCCCCTGCTGCACGGTGTGTGTTGGTGCATGTGTTAAATACAGAGATCCATTTTCATTGTGTGCTGTGCTGTGCTGTGTGTACTCACAATGATGAAAACAGTCACTTTCACTTTCACCTTACTTGTCTGGGCATCTGACCTGCAGTGGGCTGCCAGCCTGTCCAATCTGTGTTTCTCTGCCTTTTCTATAAAAGTTTGGATGGGCTCCAGAAAACTCTGTGACGCTGGTAATGAGAAGCAGCTCAGATAATTGATGGATGGATGAAGTTTTAGTTTAATAAGTTATTTTAATTATAGCAGACAACATTGCTAACCCTAACCTGCTGTTTGTTGGCTGTTTGTAGGCTTGTCACTGGAACAAAAGCATGTTTGGATGATTTCTGACCTGGAAGGCTTTTTTAAACTTAAAAGTGAACTAGACGAAAGAATTACAGATGTTGTAAAATTTCAAATACAATATGTTATTAGTGATCAGTAAGAAATGGACCATTTGTACTGTGCCATAAGTCAACCGTTAAGAATAGGAAATAACAAAATTAAGAGCAGGTTGTGTGGAGTCAACACAATGTATTCAAGCATAAATACATTCAAATTTCATTACCACTGAATATAAGCCATTCTGGACACTCGTTTTATTACAACAGCTTCCTCAGTTATTGTGGAAACCCTCCACAGCTCTGTTTATTATTTCTTACACATCTTTGTTTAATAATCTAAAATGAATTTCCCATTACTCTTAACTCTTTAGAATAAATATTCCCAGAAGGACCAACTGATTGGTATAGAACATCTACATGGGGAGAACTTTAAATGGTTCACACACACACACACACACACACACACACACACACACACAAAGGAAAGTTTCTTTAAGGAAACAAACAAGGTTCTTCCATGATCCATGCCAAAAAACAATTTTTTATTTATTCCTGGGAATGCTCTGAAAACAGCGACTGCATACCTATGAATCTTTCTAGGTCTTGACCCAGGCGTGAGATGATGCAGCTCATGTCAGGATATCACAGCTATTGAACAGCAGTTGGAGTGCTGGGGGGTTTTCTGAAAATTGAGCAGGAACTGTTGCACCGGTTCTGTGAGCTCAGTCGGCAGCCACCTCTCATTCTTAATCCGCCAGCGTTTCTGCGCAGGTGGCTACGTGTTGAGAAAGGTGACAAGGAATAATGATAATTAGAGGGAATTCGCTTTCGGGGTACGCTGCGGCAGCCGCAGTCATTTTTACTGAGCCATCACTCACTCTGAGGCTCCATCACAAACTTGAAGTAATTATATGCACAGAGTGAACGAGCAAGGCGTCTAAGTTTTGCCCTTTTGCTCAGGTTCATCTCACAGCGCTCACCGAGGGGCATCTTCCTGTGGTTTCTTTTCGAGATGTTTGCCGTTTTTTTTTTTCCGAAAGGAGCTCCAAGGCTGTAGTGATTGCGAGTGTTGTCCTGCGGACTGCTGCACCTGTTGCTCATTATAACAAGCGTTACTGCGGCGGCTCCAGCAGAACAAGCAGTTGGAGAAGGGGGGGTTTGGGGGGCATCAAAGGAGGGGGAACGCAGTGGTGTGTGTGATTTTACTGCTCCAGCCTTGTGTGTGTGTTGTTCTCCCCTTACGTTCCTGCCAGGCTGCTTCTCTTTCTCTATGTGACTCATTCTGTTCACTTGCTGCACTATTTTTCTTTTCTTTTCTTTTTATTTATTTATTTTCAGACACAATATGCTTAGCAAAATGCATGTCACATTCAGACAGACGAGAAGAAGGCTGATCAAGCCACGGGCCCAACATGAAGGATTCTCCGTCGGCCAACTGTGACAGACGAGAGAAAGAATAAGAAACGTTCCTTCTTATCTCTTCTGCTCCCTTTTGTCTGCATGCATGTATCTCACCCCCTCCTCCTTTCTGTGCATCCCCAGGGTGTCCTTCTGTGCTATCATGCCGCCTCTGTGGACTGGCTGCCCTCAGGGAATTGTGGGTATTGTAGTTCTGGTCCCTGTGGGTACCTTCAGAAAGCAGTGTTTGGAAATGATCTGACAGTGGCAGCGAGCATGGAGTTCCTCTGCCATGTGGAGAGAGCTGGGGGATATATATAGAGAGAGAGACAGGGAAGGGGTTAGAGAAAGGGAATGAATGGGTGAGAGAAGGAAATGAGAAAGATGGAATAGGAGAGAGAGAGAGAGAAAGAAAATGATAGAAAGGAGTGAGAAACAAATTTATAGTGCAAAGGGTTTCGAAATCGGATGTGTGGAGGTGGGAGGGACAGGGAGGAGAGAGTGAGGGAAGGAAGGATAGAGGAAGGAAATGTGTGAAAGAAAGAAACTTGGGAGAAAAGGGGAGATGGGGTAAGAGATAAAAGAGCGAAAGAGGGAGCGAGATGATTAGATTTCTTTATATCTAGCTTTGGGCTGAGTGCAGTCTCTCTCTCTCTCTTGCTCTCTCTCTCTCTCTCTTGCTCTCTCTCTCTCTCTCTCTTGCTCTCTCACTCTTTCTCTCTCGCTCTCTCTCTCTCTCGCTCTCGCTCTCTCTCTCTCTCTCTCTCTCTCGCTCCCTCGCTCTCTCTCTCTCGCTCTCTCTCTCTCTCGCTCTCGCTCTCTCTCTCTCTCGCTCTCTCTCTCTTTCTCTCTCTCTCTCTCTCTCTCTCTCTCTCTCTCTCGCTCTCTCTCTCTCTCTCGCTCTCTCACGCTCTCTCTCTCTCGCTCTCTCGCTCTTATATGTTACTGCACTCTGTCTGGCCAGTGTGAGGATGGCCTGGTTGGGTGTTTCTGAGTGCAGATGAAATGAACAGTGGTTAACCTCGCAGGTAATGCATGCAAATCACCTCCTCAGCAGGCATTAGCACATAAAAGTGGCAGTGAGAAGCCCATGCGCCCAGCGCTGGCCCACACTTTGTATGTTAAATAGAAAGCCCCTCGGGCCCAGGGGAACGGTAGTGGGTGGCTAGGACAGAGAGCTAAGTGAGCACTGGATTTTGCTGGAACGTTTTAACCTTTAAAATCTGCACATTTGAGCAGTGCCAGGAGTCTGGATGGAAACAGCCGCTGGATGTACAGGAGCGGAATCCAGAAGAAGGCCTGATTAGAAGCAGCCAGATTGATTGGAGTTGATGCACTTGGCCTTTCTTCACTGCTGCTGGAAAAAAACTCACTGCTGTATAGATACAGCTGCTGGTCAGCACAAACACCATCTCATCAACAGTCAGTTTATAACCACTGGAGCCATAAGCAGTAGGTGTTGCAGCAGACTGGTCCACTCTCCAAAAGACATTGTGCTGATCCAGTAGTGTCCCTTTCCACAGATGGATGGGGTGAAGAGTGCAGCAGCTATTGGGATATTGTCACAATATGTACCTGGTGTTTTCGATACAATGACGAATGAGTATTCACAGGAGAAGAGGTGGCATCGATGACAGGAAGGGAAATCTTTTTGATTCAGTGGATCAGCCCAGAATCAGCAGATATCAGATTAGGACCTTGGTGCTGTGAGGCAACAGCACTAACCACTTCTGCCCTGTTCATGAATTTGCAAAAGTCAAATTTGATTGCCATTCGATTTTTCAGACCTTCTTTTCATTTATAAGAATCAGTTCAACACACTCAGGTGTCTACAGACTGGCAAAATTTCCACCCTTGTGTTCTGCCTAGATGGCACCTAACACTGTTAGCATCGAGTGGAGAATATTTCCAAATTAATGCATAAGCACCCTTATTCTGGCTATTCAAGATAATACATTTTTCCTCTACCAGACTCTAATGGAGTTTGCTTTATTTGCATCTCCCCAGCATTCTTTAGTAAACTGCAGAAAAAAAAAATCTATTTTACAATCAGAGGTGCAGTGGGAGGAAAGAGGGAAGAGGAGGTGGGGAAGTATGCATTTTGTGATTAAGGTAAACAACACACCACATGCAAATTAATATTCAGACCATTTGATTAATGTGCATTTTTGGAGAGAATGCGAAACCGAGGTTATCGCCCACTGCTTGGGTCACATGCAACACAGCTCTTGCATAATAATACGGGTTTGTTTTAACCAACCATATGGTTCTTTGGGTGTTGCATCATTGGGTGTTGCTTACTGTGTGCTTCCCACAAGTGCCAGTCTGCCAGACTTTAAACCGCCTTTAAAACCATATTAAAACCATATATCTTGTCTGGCCCATTGAGGCCCTGACTCCACAAGACTTCTGAAGCTCTGTAGTGGTACCTGACAGCAAGGTGGCAAATGTTGCAAGGTGGTGCCTCCATTGGACCAGTTTATCCATCACAGGCCCATGAGTCCCCCTCAGTTCACAAGATCCATTTAACATTTTAACATCTATATGCATCATGTAGTTTAATAAATAAACTATTTAAAAAATATTCCTTTTTTAATACAACCAACCACAAATATGTATTAAGGACAAATCTTATGTCAACCGATCTTTAGCTTTCTGTTCAACAAAATATATGAATATTTGCATCAAAATTAGTGTTTTGTTTAATATTTACTTGGATGGCCGGCCTTAATTCCTGTGTGTGTGTGTGTGTGTGTGTGTGTGTGTGTGTGTGTGTGTGTGTGTGTGTGTGTGTGTGTGTGTGTGTGTGTGTGTTTATTTTTAAATGAAATAGTTCAGGTGGAGGAATTTGCTGAGAGCAGTTGTAGAGATGGATGAGGGAATCTTGAGGGCTGTGACTGAGTAAGACTGGCTGGAAGTGTGGGGGAGAGCTCTTTGTAGTCCACGTGTGGGACGGGATCAGCTCAAGGGGAGGCCTTCAGTCTTCTGTGGAAGACAGGTAGCGCAGAGAGACAGAATGCAAGAAGAAACAAGTTGAGTAAGAGCAGCTCACAGACGCGCTGCGTTGTGTCGCCTCACCCTCCAGTCATGTTCTTGGCCGTCCATAGCAATGTTGCTGAAACTTCAGCACCATGGAGAGCGTCATTCTGCCATACGTGTATAAGAACAGCAATAAAGTACTTTTGACTGTTATTTCCTCTACAAAGCTCATCCATCCATACATTATCTTTGTCAAATAACCAGGATCACAGGTGGTCCTGGAGCTTATTGCAATGCTCGTGGTGAAAGCAGAGCAACACTCTTGACAGGCCAGTTCATCACCTACACACACACTTAATAAGATAGTCAAGCCTCGGGGGCAACTGAGCATCTTCAGTCCCCCCCGATGTGCATGTCTTTATACCATGGGAGGAACTCCATGGCATAAAGACTCCTCTGCATTTAACCCATACACACCGTGCAGGGGGCAGCTATTTAAAGCGCCTGGGGAGCAGTGATGGGGACGGTACCTTGCTCAAGGGTACCTCAATGCAACCTACTGGTCTGGGATTCAAACCCATGACCTTCCTATACTGGGGCCAACCCTGTAACCACTAGGCCACCACTGCCCAATAATTAAATGATACAGTTATTATTATTAGGTTTTAATGGCATCTGTTTTGTAATATACATTTTATAAAGGTCTTTGGACTTAAATTGTGTTTGCCTTTGTGGCACATAAGAAACATTTCTGGGTTCAGAAGAACTTAGTGGACAGTATACATGGTGACAGTGTTTGTCTCACCCCAGACTGTGTGTACTGTACCACATCCATGTTTTGCCTCCAAGCCTGGCTTTGCTCAGAGTGTAGGTCAGACCACCACCATTAATCACTCATCCAGACATCCCTGCCGCTGCTGCATCCCACTCATCCAGCACGGCCTCCCGGCAGGCCCTCCACGCGGCTCCAGAGGCCACACTGGAACGCTAGATTGACCTCCTGTGCTCTGGTTATAGCTCTTCCATGTCTGTGGAGTTTGTTTCATCACTTTCATCATCAGCTTCTCTGTCTGAAAACGAATTTGAGAAAAAAAGAACTTCCTTGTCTTGACGTGGCGTAACTTTAACGCAACACTTCATGCTCTTTTGAAACAAGGCTGGATCTGATTTAGTGGCAATCAGTTTACATCACTACCTCAGCTAATCAGCTGATGCTAAACTGATAACCTGGGCTTGTTCTGCTTCGTCAGACGCTGCATCCTGATCTACAAACCATGGGTTATTCATGTTCTCCTCTTTTGACTTGAAAATGATACAAAGGTGGAAAAACAGAAGACTTCAGTATGAATAAATATGTCTGATTATCTTTTTAAAATTTTTTTTTAAATAAGTGTGTTATAGAATGTTTTTTGAAGCTCAAATCAGGACATAAAAGTCATAAATAATAAAAAACTAAAATCGCCATGCAATATGTGTTTAGTGTAATGTTATGTGTTATATCTTATGTTGTTATAACAAGTGAGGAAACGGCTCCTTATTCTCTCTATAATAATAATAATAATAAGAAGAAGAAGTAGAGCAGTATTAGTGTTAAGCAGACAAACAATATTTTTTTAATATATATTGATAGGTTTGTTGGTCAATGGAGTTTCTCTCTCTCTCTCTCTCTCTCTCTCTCTCTCTCTCTCTCTCTCTCTCTCTCTTTCTCGTAGCAAGGTATGCGTCTTTCAGACTGCCATGCAACCGCAAGGCAATGATATCATCTTTACATTGCAGATCTCATCGGGGCTCATTTGGAGCTTTGGCTATTGGGCAGAAAATGTGCAAGTACATATCACGCCATTAATACGACCATCTCTTTTTTCTATATTTTTCCTTTTTTGCCTACAGCTTTCTAACTGTCTTTCTCACATTCTTCATGTTCCTCTGGAATTCAAGATCTGTGTTAGCCCACATTATGAAAAACAAGTAAGGGGAAAAAAAAAAACGAGGTGGAGTTTGATGCTTGTTTTTATATGTTATCATCCTGGTATGTAGGCATAATATAGCAGACAGCAAACTGAAGGTGAAATAGCAGGAATGCACAAGGTTTTGAATCACGCTCTCTCTATATATATATCTCTCTCTACTCTCTCTCTCTCTCTCTCTCTCTCTCTCTCTCCTCTCTCTCTCTCCTCTCTCTCTCTCTCTCTCTCTCTCTCTCTCTCTCTCACACACACACACACACACACACACAGACATTTTAATATGACAGCAACAATATATAAACTATATTTCTTTCTTTATATTTCTATATTGTATGGACACCTTTGGGCGCTCATATGGAAATGATGTCTTTAGTTAGAGAGTATTAGAGAGTAAAAGGAAGTTAATACATTTGCATGATCAAATTTAAATATTGCAATATTGCACATTGCTACTGTTAATGTTGTCGTTTATTAGCTGAACTGCTAGAAGCTAATGTCATGATAACCATAGGAAATATCAAGCAAACATACATCAACATGGCTTTCACCCCCCTAAGACTGTGCACCCAAGCTCACCTGTGAATAAATATTTCTGTGCAAGCAGGAAAAGAAACCCTTAATGAAAGCCATCTGCCTCCAAGAAAAGTTTGTGATTTCAGCTGAAGGGGTTCTAAGTACATAGCACTGAGAATGTTAAATGAGTTTTTCCCTGTTTTCAAGAATATCTCTCTCTCTCTCTCTCTCTCTCTCTCTCTCTCTTTCTCTCTCTCTCTCTCTCTATCCTTCTCTCCAGCTGCAGTCCTTCCTGCAGGTGAATGTTACGCAGGTGCATGTAGACGAGTGTGCAGCTGCAGACTGCGGGGGAGGCAGCGGCTGCACAGCTCGCCTAAGTGTGAGTGACCGGCCCACAGTAGTGGACTCTGGCAGCATGACCTTAGTGTCAGTGACCCTGGAGGCAACCGCTGTGTGCAGCTGCGCCGCCCGAGAACATCTCCACCAGGGCTGTGCCACATACCCCTGGAACCCGTGTCACAACGGAGGAGTGTGTGTGGACACACAGAGTGGATACAGGTTAGAAAACTGTGTTTGTGTGTGTGTGTGTGTGTGTGGATGCACATTCCTTCAAAAATTACAGCAATTTACTTTCCCAATAAGCAAAACATTGGATGATTACACTGAAAAGTGGAGACGGAGACATTACCTATGCAGCTGATTATATATTGCACTCAACTTCTGGCTTATAAAACCAGGGTTTAATTATAGTCAGAGTCTCGAATTGTATTTCGTATAAGCAACAAACACCGCCGTTAGTTGTAGGCAAAAGCCTCAACACGCATGCAGAAAGTATGTTTACCATTAGAATAACACTTTTAACACCATTAACAGGATATCTGCATAGGTGAGAAGATGCAGTTAACATCTCACACTTTCAACTCTGCTTTCATCCCTCGTATCTAACCAGATGAGTTATGAGTGCAGTTTGCTTTCAATCCCATAAGATGTGCATACAATCACTGGAAAAAAAAAAGAAAAACCCTCTTTCTTTGTTATTAGAAAGGCATGCTTTTTTATAAAACGTTTATAAAAATGTTTATAAAACACTTTATGTGATTAGAACCAGGATTTTATACTGATCTTTGCCACATTAAGTGGCTGCAGTGGGACGGGGTACTGGGATGAACTGGGAAGGGCTTTTAGGTGTTCAATATGACTTCTGAATGCATTTATATCTGTTTTAAATACATTTTTCTGTGATTTGCTAAGCATAAATAATGCTGATTCTCAAGATTCAGGAAATGATCAGATGTAAACTAACAATCAGAAAACAATTGACTTGGAAGACCTCATATCACCAGTCAGGAGTGTGTGTGTGTGCGTGTTTGTGTGTGTGTGTGCATGTGCGTGTGTGTGTGTTATTGTAGCTTTTAGGATAAGTCATCATATGTGCTTTCAGCCACTGAAATGCACTTTGAAAATTGCAGGAATGCTTCTTGGTTGAGAGAATCTGAGAGAATTTCTTCACCATTTCTTTATGTTTAGAATTCATGAGGGGGTTTTCCTGTTGTATCTTGGGGCACATTGGATCACCAGCTTTGTTGTGGATTAAGAGAATTTATGCATGAAGTTTTAAATAAAAAAGGAGTCCTTGAGAACTTGCCTGAAAGCCGCTTGAAGATTTGTGATGCATTCTCAACCCGGGCCATCGCTAAGGCCTGGAGGTAGAGGACATTGTTCTAGTGGAGCACTGCTCACTGTCTGTCATCAACTGCACATCAGGCTGCTCTACTATTTAAGGAAACGAATGAAGCGTGAGCATCACTTAAAGTCTCCATTCTGTGTGATGAAACAGTCTGAAACTGTTAGCCATGCCCTTTCCCTTCTCTTTCCCTTCTTGCCACGTAAATGGCCTCTTTGGAAGCACCAAATGAATTAAGATCAAGTGAACCTTCCAGATGGGTCCAAGCCACTATCTGTAAGGCTAATCTTCTTGCCACCGAGAGGTCTCACAAATATGAGGGGCGCTAGAGCTTTTCTTCTGCTTGCTAGTCAATTATCCAGCCTTGGCGGGGCTATTGATTTTCCTCACGGAATAACAATACACCGGGTTGGAGGGAGCAGGGTGATGGGAGACATGGGCTGATAACACTTCATGATTGCAGTTTTTTTGTTTTTTTTTTCTTTTCCGTTTTTTTTTTTTGCAGGAGCTATGAAAGCTTGGTGGTCAGTGAGTTAATAACTGCCTGTCTGGAGCAGAAGCTTCTGTGGGATTGCCTCACGATCAGAGGCTGAGAGATCTGTTTCACCCTTTTAATTTCTTTTTAGATCCAGCTTTAGGATTGCTCTCCATGCAGAAAGATGCTTCTGCCGTAGGCCTGCGTGCAACAGGTTAGGCTTATTTGCTGATGCAAGGTAATTGATCCCGATCACTTATGGAGGGATGCGTTCTTATGAGAGGGATGCGTTCCTCATCATGCGTTATTATTTTAGCGAGCACTGCAGAGCGGATGGAATGGATGTGGAGTAAAGAGCAGCTCTTTGTGTGTGGTAATGATGTGAGACGATTACAGATGCCGTTTAAGTGGGGAATTTATGCTCCCATAGAGTTGTTGGAAATGCAGAGCAACACATAATCAATATCCACTGGCTTCTTCCACAGGGCTTAATTAAAACTAAATGCCACATGTTCGGTTCATGTATTTTGTTTCATTACCTAATTTACCTTGATCAGTATTCGCAAACTGCAAGATTACAGAGGAAGAAAAACATTCTTAAAATGTAAGCAGGTTGAAGGAATAATCCAGGTTCAGAAAGTGAAAAAGAGTTTGATGTTTTCAAATAATTAAAAAAACAGTCCTGATATTGCACACAAGCTTAAACAAGACACACAGTGGCACTGATGCAAACTCTTAAGAGGGACCTAAAATCCTCTGGAAGTAGCTTTTCCCTCGAGTACATTAAATATTTTCCCCATTGTGGAGGATATTCAGGCCACTTTTTGAGTGAATGATTTTTTTAGTTAGTTGCAAGCCACGTCCATGAGATGGTTTGCATACAAAAAGTAAAATAGCAGATGTTTAGTGTTTAGAGAAGAAATTTTGATAGAGTTTCTGACATACTGGGAAGATCTCGACCACTGATCCTAAATGGGTTGCGGGTGGGTCTGGGGCCTATCCCAGCACACACAGTGTGAACGGACAAACACTCTGGACAGGTCACTAGTCCATCATGAAACGGATGTCTTACATGGGATTCACAAGAAACGCATTTAAAAGCAAATAAAACTACTAGAAAAGGATTAACCTTCACTTGATGTTTTGCTCACTCTCAGAGAAAAGGTACTGGGGTGTCACTGGGGTGGTACCTCTTGGGTGGCACCATCAAGGGGAACATCTTGAGCACCTTTAATTAAGGAACATAATTCCATCTAAATCCCCTGCATTTACATTTACAAGGTGGACTGACATCTTACACCATTTCCTCACATTTCTGTTTCACTGTCCTATGCTAGATTATGAAATGTTACAATATGTCCCCGTCTCTTGGGAAAAACTGGTATAAATCTGGACCTCGGGGACAACGCTGTACCTTTAAATGTTTGTTTACTCTGTTTTTACCTTAATGAATCAAAAATGTACCTTTTTTTAAAATAGAAAATAACAAATAACTGCAGACATACATGTTATCACTGTTATTTTACACTGCCAGCAGGCTTTTTCTGTATATTGCCCTGAAAAAAACGTATCTCTCACACACAGATGCACATATTTTCATGCCCTGATTTGAAAGAGACAAGGAGGTGATCCAATGTCTCATCTGATTGAATGCTTAGTGGAGCAGACAATCAGAAAAAAGTGTTGTCGCTGAAAAAGAAAGTCATTCTCTGTATTCATCAGCAATCTGGATCTGTTATGTGTTGCCAACCCTCTCCCTAGCGCCCCCCCACCCTCCACCCCCCCACCACCTCTGCTTGCTCAGTCGTTTCTAAAAAGCTAAGCAAAATTCCGGCATATGTCATCAGCTCTGCATTTTCAATCACCTCTAAAAACGGGAAGGAGTTAATTTAGTTCTCAGTAGTTTAATTAAAAGGAGTGAGTGAAGCTGTGGATTCTTTGGAACCGCTGGACGTAGTGAGCGTGTAATAGGACCTGCTGGTGGAGCGAACCACAGCACTTTGTGTTTGGAGCCCATTGCTAATCCAAGCTTTCAGCTCTACCTCGACATACTCTGGCTTGTTGCAGATGAATTTAAATTACTTTTCTGGGGCCACACACACACACACACAGTGCCAAATCATTTCTGTGTCACAAACGTCTTACACACTGTCTGAGCAAGGTGTTGTTCAAACCAGCGATTTCTAACACATGGACTGTAATTGAAAGACTGAAAGTATCGGAAATGTCATACTTGTTTGTTTTGGCTTTGGACCTTTTAAAAGGCTTGTGGAGAAGGCGGCAGCTCGTGCTCAAATTGCTTGACTAGCAGATCGAAATCCACTATCAGAGATTTATAATGAAAGTGACTATTCTTGTCATTGTGAAACACAGCACAGAGCACAGTGAAACACAACGAAATTACACCTCTGTATTTTACCCATACACTCACACACCTGCAGCAGGGGGCAGCTATTGAAAGCACCTGGGCAGCAGTGACGGGGATGGTACCTTGTTCAAGGGTGCTTCAGGGCAACCTACTGATAAGGGGGCCACTGGGACACCATTGCCCTGTGACCTGTTGCAGTTTAACAGACAGTAAAGCTTTTTCTGAGTACATTACATATTTTAACATATTAAAAGTTGTTTTTATATCTATTAAGAGTTTAAATGGGCCCTCACAGCTGATTATTGAATGTATTTTGTTTTTCTTAATAGTTGCGCTGTTTCCAATGAAATCCTTGAGGCTTTAAAAGATGCGACCCTTTGAATCGAAGCACTTAGGTCAGTTTTTATTTAACCACAGTAGGGCCATTGGACAGGCTTGCTCTTTCACATCACCGCTGTCCTGCAGTAAAGGGTAGGGGATGCACTAGAGCCAGGCCGGAGCTTTCCTGGAGCAGCTTGGGGTCAAGTTCCTTGCTCGAAGGCACCCCAGCAGCGATCATAACAAAACCCCAGACTATTAGAACAGTCCTTGGGCGCTGAGCGAACACACGCATACACATCCATGCTGGAATCTCTTGGGGATTAGAACCAGCGGCTCTCAGCTTCTCGCAGTGGAGCCTAGCCCACTGAGCCACATCCTCCCTGTGCCTCTGGCTGATTAAATGGCATCGGCTGATTAGCCATGTAGGCACTTTCTGAGGTTTCATGGAGTGGCATCAGCCGGCAGCCCACGCGCTGTCACAGCTAACCGGATAAAGCAATAGCAGTGCTTTCCCAGTGGAGTACATACACCCAGTGCGCCGAGCACTTCAGAAAGACCCGCACTCCTCTGCTCCGCCCCGTCTGCCCGACGCCATGTGCAACCCAAATGCAAGCTTCATCGAAAAAGATAAGCAAGAGAGGCCAGTGTTGCGACTAGCTGTATTTATCACAATCGTTTGAGGCAAGATCTTGAGATTTGCGGCCAGGAACACCCGGCGAGTGATGACACTCAAGATTCAAGGAATAGCATGTAGATACAGAGCTTAGAAATGGAGGGCAGAAGGGAGATTAGGTTGGGTTTCTCGCCCGCTAAGAACCGGCTTCGATCATGCAAGCAGGAAATGAACACAATAAAACAAGGAGATAAAAGAAGACGGCCAGAGTAAGAGCACTGTGTTTAGACCATCGTTGCTGAAAACGAAGGCTCTGTTTCTTCCAGCGAGACAAAGTGTTCTGATTAGGTTTGTGAGGTATTTTCGGAAATGGCAGGGCCTAGCTTGCTCAGTTGAAGCGGGGGTTCTGGAATTGGAGAGACTTGAGCTGATGACCCTGCTGCATACCCCCAGGCAAAGACTTTTGATTATCAGGTTGGGAGAGTGACATGACTCGTTGGCCCACCAGGCCTGTAGTCGATCTTGTGACATTTTGAACTTATTCTTTGGAGGCCTGTGATCATACCCAACCCAGATGATTCTTATCAAGTGCTTGTGTTTCTTCAAAAGGTGAAAGGCAAAAGGTTCAGTGACATTTTGGCAACAATCTCTTATTTCTGCTCACAAGCTCTTGCAACAAGGCTGTTTCTCTCTCTCTCTCTCTCTCTCTCTCTCTCTCTCTCTCCTTTTCTTCTTTTCCTTCTTGGCTACACCTCTGTTCTGCTTTAACATTTTTTGATTTGCCAGCCTCTCTCTTATTGCTTTTGCCTCTTTATTGTATGGTCTGTTGCCCAAACTCACATCCGCACAAAGCAGCTTCTAAACCCTTCATTATGGTCCATGTGTCAGGAGCCAAAAAGGATCAGCACTGCAGACCACTAACCAGCACCAGATCCCACGGCTCAGACTGTAACCCAAACCCTGCGCCAAAACATGGAGTCCAGTGACATAGACTGCTAGTGGCTCTTTGTGAAACCTTAGCTTAAAAGGTCCCCCAGACGATTCCTGCCTTATTGTATTGATTGGAGAGTGAAATGTCGCCTTATTGCAAACAGGCCCGGCCGTCGCAACCGTCCTGGATGTGTGTCTTGGGAGAAAATATGCTGCACTGGGCTGGAAAACTATCTGGATTGGGTTTCTCCAGGAGACTGACATTAATCAATGTCCTCGTATTAGGAATGCAATAACGGCGATATTATCACGGTAAATTTCTTTGCTGGTGCCCATAAGAATTTCGTTGTGCACTTGCATCGCCTGTCGAGAGACATGATGAATGTTTTGTAAATGACTCGCACGCTTGAGCGAACTCGAGCCGTCCCAGCCCTGCAATAAAGACGTGCACTGTAAGGCGTGTCTCTGGACGGCCCGCCGCCACTGTCTTAAACCGTCTGTTTGCGAATCAATCCTAAGTGCACCATAAGTCTATCATGCTGTTGTTTGTTAGACAGCTGGCTTTGTCGCAGGGCCGCTGGTGGTTGGACTGTATTTCGCTCTTTGCTTTTCTGACGCTCGCACTCATTCGCCTGGCGGTTTGTCCTCTCCTTCAAACAGCTTTAATTGGAATAAAATTTTCCCCTAGCTCCTGAAGTGAATCTTTTATTCTGTGATATAATTCAGCACCATAAAAGCATCTGCTGCCTTTAATTGGCTGGAAATGTGAGCGGCTTTGTGAAGACCCCCTCCGCAAAGAGCCCCTACCCTGCCAGCAGTAAGACACTAGGGCGATTTCTTTCCCCCTGATGCTTCCACGTTGATCATTAATATAAACGTGTCCACACCCAGCACCGTTTCATCCAGGGTGTCTCCAACCAAGGTGTGTTGTTTTAGCAAACACAGGCCTGGCATTGATTAGCAGACGGCTCTACCAAAGACAGCCGAGCGTTCGTTTATCCTGTGATTGGACGTGTCAATCCGGCTGGCGTATCGTTCGGATCCTGTGTCTGTCAGACGTGCCGAGACGCTGTCATCTCACAACATCATTTGCTTTTCAATCACAAAATCAGGGGCTGTGGCAGAGACAGAGTGAGAGAGAGGAGAGGAGGATAGGAGGGGTGGGGGGGGCATACTACCTTGCATATGGAGAAGCTACCAAGTGTAAGGGATTGAGGAAAAATGAGAGAGAGAGAAAGAGAGAGTGAGTGAGAGCAAGTGAGGGAAAAGAAGGAAAAAAGGGAGATTCATGCATTTTTCAAAAACCATGATTATACTCATCGAACCGACATAAAGGCAGGGGAGCCGAGAAAATAGCTGTGGTTTCGGTGGCGAATCAAAGGAAAGCAATTGTGACTGATGCCTTTTAGTGGATGATACAGTGTGTGTGCTGCGTTTAGTATGCGTGCAACAGGTGGTCTCAGCATGAGAAGGAGTCAAAAGCAATAAGAGCTAATGGCAGACCAGCACTTGGATCCTCGTAAACATGCCTTAAGGCTTTGAAAATGCTTGAATCTGTGGAGATTCAACTGAACTCATCAATTATAATAATATATTTTTTTTTAAATCGCAATGTTTTTCCACCAATTCCATCATGTCCACTCTACCTGACACCTCCAATCACACATAGCTCCCATACCAGGATGGGATAGTTGTGACCTTCAGGCTTCAGGAACGCAAGCTCATGGGATCTAATCCCAGACCCGAAGGTTGCTCTGAGGTTCCCTTGAGCAAGTTACTGTCCCCATCACTGCTCCCTGGATGCCGGTCGCTGCACATTAGATGCAGAAGATGCATTTCGTTCAATGAGAACTAGTCACTTTCACTTCATTAGCATGTTCTCCCTCTGAGTCAAATAAAGAAGCACTTTTAATTTTCTTTTTGGCGTAGCTAGGAATGGTTTGAGTGGAGAAGTGGAGATGGAGGGCCGTCCAGAGAGAAGAAGAAAATTATTTTCCCAGCTCAGCAGACTGTGACATTGCCAGGGATCGAGCTGATGATCTCCTGGTAATAGTGAGCACTTAGTCAACCCAGGTTTAGGTTTTTAGTGGAAAATTGCATTGTAGTCACTTAGTGAAGTAATCAAGTCATTCAAGTTCTACGCTTCATTATGAATCACGGTCTGCTGAATCAAACTGAATCAGGTTTAGAGATCTGTCCCAACACACAAGCCTGATTTGGATATGCACAGCTTCAGTCTGCATTCATGTGTGTTTTGTACATCTATAACCCAGTGATTTTTAAGGTCATGCATTTCTGACTGTCCAGTCAAGCAGAAGGACACTGTTTTTGTCTATGGGGACTGAAATATGACCTCAGGCCAGTTTAGCTGTCCCACAAGTCCTCATACAGCCTGCCATGTCCATATCGCCTCACACCCCCACTTTGAACATTTCCGTGATTTTTCTGATGTGTTTTCTTTGTGTGTGTGTGTGTGTGTGTGTGTGTGTGTGTGTGTGTGTGCCCTAGATGTCAGTGCCCGGCGCAGTTTGAGGGACCCGAATGCCAGCAGACCAAGCACAGTTTCCATGGCAACGGCTATGCTTGGTTTCCCCCAATAAGGCCATGTTTTGAGAGCCACCTCTCGCTGGAGTTCATCACGGAGGTGGCAGATGGCCTGCTGCTCTACAGCGGACCCCTAGCTCAGCTGCAACCATGGGAGCCAGAGGACTTCATGGCGATAGGTAAATTACCTGTTCCCGAGGTTCTCACATTTGAAGCCAAATTAGAATAAGAATCATGACTGAATAAAATGACTTTAAAGAATCCCAATTAAATCCAATCATGGTGAAATGTAAAGATTCCATAAAGCACTGAATCGTTTTCTCACGAATCCTCCTGAGTCATCTCCAAAAAGAAAAAGATAACCACATCAAAGACTTCATCAAAGTTAGCTCAAATCTGACGTTTTGTGTTGGCTTGACTGATTTTCCATTAAATCCTTAAAAAAAACTAAAAAAAAAAAAACCAGAGTATGTTTGCTGAAATGAACACATGAAAAATGAATGCATGAAATTAAATTATTTTGTGAATTTTACTGAAGAATCAAAATCAAAGTGAGCAATTTACTATAGGATCATAATCAAACTTAATTGTGATTAAATGTTAGAATCCCTAATGTACAAAATCCTTAAACAAAAATAGCAAATTAACCAACTTGTTCCTAAAGATTTAATTTACGATAATCAACCAAATTGATTTAATTTAAAACGAACTGATTTGTCTTTTTTTTTTTTTTTTTGATTCGTACTGTTTGAAATAAATGGACAGTAATGTAGCACAGATGCTATGATCAGCCATGAGTAAAGGCTGGTCCAGGCTGAGAAGAGTCCATTTCAGATAGACAGAGACAAAAGGAGAAAACAAAAGCTTATGTGCTTATTTATTCACGGTAGAAAGAATGAGAGAGAGAGGGAGAAAGAGAGAGTTGCACAGAGAACTGGCTCCTCTCAGCAAAGATTTAGTGTTTTTAATATAAAAGTTTGAAGACTGAAACACTCTGGTTCTCCAGGGAGATTTGCTTCACTAAACAAGTAGTCAAAGAAAAAGTAAAAAAATAAATTAAATAGTGTGTGTGCGCGGGTGTATTTGTGTGTGCGCGGGTGTATTTGTGTGTGCGTGTGTTTGTGTGTGTGTGTGTGTGTAAGGCCCAAGCTATTAGGGAAAGTCTTTGGGTTGCCATCCCCTCTGTACGGCCACGGTCTCAGCAGACAGTGTGCGAGTCGTAGTGTGTCAGGGGTTAACGAAGGTGCTCATTATGCAGTAAAACCTTATTTGTCATTCATTTCAGAGTGTAATTACAATGGGGTGTACACATTTAGAGCGCTAATGAACTCACCCATGTCTGCCTACGTGCTCTGCATAGCTTTCAAAAAGACACTCTGCTCACGATCTGCTTGATATTGCGCATCCGTCCGGATTGTTCTGACGTGTGTGTGATCAAGATCGTATCACAGCGCCGTCTGAGCACGAGGCTTGTCACAATCATGAACTTTTAGACAATCATACAGATTATTCTTATTAAATTTTCATTGTCTGTTGCTGCCACAATTCTAGTATAACCCAAAGGATGGTATCAGTACACACAAACACACACATTCAAAGAAGAAGAGTTTAATGAGTCCTGGTTGTAAACGATGTTGCCTTAAAATGGTGCAAATCTTCTAAACAATGTCCCACGTCTGAACACCGGGAGCTTGGTCTGTACTGTTGTGCAACATTTCATACAGTGTTAGTCCACAAGAGCAAGCCTATGATTAGTTGAACCATATTATACGTGCACACGCGTGCAGTTATGTCCACTGCCTGGGGAGCAGTGATGGGGACAGAACCTTGCTCAAGGGTACCTCATAGCAACCTACTGGTCTGGGATTCGAACCCACCACCTTCTGATCCTGGGCCCAAATTCCTAACCACTAGGCCACCACTGCCCGCTGATACTGATGCACTTTGGGAGATGAAGTACTATAAATATTTCTAAGTTTAGCTGTTTTGTTCATCCCCAAAAATTTTGAAAAAAAAAAAAGCAAAGTTTTCAAACTGAAAACTACTGGTTTTGACTCTGCCATCATTAGTGTCAGCTCATAAAGTTAATTTACCAGCTAACATCTCTGAAGAACATCATATCTTATTCAATATTAGGACGTGATATTGAAACTGAAGTTTCCTTCTTGGAAACGTCCCACCCCAACTCTAATTCTCTGCGTGTACGACAGCTGTCTGTGCAGTTTAGGTCGAGTGGAGCAAAAGTAGCGGGACGTCACCCCGGGATCAGGGAACGTGATGGGTCAAATGCCCACTTGTTTTAGCTGCCATGAATATGAGCTTCCATTACTTGTTAAGATAATTAGCCAAGTTGCTTCATAATAAAACCAAAAGAAACAGTCTGTACTGATTTAACGTTATTGGGACTTGCAAAATAAATCATGATTGTGATTTCTTGACCCAGTGAAAAATAATTGCAGTCAGCCCTACGGTCATCTGTGATATTATAGTTATGACCGACATAAAAGGGGTTTGAATCGAAAAGTAGGACTTGCTTACTTACTTACCTTACATACATACATAATTATTTATTAATTTATTATTTATAGCTTATATATTTCTCCCCGCTATCAACACTTGTCCAGACAATACAGTATTGCCCCCACATTGTCTGACAGCCCTCACTTCACGCCTGCCCCCGCTCTCTGCCTTTTCAATAGCGGCTGTCTATTTCAGCTCTGAATCACCACAGAATTTATGTGATTGCTGTTCTTAGCTGGAAAAAATGGCCTTACTCCAGTCCTGATATGCTCCTTATTCAACACTAATAAGTGCAAGGTTTCCTCCTTGCTTCTTTTCACAAGAAATCACCCATCAAGCCACAAGGAGTAAGCTGTATATGAAAACTTTCTAAGTAAAAGAAATAATTTAAAGAAAAGATGTTTTGCTTTTCTTTTTTCCACCAAATGCAGTCAATTAACTGAGAAATGTTTGGTGTTTTATGTTTGGCTCTTCAGTTTTGCACTCAAGCTGTAATTGACCGTCTCCATTAACGTTCCTAAATTGTCTCCCACTTGCCTCAGACCTGTATTTGTTGTTGAATAATCTCAAATGGACTTGCCCTTGTGGATGCTGACACAGTATGACATGGTCTCGTCTTTAAAAAAGGCAAAAAAAAAATATCGCTAAACCAAAAACAGTCTTTTATACTCAGTCAGAGCCTTAGACGTCCTGCAGTTTTAAGAGGTTTAAGCATTTAAGCGTTTAAGCCATAGTGCATATGTAACTAAGTAACCTTTGGATGCCCATCGTGTTACTATTGATACTGACATTTAGTGGGACGGTCAACCTGGGAAGTCTCAAACCAGCGGTGTAGCACTGCTCAGCTGGCCTGTGGGGGATGCCTTGTTCCTACAGTGTGGCATTGGCCCCAACATATGTAGTGGTGTAACCTATAAAGCAAAACATGATCTCACACTGCAGAATGACTGAGACAAGAATGGAGAGAAAGACAGAGAGAGAGAAATGAGAACAGATGAGAGGCTGGGAAGACAGCTGGAGGGTGAACAAAACCGAACATGTGAATGGCGGGGTGAGGGAGCCAGCTGAGATATGGAGAGAGGGGAAACATTTTGTTTGTTGCCGTACATCATCGCATGCGTGTGTGGTTTCATGTGCTTGTGTTTGTGTGTGTTGGTACTCAGTCTGGGTGAACTTTTCTCATGCAACAGATGATCAGTCAGGTACCATATCTAAATTGAATCCGGCCCATTCATGCTGCATAGTGTGTAATAGTGTTCTTAACCAGCGGATCCATCTACAGCTGAAGTTTTCCAAAAGAGTGATAGTCAGCAGGAGAGATGAGAGGAGAGGTTAGTCCACACAGAGATGACTTGCATGAAAAGAAGGGAGGAGAATGATGAAGAGTGAGGAGAGAGAGAGAGTGGGGGGGGGGGGGGGGGGTGGATAGCAGATTAGTGGTTGCAATGGAGTAAATTTTTTGTTTGAAGAATAGAAGTGTCTTGGAGCAGAGAGAGAGAGAGATGTTTATGTCTGAGAGGGGGCGATGGTATAAGAGAAAATGACTCAGGCTTTCGGCAGAGAGAAAGAGAAAGAAGAGCAGGAGGAGGAGGAGAAGAAGGGGATGATGAATGATGAATGGCAAAGCAAAAGGGAACAGACAGTTAAACGAGTGTAGCTACAGTGTGCACTCATGCATTTCTCTCTCTCTCTCCCTCCTTCTCTCTCTCTCCCTCCTTCTCTCTCTCTCTCTGTGCACTCTTCTGGTGTTTCACTCCATCAGACCTTATTATTTTCTGTTTTTTTTTTGTGCAACCTATTAAACCTTATCATTGGCCTGTTGCCTGCCAGCTTCACGCCTCTGCTCTCCCTATTACAGATCCAACACTTCCACCAGAGCTCACCCGCCCTCTCTCTTTACTTTTTCTCTTCCACTTTCCTTCTATCTCTCACTTTCTGTCTCACTGCACACCTAGAACCCTGCCACATGTTCTCTCTCTCTCTCTCTCTCTCTGTCGCTCTTTCTCTCTTGCTTTATTTCTCGCTCTCTCTCATTTAAGCTTATCTAAATTAGAAGTTGGCCTTTTGTTTAAATGCCCATAACAGGCCACAGATTCTTTAGAAACCAAGAAACTGTTAACTTCTACTGCTAGATTCCTTATGAAGTTAACAGATAATTAGTGCACCATTGGTGGTGGTATAGGTTAAAATATCATAAATATCATAATTCCATTAAAAATGCATCCTTTCTGTCAGAGTTTTCCTATTTTGTCAAATAGTGTAACACTCTTCCCTTTAACGGGCTTATAAATGCATCTGGAAATGTGTTTTTCACCTAGTTTTCGTACTTTGTGTTTTGCTGGAGTGCTTATTCATCCATGGCTGAAGAGACTCTGGCCTTCACTGTGACCCTCTGTGAAAACCTTTTAAAACTGCATACAACTGGCAGCTTCACTCATCCTATGCCAAACACTCTGTTTGTAATTCCCATATTATTTTCCATGGAAAAAGCTCAACCCCTCCTGACTGAATGATTGCATGCTTTGCCAGGACACTGGCACCATTTATTTCACGGTTACAGTTGATCAGCAATCTTCTCCCATGAATGTAAGCTAGAAAACATGACTGCAAACCTACCAAAGATCCAGTGTCTGAACTGGCTCTTAAGCTCATCTGTGAAGGCTCATATATCTCAAGGCCTTTGCGCTGCAGGCTCATAACATACAGCGCTTATATGTGCAATACCTTTCATCACATATGAGTTCTGCATGTGGCATTTGTTACAGAGCTCATTCTGCTCACTTTAACTCAGTGCTTTTTTTCCACTTCTTTTTTTCTTTCTGTCAACACAATTTCCAGTGCCAGCCTGGACTTGCATTTCCTTCATGACCCCTGGCTTTTCTCTCGATTAATCTTGCCGGTTGAAAAGGGCAAGAATATTTGTGCACCGTGCAGGTTCCTTCTCCGATTAGAGTCTCTTTTCAAGAGGGGTACAATGGTGAGCATGTCTAATCAATAGACAAATTAGACTGACAAATTAAATTTGGTTGATTAAGAACAACGGGTGAATGGTAAGTAGTCTCCAGGCTGGAAGGTGTCGCAGAATCGCCACAGTGTCAAAGTATGCCTTGGGCACCAATGATGTGTGAGGAAATGAAATGACATTTTTTGGCCCTTTGTGAACAGATATTTTAGTCAGAACACTTCTTAATTAAGGCAAAGATGGAGAGCCATTGCTGATGAGTGTTGTATCATTTCCAATCTTGGATAATAAATAAGGGTACACTGGCTTTATGGATGCACTAAATACCTTTCACTTAATTCATGGGAGGATAGCATAGTGGATAACTCCTAAGACACATACAATGTCTTGCAAAAATAGCTACAGATCTCTAAGTATTTTTGATGATTTATGTGCCAAAGAGTCGAAACCTTAGGATTTAAGACTCAATTCAGTCTTTAGTAGGCCTAAGACACAGAACCAAGACGTTCACTAGTGTCTTTTACATCAGCTTTACAACATGAAACGCCCCTTTCAAGTTTATCCACATATGAGTTCATTGATCTTTGAAAAAATGTGGCATTCCTTTTTTCACCCCCTTCTTTTTAAATATCTAACGATGTCTGTTTCTGACAAAGGGTTTTACATGAGGGCCATCATTTTCTCTCCACTAAAGTCCAGTCCTTTCATCACTTTACTGCTTTCAAACTGCAAAAAGAGCTGCGGAATGTTGTAAAATTTCTGTGTGAGGGATTGATCTGAGCCTTTGCATCTCAAATAGTTTTGCTTGACTTAGACCTCAGCCACACTGTGACAATCGATCTGCACTGTTTACACGAGACTTAGTCAGACTAATATTGAGCCACTGGTGGGCGGGTATATGTACACATTTCAAAGTGGCACTTAAAAGTTGCCCAAAAGAATTTGATTCACTAAAGAACCTTTTATTGAGTGATTCATTGGGGAACCAGTTTTGCAAATAGAATGTGTAAATGAACCCCATCCATCCATCTATTATCCAAACCACTCATGCTAAACAGAGTCGCAGTTGGTGCTGGAGCCCATCCTGGTGCTCATTAAATGGCATTTTTTAGAGTAATGTAGAGGGTCTTCTGGAAAGAATTGATAAAAATGGGTTCTTTAAACCTTTCAAAGATTTTCCACATGCACAGAAAATCTAAAGGTTTAAATAATATCGAACATTTAAAACAGATATTTTTGGCCATCCACATAAGACCTTGCACTGCTTTCTCATAATGTACTTATTTAAAAAATCACAAAATGTCAAAGGTACGTTGAATATTTTCTGGTCTTGCTAAAGGTGATAAAACGCCAAGCAAAGAGTGGATGCACCATGGTGACGACAGCGTCCAACCCTCGCTGGAGTGCTACAAGGGCATAGCAAGATTTACTCATGCCCCCCTCTCCTATAATTAGAAGTATCTTCAGCTGCAAGGGTAAATAGCAGTGAAACTTCATAGTAAAGTGTTATGGAATGGCCGCCAGAATTACTATCACTTGCTCTTGGAAATAGTGCCGTCTGCTAAATAATTAACAATAATTATCCAGAAAGTGGTCTTGTATCTGTCACATGGTGTTACACCAAAGCACAGAGAGACAACAAAAAGTAGACATTTATTTATCATTTTCATAAGGTGCCTCTGTCCTCTAAACAAGCCGTTCGACGTATGCGATCTCACAAGCTTGCTTAGCAACTAACTTCAAGCACCAGTGGCCTAGTGGTTGGGGAGTTGCCCCCACATCGGAAGATTGTGGGTTCGATTCCCCACCAGTAGGTTGCCCTGAGATACCCTTGAGCAAGGTACCGTCCCTGTCACTGCTCCCCGGGTGCTTTCAATAGCTGCCCACTGCTGCACGGTGTTTGCATGGGTTAAATGCAGAGGTCCAATTTCATTGTGGTTCGCTGTGCTGTGACAAGTGTTGTCACTTTCACTTGTACTGAACATCTTCCCTCCACATCTCCTCTTTTACAATCCTTTATGAAACCAGATTTTGAGTAAACCAGTCATGAAGTCAAACCAGAGAAGGAGAGCAGCCGTTGCCCCGCTCAGCCTTCAAAAGTCTTATTTTTTCTCTCCATGATGAAGATTTACTCTTCACTGATTGGCTAAAAAGCAATACAGTAGTGTCAAGGTGAATCTGTTTTTGCTGTGAAGTGAAGTTGCCAGTGGATACTTCTCATTTTAGGATTATTATAAGATTCCGCAATTTATTTCTTTACTGCATTTATTTACTCTGTCTTTTCCACCCATGGGTATCAGCTACCCGCATTAAAAGTAGTTCTGCATGGAACCGCTGATTAGATTTGAGCAATTATTCAAATCAATATCTTAAACGACAAACTGTTCATAACCATGAAAAAAGAAGAAGGCAGCGTTTTACCGCATTTGCAGCCCTGTAGAGGAAGAAAGGCTTTATTTTTGAAAGCCAACTCGATTCAGTTCCATCTTTTGTATAATTGCTTATTTATGTGCATAAACCAGAAAATGTATGAGAAGAAATTCTTATTAATGCATCTCTAGATGATATTCATAATCTGGCTGTTTTATTCTGTATTATAGGCCAGGCATTATATATAATATCAGTTCTAATATTCAGGCTTCTTGAAGGACATTCCAAAGCTCTTATTTGGACGTTGGCTGCCTTTTGTTCTAGGCTCTGTCAGGGTGAGCTTCTGTCTGGGCAGGTACAGGAATGGAGTTAAAATTAGAGCCAAAGGTCATTCCGAATGCTTGGAGAACCATTCCTCAACAACACATTACAAAAATACATGGAAACCTTTTTGAGCACCAAATATGAAGAAATTAGGGGTTTCAGACTTTCACGGCACCCTGTATATATTGTTATATTATTACTTATCATTTCTCGTGCCCACCCTATTAATTCAGTGTCATCGCTGTCCAAATATTCCCTCTGTCTTTGTATTATGGCTCAACGTTCTGGGAGATGCAAACAAACATTAGAACCTTTTCGCTTTGTTTCCGTCTCATTATTCACAACAGTTATCCCAGACTTTTAATTTGTCTATAGATTGATTAGATGTGAGGTTAATTTTGTGATACTAA